>OU896707.1:43970078-45172988 GCA_918026855.4 Phaedon cochleariae
TCCTTCAAGGAAATATAGAAGTAGATCTTAGCTCGAGGTTATGTTGTCTCCCGACGCGTAGCGAAGGAAAACAGAAAATCTCGAGCTGAAATCTAATATTTTTTTCATGTATAATACACTATTTACGTCTGTGACAACAAAACGACGAATCAATATTGGGAAGATCTCACGTTATATTGCATCAGAAAATTTTAGACTTGAAATGTGGAGTTTTTCACAGGAATTACACCTGCGTTGCAGGTATCTTCATCATTTATTTGAAGCTCTCAAATATCTGTCAGACTGATTTTTTTATTTTTGAAGACTGCGAACTTGATGGTAGTTTAATAATTCACGTAACCGCGAAGTGGAATGAAAGATAAAATGATTTTTTCTCGGAGACGGTGATGATATTGGCTTATTTTTCGGAAATAGCACAACACAAGTCAGCAACAATGTATATAAACAGGGTGATTCAGGTTTTGGAGCATAAACTCGAATGTTTGACAGATATCTCATCATTTCGAATGGAAAAGTTTGGGTTAACATGAGTCCGATCTCGATCAGTCGCGGATCTACAGTGGGTCAATTTGAGAATTTTTTTCTAATAATTAAAATATCTCGCTCATCTTTGATGATATCAATTTTAGATCTGGTGTGGTTGATAGTTTTCAGGAATCTTCTCGAGTTACCAAATAGGGTGGATTGTTCAATTTAGAGGTTTTTTTTGCTTTCCAATTTTTTCCGAGGAACGATCCGTTTTCGAGATAAATAAGTATATTCGTTCTGAAACATGCTATTTTATCTATAATCTCCTCTTAAATTCTTGAGAAAGATATTGGATGATGAATATAAATACAACTGGATGGCTTGACACGCATTTTTCGCGTCGTCGTTGGATTGGACGATTTAAAGCAACCTGACCTACCTTTTGTATCCCTGCTACTGCTTCAGATTGGAAGTTGGTACATTTTTTTGTATCGAGCCAATCATAATAGTTCCAAAAACGGTGTGTTCGCGGAAATGGAGATGCAGATAAAGTCTTCAAATTGAACGATCACCCTATTTGGTAGCTGCAAGATGTCGGAGACGTCGTACTACAACAATTTTTGGGAGAATAAAGAAGCCTCTACCCCTTGAAAATTTTCTGAAATGCTCATGATGATCTCCTGAACGCAGACTGTGATGTGAAATCTGATCAGACCTTGAGTTTTATGAATGAGTAGGACGTGAACGTGACACCCGCAAGGTTCTATCCTAAGGAATAACCGTGAAAGCAAGCAGTCTCAATCAGAATGAAAATTTGTTAACCTTACCTCACTTCAAGCAGTGCATATTCGTTCACAACCTCAGTCCTCCTTTTGCCTCACTCTTGATGAACTCTGTGAATTGGAACAGTTTCTTTCTGGGACTCCTGTATATTGGCCATCCAGAGAAAATATGTACTTTTTTTTCTGATAGTTTAACGAGGTTGACTGCCCTAAATATCAATAGGCTGTTCACTTATGTTCAGTAGAGGTTTTCTTAGATCTTTACACAAGATTTTGCCGATGTGTGACTTGTTGTGGACCAACAGTTGGTTTTCTCTTCAACTTCGATACTCTGGGGAATCGTTGTGGTTCCGGTAATTCTTTGAAATGAAACACACCTTTTTTATATCTCTTCATGGGACATACACTTTTTTCATGAATATTCTTTATGTTAGGCCGAGGATGGACATAAACAAAAAAAACAATATTCCTTGAACAATGTTAAGTCGAAAGTGCTTCACACACTATTACCAAAACTCTTCAGTTGAGCAGTAGTGAGAAATATTATATCTAACAGAATGTGTCATAAAGCAGAAAACAATTTCGAATTAAATAATGGAATATTTCATCGATCCAGACTATTCTGATAACTTACACGAATTCAATCAGGGTTTTGTTCAAGTTGTACCCCCGCAGTTCCACAACACATTCGTGCTCGTCTAATTATTCAAAACGTTGCTTTTTGAAGAGTATCAGGGTTTTCCCTTATGGATGCAGCTGAAGTCATAATATTTTGAATTACCCCATCAATAGTTTGTGGTTCATTTGAATACACTAGACTTGCCATGGGTCCCCAATGTTAGTATGATGGTATGTTCAGGTGCTGAGCAAATTTGTTATTCAATTGCTCATAACTCCTTAACTATTGAGCTTGAGACATAGGTCTATGAGGCTGAAATTGTTCAAGGAATATGCCCTCAAGCTATGGCCATCGAGTCACGGGACACCCTGTATATGTAATAGATGTCTATGTGTATGTGTATATGTCTGATGAATTAATTATTTGATTCATGTGTTGAGTACATAAAATGTGGAGATGACTTGAAGTATTATCTAGAAGATTCAACAGTTCAATTCCTATTGAAAACTATCTTCAAAATACTATGCTTCTTCTTGGGCCAGATGCCATCTCAAGCAGCTTCATCTAATTTTGATTCGTCTTCTCACATGTTTGATAGTCTGTTGAGTATAACCTACTCACTCCTTATTTCCTACACCACGTAACAAGTTAGTTGCGAACGATATCGTCTTGATGAAGAGGTAATTGATTTGATATCCCCAAGCATACTATTAAAATGGACATAACAGGTACAATGGCTGTTGGTGAGTTAACATATTACAGAATAAGAGTACCTGCCAAATAGCATACAAATCAGCCGTGAATGTGGAACTTGATTTCAGTAAAATGGATAAGTGCATGAGTCATTAAGCATGGTGAATTGATATTCAGTATATCACATTTTTTTATTGGTTTCTAGTAGTCTCAAAACGGTGTTCATCTCAATGATTGATTCATGTATTCTCATCTTCTGACCTACCTATGAAATGTATGAAAACAAAAAGATTCCATTCCAAAGTTCTTCGATTCATTTTGAATATCATATAGGAAGTGAATCTCTAATTAGATTTATATGAAGAAATCTAGATTTGTGTGAGGGTCCTAAGTAAAAGACATACATCTCATAGCGGAATTCCGACGACTTCTAGGGCGGCGAATAGCTGACAGAATTGAAACTGGAAACTATACATTTCTATGGAGGATGATCGGTCGAAAGCCGAGTTCGACACGACTTTCAGCTTTATGAAGGGCTATCTGGCAATTTTGAGCATCCAAACTGCACAGCTACGGTCTCCATAATGACCTTAAAAATTGTATGGACTTCAGAATATATTCATTCTACAAGCGATAACACGTAATATATTATGGACGGGAATCACAGATAGGCACTCTCGAAAATTTGAATCGAATTTGTAATGAAAATATATTCGTGGGATGTTGTGTACCTCGTATTTATCAATAACTCACTTGGATTTTCCAAATTTAGTCTTTTTCACACGGCTGAAATTCATTAAAGAGAATAATGCCACTTCGGAAGCACTTCGTTCTAACTTTGTCATTATTCTTGAAGTTATATACTTTCCTGAAGGTTTTTATCCCCAGCCGACAAAAATATGTATCAAAGGGATATCCAGCTTCAGAATATGAAAACGCTCTGCTCGACTTTGAGGTACCTCGTAAAAATGGGATCGTAACTCATTATACTATGGAGATGAGAGTGGGGTATATGGGCAACATGACAAGTTGTTCTACCGCAATCCTGCAGTAATGTCATTATGTTATACGGAGTGAGTTCTGTCCAAATCTGATGAAGTTTCAATGAAATCATATGGGTCACACATTACAAACAACATTGTGAACAAGGCACTGATAATCAATTTATTTGAAAAACTGAATATACAGGGTGGCCCATCTCAATCTTCATTTTGAAATACCTCGAATTGATTGCACCTGACAAAAAAAGGGGCCAGATGAAAGTTGTATGGTTTGGAGGAATTGGTTCGGCTATGGATCAAGTTTCACACTTCGACTTCCAGGGGGTCTGGATATGAGGGTAACATTGAAATCTTGAATAGAGCCCCCTATTCTTAATATCTAGTCTGTGGTTGTGTGACTTTATGAAAATATATCAAGCAGTTCAAATGAACACATTTCAACCCCCTGAAGATAGAGACGTGTGTAAAGTGTGATATTCCCAGACAAACGACACTGGGATTATATTCTTATTGCAAATTCACAAGGCAAAATAACGTTACATGAACCTACTTACCATGACACCCCGACAAAAAATCATTCAATGGTACTTGATTCTCACATGCATTCCTACTGTTCATTAGAAGTGTAGATACACAATTTCCACAGTAGAGAATCTGCAAACAAAGATTGCGATTAACTTTCCAACGAAAATAAATAACATCCTAATTTAGCAACTTATAGCTGACACATTGAGGTGATAATTTTGAATTGCCGTCTGAATTTGCAATAAAAATATCACCTCAATGGCCTTTGTCTTGGAATATCACACCGTTCACACTTCCTCGTCTTTAGGAAGTTGGAATAGGTTGATTTGAACTGCTTGATATCTTTCTGATAATGAAAGTCACCCAACTACAAACTGAATAGATATCGATTTCTACGATTGCAGAGCCATCTTGTCAAAAAAAATCCCGAATAAAAACATCATAGTTTTAAATTTTATTCCAGAATCTTAAATAAAAATTAGGGGTCTTAATTTGAGATTTTGATATTAAGTACCTTTATTTCCAGCTCCCTGGGGGTCGAAAAGTGGAACTTATTTCATAACCGTTCGTCCTCCTCCAAACCATTCAACTTCTATCTGGCAACTTTTTTTCTCAGATGCAATCATTTCGAGAAATTTCCAAATGAAGGTTAGAATGGGACACCCAGTATAGGTTGTTATGGATACACTTCGTGAATTGATAAAATGAATGAGAATATTTTATACTCATCATTTCATTTTGTAATGGAGAAATTAGTTTGAAACTATATAGCAGCGAGACGAATATATAGCCTCCTCAGAACCGTATTTTTTTAGAAATGATTTATATTCGGACATATTTCTCTTGAAATTTCTTACATGCATATATAACAATACGGCAATTCCATTCGCATTGAGAGTCCACTAACTATCACTTCTTAAAATCATGTTTTGTAATGAGAAGTAGAAGGACGTTTCCAGATTATTTTAGTTTTCGTACCAATAGAGTGAATGAAACGTCAGAATCATTCGACACATTTCAGCACGCAAATTGGCTGGAATTTCGAAGTTTGTTTTTTACTTCCAATGAACGCATAAAAACGGGAAGGGGGGTGTGAAGACATGGAGAAGGGCCTTTTTTGAGACTAGGAATATGTTCGGAGTACATAGAAAGTGAAAACTCCAAAATTCCCTGAACTTATGAGGGGAGCCAATTGCGATATGAAGGGAAACTTTTTCTGAATTATCGTTTGTATCTATTAAACGGCCCAGCCAGTAGGGTGACGTGAATTCTCGTCGAATTGACGTGGATAATAGGTGGAAATTGGTCTTCGTCCAGATTCGACCAATAATTGACGTCATTTTGACGTGTTCCAAAAACGTATCTGGTAGACGTCAATTGACTTCATTCAGACGTAACATCTGCACCAATCATGTTGTTTCATTTTGAAGAAAATACTCCATGAACTGCATATCCAGGACTCATGATCAAACGCTTTTCACAATAAAATAGGTACCTACCTAACTGAAGGATTCACGTATACACGACATGGATAAAACTAAGTGGTGAAATATAATGTAGAACACATATTAATAAAAAACACCCTGATAGAGATAACTCGGAAACAGATACGAAAGATTATACGAAAGGTTATACCAGGTGCCTTCATGTTTTATATTGACGCGCCACGTCAATACATACAGATGCTTATGATTGGTCAATCCGTGCTCCGTGGCGTTGATTGATATATTACGCTCAAATATATCAATCAACGTCCGTGGCTTCGTGTGTCTTCGTTTCGCACAATGCCACCGCTACCCCTATCGGCCATCGTCGATCATCGCACAGTTTGTCGTGATCATGCGCATGCGTGATCAAGTTCATCGAATGTTGTAATGGCGGATTCATGATGTTGGGTCATGGAAAACAAGGATACTACGGAAAAGTGGGGATCATCAAAATATATTGCAGTTTGCTTGGTTATTTTATCAATTCCAGGCAGTAGAAATGTTTGTGGGAATACAATATACCGAGGGAAGGCATTGCTCTAGTTCAAGAGAAGTAGTTGACGCCATGACGCCTTGGTAAGGCTGCGAAGTGAAGTGGTCGCCTTTCAAACAGCAAGACTTTTTCAACAGGTCAATAACCAAGAAAGCGAAATCTAAAAATGAAACTTGGGAGTTGTTTGATGTAGTCAGGTCGTTATTGAAGAAGGTAATCTATAAATACCTTAAATCGTAGAGGTACAAGAATAATTTGAGGTTACTAGGTTAAGATTCCTTCGAAACTTGACATCTTCGTTTATGTCTATATACTATGAAATATAGTTTTATTCAGATGGAGAATAACTATGTATCATTATGTGAACAAATAAAAAATATCCACAACGATTGTTCATTTGAACTGTTTTGCCAACCATCAAGGAATAGGATCATGGGAAAGTGATTTCGAATTTCACAGTTTCTTTGTGATGTCGAAACCTGGACCTGATGCTTGGTAACTATTCGACGTGTAGACAACGTCGCTAAACGACGTGTAGACGACGTGGCTGAATTACGTCGTTTCGATGTGACATATTGACGTCACATTCACGTCTCTTTCACGTCGATAATTTGGTCATCTTGACGTAATTGGTGACGTGTATATGACGTGAAATTGACGTGTGAATGCTAGCTGGGGGTACGTCACAACAAAGAAGTCAATGATTCAATATCTTGAAAATCGTAGGTAATAAAAGTATCTACGAATTCTATCGGTGGGTTTTTCCGATCTTTTATTGTTTCCGAGATATTCGGTAGCTAATCATGTGAATTTAATTCGAGGGTGATTCCATTAGAAGTGAGACAAACTATAATAATATATGTATATACTTGGAGAATACACATGTCACATAATATTTCGAAGGTAATTGTTAGATAAAAAGTCACATGATTCGTTAGCGAATATCCAAAATTCTGAAGACAATTCCATCAGTTATAGCTTTGATCGAATTGTTTTCTTTGCTGTGACATACCGTTTTCAAGGTAAGAACAATAATTCAAAAAAAGAGACCTTTCATGTCACACCCTGCACTTGGCTTCCCCCGTAGGTTTCAGGTTGAAGTTCCGTTGTGTCGATGGAAAATTTAGGGCAAAGTTCTGTCGCTGTTATAATAACAAAATCACAGCGGCTTATGGGATTTTTCATACAGAAATCAAATTGTCACTGATGATACTAGGGCTGGGAAAAAATATAGATAAATATATCGATATATCGATATATCGAATAACGATATTTAAGTTTTTAAATATCGATATATCGATATATCGATAACTATCGATAAATCGATAAATATCGATAAATATCGAAAATTATCGATAAATATCAATAAATATCGATAAATATCGATAAATATCGATGAATATCGATATATCGATAAATATCGATATATCGATAAACATCGATATTTATATACAGTGTGTCCAAGATAAGGTTGCTCAGTAATGTCTTAGAAGCAACTGTGAGAAGAGAATATCTTTATTTAGAGAATAATGGTCATCATTTTGAACAATTGTTATGAATGTTTCTGTTGGTATTGCCAAAATTGAGTTATTAAAGTAATTCGTGTAAGAATTCATAATTAATTTGCAGCGCTGGATTGAATAATATGGTGAAATATTTTTTTCCACTTTTCGGTATTGAATAACTATATAGTCCCTCAATGTTTGACACTAAATGATCAGAAACAAGTGGAACTGATGGCATTTTTTCTTTAGAATTTCGAAAACACATTGATGATGGCTAAAAATATCTGTGAAAAAATTATCAGGACTAGGGCTGGAAAAAAATATCGATATATCGATAAATATATCGATATATCGAATAACGATATATCGATATATCGATAACTATCAATAAATCGATAAATATCGATATATCGATATATCGATAACTATCAATAAATCGATAAATATCGATAAATATCGATATATCGATAAATATCGATATATCGATAAATATCGATATATCGATAAATATAGATATATCGATAAATCGATAAATATCGATATATCGATAAATATCGATTATTATCGATAAATATCGATATATCGATAAATATCGATATATCGATAAATATCGATATATCGATAAATATCGATATATCGAACTTATCGATAAATTTCAACTTATCGATAACCGATAACTGAAATCCAATATCGCGCAGCCCTAGATGATACCACGAGAGATTGAAGAATTTCCGGTTCTTGATTGGAGCTATAGTGGTATTCAATGAGAAAATTTCTCACCAAAATATATTAAAAATACTAGGATAACATTACGCCAAATAAAATACATGATACAAACTTCAGTTACGCAAAATATTGATAAAGCAGCATAAGAATAATGGTAGTTCGATCTTTTATTCTTGACTAACTTTATTTAACTCGAGTGGAAATATATTTTGTTACAAGGAATCCCATCCATACCCTAACAGCACAAGTACTCCCCTAGTACATCCTTCATTGTCTACGAGTATGTCCCTGGGGTGTCCTGTGTCGAGACATGGTACATCCTAGGGACGTCCCAGAGACCTCCGGTTTCCGGAAAAAGAGGGATCTTAGGGAAGTCCTTTTGGTACGCTCCTGGAATGTGCCAAGTACGAAAAAAGGATATCGCAAGGACGTCCAAATGATGAAGTAGTATATCGCAGGGACATTCATAGGATACATCAGGTGAATCCCCCGGATGTCCTTGGAAACAATTTTTCACATTCAATTGTAAACAATTCAAGAAATGAAAATTCATATTGATTTTTGTCATCAATAGAAATTAGGGGTCTTGATTCGAGATTTCAATGTAACCTTTATTTCCACCCCCTTGGGGTCATAAACGTCCGTCCTCCTCCAAACCATTCAACCTTTATCAGGCATCTTTTCTTGTTAGGAGCAATCATTTCGAGATATTTCCATATGAAGCTCAGAATGGGACATCCAGTATAGGTTGTTATGGATACACTTCGGGAATCGGTAAAATGAATGACAATATTTCATACTCATTATTTTATTTTGTTATGGGGAAATTAGTTTTTGATTTCTATACACAGTTGATCGCAATGGACAGTATGAAACTATATACATAAAGCAGCGAGACGAATATTTATATAGTCTCCTCAGTACCGTTTTTATTTGAGAAATGAGTCCACTCACTATCACTTTTGGAATTCATATTCTGTTATAAGGAGTAGAAGGAAGTTTTCAGATTATATTAATTTTTGTTCCAATAAAGTGAATAAAACGTCAGAATCATTCGAAACATAAAGGAAGTGAGAAGACCATGGATAAGGACCTTTTTTTGAGACGAGGAATATGTTCGGAGTAGATAGAAAGTGAAAACTCCAAAATTTCCTGAACCTATTCACATACAATTGTAAACAATTCGAGGAGTGATGATTCATGATAGTTTGTTTAATCACTTGGAGCGCACGAACAGAAATTCCTATAAACAATAAATCATTGATATTTCGGTGATCTAAGAGGTACAGGAATGAACTAAATTGTATTCATTATAGCATTATGAATGGAAGATATGTCTTACAGTTGTTTTGAAAGAATTGAATGTCATGGAGAAAATATCTGAATTATTACAATATTTGTTGAAAGAGTAACACAATCTGGTGATCGGAAAATGTTTTCCTAAATTTGTGTTGTGACTGGGACTAGTAAGTAATTGTCTATTTCTAGTATACCTCTGAGGAACATGAGAAAAAATCATAGACACTAAATCAGGAGAATCGTAACAATTTTTTATGATTTTGTACATAAAGAGTAAATTCGTAATGATGGTAATGGAATCATAGCAAAGGTTTCTGAGGAACATTTTCCGTGAAAGTATTCATGGAAAAGTGGAAGGTCGTCGACTTTTATACGGTGTTCAAATGAAGACAAAAAACTTGTGAGTGTGGCACTAACGAATGACTCTTCTCTGGATGGAATCTAAGAGCATCAGCGAATGTTTGGGTGCCGAACATCAAATGTGAAAACAGTATTCTGGAACTGGCCATATCTGTCCTTTGTTGAACATGATACGCTGTTGAGGAGTGAATTAGATTTTTGCACGGAACAAGAATCCGAATTTCTGTGAAGTAGCTTTCGCGGATGGAACATACATGATTTTCCCATGAAAGACTATTGCTGGATTGCTGGACTTGGTGAGAATGGTGGTACCAGACAGTGGTATATCATGTATACTGTGTTCTGCCTTTCAACAAAAAAACGCAGGCTTGAATTCTGGTGGATTTGAATTCAACTATGTTGTTGGTCCTCCAGGCGGCGGTTCTTCAAAGATCTTTATTGATAAAGTGATGACCTGCCTACGTCGTAGTTGTTTTTTTTCCTGAGGAGAAGAGCATAGCTGAGGTGATAAGCCGTGAAATATGATGGTAGTTTGAAGAAGAGTCTTTAATGCCAAACACGGTCGAATGCCTTCGATATACCCAACGCTACAGCTAGAGATTCCCCATATTTTCTAATGTAGCTTGTCATATATGGGTGACGTACGCAAGTAGATCTTCGATGACGGAAGCCATGTTGTCTTTCATTAATGATTTCGGAGCTTACCAGATATTCGATGAGCACAACATTGATGGCTTTCTCTATCACTTTGGAGATAACTGATTACAGGGCAATTGGCCTATAGTTGTTGGGCAGGCTTTTGTTGCTTTTTTTCTGGAATTGATTGGACCATCTGCCTGATTCGTTGTTGACGACAGACGATTCCGGGCATTCGACGTTTAACTGGTTCGAGGTCTGGCGGCACTTTCTCCTGGAAATTTATGGTGGAGTTTGCTGCGAACATCTCTTCAAAAAGTTTTGCTATCTCTTGTGATGTTGTTGCTTATGTGCCGTCGGATTTTGAGAGCGGTGGGAATGTACTATCAGCTTTTTTTATGTTCTGGTTCACACGAAAAGGGATATCTTGTAATGTTCAGAGAACATCGTGAGAACCAAGGAAAATAAGGTAGGAATTGGTGTTCTTCTTGAATTTCAGGAGGTTATATGCCTCGGGGAACACCTCTCTAGGCAATGTGTTCAAGAGCCTCGCTGTTCGTTGGATGAACGAGTCTTTGGAAGAAGATGTTCTGCAGGTCTCTAAAGTGACCACGAAGGGGTGCGAAGCCTCAACTCGACGGGTGGATCTCGCGGGGTTTGCCAAGGGAGGTACAATTGTTGATATACCAGAAGAGCATCGTCCATGAAAATATCTATAAAATGAAGTCAGATCGCCAACTTTTCTACGGTGTTCCAGAGAAGTGAGTGAGTTTATGAGCGAGGCATCACCCACGAGACGAATTTTGGACAGAATCCAATAGTTTCAGGGTATGTTTGGGCGCTGCACTCCAAATATGGGAATAGTATTCCAAGACAGGTCGAATCTGTGCCAGATCATAAGCAGCTGACTGAAAGTGAAATAGCTCCTGGGCTGAAACAGAAAACCAAGTTTTTGGGATACACTTTTAGCAATTGATCTCACGTGATTTCACCAAGAAAGGATATTGCAACTGCTTCAGCGAGAGACCATTTCGAACGGAAGCCATTGGGACAATCTTATATTATCTTGGCATTGTATGATTCTCTCGATACATCGATGACTGCAGTTATTCCTGGCTTCAACATATTCTGCTCTAGTAACGAGGTTATCGTTTTTGCACCAGCGATGGTAGGCTGTTTGTTTCAAGGCTTCAACTCTAGGACAGTTCTTGTCGAACAAGAGTTCCGAGGGGGATCATCTCTTCAAAGAATATGGTTCGATATATGTTCATTCCAAGCGTGATGATCTCGGAAATTTCCTAAGCTCACTGTGATGGATCCTCAGGATCAAAGCATATTCTATGCCAAGAGAAACATGCAGAGACCGTTCTAGTCGCTAGTTATAATGCCATACGTGAGGGTGCTGAAGGAGTTAGTGGAATGAGAAATATGAGCATGCTGGAGGAGTTAGTGAAATGAAAAATATAAGCATGTTGTGGAGATGAGTGTGTGGTTGGAATTGCCAAGTGGGGCTCGTACATCTATGATGTGAGGTGCCGAATTATCAGTGGGGAACAAGTCAAGTGTACACTACACTGTAATACCACTAACCAAACCGATTTTTCAAACGCCTCGACTCGTGTCTCGCTAACTCTATTAGCATCTTCAGGAGAAGATTAAAACTGTACCTTGTAACGGCTTTTACTTCTAGGACCATTACTTCGGCGCTTGTTGAACAGACTTCTGGTACCTGTCGGGGTGTCTCGAGTGCCAGATTGTTTATGAGGTAGTTTACTCCACCTGCTATCCACGAAATATTTTTTTACAGAGGCCCAAAGTAGCACAGTGGAGAAGACACAGAGGGTGTCTAGTAGAGCAGGGGTCAGTGCTGTTGAATTGGCCTGGAATCAAGGGGCCACGAGACTGTCGGCTTCAATTACAGACCCTTCGGGAATCCTGGAATACTGGGTGCTATGGATGAATGTTTCTGATTGATACTCCCACTCATGAGTTGGATGAATACCATCCCGATACGGATTATCACAAATATGTTTTCTGGAATTCAAATGACTTTGTACCTTTGTTATCAGGACAGGAAAATCAGAAGCACATAGACAGGTCGAGTACAGGTTCATTCAATTTCCTTTTTGTGCATCAATTGTTATATAAAATTAGACAGGTAAATAAATTATCAATAATTCCTAATTCATGCATTCATATACATGTTCATATAATTAATTTGACCTTCCTATTGATAACTAACGTACGACTGACAGTCCCGAGGAACAGTTTGTTCCACTGGGCATATGCAAACACCTTAGATCATTGAATTTTCAAGTAGCATAATCAAAGGTTAGGCAACAGGCAAGCCGAGAAGCGAAATAAACATATGCAAGCAGGACAATATATGTCGTTAACTTAATCAAGCAGGTAGAAAAAAAAACAGACAGGATTCACAGTTTCAATCTTCTCCCACAGATGGTAACATAGTCAGCGAAACACGTGTTGAGGTGTTTAAAAAATCGGTTTGGTTGGTGGTAAAACAGTGTAGTGTATTATCTTGCCAAAGATTCCAGTCTTCGATAAGTCACGTGTGTTTAGGGGTCGTCAAGAAAAGAGTTCTTGCCTTGATAAGAACTTCTTGTCTCGTCCTGAGAAAAAGTCAAGCAATTTCGAAAAATCTGGTCTTCACGTTCTTATTGACATATCATATCGTGTCTTGACTCGATTCGCCGACGAAATTTCTATTGCGTTGAGTGCCAGGGTTGCCATCCCGATAATTATTTCATCAGTAGATATACCTTGTCAGAAATTCAGTAGATTTCAGTAGATTTATCTTATGCTATACACATTTCACGATGATGAAATGAACCCATGACGTCCAAGAAACATGTACTTATTTTGCTGTAACGGGAAAAAAGTTCGACATTTTATCTTTGTTGACAGGTGAGAAAATGTCACTTTTCATAATATTACTTTTTTCCCGCGAACCAACATATCTAGCGGTCAGACGCATTCGAATTCATAATCAATGGCGCCAGAAAATTCATTTACAGAGTGTGCCCAAATATCACCCAAGATATTATGAGTCTATGTGATTAACTCAAGAACTATTCATTGATTAGGTTACGTTTTTGATTAATTCAGGAGCTCGCAATAGGAAGTGCTCGTTTTTGTTACGACTAGGATATTATTGGGTTCTCGCAGAGAGAAATGCTTATTCATCTCATGTTGAAGATAACTTCAGGAATTCGCAATAATGAGGAATATTTCAAATCTGAGGCGAGATCTCCGCGATTTCTTTCCGACGACTCCAGAGAGTATGGTGAAGGCATATAATGATTTTTGGTACCTCGCAGGAGGATTTCGCATTTTGATCCTGAAGATAATCAGATATCGCGGAGACTTCCTTGTTACCTAAAATGTGCTGAATCAGATGATGATTGAGTATGATTCTTGGATAGTACAGCTTGTCAGGTACTTTCAGGCTATCAGGTTCAGAAAAATATACGATGGATGGAACCTGTGAATCGAAAGGACAACAGATCGACATCCTTACGAACAACAATAATACCCTCTCTTTCTCTTCTGCCAATAGTATGGCAGTTGTACATACAAGTCGATTCGCTTTGTTCTCTGCTTCGCATAATCCTATACGGCAGATTGATAAGACGGCTTCTGTTATGGTCATTTGAAAGGAACAATTCTTGGGCAGATGTTGGAGACATTGCTGCAGAGAGAGACACTTCCACAAAAAAATCACATGGCCAGTACTATTCAGCATCATACAGTATAGTTTGTTCCTTCGAGAAATCCGTAGATTATGAATTATCTGCAAAAACCAATGAAAGACGCTATTTATTGCAAAGTACGCTAATTTGGTGAATCTTCAACTTGTTCTAGCTGCTCACCCGTTAGTCCTACGTTCTTGAGCACCTGAAATTATCTATCGGAAATCATATTTGAGTGAATCTTCCTCAGCGTAGTCTTTCAGCTAAAATGAATGGTTTTCGAGTTAAGAGCATAAAACTGAAGAATGTGCGGAAATTTCGCTGTTTCTGCCAATATCTCGGAACGCTCTAGAAAATTCCGTTTGCAAACTTCAGATTCTGATTCAGCACCTTCAAAAACATATATAGCCGCAGAGGAATCGAATACTCAAGTTTTGTACATTCATCAAGGGAGCAATGGTATGCATTGCCTCTTGCCTGTGAAGTTTGATGCCCGCCGCGTAGCGTGTATATAAATATGATCATTGGAATGATGGAGACACTGATTAGGTACTTGGGTAGTACCTATCTTATACGTATATATCTACCAAGGAAGCTTGAAGGTGATGTATTCTACTCCTCATTCTATTTATTTCTCCCGTGGGAGTAAATTGTCAGGTTTGTGTCCTCAAATGCGGAAGCAAACGCTTACTTCCGATGTAGTGAGTAAATAAATATCAGTTCATTGGTTTATAGGAGCATTTCGAGAGAAATAATTATTCCAATTAGATTATACCGACCTCACCAATATTAGTTTCCCTACAACTAGCACATATTATTCTCCTGATGAAATGTTTGTCCTTACCCCTTGAAGCATTTGAATTGTTAGTGGTGCAACTGAAAGTCGTAAAGAGCTGTCAGATGAGTACCATTCCACACGGCGATATGATCGAGATCATTTGAGAGAGGGTAATGGAGAAATAGCGAAAACTTCTGCCTGAGACAACTGTTGATTCCATGTTCGGTCTCTGGGATTTTTTCCTACACCTTCAGGAAAACAAGTGGAAAGAATATGTGGAACCTAAGAATTTTTGAAAATTTTCTCATCGTTCTGATTCTGAAATCATCTGATATATTGGTAATTATATAAATTGATAGTAGCAAATGCGTTTCAACTCGATCGAACCATTTGCTTCCTCATGGAATCTCATTGATCCCAGGGTTTTCAATATTTGATAACTAACTCATCATCGATGATATGATGTGTGCCTATTCTGAGTGAAAAAAAAACCTGTTCTGTATAGCATTGCAGCATTAGAAAACATTATTCACTGCAATGAACTACGTGAAATGAAATATTTCACTCTCCGACAACATCTCTCGCAATTCGACTTCATTTAATTGATCGGTATAATTTCTTAACCGGAACAGATTTCGTTCTGTTGACGACACTTTTATGCTCCTTTATGTGTTCCTTTTGTGAAGGGGATAGTCGTAGGTGCTTTTTTCCAGCAAGTATTACATTACTTTGGACTTCGTCATTATCTACCTTTCCACCCTTTATCTGTTTTTCTGGCTTTTCGACATACAAGGGAGCTTTCGCTGACGACTTCACTCATTCGATCCCTTATCTTGGTATAGAATACGTGAACATTACTTTTTCAGGACAGTCATTGTTAATCCGATAGTTTTGAATCCCATCTCTTGTTGTAATTTCAGCATTTTTATTCTTGTTCTCGAAATACATCAGGACAGTGGTGAGAAGATGATTGCGTTTTGAATTTCGTCACCATTATGGAATCTAATTTTGAGACATGATTGAAGAATATGGAGAACTTGGATCGAAAACCAATTTTCAGCAAAAAATCACCTGGCATTGCATCGCACGTTGCAATTCATACATGATCTACGAAAACGGCGTTTCCTCGGAAGGGAAAAACATATTCCTCGCATTCACGTACTATATGAAATGAGTATAATTTTTCGATCTTGTGTTTGTGGGTCAATCAAGGCGATGAATTATTCATCAAACTTTATCTGTGAGATTTTTTTCCCGTCTCTATGAATTGAAATATAAGTATCGTTAATTCGAATTCACATTTAGTTAGGACAAATCAGATGATCAGATGATCACCCATTACGAGTGTCATAAATATACTATTGAGAGAGTTCAAAATAAGTTCTTGCGATTTCTACATTACAAAGAAACTGGGCACTACAACAATGATGTTTCGAGGGCGTCACTTTTACTTAAATACAACTTGTCATCTCTTGAGAATCGAAGAACAGTCTCCAGTATGCTGTTTCTTCATAAACTGATACATGGCAATGTGGATGACATCTGTCTTCTATCACAAATCAACTTCAATGTACCAGCATATTCTACACGTGTTACAAACACATTTTATATAGATGCTCATCGAACGAATATCCACTCTGCTGGTCCTTTAAATACTATGTGTAAAACATACAATGGTATATCTCATTCTTGTGATATTTTCTCGTTAAGTTTGAATAGATTTAGATCTAGAATATATGATGAACTGTGAGATGTTTTTTAAGTGACTACATATACGTCTATCTTACTATACTTACTATACTTCCTACTCTGTAATTGGGGCAACCTGTTGAGTTTGTAAATTAAAATAAAAATAAAATAAAATAAAATCAGAATTCAACACCAGCAAAAATAGTTTCTATATAACAATATGTTGATAAATACTTTCTGTCTCAAGTCAGGCAATTAATTCACCTCCTCAACCGGAAATCTCGATTCTGGAGCACCCTGTATGACCAGATTCCTGTGAAATGGTTCATTTTTACGTTTCCATTATGTTGAATTTGATGCCCCGCCTTTGGAATTGTCTGGTATAGTCGATAAAATGTCAGACAAGTTTCTAGTAAGAATCTCTCGCGCTGGTACATTGACGCTTTCTATGGGGATGTATTGCTTATTGTCTTCTCTACGTAACATATCCCCAATATTTGCGGACAATATTCACCATTCAATTGTCGTATCTGAATTTTTCACCGATATAAAAAGATTAATAAATGGAAGAGAATGTGAATCAGGAAGGTCTTTTTGAAACATATTTGCACATAAAGTATTTGTGGATCTAACAGACCACGCCACATTTTCTCTTTTACTGCTGATTCTGCACTCTCTTGGATTTATGAAGGAATATGTAGATTGTGGAAGTTTATTCAAAATGTGATTCATACGTTTGATCCTCGGTTCGGTAGTTAGATATTCTGGGAAATGAAATCAGCGAAATGGAAGATGAAGTTGATGGACTAACCATTTTAACAACATACAGAGTGTATCAAAAAAACTTCATGATAAAAGGTGTTGAAAAAAGTATTACTGGCAACATTGTGATGAAATTTTGTATGGATGTTTCTCGAAATCTGACACATCGCATGAATTAATTTTTATATCTGACTCTCATAGAGGGCGCTAGTTACACGGTTCGTACCGAGTAGTTTTTACCATAACTTTTTTGAAGTTAGACTTTTCAATCCAAATATGATATGAACTTGAACATCATTCAATTTTACACCGAAAAGGTACTCTTGGTGAAACTCGATACTTTGTTCCGTTTTCGGAATATTTCGATTTGAAAATAATGGAGTAGTAATGATGCTGGTATAAAATGAATTCTATTGAGTTCAATTACCTATTTATTCAGGTTCAAGAACAATGAAATTATTCTTGTGCTGAAGTTATTGATGGAACAAAGAATCATAAGTAGAAAATTAAGAGATATTTGACTAGAAACATGAAATATTGAATCAGTAAGAGTAAGTGTTCAAAATGTCCTACGTTTCGAGAAAAACACGATTCTATATTATTTTTCAAGAATGTATGATTCTCCTGAACAGTTGAGGACCAGCTGTTAGGTCATTTAAGTGATGTTCAATTATGTCCCACAACTCTTGACGTGAATTTACCTATGTAGCATAGACTTTCTTCTCAGGATACAACAAAACTGTGTAATCCATGTTCTTAGTCAAATCTGTTTCGATGTTATTTTTGTGATTCATTGTTGAATCAATGAGGTTTGCATCAGGAATGTATTGTTGTTTTCGGTTTTCAATAAATAGGTGATAATTTCTCATAATACTCACTCTAATACATAGCTTTATACCAGCAACAGTCACCACTTCATCATTTTCAAATATGAATATTCCGAAAACAGAACACAGTATCGAGTTACACCAAGAGAGTACCTTTTTGGTGTGGAATTGAATGATGTTCAAGATCACATCAAATTTGGATTGAAAAATATAACCTCAAAAAAGTTATGTTCAAAACTACTCGGTACGAACCGAGTAACTAGCGCTTTCTATGAGAGTCAGATATAAAAACGAATACATGCGATGTGTCAGATTCCAAGCAACATCGATACAAAATTTCATCACAATGTTGCCAGTGGTTTCAATATAATCGTTAAAAATGTGTGAAAAAAATTGTTTCAACACCTTGTATCTTGAAAACGGATGGCATTACGACAATTTTTTACAAAGCAAACCCAACTTACTTACTTACTTAACTTTGCAATGTTCTACCTACCCTAGCAAGGGGGTTAGGTTTTTTGAAACACCCTGTGTAAAGATACTGTGGTGAAAATAGTTTTCAACGGGATGAAGAGGTTCAGTTTTAATAACAAGATCAGTTTGGTTCATTTTTCAGACAATTCAATCATAGAAACAACACGGTCATATTGACAATCATAAAAAAATACCTTATTCAACTTATTGCACTCCAAACTCAGTGCTTCTATCATAAATATCATGTCATACTGATGTTGGCATATGAATAAGTGATTTTAGCTACTGGATTTTTCTTCCAGGCTCCCTGATAGAAAAATGTGTTAAACGCATTGACATTTTGGGGCAAATCATCTGATTTGCCAATGATCCGACATCAGTCGAAAAAGGAAGACAATTGCTGTTTGAAGGTTCTTTCCTTCACACACACGAAACTACTTACGTGGATGGAGGGCGGCTTCAGATAGTTATATTTATGAACCAGCGTGGTTCTGCCAATGATCCGACATCAGTCGAAAAAGGAAGACAATTACTGTTTGAAGGTTCTCTCCTTCACAAACACAGCCACAAAATGATTCTTCCTCACTATTAGGCAATATTTTCGAAAATTCGATCCCAAAATCAATAAAATGGAAAAAATCGAAACACTTTTAAATCTCTCGAAGATATGGTCGCTCCGTTCAACAAAAATCTTCCACTCTAGAAAAGGTGCGCGATATGTGCGCGATCAAAAACCTGCTAGCGAATTTTCTCTCCAAAAGAAATACCATCAACGTCACAACAGGAGGAAATAAGGAAGTGTTATTTTTGTGATGTAACGCCTAAGGTCATACTGAAAATATGTCCGATAGGACTAATTACAACTTCTGTTCCCAATTTCATGAACATACCCAGAACTAAGGAAACAGGAAAAAAACTGCATGAACAAAGGGTAATCAAATAAGCACGCCACTGCCATGATCAGTTTATTCAGTAAGCGGTAACATCAACATTTGAAATTCAAGCAATTGTCAATACTGTCGTTGATACTGCATATAGTTGACATGGATGACAGGTGTGACTGAGAATTTTCAATAAACATTGCATGTTTAATTTAAAATCATATCAATGATAATAACAGTGCATCTCAATGAATGATGTGAGTGATAGAGGAAGTGGGTTTTCTGATCAGTGTGAGTGTCTTCTTTTGATACAAGGTGGTCAGCAGCAAAATAATATTTTTAGTTGTTTATCTAGATACCGAATTCTAAAGCATAAGATTATCAATACCAAGTGCTTGATTGTCGCGTAACGATGACATTAATATATTTGACATATTTTATTGTCACCCCCTATCATTCTGTTGGTCACTACCTGCCAATAATTTACATGACAAAATTTTTGTGTAACAATTCGCATCTGCGTACCTGGTCTCATCGAAAATGAATTCATTTCCATCGATGCAATGCTGTCAAGAATGTACTGATTGAGCAAACAGTCGTTCCGCAAATAGCTAGGTGAGTTTAATTTTTGCAAGACTATTCATTCAGTGTACAACAGACAACCGGTACAAAAATGCAACAGTCAGACGCACTTTCAGTCGTGATTTTGAGCAAAATTTCTGAATTCTCGAACCAAAAATATTCTGAAACTACGTGGAGACGATTATATGCGGGAAGCAAAAGATCAGAACGATTCCATCAAAAAAATCGAGGAAATTTTTTTGGGTGGTGATGAAGAAAATGGAAGTATTTTCAGAGATAATACACTGAGGGAAAAAATTTGTAGCCGTTACTAAAAAACTAGTAACTACAGAAAATTTTTTTAGTACGATAGGGGACAGCAAGCATTAGTTGTTGCCATAACTAATTATGTTTTTCTGGAAACGCCTATTTGCCCCAAATGAAAAGTTTATTTGAGTCATCTACGACGTTGTTGTGGTAACTAATAAGCCTTTTTAAGGAATAATACCAAGTTTTATTTTTCCACAATCAAGATACATAGTTATGACAATTAGATTGTTAGTACTGTTTCAATATATGTTTGTTATCACAACAAATTATCCCAGTTGGGGCAAATACTCATTTCTTCTGTCGTTAATAGTGAGTGTGTTGCAAATTAAATATTTAATTGTGACTGAAATGGAATCTAGTTACTATTAAAAGTGATTTGGTAACGTTTGAAATATAATTTAGTTATTCTGGCAACTTAATAGTTTTATATCAATTGAAATCAAGGCCCCATTCTAATAATAACAGTTTGTATGCCATTTTCCTTCCAATTTCCAATGGAATCGTGAACAGGAATACACCACACACCGTAAGTGCCACAGGCCACAGCTCAGCAAAAAGAGAGGGAATTATAAATATACACCGTGTACACGTGACGTCGGTTGGACGTTTCTCACCGTCGCCCGTCGTAAACTGAACTGAATTGTGAATAGGTACCTAAACCTGATAACTAGTGACGCACAGATAACGATGGTAAACTGCGAATTATTATTTTGCCAACCAAATGCCAAATGGCTCAGCGCGAAGTGCATAAAAACACAAAACAGTGATTTGAAAACACACAGAGCAGTGAACCAGCAAGAACACGACGCTCCCGGCTACACTAGACAATTATTTTAATTATTTTGTCTAAGCTCGACGACCGTGCGATCTATCCACTATTGAGATACAAGTTCAAATGATGAAACAGAAAGACAAACAGATGCAAGATGCAATTTTTGCCGGTGGGTCCCGAAGAGACGCGAGGCGGTCCCGAACGACGCAGTTCAACTAAAATTATTAGTTATGGCTAAACAATTTCTGCTATGAATAATAATAAACCTTTTACGATAAATGTGTCATCAGTTGTGGCAAATAGTCAGCTGTTGTTAGTAACCCCAGAATGTGATTTTTTAACCCCAATATGAAATTTCAATTGACTGAATAGACAACACTGTGATAATTCTGTCACAAATAGTATTTTTATTGATGACAAATAATTGGCGAAAAATAGAAAAGTCATTTGTAGGAAATAAGGATACGTTGTCATTGTTAATAAAATTTCAAATATTTTTAATTATCGGTACTAAAAAAATACCAACTAGACGTTTTAATTAACCAGTTTTTCTCAGTGTAATCAACGAGGAAACAAAATTCATCGGCTTACGCCATATGGTCGAAGATGGGTAATACCAAAGAAATGTATGCTGCACAAAGACTTAAGGAGAACAGAACCAAACAAAATACCATCTTCCACCAAAGGTTTTCGAAATAGGGGACTCGTTTCTGACCGAAATCATTAGCAATGCAGCAACGGGGGAGAGTAAAAATCTTTTTTTCTGTGACGGGAAAAAAGTTTGGCAGTTCATCTCTGTTGGCAGGTTATAAAATGTCACTTTTCATAAATTACTTCTTTTCCCGTGAGAAAAAAGTGGGTACTTTTTTCCCGGATATATATTACATATATATACACTGTTGATGGCTTTTGTTGTGCTATAGTTCCGAAAAATGAGTCAATAATACCGTCTCCGAAAAAGAACTGCAAGTACTTTTATCTTCCATTCGACTTCGCGGTTACGTATATATTACTAAACAACCACTAATTTTGCAATTTTCTCAAATCAAATCACAGAATTAGACTGACAGAAGTGACATCAGATATTTGATTACTTTAAAAGCATGATAAAGATGCCTACAACGCAGGCGTCCCTACTGTTAAAAGCTTTTACATCGATAATTTTCAGATTTCAAAATAATGTAATATCTTCTCGATATTGATTCGTCCTTACTTCTGTCACAGAAAAAAATAGTGTATTATACACGGGAAAAATATTAGATTTTAGCTCACGGTTTTTTGTCTCCCTCCGCTACGCGTCGGGAGACAACACAACCTGGAGCTAAAATCTACTACTTTTTCCCTTGTATAATAAAAAACTATTACTCAAATTCAGAGGGCCTCTCAAGGTTTAATAGAAGGAGTTGTAGCGAGGAAACACATGACACCATTCTTGTTCCGAAAAAGTTGAGGTAAATAATAGTTGAACCCTCTGATGGCACAGTCGAGCCCTCTGATGGCACAGTTGAGCCCTTTGATGGCGCAGTTGAGCCCTTCGATGTCACCCGAGCCCTTGATGGCACACAAGCTCATTCATAGCTCGATAACGCATTTGATGCCACAGCTCCTCGATAACATAATTGATTCAGCCCTTGATGACAAAGCCCCTCGGAAGCATAATGATAAAGCACATTGACGGCAGTATGAAGCCTGTTGAGGCTACAATGGAGCCTCCTGATGACTGAAGAACCTTTGAGGCTCTCTGGATGCTATACTCAGACTTGATGGCACAGTGAATGTAGCTCTTATCGATGTAAATTCATTGGATAATAAAATTCCACTGATGGTTTTTCATAAAACTCTCGAAGATCATCTATTGTGTCTCATAGCAAAACTGTGTCTTCAATGGAGTGGAATATCGACACTTAAAACTTGAATTCAGAATAAATGTTCAAATTCTCATCTATAAGCAGTGGAGTCCTGGAAGTTGTTGAAGACATCAAAAAATCAGGATATATAGCTGTGCGGCACCCGTTTATGAAAAGGCATCTGACTCTACTCATACTCAAAGCGAATAATAAAGTCTTTTGTGATGTAAACGGTATAATCAATCAATTAGATATTGTTGATACAAGTCGTACCTAATATAGGAGCTGAATATAGGTGTTTGTTGTGTCCAACGTGTATTATTGCGATTCTAAACCTTGTAGCCTACTTCACATCACACACCTTCAACAACACGACATGGCCCTATAGTTTCGGACGACCAAAATCATTGAACAATAATGGAACACGGGCAACCTCGACCGAGTACATCTGTAGCCATTACGATTTTCGAAAGATTGTCTAATAACCATGATACATGTGAATTGCTATATATATTCATCAACGTGCATTGCTGGAACCCAAACAGCTATGATTATTGAGATGAACATAACCTGAATTCACCAATGAGCATAATTCACAATACCCTTGAATGGACATTCGCTACCATCATAAAGCAGGTGTGTTATGACATTATGAGTATTTCATGAATTTTAGTCTATTAAGATTTTTTATTGACATAGCACGTTTTGTGAATTATGCTTACTGTTGAATTCAGATGATGTTGTCCCAATAATCATAGATGTTTGGATTTTAAGCATTGTACGTTGATGAATACCTATATAGCATTTCACATGTATCATTGAATCGTTATTCGGATTATTCCGCTCTCGTTTTTCATCAGCTTTGGGGCTGACATCGTTACAGATCGCGTTTATTTCCACTTTTGTACTCGGTTATGGGTGCCCGTGTTCAATTTTTGTTCAATGGTGTTCAATGGTTTCGATCGTCCGAATCGATAGGGTGTAGCATGTAAATATTCACTACTGTATATTTGGCCTGATTCTATACCTACTATTCTGTACTGCTGAGCACATCTGACAGGATATTTTGTCACAATTTCATGGTTTACATTTTTCAATAACATAAATTGAACTCAATCTGTTTTATATTATCTAATTATTCTCAAACCTGATATGTGGGTACACACCTGAGATTTCACACTGTACATAAAATAAAAATACAATTCCTATAAATACACTGATATCTCTTGCTATATCTGCTTTGTTGTGATCCAAGTAGAAGGATGATTCGGATGGTTTTTACAGAAACTTACCTGAAAGAGATAAATAATATAAAGTAACATGAAATACCATTTCATAGACATTCTCATACTCACTTTTCACACTGCTATTTTCACTTGAAACTTCATCACAGTAGGACGATAGGTATTAGATTTTCCAGGAATACTGAGGCGGATGGTTTCACTAGGAATCGACCATGGTGAATCAATTAACTTCGTTTGGCATTATTTTCTTGATTGATGCATTTGATAAATTCAGGTTGATGTTTTGATCTTGTTGATCTGTTATTTCGCTTTACGTCAATTAGCTGTCGGTCATGACACCATGTCAACAGTGTCAAACTTGTCATGCGCCAAACGCCGATTCGGATTGATATGTCCTTAGATCATCATCGTCGAACCAACAAGACGAGTATTTGTGAAGAAAGGTGTGACGTCATTTTAGTCATCAATTCTGATTGGTTCAGATAGTCATCTGGGAAGAATCAAGTCTCTGGAGGGAGTAGCGATAACGTCTTTTATTTTGGATATTCAAATTTTCCGCCAATTTGAAAAACGGAAACCGTTAAGTTGTTCTCGAAGTTTCTGGAAATTTGGAGAAGGGATTTCCTTTCTGGTCGTGAGACGAGAGCTCACTTCAGAAAATTCTTCGTGGTGGTCAAGTGCCATTTTTGTGTTGTGAACCGGCTTCTGAAGTCCTGTACCGCCTGGCGTTCTGGATCACATCAGGATATCCTGGATTTGCTGCTGATCTACAAGGACTGCTGGACTCTACAGATTTTTCTGGTTTTGGTTTAAGAGGCAGGATCTTCATGGTTCATCACCCAGGCAGCCACGTGCCTACCTGCATCGTCATTACGGCCATTTCAATCCCTAACCCTTCATATTCAATTCAGAACCTCATTTCATGAATTATTTAAGGGTTTTTTCACCGGGAGTTTTCTAACGGGAGTTTCTTTACTGGGAGTTCTACAACGGGAGTTATCCTACCAGGAGCACTGTTCTTCCCAGGAGTCATTGCTCGACCAGGATCTGTTAATTCTACAAGGCCTTTGGTGGCTATATAGTAGTCTGGAATCTGGAATCTGGATATCGTCCCCTGTTTGTTCCTGAGGATGAATTTTCAAGGTGGAAATACAACTCTATCAATGTCATCTGACATCCAGGGATGTGAAGTCAGCACCCCGCTCTCCGCCAATCTTCCCCTCAGAAGCTTCATTTGGTGGCACTGAAGCTATTTTTATCAAGGATAACTGGTGTAGGACACACCATACAGGTTTTTGACATGAAAATATATTTTTATTTTTCATTTTTATTCACTCATATTGCTCATTGCTAGTGTGTATAATGGACCAATTTTTAAATCATAGCCAGGTCATAAATTGATAAAATCACACATGAAAGGTACATACTTCCCCTCCACATAGTATACTATGCGCTGGTAGAATTATCCACATTTGATATTTTTTTAAAAATCTGCTATGAATATAAAACGTCCTTACAGGAGCTTTTGAATTTCCAAGTACAGGATAAGGTTGATTTATATATATTTTCATCCACATAATAGCAGGCAACAACAGTGTAGTTTCTCAACAGGAAATGAGTAATATTTTTTGATTGTGCATATTTGTCAAAACCTGTGATGTGATATATGAGTCCAATCATCATAATTAAATGTTTTGGGTATTGTATATGACTGTTTTATTTGTTTATTGACATGACACTCCAACTCACAACATCTCTAAGGTAAATTTAGGTCTTTTAGTCTGGGCATGTCTGGGAGAACAACTAATATTATTCATTATCTGGTTGCTCAACTTTCCAGGTAACATTTCATTTGAATTAAAAGTTGCAGTGGCGCCCCATCTTTTTTGTTTAACCTTATGATTGCTTGATAACTGAATTTTTTGCTATTTTAACTCATTTTGATAACTCGAACTCATAGTGCCTACTGACGAAGAGCTGCCGTTCGCAATGCACCTATTTTTCATAAAAGTAGGGCTGCAAAGATGACGTCCGAACGTGGGGGCCCGAGTTTTTAGTTAGGTTATTAGTAATCAACAGTTGTGAGTGTCTTGTTGATGAATGAATAAAATGTTTATGGTTTGGAAACAGCTGATAGTTTGACGGAGAGCCAGGAGAGTTGTTTTTACCACATTATGTTTTGGTAGGTAAAAAATATATGGGTTTTTATGAACTGATTTATGGTGAGTATACACATATCAGGTTTCATAATATTTGAGAATCCAGTTTTGTGATTTAAGATTTGATTAAATTAGCTGCTGCAGACAGTGCTCCAGACAATACTACGTACAGTGTTGCCACATTTAAATAATTTCCTTAGAAGTTGTAACAACAGTTTTGATATTTGATTTTGAACTGATTCAAAATGGATCAAAATTTCAAAGCTAATCACTTGCTGCAGGCTGAACTGAATTATGAGTTGAGAATTCGAGGTGTAATTTCTGAACGGAATCAAGATGAGAAACGTAAAAGTCTTGGAAGACTTCTGTTTAAAGAAAAACAAAGTGGTACTAATGTAATGACTTTACTTGATGAAGCTTATAACTTTGATACAGAGCGAGTAGAAATTCAGTCCACTTTAGATTCTATAAAATCACTTATTGAAGGTTTTGAAGGTCCTTCATCAGATTCTGTTTACAAAAAAACAACCTCTAGAATAAATCATATCAGTTTTCGCATAAACAGAATCAAGTTAGAGCGGGAAGATTTGAATTATAGGGATGTATTGAATTTTAAGAATGAAGCTTATGCTACAGCCCTGCAATTGGATGCTGAATTAAATGAGAATGTTCAGGATGATGATGTTAATGTCACTATTTTAACACCACAAGCTAGTGCTTCTACTACTGCTAACACCTTTAGTAATACAATTGTGAATTCTCATAAGTCAGTTCCTGTCTATGAATTGAATATTCAATTTGATGGTGAACCAAAAAATCTCCTTTCATTTATAGAACGCATAGGAGAAGTAGCTCAGGCAAGGCATGTTAGTAAAGCTGAACTTTTTGAATCTGCTAGTGACTTATTCAGTGGTAAGGCTACATTTTGGTTCAGACAAATCAGAACACAAGTTAATAGTTGGGAAACTTTGGTTATAAAATTGAAGAAGGATTTTTTGATGTCAGACTTTGATGATGAAGTGTGGAACCAGATAAAATCACGAAAACAAGGAAGAAATGAACCTGTAGTAATTTTCATAGCTTGTATGGAAACTTTATTCAGTAGACTCAGTCGTGGAGCCGCAGAGCTCACTAAAGTTAAATATATCAAAATGGGACTACAGGGTGAATACCTTGAAAGACTTGCACTTAGTGATATTGATAGTGTTTCTACCTTGAGTACACTTTGTAAAAAGCTTGAAGAAGCTGATATTCTTAGCTTGGCATCTGGTTCACAGTCACATCACTATCAGAAACCTTTTCAATGTATGATTGATCCTGAGTTGACACATTTTTCAGATACACTTTCAAGTTCTACAACTAATAATCAGAATTTTCGGAGGAATTTTCAACCTCGAAAGCGAAATTTCAACATAAAGAAATCGAATAAAAATGTCAGTACGAATAAACAAGTTAATGTTACTAGTTCAAATGCAAATTCATCAAGTTCATCAGTATTATGTTGGAGGTGTTTACAACCCAACCATACTTTTAGGAACTGTAGAGCTACTGACAATATCATTAAGAAATTTTGTTTTGAATGCGGTTGTGCAGATGTAACTTCAAAGGAATGTAGAAAATGTCAGGGAAACTAGTAAGGGAGGTGAAGTATTACGACTCTTGTTTCCCTCCATTATTTAAAAGAGTCAACCCAATTTCAAGATCAAATTTTTTCAACATCAATGAGTGGAATGATTGGAAAAATACTGTAAGAGATTTTTATAAAAATTATGTTTTCCATAAAAATTTAAATGTCGCACCTCTTTTTGTACAGAAGTCACGTGATAACAGACCATATATTTCTGTGAAAATTTTTGATCAGAAAGTAGTTTGTCTTTTGGACAGTGGTGCCAATGTTTCGGTTTGTGGTCAAAAATTAGTAGATTTACTGAAAAAACTTAATCTGAAATGGAATAAATCTTTTTTGAAACATGTGACAACAGTTGATGGAACTGAACGGGAAGTCAAGGGTGTTGTTGATCTACCAGTTTGTGTAGATAACATTGTTCAGGTTGTTCCTACTATAGTAGTGCCGTCACTGCCCCACTCAATTATTTTTGGAAGCGATTTTTGCAATCAGTTCAAGATCAAGATCGACTTCAAAAATAGGATTTGGAATGTGCATAGTGCAGTAACGCATAATTCTATACAGGTTGTCTCTAGTCATGTTGATGAGATTGAAAATTCAGATTCAAGTAATTTGTCAGATTTATCTCCTTCAGAGAGTGTTCAAGCAGAACAAATTATAGAGCATTTTAAAGAAATTAGCAGTGAAAGTCGTATTGGTCTTACAGATAAAATTAAAATGACAATTGACACTGGTGATTCAAAGCCATTTCGAGTTAAGCAGTACCTTATGTCACCATTTATGTTGAAAATTTTAAATAGAGAACTTGATGACCTGCTAAAATTAAAGGTGGTTGAACCATCTCAGAGTCCCTATAATAGTCCAGTCCTTTTAGTAAAAAAGTCATCCGGTGAGTACAGGTTTTGTTTTGACGGGAGAAAACTCAATGAAGTAACTAAGCACGATAGCTATCCATTACCTCGCATTGACAGAATTTTGAATTTGCTCAGAGATGCAAAATACATCTCAAGTATTGATCTTCGTAAAGCTCTTTGGCAGATTCCTTTGGATGTGTCGTCACGTGAGAAAACTTCATTCAGTGTGCCTGGTAGGGGATCTTTTCAATTCACAGTCATGCCCTTCGGCTTATGTAACAGTGCTCAGACTCAGCAGAGGCTCTGTGACGCTTTATTTGGACCTAAGTTTGAACCACATATTTTCACATATCTGGATGATATAATTATTACTTCAAAAACTTTTGATGAACATGTATCACTTCTTGTTGAGGTGAAGAATATTTTAGAAAATGCAAATTTAACCGTGAACATTAAAAAATGTGAATTTTTCAAAACATCCCTCAAGTATCTTGGTTATGTCATTGATAGGGAAGGACTCCGCACAGATACTGATAAAGTAGCCGTCATGGTCAATTATTCTCGCCCTACTGCCAGTACTGAAATCAAACGTTTTATCGGAATGTGTTCATGGTATAGAAGATTCATCGCAAATTTTTCAAGTTTGATAGCACCTATCTCAGGCCTCCTTAAAGGGAAAAAGAAGGGGCAACCAATAACTTGGTCTCCAGAGGCGGAAGATGCTTTCATCCGTGTTAAAAATGCTTTGATATCGTCTCCTATACTAAGTTCACCAGACTTTGATCAACCTTCTGTAATACAGTGTGATGCCAGTGATTATGGTATTGGAGGTGTTTTGACTCAGAATATTGATTCACAAGAAAGAGTTATTGCTTATGCTTCTCGTTCCTTATCTCGTGCAGAACGTAATTATACTGTGACGGAAAGAGAACTTCTCAGTTTGATATTCTTGATAGATAAATTTCGACCTTATGTAGAAGGCACAAAATTCAAAGTTATCACTGACCACAGTAGCCTTTTGTGGATCAACAATCTCAAGGATCCTTGTGGAAGACTTGCTAGGTGGGCTGTGAAGCTCAGACAACATAATTTTGAATTAATACATAAGCCCGGAGCTTCAAATGTCTTACCTGATTTTCTGTCCAGAATTCCTTCTAGTGATTTGCCTGATGATGATCAAGAAATTTTGTTGATAGACATAAAGGCCGAAATATCGGATAAATATTACACTTCACTTAAGAGAAGAATTTTAGAGAAACCTGAACTGTTTCCACAATGGAAAGTTTCAGGAAATTTGCTTTTCAAATTTATTCCCTCAAAGGGTATAATTCAAACTAATGAAAAAGAATGGAAGACCGTCGTTCCTAAGTCCCAAAGGAATGATGTTATTAGAAACTCTCATGATCCACCCACATGTTCACATTTTGGTTTTTACAAAACTTTTAGTAGAATTCAGGAAAATTATTATTGGCCAAAGATGCGCCCTGATATTTTGAGATACATTCGTCAATGTAAAGTTTGTCAATCACAAAAGTTAACTAACACCTCACGTTTAGGTTTAATGGGCTGTGAAAAGCAGGTAAACTTCCCTTTTCAAGTCCTAGCTGTCGATCTTATGGGACCATTTCCTCGATCACCCCGTGGATTTACATATTTACTCGTAATTGGAGACTGGTTTTCGAAATATACCATTCTATGTCCCTTAAGAGACGCGACAGCACCAAACATAGTTGAATTTCTAGAAAATCAAGTGTTTTTAGTATACGGTGTACCTCAGATTATCATTGCGGACAATGGTACCCAATTTGCAGGAAAAATCTTTAAAAAGTTAACAGATACGTATAAAGTAAAAATTTGGTTTACGCCTCGCTATTCAGCGCAGTGCAACTTTGTTGAACGTAATAACAAGACAGTTGGACAAGCAATACGTAGCTATATAGTTGAACATAAGTATTGGGACAAAGAAATATCTAAGATACAATTTGCTATAAATACATCTGTACATGAAGTGCATAATTATGCCCCAGCATTTTTAAATTTTGCTAGAAATATTCCCCACTCAGGTAACTATTATAGTAATATATCTGATACAGTAGGGATAGAGTTAAATCCTCAAAGTAGATCTGAGTTTGAAGAAAATATTTCTAATCTAGATACAATTTTTAAAGAAGTAAAGAATAAATTGCATCAGGCTTACCAACGAAATTCACGAGCATATAATTTGAGAAAGAAAGATTATTCTTTTAATATTGGAGATAAAGTTTGGCGTCGAAACAAGGTACTTTCAGAAGCTGCAGTGAAATTTAGTTCAAAACTAGCACCCAAATATGTTTTGTGTGTAGTTAAAAGAAAGGTTTCACGTTTAGTTTATTCTCTGGAATATGAGAATGGTAGTCCAGCAGGAGACTGGCATATTAAGGATTTGAAACCTTATTTTGGGTCTAACTCGGACATTTCTGTCGGTTAGTTTTTTGAGATATATTTTCGTAATTTTTTGAAATTTTTTTGAAAATTTTTAAACTTTTTTGGAAATTTTTAGTAACTTTTTGGTAGCTACCGTGAATGTGGAAGTTCACAAAGATACCCTTGGAATGTTCTACATTGTGACATTCAGTATTTTGTATTTAGTATTTCAAATTTTTGAAATATGCAAATTTAGTCCCTGAATTGAAACTGTTAGATTGCAACAGTTTTCAATTTTTTTTCATTGCTGACGAGTAATGAGATTTTCCTTTTTGTACAGTATTTAGAGTTAGGTGTTAGTTATGTAAATATTATGTAAATATCTCTGTTCCGGATAATTTTGGATAGACCTTCCCGATTTTGGAAATTTACTCGATTATGAATTCTACCGACTCAGACTTCCCGATCGTGACCTCCCTTAGGATGTTGAGTACGCATAGCTACTACCCCAAGTTAATCCCTGAATAGAGGTATGCATTTGATCTTCATGGTCATATTTTTTTGGGGTAAAGGTTGGTTATCCCTGGATTATTCCTAAAGCTACCTGAACTTGGACATGTTCCCAACTAGTGTTATCACGGCAGTAACACCGCTGTCATGTATTTCCACTGTGTTATGTGGACAGACATAACCAGTGATGGTCCAAATACTGTTCCATTTCTTTTTCGGTCGGGCTAAGAGCTGGTTATCCCTGGAATTGTTCCTAAAGCTACCTGGACTTGGACATGTTCCCAGCTAGTGATTCTATCACGGCAGTAACATCGCTGTCTTTTATTTTTGCCACTGGTTATGTGGACAGTCATAACCTGTGATGGTCCATGCACTGCTCCACCTTAAAGTTTTGGAAGTGATCAGCACTTTTGATGCTGATACTTCACATTTGCTGTGGGATATTATTTTCAATTTTGATACTTACGCATTTCCCACAGTATTTTTGAGTAAATTTTGAAAAGCCAAGAGTTATTTTTTGTCTGTAGGGACCTTGGAAGCGTAGGGGTCGTGGACAACAACGTGATGTGGGTCGTCATAGTTGTCTCATGACAGGTTGGGCTGACGAGATATAGGTCTTGTTGAATTTTTGTTTAGGCGGGTTCAATGGGCATATTTCTCGAAAGTACCGCTCTTTTTGCTTTTGCACTTGAGTAGTCTCTAGGGACGACCTAACTCTACGTGAATGGGAATACTCCCGAACGTTTTTTGTTGAATCTTTTTGTTTCAGGTTTGGCCTGTTTGAGGTTGGTGGCCGTATGTCACTTCAGTTGAACGGTGGACAGCTGGTTAAATCAAAATTTAAAATTTCGAACTTTCTTTTTTGTTTCCACCTCGGGATTTTTTAGTGAGTTGCCTTCGTTCGTTTAGGAGTTGACATCTCACTGATTGATTCTGAATGCAATTTCAATATTTGGATACTGATATTCGTCTCGGTGATCTGAAGTACTTATCCCTCTGTATCCATTGTTGATATTGTTATTTTTTCGAAAATTTAAATCACTCCAGATTAAAACTTTTTCTTGGGAGAGAGGTGATGTAGCATGTAAATATTCACTACTGTATATTTGGCCTGATTCTATACTATTCTGTACTGCTGAGCACATCTGACAGGATATTTTGTCACAATTTCATGGTTTACATTTTTCAATAACATAAATTGAACTCAATCTGTTTTATATTATCTAATTATTCTCAAACCTGATATGTGGATACACACCTGAGATTTCACACTGTACATAAAATAAAAATACAATTCCTATAAATACACTGATATCTCTTGCTATATCTGCTTTGTTGTGATCCAAGTAGAAGGATGATTCGGATGGTTTTTACAGAAACTTATCTGAAAGAGATAAATAATATAAAGTAATATGAAATACCATTTCATAGACATTCTCATACTCACTTTTCACACTGCTATTTTCACTTGAAACTTCATCACAGTAGGACGATAGGTATTGGATTTTCCAGGAATACTCCCAATCAGCACAAGTACGTCTTATGGACGTTTTAAAAACGTCCACTCTGGATATTCAGGACGTTTTGGGGACGTCCATTTCCGGACGACGGACGTCTTATGGACGTTTTGAGGACGTCCATTGTTGATAATCAGGATGTTTTGGGGACGTCCAGTTTAGGTCCAGACTAGGACCTTTTTGGGATGAAAAATGGACGTATTGAGGACATTCAGACAATATTGATTATTGATTTTCTGACCCATCTGAAGAGTGAAATACTTGAATATTGGTTAACATTTATTCGCAAACAATAGTATGAACAGAGATTCAGGTAGTTGTTTCAATTTCACTCTTCCATATCGTATATCAGCAGCTGCACCACTAAAAACGTCGCGTGATTCATCCAGGTACGCAGGCGCGATGATATCTTTTTCTGATTGGCAGCCTTCTGTTGTCTTCTTCACTGGATCTGTAAATAATAATAATATTCAATAACATCTTCTGTGAATACCATAAACCATAAACACACACCCACTTTCAACGTTTAGTAGTCAGTATAGCGGAATACTTCATTATTTTTATTTCATTGAGAACTTATTCCATACATAAACTGATTCTTAGGTAGGTACCTACCTATATAACCTCTATGAACCTTGCACGAATTATATTATGTTTTAACCATATACAAAAATATAAACTTTGGTAGATGATGTAAATAGGATTAGGTAGAGCTTTGCATGAGATCAAATTATTTAGAAAGGTATCTAATGTTTTCAACCACAGATTTGATGTTCTTACTCAAGCATCTTCATGCGAATGAAAATAAAACGATAGCGTCGATAGCCATACTTGCCTTCAAATAAACATCTCGATAGAACTCGAGATCGAAGTTCACCAGTTGATAGATGATATCCGCAAAGATTTCACTTATTCACTGCTTTTACAGTCTAATAACCCGAAAAGTTCAGAATGTCCTTGGACCTGAATCACAGTTTAATCGGCACTCGGCAGTGGTCAACTGACGGACGCCATCTTCCTGTTCCTACGTTTTCGTTTCACAGTTTCACACGTAACACGCACAGTGTTGCCGGATGAAAATTTGTCGGAGCAGTAGATGGGTGGGGAAAAAACAGTAGATCATCAAAACTGAACAGAAGATTTTGATAATCATCACAATTGCTATCATGAATGAAAAAACATAGTCACCTATATAATAAACGAAAAAAAAATCATGTTCGGTCTCTATACCTATCAAAAATCGAACGAAGAATAACAAAAAATAATGAAATAAAAAATAAAATTTGTGAAAACCGCAACCAGATTGGAAATAAAAGCTAATTTTCACTAATCAGACTGAATATGATAGTTGCAGTATATTTTTATCATACATCTTCTTACTGTGATGTCCCATTAATTTTTCATTGTTGCATATTGGGTAGTTACGTCATATCAGAACTTGACCAATCAGACCATTGCCTTGAATAGTTGAACAGTAGAACGGAGACAAAAACAGTAGATCTACTGCCAAAATAGTAAGTCTGGCAACGCTGAGCACGCATGCGTTCTACGGTTGCTTCACATAATCAGTGATTCAATCAAATCTTATTATAAAAGCGCGGCTTGTATGAATACTTCAGTGTGGGTTTAAGAATGGTCAAACTGTATAGGTATTATGTGATTGAAGGAATATGATTCAACATAACTATATAAGTTGGTACAAATCAGTTAAAATCATAAATATTTCAAATTCATAATATTGATAATAAAATGAAATTCAATATATTGATACAGCTGATATATAATATATTTTTTGACATTATTCATGTCCATATTCAATTCAATAATTCTAATTTCAAAATTTATATATACCTACCTACTTATATCAATTTAAAGTGATATACCGTGAGAGTCTGTAAATTGGACGTTTTAAAGACGTCTTTTTCTGGACGTCCGGAGTATGTCCAATAATGGACGTCTTAAAAACGTCCATAAAAGGTCCTGGACGTTCAGACCAAAAATGGACCTAAAATGGACGTCTTCGGGACGTCCCGTGCTATCTGGGCTGAGGCGGATGGTTTCACTAGGAATCGACCATGGTGAATCAATTAACTTCGTTTGGCATTATTTTCTTGATTGATGCATTTGATAAATTCAGGTTGATGTTTTGATCTTGTTGATCTGTTATTTCGCTTTACGTCAATTAGCTGTCGGTCATGACACCATGTCAACAGTGTCAAACTTGTCATGCGCCAAACGCCGATTCGGATTGATATGTCCTTAGATCATCATCGTCGAACCAACAAGACGAGTATTTGTGAAGAAAGGTGTGACGTCATTTTAGTCATCAATTCTGATTGGTTCAGATAGTCATCTGGAAAGAATCAAGTCTCTGGATGGAGTAGCGATAACGTCTTTCATTTTGGATATTCAAATTTTCCGCCAATTTGAAAAACGGAAACCGTTAAGTTGTTCTCGAAGTTTCTGGAAATTTGGAGAAGGGATTTCCTTTCTGGTCGTGAGACGAGAGCTCACTTCAGAAAATTCTTCGTGGTGGTCAAGTGCCATTTTTGTGGTGTGAACCGGCTTCTGAAGTCCTGTACCGCCTGGCGTTCTGGATCACATCAGGATATCCTGGATTTGCTGCTGATCTACAAGGACTGCTGGACTCTACAGATTTTTCTGGTTTTGGTTAAAGAGGCAGGATCTTCATGGTTCATCACCCAGGCAGCCACGTGCCTACCTGCATCGTCATTACGGCCATTTCAATCCCTAACCCTTCATAGAAGGTGAGTCTCGCATTATTACGTTTTTTCTCTCTGCAGTCCAGAAATTCAGAACCTCATTTCATGAATTATTTAAGGGTTTTTTCACCGGGAGTTTTCTACCGGGAGTTTCTTTACTGGGAGTTCTACAACGGGAGTTATCCTACCAGGAGCACTGTTCTTCCCAGGAGTCATTGCTCGACCAGGATCTGTTAATTCTACAAGGCCTTTGGTGGCTATATAGTAGTCTGGAATCTGGAATCTGGATATCGTCCCCTGTTTGTTCCTGATGATGGATTTTCAAGGTGGAAATACAACTCTGTCAATGTCATCTGACATCCAGGGATGTGAAGTCAGCACCCCGCTCTCCGCCAATCTTCCCCTCAGAAGCTTCATTTGGTGGCACTGAAGCTATTTTTATCAAGGATAACTGGTGTAGGACACACCATACATGTTTTTGACATGAAAATATATTTTTCCGTCGACCTCGTATTAACGACTAAGTTTAATGTATATGAAATCGTTTATTAATGACCCCTATTAATGAACGATTTGTCTATTAATACACGATTGTTTTATAGGCAACCAAACATACACCGCGTGCATTCATTGTATATTCTATAACTTACGGAATCTGCATTTAAATCGAAAATATGGATTTCATCGACGATTTTCCGTTAACGGGTTCGCCTTTCCAAGTTTCTGACATGATATTAATCCCTGTTTTTTAACACAAGAAATTTATTTCCTATGTTGATCATTTCGACAAATGTCAAATATGTCTAATGTCAGTAACAGGGCTATACTGGGTGATTCTTAGCAGTTTCCGGATGGATGATGATTTGGCGAACCAAGTTTTCTTCATTGCAGGAGAAATGAGAAATATAGTCGACGGAAAAATTTTGTAACCAACTTGTATATTAAAAGGCGATAATGATCTCGAACATTAACGCACTCGCTTCGCTCGCACGTTAAAATATCTCGATCATTAATCGCCCTCATTAATATACTAGTTGGTTAAATAACTATTTATTTCTCATTTTCATCCACTCATATTGCTCATTGCTAGTGTGTATAATGGACCAATTTTTAAATCATAGCCAGGTCATAAATTGATAAAATCACACATAGTATACTATGCGCTGGTAGAATTATTCACATTTGATATTTTTTTAAAAATCTGCTATGAATATAAAACGTCCTTACAGGAGCTTTTGAATTTTCAAGTACAGTATAAGGTTGATTTATATATATTTTCATCCACATAATAGCAGGCAACAACAGTGTAGTTTCTTAACAGGAAATGAGTAATATTTTTTGATATGTGCATATTTGTCAAAACCTGTGATGTGATATATGAGTCCAATCATCATAATTAAATGTTTTGGGTATTGCATATGACTGTTTTATTTGTTTATTGACATGACACTCCAACTCACAACATCTCTAAGGTAAATTTAGGTCTTTTAGTCTGGGAGAACAACTAATATTATTCATTATCTGGTTGCTCAACTTTCCAGGTAACATTTCATTTGAATTAGAAGTTGCAGTGGCGCCCCATCTTTTTTGTTTAACCTTATGATTGCTAGATAACTGAATTTTTTGCTATTTCAACTCATTTTAATAACTCGAACTCATAGTGCCTACTGACGAAGAGCTGCCGTTCGCAATGCACCTATTTTTCATAAAAGTAGGGCTGCAAGGGTTGTATGGTGTTGGTGAAGGTATGTGATATAGCAAAATTTTTTTAAAGTGCCGGCTGTGAACGAACCTTATAATACAAGAATGAAGCTGGTGTATCTATTCATTTACTGTGAGTTGTAACTACGATGGTTATCTTTTTAGGTATTAGTATGTTTTTGAATAATAATGTTGTGATCTTGAACCATCAAGAACTTTCTTTTGAAATATTGAAATATTTGAGAAAGTTATATTCTCTTCTATGAAAAGATTGGAGTCTCAGAGTTCATTAATGGTGTTCAATTCACTTGAACCAAGTCCTGAAGAATATTTGGAAGTTGTTTTGTTCTGAAGGTTTTGTTACTTATCAATGTCACAATTTCCTTCTCAGTATTACGTTAATTTCACGATCACACTTTGATTCATCATACAGGGACATGATTCACCTATTTCCGAAAAATTAGGTTGGTGATAGATATTTAACTAAATACTGGAACATGTACCACCAATTAGAGGTTCAAAGGAGTGGAGTGTGGAGTGCATCAGTGCGATACAGTATTTTCACAGTGATTTGTTCAAAAGTATGTCAGAATTTCTCCTATCATTTGGACCATATCTTTTCTTTGCTATCTTCGATCAGACATTTCTAAAATTGCAGACAAATATGAAGTGACGTCAAAAAATCTCATTAAATATTTCTATAAACTTTTCAATAAACCCTTCGATGGAGGGTGTATGTCCTTCACTGTCCTGTCCTGTCATATCACTTTCACATATTCTATTTACTCTCCTGGGACAAAAAGCATTCACTATACATGCTCGAGTGAAGATTTTGTTATTTACGTTTATTTTTTTGCAAAGTAAGTGTGAAGGATATTTATTTTCATTGCAGTAATTCAAAGCACGGTTTCATAATACATACCATCGAACCATGTTGAATAGATAACCTAATTACCCCTGTTTGATGGATATACTAGTGTAGAGAAATATTGGGATTACAGTTGAAAATAAGCTATATTACAATAGCATGTCAAAATGCCAGGTTTCAGTCAGATATCAGATGACAATAATAAATTGAGATGAATAACTGCGTTACCTCATGACGGTTCTGCCAGTAATATCAACAGGCTGTTTTATGACGATAGTCTGAATACCACTGTAGAATGGATTAGTTACTGCAACATTTATATGGAAATAATTCCTATTCGACACTTTGTGTTATTATAGAAACCAGAACAAGTGGTAATTATTCAGCAGCGGTGTTCAATAAAGTTTGCAAATTGAATATGCTGCCATAACCACAAACTACCTGAAAATCCACATCATCTATGATAGCAAATGAACACATCTGTTCTCAATTTATTGCAGATCTCGTAATAACGGTTATCATATTCAGAATTATGATTAAGTACTTCAGTTTTTTTCTCAGTGTATTTGATTTATTTCTCTGAACCCCTTGCAAGTCAGAATTTTCTAGATAAGAAGGCTAATACAGATCCTGACACCTGATACGGTTGATACTACTTTTATAATCAGATTGAATCAACGTACCTTTGAATCAAGGTTCCTTTCTATCAGTCACCAACAGTTTTTCTTGGTTTTCCACAGTGACCAATCTAGGCAGTATTCAATTTAGCTTCTAGAAAATTCTATTTTCTGGGTGATCAAATCAATAGCCGGTCCTTAATGCGCTGTTAATAACACCAAACTTCCATCACTAACTCAAGATATACACAGTAAAAATTCTTGAGGTGTCGAAGGTCTTTTCACTTGATGAAAAATAATTAATGATCAACCCACGTGCAATCTGGACTTTTCCAACTTGTCGATTACCGTGCTATCTTGAAATTTCAGGTAATGATGTAGTGGCTCATGAAGTTATATCCTTACGAGAGGAAGATTTGTGTCATCGATCAAAAATTGCAACACACGTTGAATAACACAAATTATAACTACCCAAATCAGTGGATGTCTGCTTCGAAATATGATCCTAACAAGAGATGATCACGAAAATCGAATATAATTTCGAAGACGTCAGTCGATCGTGATCAGACCATTTTCCAGAGAGAGTGAGAGACAGCGTGAGGAGAAAGAAAACCCAGTCGTATGTCACCATTGATCACAGAATCCTAAATCTGAACATTTTCTACGACCTCTAGTAGTGTACTCGGTCGGCAAAGGGCAACAACAATGAACACTCACGAAGTGAAATAGGACAATTGCTACCCCATCATGATTACCAAGATCTTTCGTTCGTGTCTCTGGATGAAGTTTTACACCCCTCAGTGGGTATTCCAGGTTCATAACCCTGATTTGGCACTTACTGGCTGTTGTTGGCCGCCTCGAACTGCGGTCCTGGCTTGACACTGCACCGTTCTAGTACTGTCTGTCCTATGACCGTGAAAATTTGTACTAGTTGCATATGCCAAGCGCTTTCGGCTACAAAGCCATCATCAGTGCTATATCTGCGAGTGAGTTACATTTATTGAATTTCAAAAAGACAAATCAGAAAGTGAACTTATTCGTCGAGTTATCACAAAAAGGTCAAAAAATCAGTAATTGCCGACATCATCATGGTACAAACGGAATTAGGAACAGATTCAACAAAAAAGTTTCCTAATGGGTTATTGTGGAAATTTTTCAAAATACATGTTAAAATTGTTTAGATCAGGTTCAGGAAGAGCACGAGGGACCTTAACCCTGATAAGTCTGTCTGTCAATGTCAATGACTGAGTTGACATGAGTATGGAGTAGACATGTGACATAGTGACCACATCGCGTGAAAAAGAATTGAAGAGGTGGGCAAACTGTTTGGAAATTTTGAAAAATCAAATAAGATGGAATGGACTATACATTCCAGGCCAAAGAGTTACAACCTTTGTAGTTAAATGGGGATAACAGATTTACAATCAAGACTCCAGAGTCCTGGTGCTCAAGCTGAAAGTCCAAGAAAAGTTCCTGTAGTCGAAAGCCTCATGAGAAGCAAACATACCACCAGAATACTTCCCGACTCAGAGCGAAGACCGAACTCAAGTCCCAAATGAGGGCCGGGTCCTGATTGCAATTTGGTTGTGTTGGGTTGTGTTGGATTGTGTTGTGTTCGGATCGAACACTAGGAGTTTTACCCAACACATACTGAAAGTTCAGACCTAGAAGTGTGAGCGGGAGGTGAGCGTTTGAAGTTGATTTATTTCATCACGTTGGTCTCGAATGATTCGAAAATCACGGCCTCTTGCGGAAAAGTGCGGATATACAAAATTCAACAACATGAAATTTCCTATGAAAAATGCTCTACTCTTTCTTGTTGATAATAAAAAGTGTTTCAGATACAGGAGATGGAAAAATAGAGGAGTCTCAGAAAAATAATTTTACCTCTCAACGGCTCATGTTCCAAATCAATAGCGCTGAGGAAAAATGCCTGAGATTGCTTGAGATCGAAAATCCTCCAGCTTTTCTCCAATAGACCACTATCCCTAGAATAGAACAATGAAGTCTATGCTTAAAACTAATATATGGGGCTTTCTATGTACTCTTTCCAAAGATAGAAACAGCAGCTTCATTATTATATGTCATTCAGCAAGTGAGGTGGTTCTGCAAGCGTTTTTTTGGAGATTCTGGACAAAATTCGACAATGACAAAAATGCAGGTATATTGGTAAGTTATATAACAACAGTTACGAGCTGAACTTACTGAATTGATAACTTTTTCCACTTTGTGAACCAAATATTCCCCAATGTTCCTAAGCGGAAACAGTGTTCGTTGAATAGCATTTTTAATCGTTCGTAATGTGGAACGATGGACATTCAGTGGGGAACACACAAATCACCAGAATGAAAAATCGCAGATCCGTAATCCATTAGAATATACATTTTCAAACCAGTAACTTAACAGAACAATATTTTATAGGAATCGTATTTATCTCTACTGTAGATGCACAGAACCGCAATCCCTCAAACCGTATTTTGTATACTGTACATGAGCATACCAGACAATAACAGATTGCAAATGCGCAGATGTGTATTTTTATATAATAGCAATATCGCAGATCCGCAAATATACAGAATCGAAAACTAACAAACCAACATCACAGCGGAATGATATTTCGTCAGAATCATAACAACACAGACCGTAATTCGTCAGAATCGCAGAATGACAGACCGCACATTAGCATACCGTACTTTGTCAGAATCGAAATACAACAGACCGTTTATCGACAGGATAGTAAAATGTTAGAACCGTACATTGACAGAATAGCAAAAAATCAGAACAGTATATTCACAGAATCTCAAAATATCAGAACTGTAAATTGAAAGAATAGTAAAATGCTAAAACCGTACATCGACAGACTCGTAATACAACAGACCGTATTCCATCAGAATCATATTATATCAGAACGTACAATGACAGAATGTACTTCATCAGACTGTAATGTCATATACTGTTTTGTGATAGAATCGTAAACTATCAGAACCGTAATTCAGCAGAATAGTAAAATGTTAGATCCGTAAAATAACAGAATCGTAAAAATTCAGGACCGTACATCGACAGAATCGTGAAATATAGGAACTGTACGTCAGCAGAACCGTAAAAAATCAGAACCGTACATTGGCAGAATCGAAATTCATCAGAATGTAATGCAGCAGAACCGTAAAATGACAGACTGCAGAGAGGCCTACCAGCCACGCGCAGAGCGAACGCTGGTCACAGTGTTGCCTGCTCTCACGTCATGTGGGGATTCTACGTATACTTCCAGTTCGACCTGCTTTTATGTTCCTATTGCTCTTGTACACTCGAGAATAAGATCGTTCATATGATATGAAGTGATGATTGACCACATTTCAATATTGAATATATGAACGTCATCCAACTTTTTTGCTATATGGAGGAGTATTATATATATATTATATATTTTAAGTATTCTCTTAAAAACTACAATTCCTTGAAGTAAGTTGAGAGAACGGTTCGAGAAATAGGTGTTTGGGATGTTACAAGTGTTTGGGATCACACGTTAAAAGGTAAGGCCCCCGTCATTCCTTGCTCGCACAAGACTTTCGAAGACTTCTGAGGGTTGCTCGTAAGGGGGCAACCGAATGACGGATAGAACAATTTTACAATTTTTTTTACAACAAACTTTGGAGTTTTCAAAGTTTGATTATAGATACAAGATATTGGATGTTCTTTATATGAATCTATGTCATACCCAAATTCATTCATTTTGCATTTTGTACCCATATTTCTAGAAAAAGGAAGAAGGTGATACGAAACTAGATTGAAATCGAAGTTCAGCTACGGAATTTAGTTTCGAGAATTCTTTATTAACGATAATTAGTGCGGTGCTGTAGATAGGGGTTGATAAAAAAATGCTTATACATACATACATACATACATATGGAAGCCATTGAATGAAAGTTCTTGTAAAACTCACTATGGAAGCTATTAAATAAACGTTCTTGTGAATCCCACGTGTCAAGGGATACTCTTCAGGGTAATCCAAGTTGAGTGTCAGCAGCCATCGATGACTTTGTTATTATTGATGATAGAAAATTGTTCAAGGAACCAAACCTTTAGTCTTTATGTCAGAAGAAAATATCAACAGAGGAACTAAAATATGAAAAAAAAAACATTGAATGAGAATGCCAATTCTCAATTTCAGATAATTTTTATTTTCATGTTCCCTTCTGGATGTTGAACAGATATAAATAAATCAATATTCGACATGGCAAATAATCAGAGAAGTAGTTGTTTTCTGTTGTATATTCAGAATGATATTATGTGCATATATATTTTTATTTGAAGGAAAATGCAAATTCTCAACTTCAGAAGGGTTCATCTTCAAATTATTATCGTGTGTGTTCAAAAGATATAATTCAATGTTCGTCGTAACATATAGCCAGAAAGCGATTTTACTAAATATACTGCACGCTATAGCACAAACCACGCCCACCATAATACGTCATACGTCAACATTACCGATATACTCGGAGTCAGCACATCGCACTAAATATACTGTGCTCGAACGCAAGAAATCAAGAATACACTTTTTATGATTTTGACACGAATTCGACTGAAGCTCTCTCGTTGTCAATCTCTTGTACGCAGTAAATTCATACACCCAAATGGTCTACTGGTTAGTGCTGTCGACTTTCAGTCTGAAGGTCCATGGTTCGAATCGCTGTGAACTTGAACTTTTTTTTGCAATTTTTTTGTTTTTTTACTTCATTCTGGTTTTCCTTTTTCATAAAATATTTGAAGTCAAATAGGTTAGTGCGTTTAGGATAAACAGTGTCATTTTATTCAATAGTGTTGAAGAACTCAACTTTTTAAATATATTATTAATCAATGTATTTCTACACTCCATTCGGTTTTCCTTCCACAAATATTGCAATCAGGGATAGGATAGTTTAGTTCGTTAAGGATAAATAGTTTCTGAGTTTTGCCTAAGTACTTCGAAGATGAGATATTACGGTCGGCGTGGTTTGTGCTAGCGTACAGTATTTAGTAAAATCGCAGCCAGGAAAGTAGTTGTTTTCTGTTGAAGATACTGAGAAAGAATTGATAATTTCTTCACATACCGAATGCGAATTCTCTATGTATTTCTTTATATCTGAATAAACAGGTGCGGAAAAGTATGATTTTCGGCATTTATTAGGTAAACTACATTTTCGTCTAAACTCGACAATGCGAAGATCAATTATTGTTTTATTGATTGTTCTATCTCAGATTCACAGAGGCTGTTCAAAAAACTGCTTAGGAACTAGTGATGGGTTCAGTTTTGACGAGTGGATATGGTCAATATCATGGAAAATTAGTCTTCAAGTTCTGAATGGTTGGAGATGACATTACGAGAATTACACAGATTAATATTAGCTTTGAGTATTCACACTCAGTTTTCATTCGTAGGTTACCCGATTTCATCTTCGAATTTTGTCCGCCCTATATCCTATTTTCATCTGGTGGCGCCTATGGTCCAAGGTCACCTGATATATTAAAGAAAATTATGTTGGAGTAGTTGCTGTTTCCAAAAATGTTGTATCTTTGATGATTACGGGGTTCACACAGTCGATATATAAACATCAAACTAATTCACCTAGTTGGTGATGCAACACTCACTTACTCCTTGACATCATCGGAACAACGGCGACCTCTCACTTGTTCATGAAAACTTCTACGGAAAATCTTCTTCAAACGTTCGGTTATCATTCTATCACTAGCAATACCATGCAGACAGACGAACTCGACAAAAAGCTTAGTACAGCACATCTATTTGTAGTCTACCTCGATATTTGTCGAACAACTCTATCAAAACTTCTTTGAAGTATTCTCAAAAACTTCCAAAAGTTTTAATAAATTGGGATATTGCCTTTCGTGAGACCAACAAAAATTTGCACTTTCTGCCCCAAATCATTCCCTCTTTCAGTCTGAACGGTACACATAATATGTACCACAGATGCTGCAAAAATTCTGAGTCACTTTATTCGTTTCAAGCAAGCAGAAAATACACCAATCCGATACTATAAGGTTATGTTCTCGATAATTATTAATGGGACTGTGTATATTTCGTGAAATTTTGATGTTTCTTCGAAAAATATTTGTGATTGTTGTGTCATATAAACTTTGCGAAAACGTGTTGTCTATAAGGTATGTAATAGTTGATCACATATGAATAATTTCAATATAGTACACATATGTACCACTCGGTTTTTATTGTGTTATAGATAGGTACCGACAGTTTTGTAATTTTCGTTCTTTTAGAACAAAAAAATTGAGTAGACGTCCGTTGACCGAAAAAGAGTTAGAAGTTTTTAACCCCAAGAACATTTTATTCAAGTAAATGGTATTCAGAACCGGAATAAATGTTTGATCGACCACACAATGAGTTTCACTGATATAGCGAATCACTTCTTCGTATACCTAACAACCAGTATCTGAGGTCTGAGGATTTGGACCTCTTAGGCAACCCGTAATTCGTTGAATGGTACGCGGGGTGGAATGTTTCCAGGCGAAACGCATCCACACATTCACAATCTGAAGACAAGCAAAACAGCAGATCTCTTGCGAAATGTCTTCTATTTATCGAGTAACCCAATCATGGAGTATAACTTGATGGAACCTTGAAATTATATTATATGCATCGTTCTTACATGTTTGTGTCAAAAAAATTTAATTTCTTGTTTTCTCTAATTAGGTTGATATATTACAACCATGATAGGAGATGAGTTTTTTTTCCATATTATAGAGAAAACATTCGACTACATTTTGATATAGGTATATTTATTTTCTGAAACTTGGGAATATGTTGAAAATTTAAAAGAATAAGAGGATAACACTTTTTCATCACATTTCAGTTTGTTTCAACACCCAATAAATTGCTTATTCGACCAATAAACGATACTTTTTTTTTCACATCAAAAACTGCGGAAATTCATAACGATCATTTCGTATCGATTATATGAAGATCTATCTTGAACAGATTTCTCGATATAAGCGTTTTACTGTAAGTACACCTGTAACTACCGCCCGCTACCCGGTATGCGAGACGATGTTTCCAGGAAATACCACCGACTATAAGTTATACCCCATGATTGGGTTATTGAACGATAGACCGCACATTCTGCCGTACTTAAACAGGGCACAATAATTAAAAATCAGGGACATTTTTTGTCATCATCATCCACATATATAATGAGAAATTACGACATCGCCCCATGGTCGAGAGGACAGGTTCACCAAAATACGCACTGTTAGTTTCTGGAAAACTGTCAGTCGTTTCAAAATGTCTATTGGCTATAAGGAGTCAGGAAAGAATAGTAAAATAAATACAGAGTTTATGTTCAGAAGAATTACAAGTGCAGCTCAGTACCAAGATTCAGATTTCACTAATATTTTACCCTACGAACTCACACCAGTCCCACTCTCTTTTTCATGAAGATAGGACTATGAGAAAAACATCTTGCCAAAAAGTTATATCTACATTATAACATATTGGCGGATACTTGTTCAACGACTAGTTTCTATTTCATAGATGGAATGGTCATTCTGAATGAAGTGAATGAGAAATCTTTCAAGACTCTCAATGATTTGGCAGAGAAGATACTTCAAAGAATGATTTTCATTTTCAAAAAATATTCTCGCTGTGATTCAGTTTTTCTGGTATTCGATAGATATAATATCAAGGATTCCATGAAAGACATGGAGAGACGTGGACATCATAATCTAGGAATATTCAGTATTACAGGAAGTCGACCAGTGCCAAACTACAGGAATTTTCTGAAATCAACACCAAATAAAATGGCACTCGTAAAATTTTTCAGCCAGTATTTGATGGATTCCTTCAAGAGACTACCAGGAGGAAAGTTTCTTCTCATTGCTGGAGGATCGAAAGATGCCGAATCATGTTTTAAGGTTGGTCACGCGAACTAGATGGGTGTATGTACCTATATTTTCATAATTGAATTTTCTAGCATGATTTTACCTCTGGATGCCATCATTCTCACATATGAAGTTATTAAACTAGAGGGTTCTTGTTCTTCTACTTCACAACTGATTATTTGGCGCGAAATGGTAACAACACTTGGAAGTGACTACGTAGTATCAACAATGCGGAGGTTATGGTGCATTGCTCGTACATATTTTTGTGCGATGACAGCGTCAACTATATGTACGCGGGAACTAAAATCGGGAGTTGCAGATACAGAGGGGTCTAAGTGACTTCCACAGGAATTTTTGCTATATGGAAGGTAACCCCCCGTACATTCAGTATCTGAAATCAGCAATGAGAAACGTTCTGACTTCCGTTTTCGGAAGTCACAACCCCAAAATTTGAAGACCAAACATCCAGGAAGAAATTGCCAACTTCACGCCTGCTATTCTGGCATTAGGACAGTCACTACAAACGCAAGAAATCGTTTCACTCCTTGTATGGAAAAAATGGGGGACGTCACCTATCTGATTATTTGATCTTCAAAAATATGTAAAACAAAACTCTAGGTATGCGCCTACATTATGGGAAAAATTGTTGTTTTTTAATTTCCTACCTGAAATAACTATTTCTTTTCAGCTACGTTACTAGAAAGAAACTGAGAAGTACGACGTACGACTCATCAAAGCATTATATATAGTCATAAAATGTATTTGTGATACTCTGCTATCCAAAGTGGGGGAACAGTTTGATTCAGCTCATATGAAGTTTATGCGCTTTTTAACAAAATTTGAAGAAAAATTCAAGAGATTGATTATTAAAAAAATTTTGAATTGGCGTAACAAATATGAGGGAAGAAGAAACTAACACAACCCGTCGTAGAGCTGTATAACACATCACTGAATAAAACGTGTAGAATGACTTCCTGATCAGGTGATGAATATTCAATGGAGATGAACTGTATTTAAAGTAGAAATCCTATACGTCGTTCGTCATATTCAATCGTTCTCGATGAGTTTTTGCGAAAACACTTCAACTCCTTGTATCCCAAGAACTGAACACTTCACGATCCATGTCCATACCTTAGTCATATGAAATATAAATATAAAAATCTATATCACTATCAGAGTTCATGCCTCCAAAATCAGACCCGAAAAGAAAATTAGTGCGCCACTAGTTTCTGAGTGAAATTTTCTATGAGATAAAGTTTCAATTTGGCATTAGCGGATTTATCACTGAGGAACTTCGTAGATATGGAGGTAGTCCAAGAAGTGTGAATTCGAAATGTACAGTCCTTTCTACGTAACCAGTAGTTAGGAAACGCGTCAGTTTGTTTGACGACGGGATTATGCGGGACGAACGAACGTATTACGTGTAATTTTTTTTATAATTTTGCAAGAAATTTTCGCTCGAACAGATTATATAATGACCATCATTTCTACATGAATTCTACCGATTATGTACAAAAATTGAGTATAGGTAAGTCGACTCCGCCCGTCACTTCGAAGTATCCGTCATAAAATAATATGGTCGCAAATTAGTGACCAAATTCACGAAAAAGACTCGTTCGATACTTCCATCAGTGGAAAATGATTCAAGTTCAGTTTTTCCAACTGATATTGAGAAAGCAGCTTGAAATGCATTATTCTTTTCGTCCAACCACATATTCAATAACGTAACTGGTGGTAGTGAATAATATTTCATCACCAGTTAAACCAGTTATGTTATATTTCACTTTACACCACAGGTTATACGAAAAGTGAGAAGTTTCAATATTTCCGTAGTTTTGAAAAGTTCCACATCACATGTCAAATTAAATAAAAAAGAATTTCGAGCCAAATTCAATATTTCCAAGGGATATCCTGAAACAGGTTGATTTTCATTCTCAATTTCCACATTTATAATAAACAATTTCTCGAATGGAACATCCTATCAACTATTGAATTCTCGAAATCTCCATGGAAATCTGAATTCAGGGTGTTCCATTGAAAAAAAAACACAAAGCTAATAGCCTACCCGAATGACACTGTATATAAAACAACTACACAAAATAAAAGTTTGGGTGGTTTCAAACAACTTTTTCATTCAACATTCCTCGATATTCCTATAAAAACAACATAATGACCTCTTTATACTGAACTTTCCTTGAATAAAGTACCATTCCTATTTCACATTTTTGGGGGAATTTAAGACTAAGAAAATTGTTTGAAATGATGACTTAATAAAAACAAATTATCATAGGGATTTCCTTTCGTGCGCTTCAAGCGTTAAAAAATATTTTCCATCAATAACCAATCCAAGTGCTTCGTAAATTTTTTCATTTTATAAGGATGCTTGCCAAAAATTCGACGGATGACGTCACAATGTGTCCATGATGATTGCAGACAAAAAGGTTCCTGCATGATCCGCCATTTGCCATTTTGAAAAAAAAATGTCATTTGAAAGGTATTTTTTCGCTCTATCGACTTACGTAAAATTATTCATACAGAGTGCCATTTGAATTTCAGTAAAATTTTGGGGCAAATCCTCTGTTTTCGTACAGTGTGCAACATATGGAAATTTTTTTGATGAATTGCACAACCAAAATACAGATAGTGCCAAAGGTTGGTGCATGTTCGGTAATCATTTAAGGTGCACTTAGAATCGTTGCAAGTCAAACAGCATACAGGGTAGGTCAAAAAATATGAAAAATGCTCAGGAGTAAAGTACCCTTATTTCAGAAAATTCAGCAAACTGTTATGGAAAAAAGATCTTCACAATTGAAAGTTTTTCCTGAATACCAAAACATGGCCTCCTAAGACATATTTCAGTGTTTCGATTTGTTCCATTAATAACTTCCCAATTTGTATTTTTTTTATATTCACTCCAAACACTTTCATGATTTGATCATAACATAATCAGTTGATCATACTTTTGTTCAAATTAATGCACTTTTGTGCAATCAACTTGGATTTTATTTTTTTAGGGAATCACAAACTTGATGTTTGTTGCAACGATATACAGCTCAATTTTGAGATTCCGCAAACCATATTTTCAACAAGGTAAAACATCATTACATTACCAAACTGCCTCAATAATTACTGTCAACCCTCATTTGTTCTGTTCCTTGGGTGTCCGTGATTTTTCAAAAGATATCATGGTTGTCGATCAACATTTCAAATACAAAATGTTCACATTAAATGAAGGTTTTTGAATATGCATATTATCATTAATGATATTTTACCTTGTTGAAAATAGGGTTCGCAAAATTTCAAAGTTGAGCTGAATATCGTTGCAACAAACATGAAGTTTGTGATTTCCTAAAAAAATTGAAATCCAAGTTGAATGCGAAAATATGCTTGAATTTGAAAATAAAAATGGGAATTTATTAACGAAAGGATTTGAAGAACGGAAGAATGTCTTAGGAAGCCATGTTTTGGTATTTAGGTATGAATTTTAATTGTGAATAACTTTTCTCAATAACATTCTGCTGAGTTTTTTGAAATACGGGTACTTTACTCCTGAGCACTTTTTATATCTTTTTACCTACCCTGTATGCTGTTTGACTTGCAACTATTCTGAGTGCACCTGAAATGATGATCGAACATGCACCAACTCTTGGCACTATCTGTATTTTGGTTGTGCAATTCATTAAGAAGATTCCCATATGTTGCACACTTAAATGACCACACTGTATATTGAAACTATGCTCATATTATTATTTTGTGGAAGCGAGGAGGGAAAATCCCAAATAATCAAGTAAAATGTATGTAACACCTCCTCGATCAACCAACAGACGGTATTTCGAGCCGTCATTGCTTGCGATTTGACATTTCATGGAAGATGAATGAAGTCATTATGATATCCGAAACGCAAATGAAATTGATCACACACAAAGTACCTCATTGATCACATACAAAGTACCCCATTGACGAACGGAACATTTTGGTATATAAACGAATTGGGTTCAATCAACTTATTTTGACCTCTACTTCAAGTAGAGCAATTTTGGGACACCCTGTATATAATCTATAACTGAAGTCATGTGAGGGATTCAAGCACAATTGACAATAAGAAATCACTAGATTCGAAAACTCTTGGGGAGTAGGTTTCCCGAAACGAAATAGCGATATACAAATGCTACAAGTTCTTTATTTATATTATCTACTATTTAATTGGAGAATCAAATTGAAAGGTATACACTCCGATCCGAATCTCAGACCATTGGACTATAGAAAAGTTCAAAAGTTTGATGTTTTTCTCCAATATTTATATGTTCAGAAATGGACATACAATGATTCCATTTCTGCCTTATAGAATCTCCGAGAATAGATTCACCTATTATACATAGAAAACATCGTTATATTCACATGTCTGATGTTTTGTTATATGTTTTTCCAACAAAAAGAATGATATATACTTCTTTATCTAGATACAATCAAATTATCATGTCAATATCTTCCTGATTCGGATCAAACAGATTATCAAACACAAATACTACAATGTACGAACCTTTCTCAGCCCTCTAGAATTCTTCATAAAACAGATTGAATCAGATTTGAGTAGGTATAGCAAGGAATTTCTATCGATTCAACTTGGCAACAATGCGCTACCGCTTGTTCCGAGTCTCCACGCGTCTCACACATTCTGGTATATTGATGGTCTGTCGATGTACGGTTCTGATGTTTCACGGGTCTGTCAATGTACGGTTCTGCCATTTTACGGTTCTGCTATTTCACGGGTCTTAATCCAAAAAATTCTGAAAATTTACGGATTTGGTAGCTGCACGATTCTGCCATTGTACGAGTCTGTCATTTTACGATTCTGCTGTTTAACGGGTCTGTCGTTTTACGGTTCTGAAGAATTATGGATCGGAAATTCCGGTAGTCCGATGGATTATGCGTCTGTCGATGTACGGTTCTTGCATTTCACGGATCTAGAGCATTTGCAGTCTGTGCTTTTACGAGTCTGTCATTGTACGGATCTTTCATTTTACGGGTATCAAAAATCGACAGTCTGTCGTTTTACGGGTATGAACTTTTCGCATTCTGCCATTTTCAGATTCTGTAGATCATAATTCTGCCAGTTTGCTGGTCGGGAATGTTCATTCTGATGAAATGGTGGTCTACAGAGTACGGGTCGCTGAATTACAGTCTGTGCTTTTACGGTTCTATGACTTTACGATTATATATTTTTATGATTCTGACGACATGAAGAGTATTTTATTTACTGGTGTGGCAAAGTACACTTCTGAATATATGGCAGTCTTTCGATATACTATTGTGATTTATGCATTCTGACATAATGCAGTCTGTCAAAGTACGGTTCGACAAATTACGGGTTGTACATATTGCAGTCGCTGAAATATGGTTCTGATGATTTGCTATTCTGATTTCTTACTATTCTAGTCAAATAAATTTCTACTAATCGACGGTCTGTGTCGATACGTTCTGATGATGTATATGGATCCCATTCAGTGTATAATGCACCCTTGAGACATATTTTTCTGAAACAAAAACGGCTTCCCTACCAAGCGATTGCGACATAAATCGGCTGTATTGGAGTAGATTAATACTTCCACAAGAAATGTTCTTCAGAAATCTCTGCTATCATTCGATCTACCAGGATTGGCTCATTCCAAGGCATTTTACTATCCTCGAAGAATATCACCGAACAGTTATCAGACAGCCGGATCGATGGCTGTATGCTATGCTGAAATGTAGAAGAGAAGTCACTAGTCGCCACGTTTGCACCTGCGACCTTTAAATTACGAAGCCAAGCTCTCACCAACTGAGTCATTTTATTTTCTATTGACCTTTGAGGACTATTTTTTTTTCATGTTCTGTTTTCCACGAAGAGGGATATCCTGTAATGTTCAGAGAACATCGTGGGAACCAAGGGAAATGAGGTAGGAATTGTTGTTCTGTTTGAATTTCTGGTGGTTATATGCCTCGGAGAACACGTCCTTTGGCAATGTGTTCCTGAGCCTCGCTGTTCGTTGCATGAACGAGTCTTCGGAAACAGATGTTCTGCAGGTCTCCAAAGTGACCACGAAAGGGTACGAAGCCTCAACTCGGCGGGTTAATCTCGCGGGGACTGCCAAGGGAGGTACAATTGTTGATATTCCAGAAGAGCATCGTTTATGAAAATATCTATAAAATATAGCCAGATCGTCAACTTTTCTACGGTGTTCCAGAGAAGTGAGTGAGTTTGTGAGTGAGGCATCACCCACGAGGCGAATTGCCCTATTTTGGACAAAATCCAACAGTTTCGGGGTATGTTTGGGTGTCGCACTCCAAATATGAAAACAGTATTCCAGGACAGGTTGGATCTGTGCCTTATAGATTGTAAGTAGCTGACTGGAAGTGAAATATGACCGATACGAAAGATAACAATTTCTGATTCTGTGCTATGCTTCACGAGTTTCTGTGACTCACTTGATTTTGTATTCAATTTATTAGTGAAATATGATGATTTCATCGATAACCTCATTTATCAATCAGCGAGCAACTATCGGATATGTAATAGAATGTGAAAAATAGAAATATAATATAGGTAACAGGTGAATTGACATTTATTATTATCTTCATCACTGTCGAAAGGATCACTTTATATATAGGTAGTACAAGAAGATATACCTATTACCTCTCTCTTCACTGAAAATAACAGTAATGGAAGTGGGGTGAATTTTTTCGTCAACAATTAGGTTCAGGTACTCAATTCACCTATATGAATGCAATTTTAACGCTAGAAATTTTTTATTGATCATAGAGATTGCGGAAGAAATATTTCCTAATTTACATTTTATATGTGTTGACTTGAGTTCACAATATTTCCTGGTCACAAAATGGAATTTCGTTTCATAATTGTGATACTTATGTAGCCATCTTTCATCGAAATCACACAGGAGAGGGGTGATGAATATCATATGGTAAAGCGTGGATGCCTTTTACTAGCTTGGTGTCGGCTGGATTACAGTTAAATACGATCTCAATATACCATGCAAAGGGCCGATGTTCAGATGACGTACTGAAATGGCATTACGATTTGAGACTACTGGTCCAGTGCTGCATGGATTATGAATAAACGATTATAATATACCATACAATGAGCCGATGCACCTAAGCCGTTGCCAGCACTCTGCCGACTGATTCTGCATTGGGCCAGGAGGTAGCCAGAGAGTCGATGTTTGCTGGGAAAACAGTAAAGCATGTACTCTGTACCTGCAGCGCCGCGGCTCTAATCAGGTTTTCGCTGTTTGACAGAATCTCAATCCCGCCCTTGGACCTAAAAAATCACCCAAAGTGTACCTATCGGCTTCATTAAGGAGCTGGATCTACTTCTTGGAGTATGAGTTGGTGTGAGCCACAATAGACCCTTCCTCTCGTCGTCATTCTCGAAATATGTCGAACTACTTTTTTCTACAAACGTCAAAAATTGACAAGGTTCGCGCATTGATAACAAACTGCGAAGTGACACTTTTTTTCAGTTTCCTCCGTTACCATGATACCTTGCACAAAACAATGCGCGGAGTAAAACAGTGCGCGATGTACCTACTTCGCGCATTGTTATAAAAAATATATGAGATATTTATATTTCAACTTTATGGTCCTCAATCGAGCAAACATCCACACAATCATTCATTTCTGAATGTTCTACAATAACTTTGTTTTATCTCTTGGAGCGCACGAAAGGAAATTCCTATTATGTTCATGGAATATCGTGCGTACCTAGGGAGGATAAGGGGGAGGCCTTTCAAGCCAGTTCACCACTATATTTTATATCAAGCTAACCATATTTTTGCTTTGGAACTATATTTTTTTACGTTTGTGAAAAAAATGTTGTTTGCAACTCGAGCGCGAAATACTTTGGTCATCTCGACTATTTTTTTAACTCAGGTTTCGTTCACCAAAGTAGCATTTCGCGCTCTAGATACAAAAATACCTATTCACCAAATCTTGTTTGTCCATAGTACGGCAAAGCTTTGTAGTTCTATGCCGAAAGAAATATTCCTATTGAGGACTTCAAAAGTTCGGAAAAAATCCAATACCAATACTTTCTCTCTCTATCCTTCCTGAGGTACGCACGATGTTTTTTGAACATAATACCTTAGATTTCTTTCCGGGCGCTCCATGCGATGAAAAAAACACGAATCAGTATCAGAATTAATGTGATGGAAAGGGTGAGCCAAAATGAAGTGGTGCTTTGTGGACCCTAGTTCCAAAACATGAACAATGAGTTTTCTCCCCCAATGAATTATTTAGCTCATTTCATCCTCAATTTGGAGCTCAAAAGGTTAATGATATGAAATTGATGTTTAACGTGGATAGTTACAGACAAACATCACACTTTGGAATCGAACATCCTGAATGTGTAAATCTCAATGATGAAAAATCACCTATCATGAAATATGCTGCACACCATAGAGACATCGTCCACAACATCCAGTATACATCAGCAAATTATCCCACTTGGTCAGGGGTTGAGAATTGTTGAGTTATTGCTCTATCTGTTGAAAAATAACAAAAAAATACAATTGTATATGGCATAATACAAAGAGAGTAATGATATGACATTATTGTACCTGTAAAAAGACTCTGAAAGAGTGTTGATGCGCAGATCCTGTGGTTGGAAGCGAAGTCTAGTTTCGGCTTCATTTATGAATTCGAGAATAAAGCATACCGGAGTCTGCTAAAATCTTGTTCATCTTAATTCACTCGTTACATTTTTGAAAACATTTCTGATTCTTCTCGAGCTTTTCATTCGCTGTATCTCTAACATTCAAACGCCTCTCTACCATTCACCTACCTGCTACCAATCGGAAATATTAGTACTCTGTTTATATCACCTCTCTTCAGCAATGTACGGAAATTCGTGACTACACGATTCATTTTTTCCTATTCGACGTTTCTTGACATTCCTCAATGGAACTGAAAGCATTCTATATTTCTGTGACATTTGGGACAGTCACTCAATGAAGGAGTGCACCCAATTAGAATCTAGGATCTGGCATGTCTTTGCCCGATTCTTGTCAAGGGTCTAGGGTCCATAGAATAGTATAAATACTCAAGACTGGCTGAGGATGCTCTCTCATTAATGCTCTCCTGTGAATCTGCTGTTTGCCCTCTCTTTTCGAATTCTCTAGTAATGTAAAGTGATTTTTGTGTTGGACATTAGTATTATATACTCTGTATATATTCAATGTGTAAACTGCACAAAGGATGAGATTTCCACAAAATCCTCAATGGTTTATTGTACCAGTATTCCACCTGATGGAGCTACTGTATCAGCGGAATATGTCGTGTGATTAAGAATTTTGTGGAAATCTCATCGTTTGTGAAGTTTTTACATAAGTTCAGTTCAATTTTTGACAACTTTTTCATACTTGACCTTTTCCAGCCCTGTGTCATGATATCAAGGAGAGATCTAGTACCTATTTGTGGTATTTTGTAATGAATCTTTTTTGCATATTGGTTAATTCTCGCATTTCGGTTATTCTCAATTTGCTCATTTGTCAAATGTTTGGTGATTACTTCGTTAACATTGCTATAATTATTCACGATCCTGAAAAAATAACCTGGTTGTGTCTATAGTTAAATTATTAATGGGCGATAGTCCAAAAATTTGCAGTATCGTTCTTACCCACCTCATAAGGCTCTCCATCTGAGGCTACCACGTTCTGAGCTTCCGTATTTTTCTGGTAATTCGACGCAAGCTCACAGAATAGGAGTGAACGATAGTAGATATATTCAATATCACGTATTCTAGAGATTAAGTGTAATATCAGTATCTGTTACCGCTACCAGTGATGAGACAGTTATTATTCTGTTCACTCATGCGAGTGGCTAGATCATTCGTTATACCGCGCAATATTCTAAAATTGTATGTGGATAAATGAGTGGATTATTATTGATATCAATTTTATAATGAACTGAACTGAAGTATTGGTGTGAGAGAAAAACGGTTCCCAACTCAGTTCGTAGGACTAGATGGAATAATCCATATTCATGAAACATCTGGCCCCTGAGTTTTCCGGAAGAGGTATCGGGAGTCTTTGTCTAAGAGCGCTCTAGTACGAGCCCCAGATATGAATACCCTTAAAAAAATATTTACCTATTTATTTGAATCAATAAATGATGATCTTATCACATTGCAGAAGTTTTTGATGAAATAATTATTCGCAAGAAGGTAATAAGGATGCATTCAACTAGATATAGTTCATTTCCTGTTATATCGTTCGCTGATAATTTTCCGAGAATATCACGTCGGACGATTCAATGTACTCTAACCACCACGGAATGTCGCATTTCGCATTTTCGACGGTAAAGAGATTGCAGTCACGTATTCCAAACCCGCAGGACAGATAATCTTCTCTAGAAAATATATTTTTCGCAATACGGAATTAGTGGTTAATTTTTCTGGTACATATTGTGGAAGCTGTTCTGAATGGTTGTTCTGATATATCTCACAAGAAATATTTGCTCGAGTTTATGACATTTATTGATATCGAATTCGCTGTTCTTGCGTTCTCAATGTTCTTCCTTTGATACGAGCGTCATGACTTTTATATTGATATTATCGCATTCAAGGAAGCTGGGAAATTGATTGTTGACTCTGCTCGGTGATAATATAACGAGAAAAGGTGAATTTTCCAATTGTGAGATGTAGCCATAGACATAACTCCTATGTAGACCGCTATCTATGCCGTTCAAAAGAAGCTATGCAACTTGAAATATTGAACTAGAGAAAATGCTCATTGAGGATCTGTCATATATCTTGCTCACTCCTACCTATGATTCCGAGCACCGAGGAACATTACTCCATGTCAAGAACGGACATCTTGGGGGTACTTGCGCGTTGAGCAGAAGCGTTTTCATTCGAGCAATTTGGATGAAATTTTCGAGTTGCTAAGATACCACTAGCGGTCTAGATATAAGTTATATAAGTAGATTCAGTAGATAGTTTTTAAGCGTCTATCCATCTTTGTCTTTGATCTTGAGTACTTACTTCAATGGAATAGACCATATCATATGAAGGAAAAGTTCATTCGTAGAGTTGATCGAATGGGTATGTACGACAACCTGATAATCGATTTCCATCGATGTAATGTGATCAACTCTGATACATCCAGTGTGCTGACGGCAATGGTGATCATGCGCACATTGTCGGAAACATTGTCAGTTATACATATATTTCCATACGCGAATCTCATATTAATGCATTAGGATGAAGTTCAAATTTCTTATAAACTTTTTGTACTGATGAACAACAGCTTCACAATATCGAATTTTCGCGACGAAACTCATAGACTTACTGATATCAATTGAATGACTAACAAGAGATCGATGAATTATTATGAATTTCTGATTTTTTTTGAGTTCATCTGGCAACTGTGTGAGAATGTACCTCCGTCAATTAGAGCTGGATTATTTTTATGGTTTCAGTTTTTCAGTGTTGTACTCTGCGTTGAACGTCTTTCGTTAGTGGATTTGAGATTATTGAAGAGTTCTGGCATTTGCCTCCAGTTTGGGTAGTAGGTGGTTTATTGTATTCATAGTGACAAGTACAGTACTCATTTGATTCGCCATTCATTGATTGTCAAGATGAAGAACAAATTCCAGGAATGTCTTACTTCAGTCGAATTTATATCGCCGATAAGCTTTGTGCTATTATATATTTTTTCTACAAGCGTGCGTGATTCACCCTATACCCGCACGCAATTTAGTTTGGGAAGTGTCATTTTCCCGCAACAGTACGGGAAAATTTTCCCACACTAGTGCGGGAAATTTTTTCCCGCACTAGTGCGGGAAAACAAAGATATGATATAATCGCTAGTAATATAAGTGGTTGGTGATGGAATATAAAAGTTTAAGATTGTTTGTTGCAGTATTAAGTATGTATGTTCAGAATCATCCATCAAATTGCACTATTTATTGTAAAAATTAAGAAATATTGAGAAATAAAAATGGATTATTATAAAAATCCCCCTATAGATTTGGATTGATTTGACGGGAAACGTCAATTTGTCATGCCAATCAAACCTCAAATAAGTTTGAAATTGTCGAAGTGACAGACACAGCGTTACTGTCATTTTCGATTCAGTGGAAATGCCACAATGTGATCAAAAACTTTTAGCTATAGGGATTTGATACAGAGTTAATATCACCAACAAAGTCTTAAGAAAGGTATGAGAAGCTATACACGAGTTCAATTATTGAATGGTGCAACAATAAAGAAATGAAAAAACCGAATGAAGAATAGGTATTTTTGGCTCATTCCATAGAAGTGTCTGGAACCTAGAGACCAAACTCCTAATGACCTAATGGGCCTGCTGGCTTCCGCAATGAACCAACATAATGCGTCAAACTGTAAGTTCACAATAGCTATTACTAATAATTAATAGATAGAGAATATATATCTCTTGTTAGTTGTTCCTATTTGCTTGAATAATTAATTGAACGATTCAATCAATTTCCTACGCTTGTAGAAAAAATATTGTTCCTAACTCATGCGGAAAGTGTCTTTCCCGCACTCGACTGCTTGCCCGAACTCCGCTTCGCGTCGTTCGTGTCAACGGCAGTCACGTGCGGGAAAGAATCACTTTCCGCACTTGTTAGGAAAATTACTATTTTCTATAGCTATAGCACGAAATAGCTCTTGTTCCACTGTGTTTAATGAATTAATGAGGTACTTCGTTTGTATAATATTTTCGTATCTGATATCACAATGACTTTCATAGTGTTATTATTCCAGAAAATATCATCTCCTATGAAATTTCGAGCCATGACAGCTTTCTCTCTGTCTGATAGAAGAACATTACTTAAAAAAAATGCTAATTTCCCACTCGTATGATCTAGAGCAGTTGCCTTCTGCTCATTCCGTGCTTGTTAAACCATATACTATTTTGTTTTTATGAACATATTACCAAAACTGGTATAGTAAATGAATGTGAGAAGCTCACAGTCATTTCCACCCAGTGTTCATAATAAATGAACAACAATGGTAGATTCCGGGAGAAAAACAACTACTTCCCTGGCTAATGCCACGCAGGATATTGAATTACATTCTCCCGAAATCTATGCATCGACTCGTTTAAACGGATACTGATACAAGTGATTCTTTCCTGAATGCCTATTGATTTCGATTAAGCCAGGCCGCTAGACAACCACAGACCGGTTTCGAGCTCTTTGACTCTCATCAGTGCAGTGTAGTCTCCAGCCAACAGTCCTAAGACCGCTGACTGAGCGAAGCCTAGCCAAACAAAATTCAAGTTGGCATTATATCCACCCCGAGGCGTCTTTCATCGATAAAATGAAAGTAACGCCATCTGAGTAGAACCGAGGAAAGAATCACTGCAAAACTGAAATTCCCATACGGGAGTGGCTGGCAGCCCGACTGGCGTGATAAGAACTACGAAATTGCCACAATGCTCACAGTGGAATGAAATAGTAAATAAATGTGAAAAGCTCACAGTCATTTCCACCCAGTGTTCATAATAAATGAACAACAATGGTAGATTATTATGAACACTGGGTGGAAATGACTGTGAGCTTTTCACATTTATTTACTATTTCATTCCACTGTGAGCATTGTGGCTATTTCGTAGTTCTTATCACGCCAGTCGGGCTGCCAGCCACTCCCGTATGGGAATTTCAGTTTTGGAGTGATTCTTTCCTCGGTTCTACTCAGATGGCGTTACTTTCATTTTATCGATGAAAGACGCTTTGGGGTGGATATAATGCCAACTTGATTTTTGTTTGGCTAGGCTTCGCTCAGTCGGCGGTCTAAGGACTGCTGGCTGGAGACTACACTTCACTGATGAGAGTCAAAGAGCTCGAAACCGGTCTGTGGTTGTCTAGCGGCCTGGCCTAATCGAAATCAATAGGCATTCAGGAAAGAATCACTTGTATCAGTATTCGTTTAAACGAGTCGATGCGTAGATTTCGGGAGGATGTAATTCAATATCCTGCGTGGCATTAGCCAGGGAAGTAGTTGTTTTTCTCCCGAAATCCACCATTTTTGTTCATTTATTATGAACACTGGGTAGAAATGACTGTGAGCTTTTCACATTTATTTACTATTTCATTCCACTGTGAGCATTGTGGCTATTTCGTAGTTCCTAAAACTGGAATACATGACAAGGAGTTACAGATCGCTGGAATCAATGATATTGAATCAAATTTTAGGTTAACCAAGAGTGGCCACGTTGCTTATTGGATGATTGCCTTGGTTCGAGATACCACTATTGAGGAGTTGAGTCCTGTTTTTCTCTACAATTGAACTATGAAATTATCGCGAGGACTTGGTTTTTTAAATTCAATTAACTCGTAAACGGAGCCCCGAATCGGAATTCCACAAGAGTACCTTTTTCCATTCGGGAACATATATCAATTCTGAAGAATTTTCAGTAGTTCGACAAATAGGGTGGCAGAAAAGAAACAACTCTCCTGTATCTACTTCACTGCGGTCGACAATTCTGACAAAACTTAGTTGCATCAAACAACGATCAGGTAACCATTTTATGAGTATTCGCACCAAATTTTGTATTATGTTATGAGCATTATAGCTTGAAAACGATTTCAAAGTCTAGACTTCAGAGGGATATACCTTCCTTGAAGAGCTATTTTGAAAAAATTATAAAAAGCATGCCGACTCATTATTTGATGAATCATGGTGAATTATTGCTAACATAGCCTGAACTACCTAGTATATTAGCTCGACCATTTCTGTTCTATGTACACGTTAGTTGATGAAAAATGGATCGAAACATTACGCCATAAAACATAAAGAAATCCATCATAACAAATATCATATGCATTTTCACAGTATTTTGTTCTCTGAATAAAGCCGCAAATAACTGGTATTGAAATAATTCTGTATGCGCCCCTGGCATGAACGCGTCTTTTCTGCGCATGCTGACATTCGTCGTTCGAGACACGTTAGGGAACACTCGAATAAAACGAAATTGGCCTTCTACATCTTTGAGTTCTGTGTTTTAGACTATAATGTATCGAATTTCAATCACAAAATATTTCCAGTTTTTCACATCAGATAACACTCGATTGAAATGATATTTTTTCAACGTTTGATAGTTTGTTCCTTCCTTCCTTCCTTATTCTTTTCCCCTTCCTCTCACTATTTGTTCCTCCTTTCTTTCCTTCCTCTCTTGTATAGTAGCATACCCACATATCCTTTGATTTGATTTTCAACCAAACTCGAATATTCGATTGAAAAGAAAACATTGTCTCTGAGTGATCTGTTATGAGTAGGTCTTCCAATACTATTCGAATATCAAAAATAGAAGGAAAATATATCAAACTGAAAACCTGAGCAGTCGAGCAAATACAGTTTTCATTGTGATTCAGACTGTGAGATCTCGTAGAAAATTCAAGTGTTCGTTAAACATGAAGAATGTTTTTTTTCAGGTTGGCCAAAAATAAACACCCTTCACGTGGAATGTACTTGCATCTAAGTGTGCCGGAAGCGTTTTCGAAATGCCGGTGAAGTGACTGTATGCATAGCGAGGAAAACGGAGAACAACCGAGAGAAAATGGTGGCTTTTGAAGGATTACTCATAAAAATTGTTCTTATTTCCATGTTCGCATCTACAGGTGAGTGCGGATGAGATACTTTACAAGATCACTTTTTCGCATAAACGTTTTCTGTCTGTACAGGGTGTTTGTTCATACTTTACTCAATAGTTATCCTAGTCGATATTGGTCTCACAGAAATTTCCAAATGAGCGATAATGGAGCATTCCTTATAGACATTCTATTGGAGAAAGCACTGTACCCAAATAAATTTACATAAACTGGTACTTTTCGAAAAGAACGTCCTGTTATTTATCCACATAAACGGTGGAGCTCTTTTTTCTGATTTCGAATATATATATACTTCATTGTTCATTTTTTGGAATATAGATTTTTTGGTGAAGATTTAAGGCAGCTGTTGAACGCCGAACGACAATGGTGCGATTTCTGGCGTTCCAGAGTTGCCTTAGAATCTATATCACTCAAAAACTGACAAAAATGACATGAATAAGGTATTGATTATAGAATAGAATAGAATTCAATATAATTTTCATCCATCTTTTGTGTTCATATACATGGAATAGAACATGTCAGTCAAGAAGAATAGAAAATCTGAGAGTAAATCGTAATATAATATACATATTGAGAATAAACAATCATAACGTTCATAGGAGAATCACAAACAAAATACATTTAGGACATTCAAGTTGAACTGAAAGTTGAGATTTTCTCTCCTCGTTTCTATAAAATAAAAATATGAATATAATTTCAATATACGTGTAGTAAGGACAAATCAGATGATTTGCCCCAAAATGTCACTGCGTTTAAAGAATTTTCCTATCAGAGAGCCTAAAAGAAAAATTCACTAGCTTGTCAGTGACAATTTGTATTGAAACATTTTTGGAGAAAAGAAATAAAGGTATATAGAAAAAATATCAAATTTTCACTTATCTTTGGACGTTTCGGGACCGATTCTGCTCCCGTTTTCAACATGAAGAGATTTTTTCTATTGCGAAGTCGTATTGAAATAATATTCATATTTTTATTTTATAGAAACGAGGAGAGAAAATCCCAAACAATTTGGAATAATGAATATACCACCTCCTCGATTAACCTACAGACAGTATGAAAGTTGAGAATTGAATTTCAAAATTAGGAATTGAAACATTCAAATACAAACAGTTCAGAATCAAATATTGAGAATTAAAAATCAGAAACTGTACTCCCAGTTCACTCATAACTAAGGTATTCAGAGGTAAAGTAAAAACTATGCAGTACCAAAAATTCTCTGACTCATTTATTGAAGAGGTTGTATGATTGAATATCTTTCAGCTCAGATGGTGAATTATCAAATGATTCTGTTTCAGTCAGAGAAGGAGTCTTATTATATAGGCAAGTCGAATGTTTCGGGATAATCATTTTCTTACGTTTTTTCACCATGCCTTGTGATTGTCACAATTCCTGGTTGAAAACTTTATATTCCGTTTAATATAGCATACACAGCTATGGATATATATACACGGAACAGTCAATGATGAATGTTTCTTGGAGTATGGTTTACATGAGTCTGTTCTTTTCAAGTTGAATATAAGTCTAATGGCCCTTTTCTGCGCTACGAATACTCTATTTATTTCAGTGGCTCCTCCCCATAGAATAGCGTAATAAACGTTGATCAGGGTTATTTGGTCGAGTTGTTTTTTCAACTGAAATAATGCGAAATACCCACTTGATTTCTATTTGATATGGGTGGCATATCATTTATAAATAAAAGAAGTATCAGAGGTCCTAAAACTGAGCCCTGTGGTACTCCGACGTCAATTTCACAAATATCTGATTTGACTTCCCCTAACTCCACTTGAATTCTTCTCGAACTCATAAATAAAATAACCCATGTAAGAAAATTTTCACGTATTCCCAACGCGTAGAGTTTGTCTTCAACAAATTCAAGATCCTGTCTGGATGACCAAGTGTTGGTACCCGCTATTAATCTCTCTTCAGACTATGGGCACTATATGCCCTCTATCAATTATCTATATTTTTGATCTGATTAATATTACTGCTGTTGCTCCCGTTTCTCCATTTGAACGTTACTACCTACATAACCTATTTTTGTTCTTACTATAAACAAACTTTCCTTCGGACATTATTCTCAAACCCTTTTCTGCTGATGATGGACTAACGATAGTCAGGAAAATGTTCAGATAATTCTGATAATGAATATGTTGAGATCACTTAGTGTCTTGTGTCTGAATTAACTAATACGATTGAAACGGATGAGAATGATAAAAATGAACTCGACATCATTACTTTCGATTCGGATGGTGGAAGAAAGCGTAAGAATAGTTACTATAAAAAAAAATAAGTTGTGCTCAGGAGGAATACGATTCTGTTTATAAAGATAAGAATCACTTGACAAGAGAAGTACGAATTTCTATCCTATTTCAATATTAAATGCGAGCGGAAGAACATTTTGACTCATAAGAATAAGAATTTTCAATGAAGATTGTTATTATCATTTGTAGTTTTTTGACACCTCATATTTTTTATCAATCTTCTGTCACCAGTGCCCTCATCCAAGTTTCAAAACCATTCTACGTTTTAAATCGTGAAAATCATCCATATCTCAAAGTGGTCCAATAAAATTTCAAAAGAAAAAACAAAAGACTCAAAGTCAGTCGACCACACATTTATATTACACTATATCGTCAAAAACATGTTACCGGTTTCGGCACAACGGCCATCATCAGACAAAAAGTACCTGTAAATATAAATTAGATAATACAGTATGAAAAAAGAAGGAATACAAAACCTACCGACAAAATTATGGGCACACTAGAACATCATTAAAAATTAAGTTGAAAAAGAAGGAGAATCATGTTGTATGGCAGGAGATTCATCACCGGGTTTTCAGGCTCAGACACAAATGACTATTTTCGAATTCACTGAAGAGCCAGAAAAAACTGGCTCTGATAAGGTTGAACATCTTATCCGAAGAATTGTTTTTTTATAAACTTGAATCATGCTAAGCTAAAAGCAATAACAGAATAAGACAAATTTGATGGTCGACAAAGACTTTGACATATGACAGTTGTACATGAAACAACAAACAAGAGTGAAGGTTATAGACTAACAACAGAACTAGAGAAGTAAGTACCTAAGAAGGAAGAAAAAAGGAGGAAGAAAAAGGAGAAAGAAGGCAAGGTAAAGAGAAACCATGGAGAAGAGGAGAAAATGGAAAGGTCACAGAAACAAGAAGAGGAGTAAGTGTAGCGTCTAGTGGAGAAACAAGAGACAGAAACAGAAGAAGAAGAGGAGAAAATTGTTACTTCGGAAACTCCAGTGGCGGGGTAGCAACTACCAGAATGGAACGAGCAGTAATTATGAAAAATGTAATGTTCTGAAAATATGATTACGTTCAAAATTAGTTTGATCATTGAGACATGAAACATTTTGATTATTAATGCATTTTTGAATTTTCAAAATATCAAGAAGATTTAACCTAGGACCCTTATCGCAGATGTGAAGAATTTCTGAATTAATATTGACATCAAAGGAGTGATTAGAATCAATAATGTGATTGGCAAACGAAGATGGGGAGTTAGGATCAACTGCAGTCAAGAATTTGTTAATCAGTCTATTGTGTTCAGAGAAACGAATCTCAAAACTTCTACCTGTTTGACCTATATAAGCAGCATTACAATCATTGCAATTCAATTTGTAAACACCAGATTCTTTTTCGAGGGGGATCCTGTCTTTGGAATTAATAAAAATATGTTTAAGATTAGAAGTAGTTTTTAAAGAAATACGGATGTTCAGATTTTTGAAAAGTTTTGCAATCCTGAAAATATAATGTCCGAAAAAATTAAGAGATTTATATATAGGAGGAACTAGAGGTTGACTGGAAAAGACATTGAACGTTAGTTTGAACTTGGTATATATAATGTGTGGTCGACTGACTTTGAGTCTTTTGTTTTTTCTTTTGAAATTCTACGTTTTATTCATTGAGAATGATATTATCATCATAAATATGATATAGGTATCAAGCTCCGAATGGAAATGACAAGAAACCATGCAGATAATAATTATGGAGTCGAGTAAGTGAGCATTATCTGAATATAACAGCTGTGGCTAGAAATGTTTTCGATTACAGTAAGATCATCCATCCTGATCCATATATCCTGACGAGTAGTTGCCTTCAGCAAGTATTACAGAATTAGTTCCATATTCCAAATTGATGCCAACATCTGAAGCAAACATATTATCTGAGAAATTTCAATTGACTATGGCAGATTAATTCTGTTTACACTGAGTACCTTAATCGAATTCCAAATCGATACTGTGCTGTACAGTCCAATAATCAATTAACATTATATTCTCCCCAAATTCTCGAAAATATGATTTTGGGGTTCATCCACTCCAAATCCATCCTTTTGAGTGACCCTTGAGCCCAATCAGTTGATAGGATGTAACTTCTTTCTCAACAATTTGAACTTAATGTCACAATTATATGAACATTATTCTCCTCCATGAAAGTACTGACTCAAATTAACACATTACTTCATCAAAAGCTACTTCTTTAGTATAATTTTCGCATTTAGATCAACATGAACCTGTATCGGTTCGAACCATGTCCTGAAATCGTTTGAGATTGTCATCGAAGAATTGTGGAGATGACTGGCAGTTTTTCTACTAAACTCATAGGAAGATACTGTGGACTTATATAGGTTCATATAATTACCATTTCTGATGGTTAAAAGTTGCAGCTAGAAACAGGGGTCTTGGTTTGAGTAAGAAAGCAATCCCACCTTCAAGTTAACTCACTGATTATAATATTCAATATCGCTTCCGAAGGATATCCCAATATCCAGTATTCTTTATAATTACTTTTTCATATTATCAAATATTTAGGTGAATGCCTTTATGAAAATCGGAACTGATGTGCGTCCAGTTTACAGTACTATAAAGGAGATTTCTAGGGTTTTTCAAGTTTTTTCAGTATCGAGGCCATTGATTATTAATTTTACATAATTTCTACATATTTACATATCGATTTTCATGGAGTTATAACTTTTCCAATCTCAATACGAAGTATTTTGAAATCCTACTTGAATCTCAAAAACCATTAGCAGTGGAAATGAGCAAGGAGACTTCCCAAAATTATTAAATTTTCAGGGTATAATCAAAATCATATAGTCCAATAACAATCTTCTTCAAAATGGGTTAATTTTCAGGGAATTGAACAAAAATGTCAATAAAATATAATCAATATCATATCTGATAAAATCAGTAATTGAAAAGTATCCATAATATTCTACCAGTGTATATAATTATTGCTAATGTATTTCATGAAAAACATTTTCATCATTGAATTTGTATGTATTGTTGAAGTTTCCATGTTTTCACTGATATCTCTCTCTGAACTCAACCTACAGGTTTCTGCTTTTATCCTAGACATATTCTAACTATATTCTAAAAGAATCAGTAGCGTCCAAAGATAAAATTACATAAATATTTATGTTCTTATAAAATCCACATGCAAGGTAGTATTATCTAGTTGAAAGTTTTGAATATTGATACATCTGAGGATTAGCAAAGATATCAACCCACACCCATATGCTGCCGACGAAAAGCTTCCAGGTGCAATGTAAAAGGTGGAATTTTACGTTACAATGCTTTCACATCAGTTACGACACCATTCGTTTGTTGATACTTTGTATTACAGAGAGCAATTTCAGATCTTCAATGGCCACTGGCAATACTTTCCTATTATAGAAACAAAATCTTTGGAAATAAGTATTTATTGGATAGGTGGATGAAAACTCGTTTTTCCATATGCATACATGCACAAACTGTGTCCAATATATCATGAGCTATCGAAGAATCCATCTCTAAAACAATATAAATGTTGAATACAAAGGAATTCCACGCTTTATTTATCTCTATACATTCGTAATAATCTCAACCATATTGAGAAAAATTTGCCAGCAATTGTAGATGTGTTTTTATTATTCCTACCCAATCTGGTCTGAGAGATTGCCAAACAAATAAAATAGAGAAGTTGTTTAACGACAACGCCACTGAACGAGTTTCCAACTTTCATACTCACATGCGATTTCTGAATTTACGAGTCATATAATTCAGCCAATTGATTGTTTTATGTCTGCACAATAAGCTCAGAATCTTGGGACTGGGGAATATTGTTCGTTCATCAGAAATAATATAGATCTTTTCACCCTCGATGATTATCCTGATTTGTGTACATAATTCATGGTTCCTGTATAATGAAGGAGACATTCTTGAGAGAAGTCGTGGAGTTGATTTTACGAAAAGAATATTGAATGATTGATTATTTCTCTACTGATAAAGAGGAGTTTTCTCAAATGAATTATAAACATGGAAAGATGGATGGAAATACATTGAGAAATCGCATTCTCTATGTGATGAAAATTTCAATTCTTTCTCGTTTTTTTAACAGAAAACAACTTCTTTCCTGGCTATATGCCACGACGAACATTGAATTATATCTATTAAACACACACGATATGAGAATTTGAAAACAATATCTCCTTTAGTTGAAAAAATTCAATGTCCTGGCTATTTGCCACGTCAAGAAATGAATTTTATTTGTATATTTTCCTGATTACAATACGCGAATTGAACTCCTACCATCGATTCATTGATTCAAAACAGAAGGATACTTGGGTGAAAGGTCACGGTGTACAACCAAATATATTATTCCGGAAAAATATATTCTTCAATATAGTGATTTTATATTCTTATGTCGAATAGACTTCTTCTCATTTCTGTCAAACAAATATACCCTTGAATTCAATGAATTTCAAATATTCTGTCGAATGATCCTGTTATTCACCACAAACGAATCAATCCATCTGATTGGCAGTAACGATGTTTCACCCAAAATAATTTCATTTGGATCAAATGAAGAAAATTCAAATGAACCCGAATTCCCAATACTATATAATGACGACTTGTATCTGATGAAGTGAACAAGAAACATTTCAGGGAATCATTCTCAAGTCTCTAGGAAGACGTAATTGCATAAGCCAGTTGAAGAAAAGGGGTTCTCATGAAAACTTTATGATTTGGTACATGTCATAATCACTTTTGTCAATATTTCGAGTTGATTTTCAATAATCAACTCATCACTTCGATATGATAGTATAGGGCGAACTAGAAGCAAAATATTGGAAACCGCAAGATGATATTTATAAGATGATAATATGATTATTATTTCGATATACTCATGTGTTGTAGGAACAAATCAGACGATTCATATTGACGAAACGGGAGCAGAAACATTTCCAAAATGCCCAGAACTGAGTGATATATCTATATTCCATTTCAGAAACAAGGTATCTATAACTATCGATTCAATTTCTCTTTAAGATTCTCTTCCCAAACGCAGGGATATTTTAGGCCGAAATATTCCATTTGGATATTTCTCATATTGTATAAAAACGGGGCAGAAATATCACGAAGAATCTAGATAAACAAATCTTTATTTTCTATTTTCATCAATTCAGTGATCGCGTATCCGAATGCTGAGCGACACACCAATCTCAGCGAGAGTTTCAATTTCATGAGAGTATTCCGCAAGAAACCATAGTCAGCTTTTATTCTTCTTCTCAGTTTCTTTGAATATTATTGCGATATTTGGGGTGTATTTTTGTATTCGATAAGATCATTCATGGAATTATCGTTCATGGTGATGCGCCTCTCAGTATATTTTTTAACGATTGTCAGAGAGGCAGACAGACATACATGAAGGCGGAACTAATAATAGCGTGTTAAGAAAATAATTATTATCGAATGTGCGGTCAAATCGATTGAACTTTCTTGAAAACATAACTGTAGTGGTTGAGTGTAATTATTTCGTTGCAACGATGAAATGTTCCATATTCGAACTGAACAAACTGTGGACTGTAAATCCTCAAACATATTTGAATTTCTCGCCAGTGATTTTTTGTTTGTGCGAGAAAGCATATTCAGCATTGCTGAATGAAATCTCGCAATTATGAGATTGCTGTTGTTGAGACGATTGTCGAAGAGTAGATACTGGACACGTGCCTGTTTGTTATTGTTATGATAGATTCTGCATGCGGTATTGTACACTTGAAAATATTTATGTCATTGACAGATCATCTCAAGACATGCTCGATTGACGAACCTCTAAGCTACCATATAGCTGTTGCTCTTGAGACACGATTGACTCACAAACATCTAAGCTTTCGAATATTTCGTTGATGAATTTGGGGGCATGTTTTGAGAAACAAACCTCTGAGCTGCCATATAACTGTTGTTATGGAGACAAGTTCAACTCACAAATCTCTGAGCTGTCGAATACGTCGTTGACAGATCTAGACTCATATCGACAAAATCTTGAGCTACTACTACTTGAATGTGTTGCGAGGATCACTGAGACACGGTTTTCAGCAACAGTATTTAATACAGTGAATGATGAATTCACTAAATAATAATGATAGATAATAATATGTTGTCAAATTGAATATCTGACACATACGTAATTAACAACTAACAGTTGAATATACAGGAGCATTCTAGATCCATATCTATACAGGGTGTTAATCAATACATATACTAGAACATTGAGAATAAATTCAACACTCCCACTTTCTAAATGTTTTAGTTACTCCCTGTATATAAGTTTTTTTTTTTTTAATCCCTAAAATGTCCAGCAGATACTGAGAAGTCTTTGAACACAATGGTTTTGTGAACATATCAGCCTGCTGTTCTGTTGTAGATATGTATTCCGGGAATATACTTCCTTCTTCATATTTCTCCCGGATGAAATGAAGACGAACGTCGACATGCTTCGTTCTACTATGGAATTCAGGATTCTTGATTAGTCTAATTGCACTCTGGTTGTCGATGTATAGTACCGTCGGTTTGGTTATGTGCTGCTCGATGTCTTTCAATAGTTGTTGCAGCCAGATTGCTTCTCTGGCAGCATTCGATGCAGCCACATATTCAGATTCGGTTGTTGATAGTGTAACACTATTTTGTCGTCTGCTGGCCCAAGTAACAGGTCCACTACTGATTTTGAATACATAACCAGTAGTTGAGCGACTAGTTTCTGAATCACCAGCATAATCTGAGTCTGAATATCCAGTCAACAGTGATATACTGGATGTTTTCTGATATCTGATGCCATAATCTGCTGTTCCTTTTAGATATCTTATGATTCTCTTGACTGCATTCCAGTGAGCGTTGGTATGTTTAATGAGATAACGACTCACAACTCCCACTGCATGTATTATGTCTGGTCTGCTTACTATTGCTGCAAACATAAGAGATCCAACTGCTTGTCGATAGGGAACTTCGCTTCCATCGAGATATGGCCCAGTTTCTATGGATAAGTTGCTATGTGGATCCAAGGGGGTACTAACAGGATTTGCATCTTCTAGTGAAAAACGACTTATCAGTTGTCTAATATAACTAGACTGACTAATGAAGATGGAATTGTCGAACTTGTTCCGTTGAATTTCTAATCCCACATAATAATTCGGTTCACTCGTAGTTATTTCAAATGTACTTTGTAGTTCGGATAAAACAGTTTGTATTGCTTCTTTACTTGAGGAAAAAATCAAGCCATCATCTACGTAGATCACCAGTAAAACATTTTCATCATTAACATGACATCGATAAACGCATTTATCAGCTTCTGATTGGACAAACCCAAAATTACTCAGAAAATCGTTGAATTTCTTATTCCAGCATCTTGGGGCTTGCTTTAATCCATACAACGACTTCTTGAGCTTGTATACTGCATCATCTTCCATATCAGTAGGAAGTTTTAGGTAAATGTCTTCCTCAAGGTTGCCTTTAAGAAATGCCGTCTTAACGTCAAACTGCATCATATCTAAATTGTTTTCTACTGCAATAGCTAGCAAAACTCGTATCGAGTCATACCTGGTGGTTGGTGAGAATATCTCTGAATAATCTACACCTTTGGTCTGAGAAAATCCTTTTGCTACTAGTCGCGCTTTGTAGCGAATTATAGAACCATCAGGGTTTCTTTTAACTCTGAATACCCACTTGGAGTGAACTGGCTTCTTTCCTGGTGGAAGTTCAGCTTGCTCCCAAGTGTTATTCTTCTCTAGAGCTGTCAGTTCATCAGAGATTGCTTGTTTCCACTCTTCTGAGTCTCTTGAAGTCAATGCTTCTTTATATGTAGTAGGTATATCAACTTCAACTAGGTTGAGTTCAAATTCGTCAAACCTTGCTGGTGGATGAATATTTCTTCGAGATCGTCGTCCATTGAACTCTTCCTCTTGCTGTCCTCCATTATCTTTTTCAATTTTGGGTTGTTCACCTTTGTTTTCATCCTCCACTTGTTCTATAAGTCTAGGTGAAGCTGTAACATCATCATCATTCTCAGCGTCAACTGCTACTGGAACAGTGTTTGGTCTGTCTTCGAAGCCTTTCATGTTTTCGTTGAATATCACATTCCTGGAGACTAGAATCTTTCTTGTTGATGGTTCATATAACCTATAGTTTGTTGAGTTATTGTCGTAACCAACAAGATAAAGTTTCTTGCTTTTCGCATCAAGCTTTGTGCGTTTCTCGTCAGGTATATGTACAAAGGCCTCACTTCCGAATGTTCTAATGTGTCCGAGAATGGGTTTCTTACTGGTCCATACTTCATACGGGGTGGAACCAGGAGTCTGAGATGTTGGAGTTCGGTTTAGTATGTAAATTGCTGTATTCACTGCTTCCGCCCAGAGGTATTTTGGCATTCCCGCGCTGTAGAGCATCGAACGAGCACTTTCGATGATTGTACGGTTGTCCCTTTCTGCTCTGCCATTCTGCTGAGGCGTATATGGTGCAGTGTTCTCCATCTCAATTCCTTGGGCACATAGATAATCCTTCAGGTTCTTGTTACAGTATTCGGTGCCATTATCAACGTGTAGCACTTTGATTGAACTACCAAATTTATTATTTACCTTATTGCAAAATGCAATGAAGCATTCTAGAACATCGGATTTGTGTTTCACGAAGTAAGCCATACGGTAGCCGGAACAATCATCTTTTAAAGACAAAAAGTATTTCGAGCCTTGTACAGAAGCTACTGCCATGGGTCCACATAGGTCGCTGAAGATGCGCTCACCAAGTTTCATCTTTGGATGAGATATCTTCTTGAATGGTATTTTATGCTGTTTGCCGTATGCACAACCTTTACAGAAGAAGTCATCCACGTCACTGAAATCGACACCTTCAACTAATCCTCTTGATACCATTTCTCGGATGGATTTGGTATTAATATGACCAAGACGTTCATGCCAAATTTTCAAACTGTCTTTGCTGACAACATTGACATTTAGAATGACTGTACGAAATAAAAGTTTATACAGGTTGTTGTGTTCCCTTATAGCACAAGCTACCAGTTTATTTTCATGGAAAATTCGTGCTTCATTACTTTCTTTGACGATCTTCATGCCTTTGATGGTAACAACTCCTTCCGAGAACAAATTCTTGCGTAGTTCTGGTATATAAAGTACATCATTTATTGTTGAGTTGAACCATTCACCATCAATGAGCTTCTGAATTTTCACAGTACCTTTTCCTCTAACAATTAAGGATTGATTGTTGCCCAGAATCACTGTTCTATCGTTTTCTTCAACAAGAGTCGAAAAATATTCTTTTCGGTGACACATATGAGTGGATGCACCACTATCGAGAATCCAACAGTCATCACCAAAGTGCATTTCAGTGTCCTCTTCAACGTTGAATGCTGTTTCGTTACTATTGTTGGCACTACCATTGAAGTTGACTGAGTTATTTGAAGTCCTAGATCTCGTGTTGTTCTGATTACTTCGGTTCCTTTTTGGTGATCTGCAATTCTTAGACAAATGACCTTTTCTGCGACAATTGTAGCAGTAAAAGTTGTTTCGTTGTTGTGTCTCTTGATTTGTACTCTTGTTCGGTTTGCTGTGCAACGATACTGCTGCTAGAGCTGTTTCTGTTTCTTCGTAGGAAGTCAAACATGCTTCTTCGTCAAGAAGACGAGCTGTTAGATTGTGGATTGTCTGTTTACCTTCGTCGAGTGACAACCAGGCTTGTCGAACATTTCTGTACTTCATAGGCAAAGTGCTCAAAATTTTAGTCATGATAGCCGTGTCACTGATAGTTTCTCCACATTCCTTAACTTGTCTGGCAAGATTTTCTACTTTTGAAACATGTTGGGCTACTGAATCATTGGGGTTCATTTTATACTGGTGAAATCTTTCGTGCACTAGCATCTTGTTAGTTTCTGATTTCTGCTCGTAAATCGAGTTGAGCCGATCTAGCATTTCTTTTGACGAGTTGCAGCTTTCAACTAGAGTAATTTGGGCTAGATCCATGGCAGCTGTTATCAGGAACATTGCTTGTGCATCCTTCTTCGACCAGGTTTCAGCGTCAGCGGAAGAAGCTGGACATTTCACCGTACCGTCCGCTATTCCAAAAAATCCCTTTGCTCTTAGAGCACATTTCAATTGGAATTTCCATTGCGAGAAGTTCTGACCGTCGAACTTATTGATATTGGTCACTTCTATTTTATCTACCATTTTTGTATCGTGTTGCAAGTACTAGTAGAAGGTGTGATACTTTTGACTCTACTCTTTCTTATCTGCCGTATCTACAGGTCGTATCTGGGCCCATAACCTGTTGCGAGGATCACTGAGACACGGTTTTCAGCAACAGTATTTAATACAGTGAATGATGAATTCACTAAATAATAATGATAGATAATAATATGTTGTCAAATTGAATATCTGACACATACGTAATTAACAACTAACAGTTGAATACACAGGAGCATTCTAGATCCATATCTATACAGGGTGTTAATCAATACATATACTAGAACATTGGGAATAAATTCAACAGAATGCTATCGAGCAACGAGATTCGAAGGAGCGCCAGTGTCATCATCTATCAAGATATATACACAATATTTTTCAAATATTCATTTTATTGACATTCAATTTCTTGTTTGGATCTAGTTCAATACTGTTCATCTATAGCTTCACAAGTCAGAATGTATTATATGATATGGTACAAGAATCAACTAACATTATATTAGATGCATTTCCTATTTTCACGGAATCGTGGATAATTATATACCTACACTACTTTTATACATTCCTCCTCCTCCTGAGTTTGTTGTTCCGAGGGGTGATTTCAACATCAGCTACACTGATTCATCAGGCAAAACTCAAGACTCGATGATAATAAGTATATATTTTGCGTAATTTTGAATAATACTACTATTGATAGTTTAACTTTTCGTCTATTTGGGTTTTTCTTATTGCCGGATATTCAGGAACCTCTCTAAGTCACCACATTCGTGCAATTTTTTCCCTAGATTTCCTAAGCTTTGCCATTTTATAAAAAAACGAGTTTTGATGATGAGTTGTTCGATATGACGATAAAACGATGTGCTGAGTGGGCTTGTCGAGTTCGTCTGACTGGTGTTGCTTGTGAAGGAGCAATAACACAGATTTCTGAGTTAGTAGAGAGTTATTGAGCCAAATTGGTATTCCGAGATTTGATTTCACTTCATGATATAGATACAAATCACCCCACAGGTGCCTACTGAACTCGCAACTGAATGAAGTTGTAATTTTGGCATATGTTTTCTGATTGGTTTCACGAGAACAATATTGCTGTTCCTTATATTATTCTACGTCTGATAACAGTTAGTTGATCTATATGATTAGAACTGTCATTGATTTAATTATAACGATTCGAAATGGTTGAGGGTGTCACTTACTCGACCACAATATTACTGGTACTTATGTCAACAGACAGTCCACAATGATAATCACTGGCTTGGCTTCAATTACCACTGATATTGATAAAGCTAACGAACGATCCGTTGTGGAAATAGTCGAAGCGAAAGTTATGAAAGTCAAGAACTATCAAATCATTAAGATTTTCGTTACCAGGTTGTTCCTGAAATTTGGTCTGAGAGTATATAGTGAAAATACCACCAAACTAATGCATAGTCCGTATCTAGAAAATACGACATTGAAATCAGTTCGGAATTTATAAGTAGGACCTAATGATATCATCGCAGAAGTAACCCCACAGACTATGCGAAACAGACTGAAGCATACTGACAATAACGAGAGCGTCAGCGCAGCCAAAGAACCACTTGGAATGATAATTGACAAGAACAAGATCGTCTAGGTAGCCGAGGAACGACTTGACTCATACCATGGACCGATCTTTCATTTGTAGTGGCTCTGTTGTGACTAGTGATATCGGTTGTTATTCTCGAAAGTGGTGAAATTTGTGTTTTTTATGATTATGTTGGTAATTATAGCGATGAGGGTATTGAGATGCAATTCATTCTCCGGATATCGTACTCTGATTGGACAGATTGGACGTAGGATTGAACTGATATTATCGAATATCAACGAATATTATCGAAACGAGATTGGACATCTGCATTGGGAGAAAAGTAATATTGGGTCAAGATTGGACTTCGGTTCGAACGGATTACGTCAGGATCGGACAGTGTATATCTGATAAGAGAACCTATTTTTACATTATACAATACTGCAAAGTCTATTGAAATAAATATTTGTATTGAATGAATTGTATTGTGAGTGTACTCAGATTGGACATAGTAGTTAACTGAACTCCTCAACCTATTCCAATACTCTGATTTGAAGTCTGAAGGAAAATAATATATTCATTTATCTATTGTATATCTATAACGCCTCACATTTTGTGCTGACTGATGATGTATTGAGAACTAAATATCATGTGGATCGACACCTGGGCCTTGTGACAAGGTGGCTTGACACCTAGGCCTGGTGGCAAGGTGGATTGACACCTAGGGCTAGTAGCAAGGTGGGTTTACATCTAGGCCTGGTGACAAGGTGAGTAGACAACTAGGCTTGGTGGCATGGTGGGTTGACACCTAGGCCTGGTGGAGAGGTGAGTAGATAACTAGGCCTGTTGGCAAGGTGGGTTGATACCTAGGTCTGGTAGCAAGGTGAGTTGACAACTAGGTCTGGTGGCAAGGTGAATTGACACCTGGGCATGGTGGCGAAGTGACACGTAGTCAACTTTTTCAGAATTACTCTCAATATTGTATCTAGGTAGCCATGATCTGACGTGAACTGATCTCAGGAACTCATGTGATGTCAGAAAATCATAATCGCAGAGTTTTGGTGACTGGTATGATAGGTTGATAATAGAAAAGTTGGTTGAAGTTACATTTTTGTATAGAACTATCATTCTCCAAATGGTGACCATTATTTGAGAAACATTTTCCGAAAAAAGGATTCTTCGATGAATCTAACGATACTCATGATTTATTTGCCATTGGATAACAAATGAGAACATTGATTGAATATTACTATGGAAAATACTGGATGATTGATGCACTACCGTCAAGTATGTGCCCCATGGCCATGGGATTCTGATCAAGGATTGTCTCAGTAATCCAAATGACGTTTCATTTTGAGAATTCCAAAACTGGAGCAATATTCAGTGAAACCGAAAGTGACCAAGAACTAGAATATATGCGGATACTGTCCTCTCAACCTATCATTTAACTGCAATTTTCTATCTGATACGCGTGATATTCCAGAAGTAATGATGTGTCTAGTAGATTCGTTGACACCCATATATTTAAGTTTATACCGTCACTCGAATACATCGAATGTTCTCATGGTTCTTTTCGATCTATTGAAGCTACTCACAAAATAATTGTCGAGTGGTCAACATCAATAGTTCAGGCAAACCTGAACATTTCAAGAAAACGCTGAAGGCCTAGAGCGACCACGTCGGATTTGAGATCTGAGATCGTCATCTCATCGATGTGTTAGTTAATGACTCACCAATCAAACAATGCCGGTTTCGTGCATCTTATCAAATCATTTGGATTGTTTTTGCATGCGTACCGCTGTTGCTACATTTTTCCAGTTTTATATTGAGAGTGTTCAACCTCATCAGAGCCAATTTGTTGTGGCTCTTCAATCTAAATTTGGAATACGTATCTGACAACCCGCTGATGAGGATTTACGTCAAGATGATTGAATCATAAATTTTGAGTTTTTCAGTTTGATGTGTCCTTACATTTTTCTTCTCAGGATCAATTATCATATATGTAATTTTTATAGCTCCTCATCCAGTAAGCAGAGTGATATCTCAACGATATTGCAGCAGTATTTCGATGTAATGTGTAATGTTACATCAGATATTATCGCTTTTCATCTGCAAAGTCGCAGCAGCGAATGAATCATTTCAGCGAAGTTATTGTAACATTGTGTATGGAGAATGGTAACATTTCATATTCAATGACCAAATGTAATGCCTTCGTAATATTTTTTCAAGGTTACTTACAACATGGAATGGGAAGTATGGAAAACTTAAATATTTTATGTTATGGAAAATACAAAGCAGCAATTATCCAATATCCGAATGATCGTGTCGACGATTTTATGACTGATGAATCCATTGAAAAATTCTCAAAATGTTTTCGATGTAACGGTGCTACGTCTAATAGGCACTGCACTGCATAAGAGCCTGGAACAAGAGAAATACTTAGGAGTTTAGGATTGTATTCTTGATTCTGGAAATATTCATATTCAGATGTTCAAACATTCTCTAGACCCCAATGGAATATCTATTCTGAGAGTACATTTATAATATACACTGAAAAAATGTCCAGGACCCGGAGAATATTATGGAGAACGATATTTGAGGTCGTCTCGGAATAAACGGTGGGTGCGAGTACAAAATATTTTCTTCAACAGTAAGATGAAAGATACCATTTGATGATTTTGAGCAGTGATTATAATATCATGATGAAGTTTAACAAAACCTCAATTTCCCTAAGTATTTCAGTAATCAAAATGATTGATTCCATGTAATTCTCAATGCTTCATAGAGTTCCAGATGGAAATAATGATACAAATTCGCAATTGAAGGCTCAATGATAGTTTCATACGTTACGTTGAACTGACATTGTAAGGGTCTTTATTCTGTGGCCCTTACTTTGACGCTCTGTTCAGGACAGGAGACTACTCTGGTATTTGACAGGGGGGATTCTCGAGCGCCAGATTTTTGATAAAGGTGATTTACTTCACCTGCTCCTCCCAACTTAGTCGGGAAGGAGGCCCACAGTAGCAACAGTGGAGAAAGGTACAGGAGGTATACCTACCTCGGTACCCACAGTATAATCCAGGGGTCAATGGTATTGAATCGACCTGGAACCAATAAGTACCCAAGGGAGTGTAGGCTTTAATTACAAACCCTGGGTCAAACCTGGAATACTGGTTGCTATTTCTGGTCTGGATAATTACAGGAATCAAAGCAAAATATCTCTCGGGTCTTTGGTATTTTAAGGTTAGGTCTGGAAGATTATTTACTCAACTATTTCATCATTTCTACCTGGAGAATCGGAAACACAGTTCTAAACGAATTACACAGATTCAATTTCTATTTTTCTTTTCTTTTCCTTCGATTTTTCTAATTTTCTAATATCGGATTTTTAGTGAGGTTAATTAATTATATTTTTCCATTAATGTCAATAGTTCATGAAACATAGAACACCGCCTGACGGGATACAAAGCACAGAGACACCGGTGCACAGGACTGGATTTCTCAAGGAAAAGAAGAAGAAGAGTTGTTAACTGGTTTGTCAGTGTCAGTCTTCAGTCAATAATAATATTCTGCAATTTTGACAAATGAAAATATTGAAAATCACTAAATAAATTATTGAACTATTTGGAACTGAAAACAATGACAACAGAGAAGGAAATATGAAATATGCAATCACAAAATCCGTTTTATTCAATTTAGAGTTCTGGATTCTTTACACAGGTCGGGTGAGTATCGGTGTGAAAAACAACAGGAATGAAATGAGGCTATAAACAGGATGAATAACACTGGTGAAAAATATACAAACTTACATGTGTAACAGGAATCACTATACAATACTATTTTACACTGGTTTTGAATGAACTATGAGAGCACTAAAAGATCAGCAAGAGAATCAGGAGCTTGAAGAGCAGGTCGAGCAGGTAGTGCACACTTGTAGAGATGAGCTTAGAGAGTGTCGAATCCTTGGCTGTCTTCAGTATTTATGCACTGCTTTGGCCTTGGCACGAGGACAAGTAAATCTGGAATCTCATTGGTCAAAACTCCCACCTTGTCATGGCTCATGGCCATGGCCACTGAATCTGTCCTTGAAAAACACATGTGCACCTCCAACACAAAACGCGAAAAAAATAATATTACACCCTAAATGGGCACAGGAACAGGATCTACTACCTTTGCTTATGTTACTGAATGAATTTGGCTGGAAAATAAACGATAACAACAATGTTATGAGCAGTCAAACATTCATCATTTCAACTGATAAATAATTCAATCAAATTTCATATCATGAGCAAAGGGTTGAAAAATATGGAAGTCTTTAGGTTTGTAATGATGTTCATGAGAGTTTACTATCAGGAAAAGCTTTGTGAAGTCAGGAATCAATGCATTACTCAGCTCTCTCAGGTTTTCAAGTTTCGAGCTTTCGAACAGGTGAAATTCAACTAGACTCAGTCTCAGGTTACTTAGATATTAATCAAAACCAGTATAGTAATGAAGCTGGTCAAAAACACTTCATTACAACATTGTTCGTTATTAATCCATGTGATGTTGCAATTTCAATAGGAACATATAGTTATTGCAATATTGTTATCGAATCTTGAATGAAAGTGTCATCTTGTATTTCAGAAACGATTTGTCAGTAGGTGTTTCTATCATATTGTCAACACGAATATAGCAGTGGATTTGATACAATATTCTTTTCTCATATAACGGAAGAAGGCTTCACAATATATCGTGGCATTATTTTGTAACATCACGTGTCTAGTGGGAATCATCTGATGATGGCCGTAGTGCCGATACTGGTGACATGTTTTTGATTTTCATGTTTCAATAATGTTAGTTTGAATGACTTTGTGTTTTGTTTGTGTTTGTTGTGTAATATGTAGAGGAGAATATACTTCATCAGATTGTCAAATTCCATGTTCATCAATTCCGCTAGATAATATCAAGAAACAATATCTATTGCCTGCTATTCTCAAGATATCTCCATGCAGAAGAAATTTTGATCCACTAGATCCTAGAAACTATAGTACAACGTACCAAAACGCAAATTGTCTCATTTATCTTCGTATTTCTTACTATTTTCAAAATCCTATTAGTAATTCTTGAAATTGCAGAACCTTGTATATCTGATCAATTATCAAGTGTTGAATGTTTCTCATTCAAATTGGATTTGCAGATTTCAAAGAATCATTGTTAAACACTTGGAGATTCTATCCGTCTCAACATCACTGATTTAATCATTTAGCGACGCTCTGTCCTTCGTTACATCTTAATTAAAGTTTCTGTCGCGTTAATGCGATTCTGAAACTGCACGTTGGTATACGACGCTTCAAAATAAGTAGAACCTGAGCTCCGGTCCGAAAACAAAGTAAACAGTAAACACAGAGCCCTCCTCATGACTCCACGGCACACTAGATTGTCGCAAGCGAGCAGGCGTCATCAAAGCACTCTATCACGTCTTTATTAGGCGTCTGGGGAATATGTTTCAGCGCAAGTGACCACAACAAACATTGTTGCGGCGTATGGTTTTCACAATGTAGAAATAAATAGATCAAATGCATATTGTTCTTCATGGAGAAGGTTAACTTTTGGTGACGTAGTTGAGTTTTTGGCGGACAGTCGGCGAGTCCGCCAATAATTACAAACGTGGCAAGGAAAGTACTCACCATAATTTCCAAATAGAACATACTATATTTTTTCATTTATTTAATAATCTGTTAGCTTGTAGTAGCTATCAATTATGGTAACTCATATCGAAAATACTATATGATGAAGAAGTAGTTCTTCAATAATTACTTTCTTCTGTGTAACAATTGATAATTCGTTGTTATGTACATACAGGGTGTCAATTTGAAAACTTCCCACCCTCAATATCTCCCTCCAAGTCGATAATATGGAAAAACGAAAAGACAGGTCGATTTTATTTTCGAGGGGGACATGGTTCTAAAATATTTTCAGCCCCGCGGCGTTGCCGCTTCTAACGAAAAGAAGCAACAACTTTGTTATTTCAAATGGAATACCCTGTATTTTATTGCATTTTTAGATTCTCACTGAAAAGCTGATTTCATAAATGTATCACACTTGGGGTCTAGCAGGAATGATTACAGAGATATAGGGTGTTCAAAATCGAGATTCTACAACTTTAGGATTTTTTTTGAGTCGAAACTATTCAGTATTGGTCAAAACGGCTTTTATGTCCCTATCTCAACTTTTGATTTACTATCTACTGACATTTATTTGAAACAAATACAGGGTGGTTCAAGATTCAGACTTTTGATCAAGTAACTATATGATAAACCATACATCAAACTGAGAATATACGAGAAACATATCAGTGTCCTCCACTTGTTATGAATACAGAATGTGTGTGCTACTAATATCCATAATCTCCACAAATCATCCTCAAAGTTGATGATGAAGTAATTCCGTTCACAGATACTGTGAAAAACTTAGGTTTGTTCATGGATCATACACTTAGATATACTAAGCATGTGAATACTGTCATTAAGAGAGCCCATTGCAACTCGAAACTGATATATTCTAACAAATCATTTTTGGATAAAAAAATCAAAACCATATTGTGTGAAACCTTAGTTCTGTCTCACTTCAATCATGCGGATGTTGTCTACGGCCCAGCATTACTGAAATCAGATCTGAATAGACTTCAACTGATACAAAACTCTTGTGTCCGCTTGATTTATGGCTTGAGGAAACGCCACAAAATTTCAACTCCATTACGCGAACTTGGTTGGCTGAACGTACAAAAAAGAATCTTGCTACCTCAATGCCTAATGTTTCATAAAATGATTCTTCGAAGAAAGCCACCTTACCAATTAGAGAAAATTTCTTTAAGAACAGACGTCCACAATATAAACATCAGATTCAAATCAAAATTAACACCACCTTTGCATAAAACCACTTTCTATCAGTCCTCATTTTCTCACACGGTATCTCGGCTGTATAATAAGGTTCCCGATAATCTGAAAAATGTACCCATTGAGGCTTCCAAAATGAAATTGAGAAATTTATTGTTATCGAATCAAATTCTAGATGTTCCCCTTTGTTTGTATGTTTTTATTATTGATTTTATTTTTTCTTCTGTCTTCCTTCCTCTACTTAGGTCTAGTACTCATCATTATAATTAGCATTGTTTTCATTCCTTCTTGGTCAGCATTTTCATTTATAAATATACATATATCTATAAAACACAATAGTATGTAATTCGAAATATCAATTTTTCTTTCTTGTTGTTGTTTTGTTCAGGTTGAGTGTAAGAAAGTAATCACCCATTTCACCATGGGTATACGCTAACTCTGCCTTTTGAAAGTAAACTATCATGTTTATAATGTGCTTTACTGTTACTTTGTTTTCACTATCAATGAAAGCATTTATTATTATTATTATTATTATTATACCTTGATGGCGGTTTAGTTACTCTTGAAGATCTCTGCGAAGTGGAAGGTACGGATGCTGATGAAGAACAACCAACAAAATAAAATGGTGGAGGTTTTCCTTGGATGACAAGGTCCTGTATAGAAGTATTCTCGAATACGCGATGCGAATGAGTGTTTATCTCAAATCACTATTCATTGTTGGTGAAGCATTACTTTGTTCTGGTGTTGTGTCATAATCTCATAATACTCTAATTGATCTTAATTTCTGACAGATTCACCTACGTCTCCACATAAACGACCGTTATATAATGTTACCAAATATATAAATTTCCTCAGTTTTTTGTTAATACGACCAAATTTTCATTTTTCTGAACAATAATTATCTCTCACACACACTCTTCCTCCTTCTCGGAGTTAATAATTGATTAATATTGTTCTTCATGGAGGAAATGCTCAAATTTTGGTGACGTAGTTGAGTTTTTGGCGAACAGGCGACGAATCCGCCAATAATTACAAACTCAGAAAGAATAGTACTCACCATTACCTCCAAATAGAACATGCTATATTTTTTCATTTGTTCAATTATCCATGGTTGATATTGAATATTCTGATTTATGATGAATATATTTTACATAAACTAATCACTCGTGTCAAATTCTATTATTCTCGACGAGTATATATAGATGTATTTATACTGATTATCAGTATAATTTTCCGTTTCGATTTTACTGATTATTCAACTCATTTCAGAATACACGTTTTCGATTGGTATATATCTGTGTTGATAATCCAAAACATGATATTTTTGTTTTCGTGTTCCATCTGTTGATTGGCTTCTGGACTGTGTTTTCGATGTTGTATTTCGTTTCCTTTAGTTTGATCAAAAATGGAACAAAATGACAGCAGCAGGCTGTCATGGATGTAATATTATTTTTATAATCAATTTGTATCGAAGAATTCAAAAATGATCGGCATTTCGAACACTTTCAATAACAACCTCTAGTAAATTGCAAATCTCCTAAAAAATATACCACAATTTCTGAGTTTATGACCTGACGATCCCTTGGATCATTTGACTGCATTTGACAGTGACAGTAGTTTTTTTGAATTATTCAAACTGCGAGTTGATATGATTGGCCACGCCCGAAATTCTTTGATGGATGTATCGTTATAGTTACATAACGTTTTCTACTTAAATGTCGTTAGTTTTAAACTGGACAAAAGATATTTTTATGGACGAATTTTCCTGTCAACCTGACGAGTGAGTAACCTCACTTTTATCAATTTGCAAACTCATATTCAACAATTTCAAATTCCGATTTTATTATATCTTTTTCAAATCAAAAGTTCATAAAAAAAGTAACAAGTCAACAACTTATTTTTTAATTTTTCACTTTCTCAATATTAAACAAATTTCCAAATAGATTTTTTCAGAAAAAATTTTGCAAAAATATTTTTTCAAAAAAATTTGTTCGAAATTTTTTTCTTTAATTTTCAATTACAATTTCTTTCCAATTGCTGAAAGCAGATTACTTACTTACAGGTACGCACTTATGATGATTCAACAGTCGAAAGCGTAAATATTTCCTTCATTGGTAAATATCCACGTGCATACAGCCCAGCAACTCTCACTCACATAACGAAACGACTGCATATTGAAATGGGAGATGGAAATATGAAATAATGAGTAAAATAATTTCCACAAATACAACTCGTTTTATAGATTATTATCGAGAATTCCTCCTCTTTTCCAAAACAAATATGTTGCTTGAGGCAACCACACTCACGCTATCTCGATAATCATCAATGTGTGATATATTTTTGAATACAGCTCACCATGAATATTCCAAAAACATATAAGGTGTTTCATTCGATGGAATCGTCACGGATTTCATTATTTTGAGAGTCGAAACACCTTGTATATCAACATTTTCCGTCTAAATGTAGTAAATTCAGGTTGTAAATCGTACCGTTGCAGGAAATTCTTCAGAAATGGATCGTTTGGCTGAAAATAAATTCATTTAGTCACGGAAGTACTGATTTATATTTTGGAACCATATTATATTCGGGAGATTTCCTTGTTTGCAAAACATCGTGCGTATTGAAGGAAGATAAGAAGATAAGGTATTAGATTTCATTTGAACTTCTAGAGAGTATGTTCTCGAGAATACTTTCTTAGGAAATGAATTCCAAAAGCTATACCGTTCTATAGAAGAAAGAGTTTTGGTGAAGTGTTGTTCGACATATTTCAAAGTTGATAACGAGGATATGCTGTTGGGGCATGGTATTTGATGATTGTGAAAATTCAATTACTTCTTCATTAACCCTACCGTACTTGCGTGCACTTGTCTTGCATGAGTACTCGCATGGGGTACACTGATACCCCAATCACAAATAAATGAATTATTATCGATTATATAAATCACAAAAAGAAATTTGCGTAGGTACAGGAAACATCAAAACTAATATATCGAATAAGTTATTATATTATTATCGAAATAAGAAGAATTAAGAATATTGAACTGAGCACTGCTCCTATCGCTCCTATCGCTAGAGTTCTTTCATTGTTTCTATTATCCTCGAGAACATTCGTTCTATGGCTCCATTTTTATCCAAATTCTGCATTTCAATCAGGTAACTAGAATTTTTCATCTACGGTGAAAACTACGTAGATATCACTCACCAAGTTACTGACACTGAGATTTTTCAACTATGATGTTATGAAACGAGTTATAATCATCACTGGATATAATTAGTCGATAATTTATTGATACAATGAGATATCTACTATGATGTTATGGAATGAGTTATTATTATCACTGACTTCAATCATTTAACACTCAATTGAGCCCAAGTAACTCAACTAAAATAGTATATTGTGTATGACTAGGGCCGAAAATGAGCTTCATCTGCCCGCGGCGATTAGCCGCACGAGCGAAGCGAGAACAGCTGATAGCTGAGGGCTGCAAGAACGTTTTCTGCATGTGCGACACAACTTTTTTTGCCTACCATCGCCACAGTATATTATCCTCCATCGTGTTGTCATGAGATTAGCAGCCCAAGGGACCATAAACATGACTTTCGGTCACATCTTTAGGGTTGATAAAACTCATTCTAATATATGATAGGCAGAAAATGCTATAGTTGAAAGGGACAGTATCTGATGATTTTCGGTATGCAGCTCAAACAGGCAATCTGCCTCAAGGAATACGAATTCTCTGGTCTGATTTTGGCAATTCCAGATGACGACTTGAAATTGGCAAGCAATCGGACGTATTTGTCATTTCATAATGTCCCATCCCAAACTTCAGGATCATATTCGCGAGATTCACGAAGTGGGCGACATCTAGGTTACATAATACGAACTCCAAACTGAGGGAAAACAAACTGTTGTCTATGGATGACGTGCCTAGACTACATTGCATTCTGCTTGCTGTAGTGTTGGCACTATTGGTAGTGATGATGGTTGACTTGGTTAATTTTTCACATTATTACATTTTTGTTAGTTCAGTGAATCGTGAACGGGTGAAGAATTGGAGATAGTTCAAACAATTCAAACTAATTATGACGATCGAATCAATTGACATATAAAAGAACATGTTTACAATACCCAGATTGTCCTGCTTTGCATGGAATAATATAAATCCATCGTTGTGCAGGAGTTCCTCTGGACCCCAGCTTCAATTTCAATTCATGTGGAAAAGATTTCATCGCCAAAGTTTGTAGACAAAATACAAAAATGTGCCTTTTGTTGAAGTCTTCTGCCTCACACAAAATCACATTATAAGCACGGAGAACTGCTTCTCCTTTCACTACTGGTCGGCTTTTTTCGTCTAAATTGAGCAAAATACCTGCCAAAAAAACATATACATCAGGCATTATTAGCGTTTTCGATCAAATATTGACAATTAATGTCAAGAAATTTGAAAACTTATCACTCTTATCAGTATACAGTACACAAGCTGATAGCACTAATAGGATTGAGTTTGTTTTCCCTCAGTTTTGACGTGGCTTTGACATGGAATGATGGAAACCGAGCGCCACCTGGTACATTGATTCCCGCGAATAGTTTCGATAGTTTCGATGAAAAAGGCATTATGCATGAGCGAATTATCTTCATCAATCTCCTCATCGTTTTTCAAAAGATATTTCTTGTAATAGGATATCATCAACCCAATTCTTGATATCATCAACTCCCAATCGTCCTTATCAATTCCCAATGATGCAGAATTACATGACCCATGGGAATATTTAACAACCCAGCAGGTGAGTATGAAATTTCGAACGACTGATGAGACGTAGTTTTCATGACAGTTTTGTACAATCGACAAGAACTTTCTCGAGCTGGAATGGTAGATCAGAAATGACCATCTCGAATACTTCTTAGCACTCCAGATCAAAATACGACCAAACTCGAGTAGAACGTTCGACTACTGAGATAATTACTGGTTTTATAGCCACCGTTTTGCGTTTCACCAGTGCAAATGTCTTAATGGCACGAATAAGATAACAAGAACATCTCTTGTTCGTTGAACGGCGGCAATGAAATATTATCATAATAACTTTATATTAGTGAAATTTCACATTCGGTGGAACCGAAAGCCCTTCAACATACAACAAGATGATACTCTTATCTGAGGGTCCTAAGGCCTCCAGAGCTCAATCCGGTAATATGTTACGAGATGGGAAACTGCGATAGTGTCAGCTTGCACTCTGCTTATTATCGGGTTATCCTTCACAGCTCAGAAATATCCAACAGACAACAATAATAGAGTTTCTGGAGAGAATATATACGAAGTTCGAGTAAGTTCAAGTCACCGATTTGTGTGTAATGACGTTGAATAAAAAATACACATTTTGTGTAAACGCAATTGTCGTTGAGAGCTCCGAATTGTATATTGTCACATTTTCAAGACAACTTGTAATTTCATACAAGGTGATTCTGAACTAATACGCCTGAACTTGGAGAATAATAGCTTATGCTGAATTATGACTCACATAATGCGAACAGTTCTCCGTGGATTATACCTGAAATACAACCCATGATCAAAACTGATTGATAAATAGAATGAACAATTTTCCTAACTTGTTGATTGGATTGGTTGAATAATCACCAAGAAGTGATTGATTATCAATTCGCTCTTTACAAACTTCACGGAATATTTCAAAAACCAATTCCTATCGGAAATAATGTGTATTAGTTGATGATAATGATAATAATAATAATAATAATAATAATGATAGTGTCTTCATTAACCAGCAGATACGAACAATGTAGACTAATTATCAAAACAAAATACTAATTCAAATACAAAATGGTGCTGGTTAAAAGGCGCAAGATCAGTTGAACTGTCCTTCTTCACCCTGTATGTATAAGCTATCTCTATAATATTATAAATTCAATTACATTTTCAGATGTCAACTTTGATACCACCAACATTTTATGTAAATCGACAAAATACCGATCTTTGACATATTGTCAAAAATGAGGAGATATTTGAAACCAAATTCCAAAATTCTCATGAAATCGAAGTGATTGAATGGTCACGTCTGTGTTTATCATTTCCAAAATTATTAAACCACGAACTTTCGATTAGAAGTTGAACATGAACACAGGCATGGCATTGACTTCAAAGAACCAGACTTCCTCACTGTCACGTTTCCAAATATAGATTGAACATATAAAAGGCGCGAGGAAGCCAGCACAGGTATCATTCAATCATTCGATCATTCAATCATTCAATCAATCGATCATCCGATCATTTGACTCGATCAATCATTTGATTCAATCATTCACCCCTATACCAAAACCGTCGGAGCTCGGGACAGAAGATGCCCTTCCTCAGGCTCCCAGAAATACCTGTTAACTTGTACATATAGGGTAAGTTAAGTTTTCATTAATTGTTATCCATTTATGCCAAGAATGAATGTGTGTATATGTTTCGTTGAAAACCCATCGGATTATTATTTATGACTACTGAATTTATTTCTTTAATGGGTGTAGAACACAACTTAGGCAATCCCTGCCTACAGTTTGTGACAATATAACGTCAACTGAAAGCAGAGTTATAGCAGCTCTTCACAGTAGGAGAATCGATCTTCCTCCTCTTTGTAGGAGAGGTATATTTGGATTCGTAATTCTATTCGCGATAGAACACAAGTGTTTTTCACCTATCGGAGTTCATGGAAGCTATCAAAGTGGTCTGTTCACTTTCTCTTCATTGGTTCAGATCGGTTTTTTGTTTGTGATGATTTGTCACATCCATCAAAACAAACTGCTCAGAAGTGTTCGAGTTGTTGCCGTCAGGTGCTATTGTAATGATAGTGGAATGCTGATATGAATTTTAACCATTTTGACATAGGAAGAAACACGAATCAACGCGTTGAAGTACTCTAAGAATATCAATATGGGTTATCAACTGCTGAAATGTCCAAATACCATCAGGTGTCCACGTATAGTGTGTGACATCCCTATAGCTCCAGTGTGATGAGAGATATACAAAATCTTCTTAGGCATACAGTACAATTTCTTGATGTCTACGAATTTGAATTATTTATGATCTCTACAGGGTGTTTTATGAACGCAGGGCTTGTATATTTTACCACATATTTCGATTTGTCGTTATTATCTTGCGGCGTAGCCAAATTGATGAGACTTATTTCGAAGCATTATGATACACAGATGTCGATTCTGGGATGCCTGCTGAACTTCTATTTCAAAATTTCTATCTGAAATTATGCACAAGCTTTCGTGATACTTCGACTTTCGCTTCGGTCATCACTATTTTGAATAAACACCCTGTATATCCCATCAGAGATGCGTTTCTATTCATATTCGCTTCCATCTGACGTCATATTTCCTATATTTGAAGTCCGTATTTCTCGAGATAAAAACTTTTTTCTGAAATTTTCTCTCATGCCATATCAAATTGTACAACCGTTGTGCATTGCTATAATGTTCATCTAGTAGGCATGTCGTTCTGCTAATTCAGACATATGTGACAATTGATAAACAATATTGTGTCAAGTTTTGGATGAATCAAAGAAACACATGATTCCCACTCGAGATTTCATCAATAGAGTTGATTTAATAATTCTGTGAATGGATGAGTTCTTGTGGAGGAGACAATTGATCTCGATATACTCGATATCATCTTGTTGATATCATCTAAGTATTACTACCTATGATAGTTTTGCGATAATTGCTATCATGAGCTTAAGAAATGGAATAATGTGAATATTTCTAAAACTGCGAACTTCAGATGAAATCAGATGAGAGAGAATGAAAGGAAGAATACATTTTTCCTGAAATGTACATCAGGAGGTTTCACTTAGAATAACAAAGTTACGACCATTCGAAGGGGTAAACATAGGCGATTTATTATAAATCACCCTGTAATGGTGACTTCATTGAAGCGATAGTAAAAGTATAATCGAAGTTCGTGTATAATTGCAGATTGAAATTCAGAAAATGATTTCATCAGCAGGCATATTAATAATATGATTCTTGTTAACTTGAAAACGACGCAAAATGATTGTGAAAACATAACATGACTCTGTAGAAAAGATGATGACAAATCGAAATGAGTAAAAGAATACAGGGTGTTCCATTTAAAAAATCTCAAATTCATGTAGTCATGCGTTCGGAAAACATCCTTTAGGGATCAGAATAACTTCGATTTATTGATACCACGATATAGTTTCATGTAGGTACCTTAAAAAATTCTGACTATCACTCAGAACACTGAAGCTATATAGAGGTTTTTCCCACTTCGGTATAATAGGTTCAATAACTCTTGATGTTATGTAGTCATTCAGCTGATCGATTCTAATTCAATATTGAAATACATTCCGATGGGATTGGGGATAATAGGTTTTTTTCATTGAGCATTGAAGAATCTGTCAATGAATATTGAAGATCTTCTATAGTGCATCACAGTGCATAAAAAAAAGGTGGGTATATTATTATTCAGCTGATGCAAATAACATTGGTGACGTGAGGGGGATATCATTCGTTTTTCTATTCAATCGATAGAATACACTTTTTCCAAAAACGGACAGCTCATTCAGGTTGAATTTTTGCATCAAATTCAGAAACAAAAGCTTCAAGAATATTTCAATTCATATTCCTTGAAATCTCATGAACTGATGCAAGCAGAAAACATCTTATTTTCAGAATCTGCTATTCTATAAGATTATTCATGTCGAGCCTTTTAGTTGGAATACATTATTCCTACTTTGAGAGCGCGCATATCTCACTATAGTTATTTTTCATCAAGTGCGTGAAATGCTACTTTGGTGATCGAGAACTGATTTTTTTAACGGGAAGCAGACGAGTTGAAAAAATAGTCGAGATGACCAAAATATTTCGCGCACAAGTTGCAACCTAAATTTTTTCTGCAAACTCCATAAAATATAGTTCTGAAGTAATAATTTCCTCTGCTCATTATAATAAATAGTGTTGAACTAGCTTGAGTAAATCTTAATTATTGTTAAAAATTCCTAAATACATGATTTATTGGATGTTTGCTCGAGAGAAGACCATGTAGTTTACATTGGAAGATCTCATGAAGTGTACCTATAAAATGCGCGAAGTATGTAGTTCGCGTATTTACTTCGCACATGGTGTCGTGGTATCGTAGGAAGCTGAAGAGAAGAGTTGCTTCGCTAATTGTTATCAGTGCACGAACCTTTTTATCTTTCGACGTTTGTGAAAAGAATGAAATAAGTTGGGAGCATACTTGATTTAATTTGAACCGCATTCCGAAGGTGAAACAGAATGTTCAGTTTGCTAAATAATTCATTTCCATAACATACATACCACCAGAATTATGCATACCTAAGATTAGGGTGTACTCATGAGGAGTCAGCCTTAGGCCATTTCGAATCTTATGCCCGATGTCCCCTGTCTTCTACAGACCTTTAATTTTTTGTTGTCTCTTATAGGCCACAAGAATTATTGTGTCTTCTTAAGACCTTGGATTCGTTTGTATTCTACGAATATTCAATTTTTTTTATTCTCTACATGAATTTCTTTGTCAAAGTAGGTAGTCCCTAGGACATATTTCCTCCAAAAGATTTCTCCGCGTATCCTACCTACGAACACACGATGTTTCTCGAATATAATAGAAATTTTTCTTTCTGCTGTTCAAGAGGTGGAAAATTAGACCCTTGATACTATATTTCAAAGCACCCATAATCATACTTTTAGTACATTCCTCAGTTAAATGTCATATACCGGTACTCTTTCTCAGCTATGAATATAGATAACTCAATACTATTGAATTTGTTACTGGTCCTATTTTGTTCTGTTGCGTTATTTTTTCACTCATATTCACTATTTCTTGTAATTAGTGCTCATTTGCGAGTATTTCTCATGTCTATCATTTATGAAAACGAGACAATAGCCTATTATTATTATAGGTACTTACCATCTCTTTCGAGTGATACACATACTTACTCAGGAGAATTGTTTCATTCTTGCATATTTTTTATTATTTTCTTCCGTTCTGTATAAAAAAAAACCTCATCTACTGATGGCCGTGAGGAAATAATATACGAGTGTAAAACAAATGTTTTATAATTTTGACGATTGAAACTCAAAGATTATCGTTTGAGAAATAGGGCTCTATGCCATCTAATGATGAAGGTATTAACATTCGGCTTCAAGGCAGCAATGAAGGATTATTACTCCGAAACACTGATTTCTGAACGGTCCAGGATATTGACTCCATGGCCGTAGTACCTTTGGGAAAGTCAAGATTGCCAAGAACATAATTGCAAGACATCATCCCACTTGGATAATAACTCGGCTCATATATACCTATCTCTAGATATATTCGGATTCAATACTTTATTATACAGGATGTGTCAAGTAGAATGCTAATAAATATGACCATAATGAGGTTGTACAGAATAGTGGAATTTACGCCACATTATGTATTCTATATCAATCGTTCCTTGTACTGAGGGTATTTGATGCAGTCATTCAATATTCAGAATGATCACAAGTTTTTTTCAATATCGAAAATACCGATGAGTCAATTGAAGAAATGTTCCGTGTGGAATTTTACTATAAATTCGCAGAGCGTTTTTGGCTTATAAACACCTCTAGTTGTCATGCTCATCAACAACCAATTGAATCCACATTTCACATAAAAATGAGATCTCACTTCCACAGTAGAATTAACTGACATACACACAATACATGAGTCCTATCGTATTATATGAAACACATTGAAGTATCCCACTTTTTCGATGAAATGAAATACCCAAAAATGTCAGTAAGTATTCAAGAAATGTGAAAGGATCTGTGGGGAAACGGTATGTGACCAAGAACAAGTTTGAGTTAGTACTTCAAAATGTTGAAATATTCTTTACTCAAACAGGCTCACGCATCACTCATAACGATTGTATTCTGAAGAATTGATGATATTCACAATTCGACTGTGAATTTTAGACATTTCATGAAACGCAGGATAGCTCATTGTGGAATAAACGGGCGAGGAGAGAAAATATAAGTCATGCCAAAACGGCGCACTATACGAAAAACACTAGTATTTTCAGTAGCAAAATGAGCCATTCGCGTTCCCAATGTGAGTCAGCAAAGCAACACAGGGATAGAATAAGCTGTGAGTAGTGCGGGTGAGTTAATGCACGGTTGAAAACAAAATTAATTTTCTTCATGTTTTGTATTAAGTGAACTTTTTCCACCAATAATGGTAGGTACATTTAGATTCCTTAATCAATACTCATAACTAACATGAGCATTGTTTCTTCTCACAGATTTTTTTTTTGACACATTTGCTGATGATGAAGGATTATTCCTTCGAAACATGCCCTCTTACTTATGCTCATGACCGTTGGTCATTATCAAAAATTTGTATGTGGTGGAGTTGTGACTGTAAGTTCTTTCACCCCTTCTGATTTATATCACCTCCACTATAAGTTATGGATCACCTACGTTGGTTATTTATGTTTATTTGTTATGTAGATATTATTCACATCACATATATTATCAGCAGGAACAAAGAGATAAGTAGATGAACATAGTAATCATCACTAAAATATTGCAAGCTAGTGCAACACACTTGTGTGTGATTAGACAATTATAATTGAATATTGAATATTATTGCATTCTAGAAAGAATATACAAAATATTGAAAAGTGTTGAAAAACGAATTCTTACAAAAGTACGCTTAGTGGAACACACATATTTATAAAAATATCATCGATTAATCCAAGGGATGTTTGTTCTTGTACGTCCCTGGGAAGTACCGAGTACGAAAAAGGGATATCCCTAGGACGTCCCAAGGATATCGCAGAAACATCCCTTCGACGAATGAAAAAAAAAATGTAGGTCGGGTAGGGATTGAACTCGGCACCTCCAGCTTATCAGGCAAAAAAAAACAACTTTAAAGTCTATTTATTCAATCTAATGAATGAGTTACATCACACATGAATACATTTCACATTCCAGAGTAGTATGCACTCCATATACTGTGAGTATATGGGGGTTTGCATATATCTATCCTCCGAGCTGTGCGGAGGTGGCTGGTGTCGGCCAGGGAATGTTATCAAGGATGTTAGTGTGTTGCGTTCGTTTCAGAGGCCGATCTCCTAGGGCATGGCCCTTTATATCAGTAGTCTCACTGATTGTACCCAAGGGGTGGTCGGGGAATCGATCATGTTCATCAGTGGCGAGATTCTCGGTGTTCGAAGGAAAATAAAATTAGTAAACAAAAACTTTCTTTCAATTTAGCTCGGCTAGGTACCCCGGGCGCATTACGCCGTCTCCTGACTTTCGTATTAGGGAGATAGCGGTTACTCATCATCGGGTTCCCTAAAGACATCGGTTGATGCATTTATCAACCCGTGTTTTTTTTATGGATGTTATGGTGAGCTCTTGTTTGGGTCATCGTCCGGGTAAGGTCACTTTCTGCGATGTGGTATTGGTAGAACCTATTAGCGGTTTCCATTATGAATTCTCTGATTCGTGGCAAATAACAACATATTTCGTAGAGATCTGCCACTCGGGAGTATCTATCACCGTTGGTGATGATACGGAGTACCTTGTTCTGCAGCACCTGCAGCCTATTTATATGAGTAGGCGGAATGCTGCAGTACACAGGACACGCGTACATCATCACAGGTCCAATTATCTGCCAATATACCAGAATCTTGTTCTCTACTGATAGTGGAGAGGTCCTGGATATCAGATGAGGTAACTAGTATTAGACCTGACGGGTGTCCAATTTGACCCCTAGGTATTTCCCAGCCCGGTCTGCCACCTCGACCCGTTTGACGATCAGAGGTCTGTGTAAGGTAGTGTTGTTGACTTTATTATGGAAATTGATCACTTCTGTTTAAGTGTCATTTACATAGATCATCGACTCGTCAAAGTATGGTATGACTCCCCTGTCCAGATGAATCTGGATTTGGGTTCTGACAATATCCGAGTTAAATATTTCGCAAGAGAATCATATTTTCATCACAAAGAGAATGCAAATTCTCGATTTATTCCATTGAATACTCTTTTCCCATGTTCATAATATATCTGAGAATTTTCCTATTGTATTAAATGAATATACATAGGGATATTTATTTCGAATGATATTTCTTCGAGTGAATTCACTGCGGATGAGATTGATAACGTAGGATAGAAATTCCTCAAAGAGTAGTACATTTTTCGAGTTCAAGACGAAAAACGAAAAAAATCGAAAAGTTCCGTGGTTTTTCGTTCTCCTCACGTGAGCTTGTTTCAAGGGACCGTATAAACCCAGGGTACTCGTATTTGATGTCGAATAAAGCGATAGAAATGATCTGCTGCTTCCCAACATTCATTTCCAGCAAAAGTCCCAATCTCACTGGCCTATACAATCAACCAATCACTAAAACTCGAGAAAGAACAGAAAACCATTGTTATAGTATGTATACACTATAATGTACGTTGTTACCACTATGTGCGGCTCTGTGAAAACTCCAACACTATTGCAGAATGCAATAAAAAATAGGTGTAAAGGCTACAAACCGACATATACAACACCTTAATTATGAATATGGAATAGGTTTTCTGACTTTTCGTCTATCACTATTATAACTGATATCATCATCATATATTCTACAATTCATAAATATTCACCAACTACACATTTTGAATTCGACTAGGTTTTAATAAACCAAGCTGTGATCAGCTTACGACATATAACATAATCTGTGACATGATATTCACTTTCAATCTGCATTCCAATTGCATGTTTTTCACTGGTTATTTCAATTAGTAGTATTGATGTGAGCGCACTCTACCTTAGTTAGACGCGGCATGGATCATTGAATTCTAGGAATGTGCAGAAAGGAATGTCCTCGGGATTACATCGTCCAATATATCAGAGGAGTCACAAGAATTAAACGGCTCTCACAATCCCGGGCATGACAGCAACATTGAATTCATGCATTTTCATTCGTTGTATGCGGAACACACATTTCAAAGAGGACAGTGTTATTTTGGTGTTATTGCCTTTGTATGTAATACTGCTGACTTCCACTGTTTTTCATGCGTTCCAGCCCTATCATATAGCTGATGGGCGCAGGGTTTATATTCTTCATGAAGAATATCATTTATGGAAACAAAGAGACTGAATCAGAGGTATATTTCATTGTGTTAACGTCGAGAATTTGAGATCGGAGAGTTAGACTTCCGAACAATTTTCCCAACGTGACACTCAGTGTTGGGGGGTAGGGGAAAGTCGGTATATTTTGGGAACATCTGAGTTTTGTTCATATAAAAGCAGAATCATAATGAGTTTTCACTCCATGTATATTGGACCTTTTCAATACTACATTCTGAGGAAAATAATGGTGTCTTCAATATCAAATTATCAGAATTGACACTGATTCGATTTGACACCAAAATTGTACTATCCTATCATTTGTATTGAAAATCGTGGTTTTCGACGAAACAAATAGGTATATAATATGTCGAGACTGAATTCAGAATCAGGATTTTCCATACTCATAATTCGGATTCAAACTGTGAACTTCACCCGAAGGTGTTATTTTTGATAACATTGATCATGAAAGAGATTATTTTTTATATTTCTCATTGGGTTATCAAAACACATGGTGTCCCTAGACCAGTGGGACAGTTGAATATCTCCTGAACCAATTAGAATTTTCAAAATATCATAATCTCACATTATATCGCATTATGAGTGCTAACTTCAGGAATGACTATATTTTATACGAGGGGCGCAAGAAAGGCTCACAAAATCGAACATTAATTTTTTCAAATAGAACACCCTGTATTTCATTGCATTTTCATATTCTCCTCGAAGAGCTGAATTCAACGACCAAGCACACTTGGGGTCTAGCGGGAATGATTTCCGAGATATAGGGTGTGGAAAATCAAGATTGTTTATTTTTGATAATTTTTTGTGTCAAAACTATTCATCATTGGTCAAAACGGCTCACATGTCCATATCTTAACTGTTGATTCACTATTAACTCGTATTTGATTGAAACAAATACAGGGTGGTGTAGAATTCTGACTAAAACTGAGAATATATATATATGGAGTAAAAATAGAAGTTATTACCTTTGTCGATAAAATACTGACCATGTCATTTCCACAAGCACAAATTTTTCTCGAAAAATATGTTTTTCCATATGCAATACCACAAGTGATAATATTCAGCTGACTATTCCACTCTTGATCTCGAGACCAATCAGAATCGACCACTTTCATGGTTTCTTCTGTATCCTAGCGATTTTTTTTGTTTATTGAATTTTATCGGACTTGCTCTACCAATACAGAAGCCGAATTGACCCACACGTGACCAACTAACCTCGTTTATCAGCGATAAAATTTTGACATCGTGTCTGGTCAAGATTGCTTTGGATTCAAATCTGTCTGAGACAATAATCTACTTTATTCGCCTACGGCTCGTAGTTTTGATAACAATGTCATTCACGAAATTACTAGGCAACAAGCTATCGTAACAATCACCGAATATTTCCGGCAAAACATTATCACTTGTGGTATTATATATGAAAATATTCTGTGATTTATACGATTGCTTGTAGCTTGATGACAGCGTGAGTGACATTGCCAACAAAACTATCGAATCGTTCGAGCGAGTATTTCTGAATCAATGTTATGAACCAAATTAGAGCAGCAAAATGGAATGTGAATCGACAATTATCTCCAGAAAGAAGAGTATCACGGGTTGTATTCGTATATAACTATTCGATGATTGAATAAGAATAATTTATCCGTGCTTCTAGAATTGGAAACTCACTGATGAATGAGGTTGGCTGGTCACATGTGAGTCAAGTATACTTCTTTATCGGTAGATCAGGATCAATGATTATTATTTTGAACACGAGAGAATGTAGAATTGCCAAAACGGCATGTCGTGTCATCGTTCTAAATGAAATTATGGTTAGTGGTGTCAATCATGAGTTTGGGTTGATTATCAATATGGAAGACTGGAACCTGTGGCACGATTATCACACTAATTAGTTTCATTACTAAACAAACTGATTGAAATAGATTCGATATTTTCTTGAAGGTGCTTATATAGTTAGCGAAACACGTGTCGATGCGTTGAAAAATTGGTTTGGTTACCACTAACAGAGTAGTGCTGATTATTAATTGGCCTGATATTTTCCGAACCAAATTAGAAGTGAGTGTTTATCACAGTTTTGGCTGAAGTTTCACTGTTGAGAGTTGATGCGGAATCATGCTCGCCGCTTTTTACTTGATCTATAGTTTACAATCATTAACGATTTCACTAATGAGTTGAACTTTGTATTCCTCTCCAATAATTCTAGCACCCAAATCGATTATCATCTTTTATCGAATATTCGCTGAAAGATAACCAACGTTTTTCTCTAAACGACAAATAAAAGTTATTGTGACTTGCACAAGCGCTATTATGTCAGAAGTCAGACCAACAATTTCTTCTTCTTATTTTTCCAAAATAATGTTGAGAATTCAGAAAATCCTAGTTGCCTGCTCGAATCAGATGGAGAAATTACTATTATTTCAATAATGTGAGCAGTGGAAGTTTGAAAACAGATATTTTCATCGAGCGTAGTACCCTGAGGACTGAGAAAGAGTTCGAAGTTGAAAAAATTCAGTGCATAATGTCATCAAAGTCATTAAATGGAGATAATTTTATATACTGTTCATGAAAAAGCAGTGTTCATAAATGCATCCTATTCCATTCTCAAATATGAATATATTATTGTCGTCTCCAAGATGGTGAACGAGATAATCATTTCTCGTCTGATTCGATGAAAATTCATACCGACTAAGGGTTCTGGGAGTTGAAGGAATAGGGATCGCTATTCGCCGCCTGATTTATATGGTTGAGTGTATACATCTGCTTTTCAGAACAAGGAAATTCAAGATAAAAAACTAGTGTGCATGCGTTTCCTATAACTGGTTGGGTGAATGTCTCTTATTGTCTTCAAATCAATCAGAATACTTTCCTGAATTAGATGATAAGCTTCGACATTTTCAGTTTATAGTAGTAGTAAAACTTCCACTTGTCTATATCCATTTACTCAACTGTGAGATACCATGGACTCCTACTACAAAATATCCATGAATCAAGAAGATCTCCTGGACATTATAATTATAATTATATCCTAGACATCATAATTGAAATTTAGTACAGTATTGTGTCTAGGGAATGAAGAATCCCTGGATATTTCTCTCACCATTCATTCTCATCTGTTTTTGGGCCCTTTTTCATTCCTGGTTTTCCGCATTCATCATATTCAGGCCCGCAATCTCAGTGCAAATCCAAATACTACAAAATGTCATGATGTGAAGATATGCGTTTAGATATTCCGTTTCACTTGTTCTGTCTCAAAAAATGTAGAGGGAGGTGAATCAATTTTCGTTTGTTTCGGTAACCATTTTCGTGATCCTGGAATACGTGGATATTTGTGGAAAGTCAAAATGACAATGTTGAAATTTTAACAATAATTATTATTGCCCATCAAATTCTTCCAACTGCATGGTGTGAAAGTGATTTCTGCTAACGAATTCTTTGAATTGTTGATGAGGTGTGGTTATTCCACCATGAAGTAGATATTATTGTTGTTCCATCAACATTTTAATTGCATTCAGTCATTTGATAATAGGAATTGCCAAAAAAATGCTCTCAGAGCGAATAGATGATAACTGCTGTAGGTTAGGATGAAGAAATCAAAATAAAACTCTAATACAGCATCCTTCGAATAAGTAATAGACAAATCACTGATTTTTTGAACCAAATGTTTCTACCTCTAGAACTTTGTTTTCGCTTCCCTATTATCATTATTATTAGATACCATTATTGATATATTTAAAATATTCTTGAGTAATGGATACAATCAAATCAGTTTTTTAACAGAACCGATCAAAAAATTATGACTTGAACCACATAACAGAAACAATCCTCAACCAGTTCACTTATATGTTTCCCATTTGAATTTCAACAAAATTCCAGTGGACGATACTGCAGATACCTGAAAGAGGTTAAAACCATAATTTTCGGCATGTCCAGGTGAGGTACCAGGGTATAATATGTTCAAGCTGGCAGGGACTACTTGACATCAGGGATGAGTCATTTTTTGAAAATTCCTCGATTTCAAAATATTTCCTAGTTCATTTGAATCTACGAAAGTACCATCAATCCACAGGAAAGGACAAACAAATGGATTCAATAATTACAGACCCATAGCAATCTCAAACAGCAAAACGATAATGTTTGAGTTCATTTTACATGAAAAACTTCATCGAAATGTGTGAAACATGATAATAATAGAGAGTTGAAGTAATCACTGTACGTGGAGCTCCACGTAGACGTTAACGTACGAAAAATAACGTTTACGTTTTGTCTTTCAATTGAGTTGAAGTCGTCACTCTGGTCGTCACTGTCATCGTAACGTGATAATACATTTTGTTTTCATTTTGTTTCTTTCATTTTTGGTTGTTTGAGAGGACTCATTGATGTTGAACTCTTTTGAGATCCCGAATATGATAATTTTGACTCATCGGCATATCCCGAGTATAATTTGGTTAACGTACGTTGATATTTAAGGTGTACGTGAAAGTACGTGAGATAACGTACACCCGTTAGACTACTACCCACGTAAACGTGAAGAATTGAAAAATGCGCATGCGTAGCTGTCAATTTCTACGTTTACGTTAACGTTCATGGCAACACTTCAACTCTCTATTATATGTGCAACAACATGGATTTTGTACCAGAAAATTCATTGGAACTGACTCATCATATTTCACAAACTATGATGTTCAAGATTGTTCATGATTCAGATAAAAAGGGACATGATCGAATTGACCATGATATTATGCTGAGATGAAAACTCTCCTTTGAAGTGATCGATGCATTACTAGAATTGTTTCCTACATATTTGCAAGATAGATAGATAGAAATATGTTAGCTGTAGAATGATGAAATGGGAATTGTATTCGACTGAGGCAGGAATACCACAAGGGTCCAATTTTGGGACCTTTCATGTTCCAATCATCCGTCGATAACAGACCTTCTTCTTCTTGAATATGTTATCATGACTCATCATAGTCGACAACAAAATCAGAATCTCCATATCCACACTATGATGGAAAGAATCTAGCTCTGGATAAAGTGACTGAAGTGGTGGATTTGAGAATTGCATTCTCTCCTAATGTTAGTTTTTATTCCCACATACAAAATGTTCTTCTGGAGCATACAAATCAGTTGGATTCATAGAGCGCTCAACTCTTGGATTTGGTTCTATACAATATCAATATATTTATATATATCTACGATACGGTGGTTTGGTGCAAATTAAAATTTTAATGTTCAATTTGGCAAAGTTATCTGAGAAAAGGAAATTGTGATCAAATAGAGACCTGGAGTATTTTTCCACAGATAATTCAACACATCCCCAGGTTTTGTTTCTGATGAACCCTTGAGCCTTGATTCGTGTTACAAAATAAGAGACCAGGAGAATTCAACGTGACCGGCTTTTTTGCTATAAACTGATGAATAATTATGTAGACTCTCAAGAATTCCTGCATTATATAAACTTGTATATACCTGACAATCGCCGGATGCACCCCATCAGACGCCTCAATTCTTTTGTCAAAACTTCATATACTCTAGATTCAATATGTCAATTATCCACAATCGATACTAGCTCGAATATGATGCATATATCCATATCAAGTCTCGAATCATCTTCGAATCATTCATTGTATTCCATGATTTCTTACCTACTACTTGCATAATACCGAAAAATGCAATCAGGGTAACCTGTATATTTATGATAAATAGATAAATAATTTCAAATATTTCCACCTTCTTTTTACTAACTGACATTTATATCTGAGGTTTCCACGATGATGATCTTCTTGACTTCAGGTTAGGCAGTGTGTCATCATTTTGAAATTAGTTCATGAATTGATAAGCTATCAATAAATAATTTTATTGAGTTCACTCAGTCAATTCACTCATTTTTGAATAACATACTTATTTTGCGGTTCTGGTTCCAACGAAAAGGGATATCCTGTAATGTTCAGAGAACATCGTGAGGACCAAGGCAAATAAGGTAGGAATTGGTGTTCTTCTTGAATTTCTGGAGGTTATATGAATCGGGGAACATATTATTAACAAGAGGCCATCATCAGCTGATGAAAGTGTTCGAGTGTCCTACTAAGGATTAGATATAAGTGGAGAAAAGAATAACACATCATAATCAGATCAACATATCAGCCAGCACGTTGGAAGGAAAGTGAATGAGAGTAAGAGGTCATCTGAACAATTGTACAGAAATTTCGAACGTGAGACTTTAAATATCAAGGGTCTCAGGATGTCAAATGGACAACAAACAATCTGAAGAAAGTATATGTGACTCTCAATACTCACTATCAAAATATCAAATCTTCAATCCTATTCAATCATATCTGGCGAGAAGATATAGAGAACAGAGACAAAGTTTCAGAGTTAGAAACATGTTTTGGCCACTATGTGTATTTTCTGGAAAAAAAAATTGATCAGAAACATAATACAATTGAAATGGAAATTACAAATGTGGAAAAAGTCGAAGTCGATTATCACAAACATATTATAAAATGAAACAATGTTGTTTGACAACGAGCAAAAAAATACTGTGAAGTCTACGCAACGATTCGAATATTAATTCTTGTAATTCATTGATCGGACTGGAGCCGTTACCGCGGAGTGGATATATTTTTTGAATTTGATTGTCAGATATAGTTTTCTTGCGATTAATTGTGTTTTTATGCATTGGATGAATCCTTCATCCCAGTTATCGGTTCAATTTCGAATACCAGATGATATATTGAAGTTTTTCAAAGTATCCGAATACGAAGCAAAATTCCCCATTGGCCGCCATGAATATATTCAAACAATCAAAGATTTAGTCGAAAAAAATATATCGAGAAGTACGGATTTTTGGGATGAAGTTCGCAAAAACATTTCTCCCATTATTAAATCGCGAGGATTCTACCTTTGCATACAATCATAATATTGATGTATCTACATCCTTGTACTCAAATGATGCATTGTTTCAAGCTTCCTGAGATGTTTGAAGATTCACAAATTATAAATTTATGATTCCAAACTGGCAGACTTTGCTTCGTTGTCCATGGTAACATCCAGACTTTGCTCCGCTATCCATGGTAACATTGTTGAAAACATCAATGCTGAAAGACCAATCAGAATTGAAAGATAACTAATGTTCTTGAGATAAATACACGTTGTCTCTTGCTTGTGATTGGTTGGATTATGTGATGAGTGGAATAGTCCTCTACACTGAAAGAACGGTTCGGTTTCAATAAATGAATATAATTCACTGTGACCAAATCCGTTATTGAAATATGGCTTATTAAACGTTCGTTTGAAAACAAACAAATTTTTTGTTCACACCTCCATGAATGAGCATCGTGCATGGTCAAATTAGTATTATTTCATGATGATATTCATTCATTATCTGTATATATTTCTTCACCCATACACCAATCACCAAACGATATTTTTCATTCCAAAATCTTGTTTTTAGTAACCAAATATTCATTTATAAGTAGGTACATCACGGAACAGAATATTTCATTGATAATAAATAAATATTATGTTCGCTGATAAAATTCAATGTCTTCATTTCAGAAAAATTGCTAATTGTTTTATTAAATTTTCTTATGTATTACCACCAGTCGTGGATCACCCCAACGGGGTGTTTCTTGACCTTATATCAATAACAAATTCAGTAACAGTTAACGAATATTATTTATATAAGTATATAATCAAACTATTCGATAAGGGCTGGTTGCGTATACACCTATCACCTTATAACTCATCAGCTCTCAGGTATGATGGCATACCCACGTTTCAATGTACAAAATAATATGATACTTTCTTTCAAATTCATGCAATGCAATTAATATCAGAAAATACTAATGTATACTATTATAGGCATTCGCACTCACTTACGTTCAAAATGTTCCAATATTGATTGATTAGCACCACATGCACCACTGTTTTTCTGAGAACATACCAAATGTTGTAAACTAGTTATTGATGCACTGATAATCGTCTGCCATTTTTTTATATGTGATGTCGTACCTATGTGAAATCATCCCAGGAAGCTAATTGTAGACGTAAATATACATGTTCAAATGTGAACAAACCCGCACTGTCATATGAGGGATTGAACTAAAATATAACCATCACACTTCATAACTTTCGCGTTGGACGAAATCAAATAAAAATCAGCAACGATATCGAAAAGATGCTCATCACGCGATATAAGATGACAGCTAAACTAAAATGATGGCCCATGCACGACAGTTCTTTAATTACTACCAAATAAATTATTATAATTACCAAACGAAGAATAAAATGAAATATCCATTGTTATCCTTGATATTACGTATATTCAGGTTAGGTTAGGTTACTACCAAATGAATTATTATAATTACCAAACGAAGAATAAAATGAAATATCCATTGTTATCCTTGATATTACGTATATTCAGGATAAACAAATTTATCATAATAAATAAACACATAGATTTATCAAGAGACACTGTATCATTGTTAACTCACCAAATTACATTATAATTGTTAATTCATCTTATTGATTATCACTTCGTGAATTTGCGTAATAGATGAATTGTTAATTATTAAATAATGCTGTTCGAAATGAAAGAATATGAGAGTAATGAATCATTATTGTTAATAAAAAAAGCATAGAAACAGGTACGATTTTGATGAGTAAGCCTTTTTAATTATGAATATGGCTAATTGATTATGAACGAATTCAACAAATATTTGATAATTATTACATTTATCTTTCGGTGTATATCGTGAGCTCCTGAAATTACACCACGCGTGTTTGATTCGTTTGTCATTGCTGTTTTCAGCTTTTCCCTATATTCATGTGGTTCACGTGGCCCGCCCTCTCACCACTTGAATCCGAATCCTAAAACAAATATTAGGTAGGTAATCAGTCAAAGGCCAAGCAGAAGGAAGGTGGTGTAGAAACTCTCATATATGAGTTCAGGCATGTGGAAAACAAAAACGCTAACACGAGTGACGTATAGACAAAACTCTTCACGTATTCTTTCATGAATCCTCAATAGTGCATGATAGCAAGAAAGACACGATTCTCTGATAAACTGATGTCACAACTTGATAATCCAGTGAAGCAGTATACCGGGTGGCTACGGAAGTATTGCCTACGGAATATCTCAGTTATTGTATGAAGTATAGGTTTGTGAAACTTGGAGCGTCGATATAATGACATGAGAGCTAGAATTTGAGCATATTGACATGTCGAAGTTAACTTCCGGTCTGACCGGAAGTATCATCAACTTTCTTATTTTAAATTGAAACCCTATTTTTTTTTCTTTTTGCTTTATTCAGCATTCAATTCCCTTTCTAATGTCATATAACAAGTTGGTATCTAACCAGAAAGTAGATCAGAAAAAAATCATTATTGAAATTCACCGAGTAGGCCATGGAAGCAAAATGAGAGCCAAAAAATGACTTTCTATTATATCATTAGAAAGGAATGGTTATGCTGAATAGTACAAGCAAGAAAAAGTTGTATGTTCCTATTCAAGTTATGGACCTACAGAGTATTGTTTTTTTCCCAATTTTTCCGATATTTTTTTTGGCGGCTTTTTATAACGCCGACGAATGAAAATAAAATATTAGAGTAGTAGCAACTGTTATCGAGTGACGTATGGTTTCCATAGCCAACTTTTCAATTTTTGGCTTTCATTTTGCTTCCACGGCCTAGGTGAATTTCAATAATAATTTTTTTCTGATCTAGTTTCTGGTTAGATACCAACTTGTGATATGTCATAAGAAAGGGAAATGAATGCTGAATAAAGCGAAAAGAAAATAAAATAGGGTTTCCATTTAAAATGAGAAAGTTGTTGTTACTTCCGGTCAGACCGGAAGTTAACTTCGACATGTCAATATGCTCAAATTCTAGCTCCTATGTCATTATATCGACGCTCCAAATTCCACAAACCTAATTCATACAATAACTGAGATATTCCGTAGGCAATACTTCCGTAGCCACCCGGTATATAATCGATTATTCCAATCAATTCAAAATACACGTTTTCGATTAGTTGGAATAAATGAATTGATAATGTTGATTGGACACTACATACCTACTTGCTCTGTTTTCGATTTGATATTCCTCTTCTATTTCGATCAAATATAAAACGGAGTTACTAACATGCAGAAGGCTGTCATGCATAAACATAGATGTCTGAACATTTTTTCCCAGGCGGCAGGATAAATGATTGGCTTTTCTCTGATACTTAACGGACAATTAAGGTGTAGTTTCTCTGCCTTGGCGAAAAACAGGTTCTTTGTTATGCAACGTTCAAATAAATTTGAATGGAATTGCATGGTAATCAAAATTGACACTGACATTGGGTGAATACGAAATGATGGAGCTTTCAATAATTGAACTACAGAAAATTTTGTGACATTTGGAAAGAAAATTTCATGTTTCACACGGCAGTGAATGTACCTTGATTATCTGAATTTCTAGTCTCACTACGCTCGGCTATCAACTATCATCCGTCAATATTCAGTCAAATATACAACTTTCATGACTAATGAAACAAATACCAATTTCTCATTCAGTAACCGATAACAGTGAACACTGAACTCCAGACAAAATCGCGATAGGCACTTGATATTGATTTGTATCAGAGAATTCTAGACCAACTTTGTATGATCGTCATTTCGAAGAAACAATTTTAATATCAATCTTTCCTCTCGAAATGAACATCACTAACCTTAACTTGACCTATAACCTCTCAATAGTCCTAATGAATTTAAGCAACAACTTGACAGCCTCCAATGGGCTACCTTCAATATCTGCACTATAGTTATAATGGCGTTAATTTATCTTAGAGAGTCTCAGTTTCAATTTATCAATCAATATCAATGCAACAATGAAAAGAAAAGATGTTACTTACAGTTCAATTACAGAATTTAACAATAGCACTGAGTTATACACTGAATATTGTACCAGCTAGTTGTAATTCACTTCATATCAGTATTGCAACGATTATCATCTCTCAGAAGTGAGAGCACAGCAGAGTTCATCTCCTGGTTGTTACTTGTTATGTGCACAATCATTATCAATGCATTCATAAGTCAGTCCTGAGTTTATTCATCACATTCATTGTGGTAGATCTCGTATATAGCACTTGAAATAAGTGGTCAGTCATTTTATCATGAAGGGTTTTGAGAGAAGTTCACGTAAACCATCATCTTGAGCTCTCTCTCAGATGGCTATGATACACCAGGAGAACATTTGTGGACTTATGTTTATATGAACTTTTTACACTATTTCTGTTCATAGAATCTATGGTTGGTATCTCTCTTTGTAATTTCGGGACACCATGTTGACATATAGTGACTGGCCTGAAATTCAATATCTAGTATGCAAACTAACCTGTTCTGTATCCAAGAGTGATGTGATGCCTCGATTATAGTTGCATTGCATTTAGCATAATTTCCAAATGCTCTCTGCAAAGTTTGTCTAGATCACCATCATAATTTTCAAATGAATGTGTGTCACTGAGTGTCTTCCTATTTCATTCCAATATTGCTTTATTGAATAAAATGGTAATGTTTTTCCAACCTCTCCAGCAACCTTCGAAGTCTACATTTTACATCGCGTAAAATATTCATCTCGTTGACGATAAGAGCCTACTTTCTCACGTGCGTTGCTATGACAAGGAAAAGTTCACAAAAAACGTGTGAAAAATAAGGAAAGCTCAAGGCGAAATGGGGGTAAACGAGCATCGAAAAAATTGGACGACGGTATTGTGAGGCCGAAAATTCTGGATATTAATGGCGCTATCATGACACATTTCTTGTGATATATATGCGGTCTATCAACGAACCTGAAGTTTAGTGTAAGTGGGCTGCTGATCGATATTTCGATAACACGTAGAGGTGCCTATACTCACATTTGATCGAGGAAATTAATTTTATTCGACATTATGCGTTTCTATCACCATTGCTCTAATCATCTCCGAAAATCAATGTAAATTTTTTGAATAATTTTATACCAAGTGGTGGTTCTCTCGAAATTTTAGTAATCGGAAGAAGATATTGCATGATAGATCGAGCACACGTCGTATACCTATCCGGTAACAGAATTCTACACTGAAATTCCCAAACCTGACATTCTGCATCAAATTTGCAATGAGGCCAATGCAATGTATTCCACTCTCCTCTGAATAAATCGTATGAAATATTAATTACTTAAAGATGATGTGAGCTGATGAGAATTCAATTTCACGCCTGGAGAAAATTCTGATGAATTATCAACGTTTTGTGCTGAAAAGTAACTATAGTAATACCGAGTCGATATGTGGACAGAGAACAGAGAAACAGATGAGAAATATGATAAATATGGTGCTTGTCGGTTATGGTGTCATTATGAGCTAGCGTTTCTGAATAACGTCAAATTAAATTATTTTGAAAGAGATTATTCCTGATAATTCGATATGATGAATAATCGTGTCGAATACTCCATGAATAAATGAATAAATATGGAACAAGTAAAACAGCATTGCGGCATGGATGTGATAGATCACGGACGAAAGACGAAACAATGAAGGGGACCAGAAATAATGACAGACAAAAGGAAGTGATGTATTTCACTCACATTGACAAAGTATAGTTGTGGCTTTGACTCTGATCAGCACTCAGCACTTCATAAAGTCGATAGATATGAGAATTATGTGAAGATAGGATGAGAAAAATTGGAAAAATACTGTTTGCCGACCAAAGTCCATCAAAATGAGAGAAAGCTAAAAACCTATAAAACAAATTGAGTGCCATATTATATTCATTCATGAAGAAGAAAAAATTTTTTATAGACGACAAATGATACCAAAAAGTTAGCCAACCCAGCAAACATTGAAATTGCGGGAGAAGTCCGGCCTAGTGCAGGCTAGTCTGAGAAAATGACGATGCCGAGGTATTGGTAATGGGCCGATGATTTCCCTATGCCAAGTAACCATCAGTTAAATATACGATGATGGCCTTGTGATGGAAAGATGTCTGGAACTAACTGAATACTAACGAGATCGGGCTCTTTGCTGGCCAATTTCATGTTCACTATTCGTCCCCCTGGTGGATGTTCTGGGAAAGTCTACATCAACAATCAGCTGATCAAAGTTATATGTCACTGAGATGGCTGACTCTTGTGTCATGATGGCGTACTAGTTTGTTTATGTCGAAATAATGTGGTTCTCTCTCTCTCCCTGGTGGTTATTTATGATGACAGGAGTATTCTCAATTGATAATAATAGAAGACGAATTCTTCAATTAGGATATTATTGAGTGACTTTCGATCCACCTACATAGTGTTTCTAATTTCATTATTAAATGCATGTGTTTGGTATCTCGTAACCTCATATACCTAATGATCATAATGATTGGAGTTGGCTATACTTCTCCAAAAGCAACTATCATTTTCAACTCATTTGTTGCTATCAAAAGAAATCTCAGGTTATGTAAACCTGTCTCTATATTGAAAAACTGAATAACAATTAGGTTTCAGCTACAGAAACACCAAGAAAATAATGAGAATTGAAAAGTTCCATGTTATCACGTCATCAGAGTATATTATCAAGTAATAAACTCATGCAACTCATAGGCGACTAATATATAACTAATAGTGCATTGTATATATCAGAAGTACCCCACAACACAGAATCAACTTGGAAGGAATGATACCCAATAAGATGTAGATATCACATACGAACCAGTAAGCAGTCATTCCGAGAAGTTTCATCGATGAAGAACAAAGAGGTTGAGAAGATATCATTGTGTCATTCATAAAATTGTTTTCTTGAAATCTGGTTTGTGTCTGATTCATGATGAGAGCGTTATATTGTGAAATGAAGAGGTACTGATATTTTCAGATCCATTAGACCCCTGAAACCCCTACCCCTTCCCTACCTCGATAGTATGTAACCAATGTCGTTAATTGGCCATTACAGTCCCATCATTTATGTATAAGCTGGGCTTGCTATGAGAAACTCAATGTGTCGATTATGTTGTACTGGCCTTTTGACGGGAAACTGAATATGATTGCTGGGTACCCAGCACTGAGACCATCTGCCGGCCGCAGTGTACTGATATATAGATTTTCGCATATGGAACCATTAACTGGGCCGCTGCTGTCAGGTATAAAAAAAATATAATAGGCCATTGATGCCCCATATCAAAATGTTTGCTGGGAAGCCTAAGAGACGTATCTCGAGAATCGAGCTATCATCCTCAGTAGAACTGAGGAAGAAATAGAGATTTTAATGAAAACTGAGTTATGAAGATCATTTGATGAATCAAGATTTCTGATCAATCTACATTCTCCAGTTGCAGAATATTTTAACTTCTTCGATACGATGTTCATCGAATCGAAACCGTTCTTGCAACCATGATTTGTTGAGGTATGAATAGAATTTTGCCAATTGATACAATCACTCTCACTGGTAGTTTCTGAAGAATATCTTGTAAGAATCGATAGAGTCAGCTAATCCTTATTTGCATTTCAGTTTCAGTCAGGAAAGGAACTACACTGTCGGAAAACGTGTTGAGGCTTCAACAAATTCTGGGGGAATTTTCAATTTGATTATTTGACCACAGTTTTCGAAACTTCAGTTTTTTAAAGACGAAGTGATCCGGAACATTCGGAGAATCACCCAATGAATTACAGAGGAATTTTTCACATTGGGAATTCGATTGTGAACGGAGTTTTTGTTTGAATTTGATTTTCCTTGAGTCAAAATATATAAGTGGTGTTGATAGTTTATCAAAAAACTATACGGTTATGAGCATGGAATTCTGAGAATTCTAGATTAGCTGAACGGAACGTTTTCAGTTCAGTTCATAATATCAGATGGTATCAGATACGAATTCAACATCAATCGGCTCGAATGAGGATTCGAAAGTTATAGAATATTTAAAAATGGATTCAACACTTTGTGGTGTTTGGGAGCTAGGGTAGGAAGTGAGCTTTCAAAATATAGTAAGCACTTGCATATAAAGAGGCGCGAAGCGATTTATAATAGTATACAGAACCTCAAATTTCGAATCATTATTTTGGACTGACCAGTGAAGCCTTCATATTTTGAAATCGTACTTGGAAATTTCTAGCTTCGATCTGATGACAATCCCAGTAATATCGATCATTTTGATTCCCTAAAATTTTAATTTTGTCACAAACAGTTGAGTAAGTGCTATTCAAATGTTATTTGATCTTGTCGGGAGTGAATTTTTCGATCACTTCATTTATTAATGTTCATATCTACTCATTCGCTGCCACCATGAGCCACCAGAATTCACAATATGATGTCTGTGAATTTCAATAAACTCAATTGAATCATATTGGGTTTCAGATAACAGATGGATAAGATATTCATGCAAGTGTGAGGGTGAGAGTGAGGACAGTTTCATCTCTAGAAGTAATTTCCAGAAGCGATGGGTCGCAAACTCAATTATTTTCATTGGGGATTTCCATCTGACATTTGCCATTTTGCGAAAACACAACCAGCCAGTGAATTGAGTCATTTATACGAAGGCTTGGAAAATTCAGCTCACACAACCACATTATTCAATAATAACACACAAAACTCTGAAATTCCTTTTCTGAAGGAATACTATGAATGCACGGAATTCAAAATACCTCATCAGTGAAAGTATATTGCACATTTCTGCCTTTCTATTGAAGTCATCATTATACCATGATGTGCATGAAAACAGTTTCTACGACCGAAGTAGTAAGAAAAGTTTCAATGCTCATGAGTTGAAAACTGTCTCCTAAGGAAGATACTGCTGCCTCAAACTTTTTTGAATCTATATTTTCTGACAATTCATTTTCAGATTATAGTAAAACACCTCTATGAAAAAATTTTTTTTTGTTCCGTATCGATCAGATGTATCAATTACGAGTGAACTTGATTTGAATAAACAGAAAAAAAACATGCTGAAGGATTCATTACTGACTAGTACTATCGAATGAAGATTACTTGAGTTCTGAAGTTCTGAAAACACCCAGAGTTGGTGATCACTATATTATCAAAGTTGATTATTCACAAACCATGCAAAAAAACTCAATCATAAATAAATGAGAGGAAGAAATATTGATTTTCATAGTATCAATAAGAAGTCTCAATCCTGGTGGAATGATTATGTTGCAGAAGCAACAACTACTAGCAACTCGAGTTACAAGAGATATCTCTCAGATAAAACCACAGAAAATTTGAAAGAATATGAATGAAATCGAAATGCAGCAGTGAACATGTTTAAACGGGAAAAAGAACTATATCATCAATATAACGTTATTAGAACTAAAGGTAATCCAAAGAAATCATGAGAAACTCTGAAGGATCCCATACGGACAAATGGAAAAAAACAAGAATTTGAATTTGAATGGAATTATAATCTCAGGAAATGTCACCATCTAATATATCTGTGAAATACTAAATTCTCAGAATAATTTTCAAATTGAGAGCATTAGGGATATACTTCTGAATATCAACTCATCTAACTACTCCATCATACCAAGAACTGATAATATATCATTGAAAATCTCTAGACTCATTACTTATGATGAGTTGAGGAACATAATATTTCCGATACCCAACAAGGGAAGACTGATGACATTGATATCGTTTTCCTATAGAATTGCTATGACAACATTGAAAAACCGTTGCTGTACCTCATTATTACATCACTTGAGACAAAATTTCTTCCAATGATCAAAGAATTTCAACTATCAACCCAATACTGAAAATTACAAACTCACACAATTCTTCTGATTTGGGGCCAGTCATTATAATAAGCTCCATTGAAAACATTCTGGAAAAGGAAGTTATGGTTAACTATATTCAGTCAGGTTTCCGAAGTAAGTATAGCTGTGGATAGGATGGTTAAAATACTAAGATGTATTGGTATCGAAGATAAAGCATTGGAACAGCTAGCTTGTTATAATGGAATTCAGAAATCATAAACTGAAGATCAATGAAATATTCTCTGAAGTGACTTGTTTGGTGATGACACTACGATCTATTTTTCTGCATCTGACCCAGCGCTTTTGGTACAAGCTCTCAACAATCGAGTAAATCAAATACAGAATGATGTTTTAAAGATCTATTGAGAATTGATTTTTTTTTATCGCTTGGAGCGCACGAAAGGGAATCCCTATGATGTTCAAAGAACATCGTGCGTTCCTAGGGAGGATAGGGACAGGAGGTAGGTATTGGAATTTTTTTGAACTTTTGGAGATTATATGTTGTTGGGAATACTTCCACAGGCAATGAATTCCAGAGCCTAGCCGTTCTATGGATAAAGGAGTCCTGATAAAGTGCTGTTCGACATCTTTCGAGGTTGACAACAAAAGGATGTGCTGACTGGGCTTGTCTAGTTCGTCTGATTGGTATTGCTAGTGAAGGGATGATAGCAGAGATTTCCGAAGAACATTTCCCGTGGAAGTATCGATAGAAAAGTGAGAAGTCGCCGACCTTTCTACGGTGTTCCAATGGTGGAGAAACGGAATTCATGGATGAGGATGGGTGCAAGAATTCGAAAACCCTGGTATTTTGATTGATTGGAGACTAACTTTCAAAGAACTCGCAGAATTTTTGACGAAAACGATATCGTTTGGAGTGAACTTTCTATATGGATGTTCAAGATATACCAATAAATGGGCCAACAGGATCATATAATACTACTACTATCATATTTCTGTTTTTCACTCTCTGCTCAACTATTTTGTATTTACTAAACCAAAATCGACTGAGTATCTGAAGATTTCAAGAATTACAAAACCGATCAGGACTCATAATCCTCTTGTGCAATAGACTAACTCCTATCACAACAATGTTAAACAGACTAGAATGGCTGTCAGTGAAAGATTCTTCATTGAACAATGCACTCATTTTTGTATACAAAAAAAGCAATGTGAGTGTACCAGACTACTTGAGAGATGAAGTGAACTATAATTCAGAATATCACCATCATCATGAAACGAGATCCAAAAGAAATTTCCACATTCCACAATTCCAGAAAAGATTTATGCGAAACTCAATTTTTCTCGAAGGCTTGAGAGCATTCAACATATATCACCAACTGCAATAAGAAGTGCACACCTTGTAAACTATTTTGAAATCACTCTGAAAATACATTTGTTGTAGGAAAGTAATATCTTACGTGCATGATTGATTTGAATATTTTGTTGTTTATTGGATGATGCTGTCATCATTCAATTCAGTGATTGTCACTGCTGCTTCCTTTGTGGAGTCTCATAAAAATAATGTAAATGAATACGGACAAATCCAGGCTCGTGTATATCAACGACAAGGATTATTAGGTATTCAATCAATAGAAGTTCAAGAATGAAATTATTGCCATTGATGAGACCGTATTATCTTCGTTTCATCAAGAATTTGTATGTAATTTTATGAACTACAATTAAAAACAATTAGCGGGCGTTATGATTCCTAATGCCCTCCATTACGTCCTTGGCGTTATGGGTCTGTTAATAGCAACCGTTGCCGTGGTGTTATGAAGTGGTAATGGAGAAGTGAAAAATTATAGTTATTTATGTATCAAGGGCGTAAAGTAGGCGTTTTTGGCCTGTGGCGTGAATAATGACATCATTACACGCTGAAGGCCATAAACGCATTTCACGCACGTGATACATACAAAATTTTATGCACTAGTGGTTCATTTTCTGACTCAAAATTAATGACTAAAGATTTCGATAAACTTATTTTCCCCTGAATTTGATTTGTTACGTAAAAAATCAGTAATCAAGAGAAACGTAATGTTCCTGGAAGATTTATATTCATACATATGAAAATTATAGTACGAATATTACAATTATCGTGATATTGAAATTATTTGATCTCTAGAAGAGATTCATTCTTCAGAATTCCACAATATGCATACCCAGTATACACTGTGTCCATAAAGTCACCCCCCCCCCTGGTTAACTTTAGAACGGATAGGATTTTTTTTTTCAATTTTTTCCTGCTCCAATGGTAGTTTCATTGCTACATATTGTTCCAAAAAAAAAACATGTATCCTCCAAAATGGCGCCTGGGCGCCATCTTGGAAGATTTTTTTAAATGGAGTGAGGGGTCGAAAGATACCTCGATTGAAAGGTCTTTCGATTCTCTATACAACCTCAGAATCTCAGACGAAAATATTCATCCAAAACAAAATGGCGGATGATAACGTTTGAAATCTCACACCAGAATTCTTTCGACTAGATGGCTATTAAAGTGCTCGCATGTGATCTTCAAATCTCTATTAACGTATAGAAAAGTTCTCTATATATGAAGATATCAATAGAAAGCCATTTTGAAGAGAATAACATGGTAGTCACGTGGAATAAACATTGTTCTTTATTTTGAATAAATATTTCTAAAATTTTGCAGAATTTGGAAATGCAATCGAGCAGAGGTCTTCATAGATTGAGAACTCTTCTATACGCCAATAGATATTTGAAGATCACATGCGAGCACTTTAATAGCCATCTAGTCGAAAGAATTCTGTTGTGAGATTTCAAATGTTATCATCCGCCATTTTGTTTTGGATGAATATTTTCGTCTGAGATTCTGAGGTTGTATAGGGAATGGAAAGACCTTTCAATCGAGGTATCTTTCGACCCTACCACTCCATTTAAAAAAATCTTCCAAAATGGCGCCCAGGCGCCATTTTGGAGGATACATATTTTTTTTTTGGAACAATATGTAGCACTAAAACTACCATTGAAGCAAAAAAAAATTGAAAAAAAAAATCCCATCCGTTCAATAGTTAACCAGGGGGGGGGTGACTTTATGGACACAGTGTATATACCTACCTAATTTTGACGTTGTCTAGCAAGCCAATGGTTGTTGTCTATAGCAATACATCCAATCAACAAGCTGAATTGTCATTCTTTGATTGAAAAGTGAAAATTAGTGATAATAATAATAGCGAGACCATGGAATCAAATGAACAAGAAGTTCATGATATACCACTGGATATAACAGAATCTAGGAAAATGATCACAGGTTCTTCATGAATTGATAATATGTGGATATGATGAAACTGAGAACACCGGGCGGTAAAGTGCACTTTACAGCCCGTGGGCCATAATGAGCCCGTGGGCGGTAAAGTGCAACTTAACGCCCGCAAAACCGGGTGGTAAAGTGCACTTTACGGCCCGCTAGTGCATAAAAGTATATTACTATCATTAACAATATAATTATTGAGTTTGGGACATTACATTTTGTGCACCTTCAAATGCAAATTGGAACAATATATTATCAAAGAATGATTCTACTCTTTTGAAGAGTTCACAACTTCATTGACCATCAATGACATAATATAACATAAAAACTTCCTCAATTGATTATACTGAAATGTGATATTCGTATAGCTTAGTTTTTATGTTTGTTTGACAAATGGGATCATGTTTTTTGTTATATTTTTTATTCATTTATTATCATGTTATTCTTCTGATATTGACGAATGTAAACATAATAAATGAAAACAAATACGAATGTTGTGATGAAAAGGTAACATTTTGACTATTAGACTACCATAGAGTGGTGGACGCCTGAGATAAATCCTTCCCTCAAAATTCTCAACTTTGATGCATGTTCTGAAATGAAATGGAATGAAAACCATGATATCAAATCTCTTGATCGAAATATTGAAAACAATTCCGCTTCAATCAATTCATCCCAAATTACCTTCAAGCTTTTCTCCTGTTCTATGATCATCGAATGTACCCAAATATAACGAACTCTCGCCCCATCCCTTGTGGGTTGAATATGTTATAGAAAGCATACCAGCGAAAAATTGAATTTGGCTGACAGAATATCAAATTGTGTACCTACGTTGCCCTTCGGATATTCTCCTCTCGCTCAGAAAGAATGCACCTGTTCTAATTGGTCACGTAGGTATAGGGTTGAAGGAAACGGTGCGATTGCTTCCGGGGATATAATCTGAAGTAGGATCTTCGAAGGATTCCAAGCATGCATTCCGGCTCAATTGATTTCATCGAAGTAGACAAATTCTCCCAATCGTCTTATATTATTGCTTTTATCAGCTTCTAGAGGTCGAAAAGTATACAGGATGATCAACTTATACTCCCAAGTTCGATAACTCTGTTGTCTTGAGAGATAAGGAAAAAAGTTTAATATGAAAATCGAAGTGATAAGCGAGCTCTACATTCAACAATTATTTTGAATTATACAAAGTGTTTCATAGAGTCACAGCATATCAAAGTTATGTTTTTTTCAATGGATATATAATTATTATCTTGAATTTGAATTCTACTCATATTCCCTATTCTGGCATATAACGTTTTTCTAGATTCTACAGTGTACTCTCATAGCTATGGCCACTTTTATGTAAAAAAATTCAAACGAACTCCTCTCCATGTATTAATCAGAACGAACAACTGAGGGTTAGGATTCCATTGTCAAAAGGATTTGATAATGGCCTGGTTTCGTTTCAACCCATCGGGTTTTATCATCTCTCATTTTGTACACAGGGTGAACCAAAACTAGTGCCGATGATTTTATCAGTTATTTTAAAATAAATATCCTGTATTTAATGGCATTTCTGAGAAGTACTCGCAAGATACTTTCAATCTCGTTGAGCATTTCCTATACCTGAATGTAACTGTTATCGAGTCATTTTGATTTGAAAGAATGAAATCGACAAGTTTGGCGAAAACTGTACTGTAACAGTTGGCCATGACTGACAAAAGGAAGTTTCGTTATGTCTGTCAGCAGAACGGACAACTGAGGGTTCGGCTTTTATTGTCAAAAGGATTTGATGATGGTCTGGTTTCGTTACAACCCATCACGTTTTTAATATCTCTCATTTTTCACACAGGGTGAACCAAAACTAGTGTCAATGATTTTCTCAGTTATTTCAAATTAAACACCTTGTATTTCTTGGCACTTTTGAAAAGTACTCACAAAATACATTTACTCTCGTTAAGAATTCCCTTCACCTAAATGTTACTGTTATCGAATCATTTCGATTTTAAAGATTAAAATCGACAAGTTTGGCGAAAACTGTACTGTAACTGTTGACCATGACTGACAAAAGGAAGTTTTGCTATGCCTGTCATCGTACTGTCAATCAATAAGTCTGAGTTTTGAATCGAGTCAGTTCCTAGTTATTCATGCATAACATCTAATTCGGCGAATGATGAATTAGTCAATATGATGATGGGTTCTAGGAGAATGTCATAAAAATAGCTTGCTAGCAGTTATGATGTATTATGAAAGATTTCCAGATTACCTGAAAGAAGAAATTTCGAGAAAAAAATGGATCGATTTAATTGAACTGGTACTGTAGTATATGAAGAAAAGGAAAAACGAGAACCGCCCAAGTAGCACACATATATTGGGACAATATCGGTGCAATATTACGAAAATATCGGCAAAATATTGTGAAAGTAATATTGGCGAGAAAAAAAATGTGAACATTCGGCGATATTGATACAATATCAGTTTCCAAATGTGGGTAGAATATTCTCATATTAATATTGGTTGAATATTCGTAGAGTAATATCGGACACAAAATGTAATATCAATATTGGCGAGAAATCAATGGTGAACATTCGGCAATATTGGTGTAATATATGGAAATATCGGTGAATCATTGAAAATCATCATGAAGGTATGTTGTCTCAGAAATATTGGTAGAATATTCTCATACCAATATTGCTGGAATATTCGTGAAGTTATATTGGTCACAAAATGTGATATCAATATTGCTGATAAATGGACAGTGAACATTTGACAATACTGGTGCAATATTGGTTGGAAATATTGGTGCATTATTGAAAATCATTTTGTAGCTATGTTGTCTTCGAAATATTGGTGGAATATTTTCATACCAATATTTGCGAGTTATTCGCATCAGGAATAATCACAAACGTCAGCCCAGCCGGAGTGCAATGGGAGGGCGTTGCCCTGGGGAAGCCGCCTTGTTGATCACGGTTAACCCCTACTCCAGGTTATAATACTTTACAATCGTCTAGAGCCAATATTTATATTCTCTCGTCTGATCGGCAATGGGAGTACGTTACCAATCATTTATAGCGCCATCTATCGACATCGGTTTGGGAGTGCGTAATATGGAATAAATTTCGATATCGATATGTATTCTGAAATTAATATGTGAACAATATTGCTCACATGATATAGTGAATCACATATCAGCCAATATAAGATGATATTATTTTCATATATTGTTTTTCTCTTCTATGTCCGATATAAGATATTATATATTTATTTGCCGTTATTGATATTCATATTTGAATCATTGAAAACTCCTTCAGAATCGACATGGGGAGAATGTTCAAATTGCGATATTGGTTATGATTGTTGGAAACAATATGTATACGATATTTTCCGCATGATATCAATCAATATAGGTAAATTCGATGTTCCAAATATTGTTGAAACAATATTCATCCAATTTGCCGTCGAATCCGATTGCTCAATATTGTATATCCGCTTCAGAATCGACATGGGGAGAATGTTTGAATTGCGATATTGGTTATAGTTGTTGGAAACAATATGTGTGCGATATCTTCCGCATGATATAGTTGGAATGATATCAATCAATATAGGTAAATTCTATGTTCCAAATATTGTTGAAACAATATTCTACCAATATGCTGTCGAACTCGAACATACAATATTTCATAACCGCTTCAGAATTGACATGGGGAGAATGTTCCAATTGCTATATTGGTTATAATTGTTGGAAACAATATGTATACGATATCTTCCGCATGATATGGATAGATAGGTGAATATGATATTTCGAATATTGTTGAAACAATATTCAACCAATATGCCGTCGAACTCAAATATACAATATTGCACAACCGCTTCAGAATCAACATGGGGGCAATATTCAAATCGCGATATCGGTTATAAATTTGAGAAGCAAATTGTATACGATATCTTCCGCATGATATAGATAAAATGATATCAATCAAGATGGGTGAATATAATGTTTCAAATATTGTTAAAACTATATCCAACCGATATGCCGCTTAACTTGAATATACAATATTGCATAACCGCTTCAGAATCGACATGGGGAGAATGTTCAAATTGCAATATTGGTTGTAAATGTCGGGAACAATATGTATACGATGTTGTTATATCGACATTCGTAAAACAATATTATATAACATTCATAAATATGTTTTTCAACACATTGTTAACGAATTTTACAACCTATATTGCTCCAATATTGTAGCTGACAATCTATATTCAGCTCAGGTTGAACCAATATTCCACCAATATTATCATTCCAATATTGTTTGTCCAATATACTTCCATATTGGACCTATATTATTTTTCACATGTACGATATATCTATATCGGCCCAATATGAAATCGGTTTCCAGCCAATATGATGTGCTACCTGGGGCGTTATCGCCTTGGAAAATGAACTAAATGTATTACTAGCAGTTACGGATAATCCAAATACGAGAAATTTCCAGAGAACAAGAAATGAGCTATGGAAGTTTACTAAAAATTCTCTCAATTAACAAAATGCACCCGTTTCACATTCAGTTACACCAGGAACTAGTTGAGGATGATTTAAGGCGAAAAAATAATTTTCGTAACTGAGCACTAAGAAAAATTCGTTATCAAAGAGATGTTCTTTTCGGGGATGAGACGACATTTCATAATAATGGTTGTTTGAATCGCCATAATTCTCACTACTATTCAAGAGAAAATCCTTGTTTGATAGTTACAAATATCTCGAACAAGATGGTCTTTCAATGTTTGGGGTGGTATTGTTGGAGAGTTTGTGATTGGCCCATACTTTTTTGGGGAAACAGTAAACAGTGGAGTATATTGAGACTTCCTGGAGAATCAGTTACCAGTACTTCTTGAGAATGTTTCCCTTTGAATACGACAGCAAATGTGGTACCTTCACGACGGGGCTCCAATACATCATAATGCGTTAGTTCACGGTCAACTAGATGATCAATTTCCAGAGCGATGGATAGGTAGAGGAAGACCAATTCAGTGGCCAGCTAGATGCCAGATCTAACAAAAATTCACTTCTTTTGATAGGGGCATGTGACAAATGAGGTGTACAAAATACCATTGACTACGAGAGAAAACATGCAGAATAGAATAACTGTTGCTTTCCGAGGTCACTTTGAGCAATTTTTATATTTATTTCGATTTTTATATTAGGTTTTTTATCGTTTGCTTTTATATTGTTTGATGAGAAAATCTATGATTATATGGAAATTAAATCTCATTCATGGTGTATGTGTGTGTGTTCGTGCATTGATTTGTTGATTGGAAACAAGCAGACATGGCCTAATCTAACAGATTAACATTATTTTGCCAAATGTCGATTTTATTCTTGAAAATCAAATTCATTCGATAACAGTAACATTTAGGTATAGGAAATGCTTGACCAAAGTGAAAGTGTTCTATGAGTACTTTTTGCAAATGCCATGAAATACAAGGTGTTTCTTTTGGAATGAGTGAGAAAATCATCGGCACTAGTTTTGGTTCACCCTGTGTCCAAAATGAGAGATATTCAAAACGTGATGGATTGAAACGAAACAAGCCCATTATCAAATCCTTTTGACAATTAAAGCCGAACCCTCAGTTGTTCGTTCTGATTAATACAGGGCAACCATTTCGTTGAGATTTTTACATAAAAGTTGCCATGCATAGCACCTTAAGTACTCTGTAGAATCTAGTAAAACTCAATATTGCCAGAATTGAATTAATGAGTAGAATTCAAATTCAAAATGATATATAGGGTGTCTCCTTGACACCTTGTATAATTCAAAATAATTTTGAGATGTGGAGCTTGCTTATCACTTCAATTTTGATATTGAATTTTTTTTTGTATCTCTCAAGACAATAGAGGTATCGAATTCCGGAGTATGAGTTGATCACCCTGTATGAATAATCATCAATATGACATGTGTGTGTATTTTGAGACAAATACCTTTCAAATTGTGAGAAGGTGAATTAGAAGAATGAGATTATGCAAAATAGGAAAAAAATCCATTTTATTTCCACTGAGAGGAATAATACGTCGTAAATACTTAACCTTCACTACATTATATCATCCGTTGTGGTTGACAAATCGCCAATCACTATACAAACATCGAACATGTTCATTACAAAATAAGACGATTCAAAAAATATGACATACTGTAGCACCAAGTATTATGATCTCTAAATGATTGGTTCTTTTTCATTACTACGAATGAGTAATTGATACTCTATCTTTTTATTCACCACTACGAATAAGATATCTTTACTATACTTGTACGGTTCGTATTCATTCATTACGAATTAATGATTTTCTCTCGATTATTCGTTGAAATTCTCACTATCTAACTATATTGTGCTGTTGTTCCACCTCTCTCACTTTCCCAATGTCTCTCATTTTTTTTACTACACAAAAAATGATGAATTGAAAAAATATGTATTAATCTTACAGGAAACTCCACATATACCTACTTTACAATGTCGATAATACTTTTAACAGTTTCATCGCTATCTTTGCCTACCCAACAACAATGTTGGATTGCGCTAGGCATTGTTCTACTATACTAACAAACCGATTTTTCACCCCTCGACACTTATAATGAGAAAGTAATGTTAGGCCGACTCAGGTTGAAAGTAGTCTAATTTTTCATGGTTATGCAGAAAAAACACTTTCCTTCCTCATATTCGATATTTATATGTGCATACGTTAGAACTGAGAGAAACTCCTTGTCTGTCATGTACTCAGGGAACGCTCAGGGCCGATCCTTGCATCAGGAGTAGAGCCCATGCACCGCAGTAGAGAAGCTAAATCAGGGAACGGCCGGACGCATATCAATCAGCAACTTTTTTCATAATAAGTCGGATAGATATGCTGAATTCCGAATATTCATTGAAAATTTCGAATTTTTCACCATAGCACAGTTTGAGGAGAATAAAATGTAAGTGCTCAGTGTGTTCGTCTATTGACCATTATAGTATCTACTCTCTACTCTCTACTCTCTACTCTCTACTCTCTACTCTCTACTCTCTACTCTCTACACACATTCTTCATGAGATAGCAAAACTATTGGCAGAGCTCGCAATACGACAAAAGAAATTAAACTTTCCATTAAGGGTGATTCAGTTTTCAGAGTACAAACTGAAATGGGTGATAGATATCATCATTTTGATGAAAAGCGTGTGCATGAATAGGTTTTCGATCTCGAGCATTAGCGGAGATAAAGGGAGTCAAAGGTTGATTATTTTATTGTATTAATTGAGATATCTCGCTCAATTCTGGAGATATCAATTCGAATTTTGGGGTGGTCAATACTTCCTGGGAGATCATTATATTGAGCAGTGCGAATATGTGCAAAATCCACAAGGTGATACGTGTTTGGGGGTGGGTGCTTCTTTACTCCCCCAAAATTTTTGATAATAGGTACGCGTCCTAAATCTTTCAGTTACCAGTTAGAGGGATTGTTTAATTCGAACAGTTCATTTGGAAATGGATTTGTAGCAGAATTCGAGCGTTTGCTTCCGTAGAGGTCAAAGGCACAGGAAGTATTAATGAATTTCGCAATGTTTCTAGGCAATCAACTAGTATTTATATAAATAATTGGTGGAAGCGTTCATTCAAATCAATCGATCAAAAACAGAAATTGAAATTAATTCTGTCGTGATGACTTCAAATTATTTGTCGCTTTCATCTAGGAAAACCCTGTACCAATATCCCACACTATGTGATGATCATAAAGAAAACAGAAAATATGTATATTCATTTTCATCATTTTTGATGATACCATCGACTTCAACCTACAACAGAATCGAATATTTTCAAATTCTAACATGTACCTATGCTCCATCTCAGGTAGCTATAACTAGTTATGTTAGTGAGTCAAATATGAATAAATTGGGTCAAACCTTCACGGTGAAGAATGAAACGAGACATCATCAAATCATGCACACATTCTTTATTCATCGTGAAAAATAGGACAATCACGAATGGAAGATTCCCCTATCTCAGATTTTTTTATCCTTTGGATCAGACGCAAGAAAATCCCAATGATGTTCGGAGAACATCGTGCGTGCCTTGGGAGGATAGGGAAAGGAGGTACGTATCGAAATTATTTCGAAATTTTTGAGATTATAAGTTCTTGGGAATACTTTCATTGGCAGAAAATTCCGAAGCTTTGCCGTTCTATATAGACAATTAAACGCAACAATTTAATGTATCAAAAAATCTTCCATTTATAATAGATAGACAACATAAATACGGATTGGATATTGCATTTCAGGATTTCCTCACACTATACAACGGAGGGATAAATTAGGGAAGATACTCCCGATACCGGAAATACTTAGTCAGCATATAAACCGGAAAGCCTCGGAGTACGGAATGCGCTCGCTGAAATGCTCCTAATTCTCCCCAAGGCGGCAATATTACAGAGGAAGTAGGTCGAGTCGCTATTATAGTTTCTATAGTATTATTCTACAATCTTGTGACTATTTAGAAACCTTAATGCTTACAATTTTCTATTTCATTCGATTATTCTCTCGCATTCCTCATAGAACCCAATATAGATTGAATTGTATACTGAAAAAAATATGATGATATCGTCTTTTATGTTCTTTAAGTGGGTGGATGTTAACTTATGCATTTCCATTCACCGCATAGTGAGAAGTCGACTAACAAAACCTCTTTCACAGTTCTCTCAATTTCTGAGTCTGAATTTGCTACCAATGATCCTAACTGTTGTTCCAGAAATATGACACGGAGGAAGATGACCTATTATAGTGAATCTTACATGATCAATGCCATCTTCTCAAAATAATGTACAGCAGTGTAGGGGCACTCTAAATATGAGATAATTTTCGAATCAATATAACCCGTATTTAGTACGATGATAATATCAGAACAAAAAGACACTCATTTCAAAATTATTTGTGTTTTCAATTCAATACTTTTCGACCCATTTCAACGTTCTGAAAAATAAAGTCGCATATAAAACACCTGTCAGATGAAAGGGATGAGGGGGTTCGATTATAAGATAATAAATCGTTAACGAATGAGTTCTCATATAAGTGGGTGCCAGATAAAATTACCCTTTGCACACACTTTGTGTTACTGAGCGAATCACTAGATTTACCAAATTGGGTTGATGACGATGAGAGAGATAACTCGATTTAATTATAACAACTCCAGTTCAATATTTGTCTATGAAAATTATTGGTCAATCTGACAACTTCAAAAATACTCAGTCCTTCAATGTGAAGTGAATATAAGAGGAGAGTAGGAATAATTAACTTATGGAAGTATTATACCCTGACCCCACAACGAGCCTCACAGTCTCAATTCAGTACAATCTATGTATTATGGGTGAGTTGGCTTACCAAGCCTTATGCGGCTTATGCTGGTTGAACTTAATGGATGTTAGATTGAATGAGATATGTGGAATCAACAGTAATTACTCAATTTCAAGATATTTGCATATATGATGTAAATAATATATCAGATGAATTTTGAGATAAATCCCAAGTAAAAAACTCGCGTGCGAATCTCACGACGATGCATGATGTCAGCAAGTCAGTTGCAGACTGCTCAAAATGTTGATGGTGTCTGCGACTAGCAGATGACCGAGTCTGTTCTAATCGGATGTAAATAGATAGTGAATCAGAAGTTGAGATAGTGGCATCTGAAACGTGTTGATCAATGATGCATAGTATTAGTATGACACAAACAAATCCTGAAATGGAAAAATGGGAAAATGTCGAATTTGAACACTCTATTTTTCTGTGATTATTCCCGGTAAACCAAGAGTGTGATATATTACTGATATTAGATCTCCAGGAAGAATCTGAAAATGCATTGAAATACAGGGTATTTTATTCAGAATAACGAAGGAGCGGCAACACTGCATTGTCGAGAATATATGCACATTTGCATACATTTCTTGTGACTGATTCTCGTTATAATGAATTGAAGATATAGTTTAAGCTCGTCGTGACATACCCTGTTAAGAGCGATAGGGCGTTGAAGAGAATGAAGGTGATATACTCGTCATATTTCTAATAAAAGTTACGAGTAGTACCTACGTATTTCGTTAAAGAAGAATATACTATCTGAAAATAGTTGCGCTCTGCGGACGTTTCGACTCCTCGGAATTCTCGGTTCACCTGATGAAAACGTGACTTGAAACAGTTCCATAAAAGGAGGAGATTACATGAAATCAACAAACAATTGAATTATTCATTTCAGAAAGGAAGTTTGTACATGTGGCATCTAAGCTCCCGCTGTGCGATAATCTTACCTGCACAAATCATTCTGACTACTGACTACGCTGATAATGAATGGCATTGAGTGTATCAAGAAGAGTTGACAAGACTACTATTCCACTTCCCTAACATCCCAATAAAAATTCAGAATTACTCACCCTCAAGGAATGTACAATGTTCAATCTACATGAACGTTCATATCTCTAATTCTTGTCTCAGTCATACTGCAGGATGACTTGGATGTTTTTTGTATGCATTCGATTATTCACAGCCTACTTCCACAGTAGGCTTACACGTACCCACTAAACGACACCTACACCATTAAAATCACTCTATTCGATCTGAGTTGTTGTTTTAATCAATCGAATATCATAAAATCCATCTTCACCGGGTGGTTTACTCAAGACTCTCCACCTTCAATAACTCTCAAGAAATTATTTCACATGAAACAACGAAACACGTCGATTTTCATTTGGAGGATGACACGATTTGAAGTAAAGAAGATAATACATACTTCAACCCCCTACTTCCCAGAGCAATCTCTTCTATAATCTGAATAGGAAATGAGGTTCATGTTATACATTATTGCGCAAAAAATTCTGTTTTGATACTAGCAGTGCAAAGTTCTTTGAATTGCAACAAGCCGTTCTCGAGATATTCGAGTTCAAATGTTAGGTTTTTCAATTGTTAGTGAATGAATAAAGGAAATGGATTATCTCGAAAACCGTTTGATGCAATTGAAGAAACTTCGCACTGCTAGTGAGAGAATTGAATCACCTTTGCCATAATGTATGATATGACCCTTATTTCCTATTCAAATCACAGAGAGGGTTGCTCTGGGGGTAGAGGGTTGAAGTGTGTATTTTCAGCTTTGCGTGAAACTGTTTTCCCCTACAACTATAAATCGACATGTTGCGTTGTTTTTTTTTTGTGTAAAATAATTGTTCCAAGAGTTTTCGAAGGTGGATAGTCATTATGAGAGTAATAAGGAAAATATACCCCTCAAGACTTATATTTGCTATTGAATGAATTTTCGAAAGTATCCAACATTTTTGTGTCTTCGAAAAAAGTTTCGTATCAACTAAGAATATAATATCATCGTTGCAGTAGATACAAGCACAGATGATTCGATTCTCCAAAGTATACCGAACGGCATCGGGGAGACTCATTCGAACTCACTTCAAATTGCCCTAGATACTTCTGATTTATTGAAGTTCATAACATCAATTTGGTTGACATACAGCGACAATTCGAAGAGGAGCGAAATGGAATATGCCGTCTCATTCAGTTGTTCTGATATTGAATTCGAAATCCTCAGGGATTCAGATCAGTTTCATATGGGGAAGGAATTTCCTAGGTGTGAATGAATATACGACCTTTGCGTTGTTCGAACTGTGAAGAAATGAGAACGTGAAGTTTAATAATACCACTACTAATGGTTGTCCCGATGAGAACGGACATTTGAATTGTGAAATAAAAGTAATAATCTGTTCGAAACTTCGTGTTATGCATATTTCAATTTGAAGCTAATACACTGCAGTAACGTTTATTTGCAGCTTCATATTGAAATATGAATGATTTTCAGCTTGGAATAGATATGACTCATATTTCACACTTTGATTGACAATTGATTGTCTAATCTGGCTGATGATTTTCAGTAGTAATATTCCTAGAACAATGATGATAGACACTTTATGGCAATCGAGAGCTCGAAGCCGAAGGCTGAGGGCTGTTTTGTCATAAAATTATGAGGCATTTGAACTTGTCAAAGTCGATCGTGTTGTCATAGTGATTGATAATTGCACAGAATGCAGATATCAAAATTCATATTCGTTTTTCATCTCTCGTTATCAAGTGAATTATGGTTATTATATTGAATCGGTACTAAATATGCTATCACTCCAATCTTTGAGTTGGTGAAAATAGTGGAGGCTGATGAATATCTATCAGAGACTCAATGAACAGTTGATATATTTGGAAAATTCTTATACTAGGGGACCCATATTCAATTCTTTCCCCTGTATCTTCGTTGCCATTTAGTGAAAATGTTTCAAATTTTGTGAATTGATCTGATTCTATAATTTTGTTACTATCAGATCAACTATTATGGCAATTCCGGTATGATCGAAAGTGTATCTATATAATTATTCAATTTTAGATACCTACAACGATTCTTTCTTTCGAGAATACGATTCAGTATAGAATTAAGAACATTATAGTAAAGATAAATTACAATCATACTTTCAATTCACAATCTAGTTCTATAATTGAGATTTCATGAAATAATACATTCTGTATATTCTCTTTGCGCAGGAACTAATGATAATTTATGAACTCTCAATTATACAGTGTCATTCATAAAGTCGGCATCATATGAGACAAACTTCTAATAATAATCCATTTTGAAATTAGAATTGGGCTCTCAGTTCTGTTTTTATGTATATGTCAACAGAAGTTCAAACTTCATACCGGAAGATTTGTGAAATCAATATACAGGGTAGAGATCTTAACTGAAATAAATTCGCTAGCAGATGGATAATTTTTTGTAAATTCTGAGATAGAGATCTTAACTGAAATAAATTCGCTAGCAGGTGAATAATTTTTTGTAAATTCTGAGACACCTATACGTCAGCGTTTCAATTCTTTCCGCTACATTTCACTAGCAATATGGAAAAAATTTCTTCAGGGGTATTGATGAAACCTTAGATTCAAGTACCAATATTCAAGAGATGCATACCATTAATACGGACTTCCGGAGTTCTATTCATTCTCACCGTACAATTGTTCGAAAATTGTGTTGAACTCTATCTTCAGATGTTTTCACAAACAATCCAAAGCAAGTTCATTCCACAACAGATAATCGTTATTTTTTGACAGCCTACGGGTATTCAGAGTTCAAAATATAGTGATAATGCAAATTGGTAATAATACCAAACAGTAGAGGAAATAGAGTCTCCACTTGAAGTATTTATGAATGAAATAATGAAACGTTGAAGATGAGCTCAAAATAACCTATATGAATAAACTGATAGGAGCAATCTCGATAGGTTGAATTCCTCTATTGATGGAAATTTGTCTAGAAATAATTCTGGCATTGATTCTCATGACATGACATACGTATTGAAGATACGTTAAAAAGTGGCCTACAAGACGGGGAACTTCTTGAATTCATTGCCTAAGGGAGTGTTTCCAAGAAACAATCACCTCAATGAGTTTGAAAGAAATTACCAACACCTACCTCCTCTCCCTATCCTTCCTAGGTACGAACGATGTTCTTCGAGCAATATAGGAATTCCGTTTCGTACGCTTCAAGTGATGAAGAAGAACATACTAGTGGAAGATTTATCATCTTGAATCGAATCATCAGATCTTAGTCAATCTCTAGAAAGTCCATCAGACAAGACTAAAAAACCTTGGTAAGGTTGAGCATTCGATCACCAATTCAACTTCAATAGTCTGTGATCTCATATGTTCAGCCAGCTGTTTTCGATATTGATAATTATGGTAAAATATTGTCTCTTATCGCCTCGAATATTCAATGAGGAAGGCTTTTTCAAACAGTTATTATATCACAGTTTTGTCGCTGAATGATGTTGAGGTATCTTCTAACCAACTACTTTAGTAGTGAAATACCAATTCACTACTTGAAAACAATGAGTGTCTAATAATGATTTTCCATGCTAGTGGTGGCTGAAGGTATTTTATATACTTTTCTGATCATATCTGTATCGAACAATCGTCCAACTAATTAGTGCTCATATCAGCTCATGGTATAAATAAACATAGGTAGTGCAGAAAATTAAAAATAAATTCAATCACAATGCTCAATTTATTTTGGTCGTGTGTATATCATAGGCTGATTTCCACAGATATATAAAAACGATATCTAGTTGAAGCGAACAATTTGTATGCGTACAGCGGAAGTTTCTATAATTTAATTTGGGCACTGATAATGCTAATGAGGCTTCTAGGACATACTAACGACACGAAAGTTTTAAGCTTTGCTATTCCTGGAGTTGGCAAACTACGTGACCACAATTTTGGTTGGTATGCGACCTCATTAAGTGGCTGAACAGTTACCTACGCTGCTTCCGAAGAAGATACACCGTCCGGCAGGAAATCCGCAGAGAACGCGTTCTCTAAAGCTGATGAAAAAATCATCATTCGTACTGAGCTATATGGTGTATATACAACAATTGGAAGTGTTTTTCAAGAAAATAACAAAATACTTCACCAGCATCGATGCTCAAGCAATATTTGAAATTATTGAGTAAAGGAAATCTTTTCAATCAGGTAATAGTTCAAAATAATATAAATTTCATACCAACCAAAATATTCAAGGTGACCTCCAAAATTATATTAATACTTTTATAATATATATAATCTTCTTCTTCTTTCCACGTTTTGAATCTTTTTCACCCTCTCTACATAGTTACTTGTATAATTATGATTATATCCTTCACACACAGGTATTGTGAAAATGCCAGTAAATGTATTTATTGTTAAAAACAATTGATTTATATAGTAAAAGTAGATATATGGAATGAAAATAAACATAATATGATTTAAATAAGTTCTCCGCATTGATATAATATACTTGGTAAGCTTACTCACAGATTACCATATCTTGTAAACTATCAAGTAGTAATATCAAGGACAACGGCGTAGGTGTTAGTGTATTCATCCCATGTATTGCAGTTACTATGAATATGTAATATCTACTGTATTGACCCACTCAATATGTAATGTAATGTAAAGTACAATTTTTTCTTTTTTCTGGCAATAAATGAATGAAAAAAAATGTTGTGCTGAGATAACGCCTTGACATCGGAATATGCGATTTCCTATTCTATCAAATAATGTCCGTTTTCCTAGAACGCAGAACTACTTATTTCCAGAAAGCATAAAATGAACAACAATGGTAGATTTTGGGAGAAAAACAACTACTCTCCTGGCTGATGCCACGCAGAGCATTGAATTACATCCTCCCGAAATCTATGCATCGACTCGTATAAACGAATACTGATACAAGTGATTCTTTCCTGAATGCCTATTATCATAGGAAAATGAAGATATCAACCAAAAAAGGAAAATCAAGGAATCCGCTTGCATTCTTCTGAACGGAGTAATAGCATTGCCTCCTGTTCAGTTGATATAAATAGAACATGCTATTCACTACTGAAAACTGAACAAGGAAATGATAGATTCAAGATCAATTAATAAAAACATCCTGTAACTTATTTGTAGACTAAAATCACTCATTCATATGCCAACATCAGTATGACACTGGAAAGTGTCAAACTTTAAGCAGCAAATCTTTCGAAGAGGAATATTTTGCAATTATATGTTGATAACGCGATCAGATTCGGTCCCGAAACGTCTAACGATGAGTAAAAATTCGATATTTTTTCAATATATCTATATTTCTTCCCTTCAAACATTTTCTTGAACAAATTGTCACTGACAAGCTACTGGATTTTTCTTTTAGACTCCCTGATGAAAAAATTTGTTAAACGCAGTGACATTTTGGGGCAAATCATCTGATTTGTCCCACCACAAATATATTGGAATGATGCGAGTATTTTTATTTTATAGAAACGAGGAGAGGAAATCCCAAAGAATCAAGTAAAATGTCATCTGACACTTTTTTGATTCCTAGGAGTTGAATTTCAACTGTACCCCCTGGAAACTAAAAGTGTTGCCAAGCAACATATTTACTGATCATCCAATTGTGTCAGTAAGAGAAACGTTAACTTTAAGAGCTAATTTCGGAACAAAAATGGACGACTTTTGAGCCGATTGCAGACAAAATAAGTATTATTCAAGCGAGCTGTGATATTCACAGGAAATTTTGAAAGAAAATTCTGTTAGCATCCTCACAAGTGAACATTTTTGTCTCTGGAAATTAGTCCACTTCCGATATTAACTATATCATTTCTTTACTTGCTGGCCACATACTCATTTACAGTACTTAGTGCAGATCTTCAATGTGTATATACACTCACTCCAGAGCTTTTAGTTCCGAGTTCTCACCAGTACTCCCAATAGGCATATTCCATAGTGAACAGGTTCCTTATTTATCGAATCGTTACAATATAGGGCATGTGGATGACAACACTGTCTAACGGCGAGCGTTGCTCTCCGCATCTCTTCGTGACTGCAACGTGGCCAAATGCCATCCTGTCCCAATACTCCTATATGTAACGATTTGATGAACAACCTCTATAATACAGTTCAACCACATGAACTTTTCTGCGTTCCAGTTCAGTACTTTCATTTGCCTTCAAGTAAATAAGAACACACCAACCGAATCAATCGATTTTGATGAAATGAAAAGTCGCTTTATAATGTACTGCGAGTTTCATTTGGCATCATGATCTGAATCATGAAATGACCAAAAGGGCCCGGAAAAACAGTCATTGTGATTTCAGTAGGACCTCATTTCGAGTCACGGATATGATGTATGGCATGAATGTGATGCCCTCCAATATCTCTGGCATCAATCTGTGTCAGTTCCTCAAGATCCACAAAGTTCCAATACGGCTCGTTCTAGAATACTGTTCTCATGAATGAGGCTCAGTACCTAGAACATATGCCGATGCTTTTGAATTCCATCCAGAGATAAGCCATTCGTCTAGTGGGTGATGCCACACTTAGAAATGTTCCTCAAAAATCTCTGCAATGATTCCATTTCAGTAACATCACATTCTGATCAATATTATGCCTTTCTAGAACATACATAATGAAAAAAAAATACATCATTTTCGTTACGGTGCAGTATCGAATTGTATACAATATCGAGTATTCAATGATTAGTTTGATGAATTTCCTTGCAGTGTCAATAATTTCACAAGTGAGCTGTGAAAACCACTTTCTTGAATCTGGTCGTAAAGATTGCACTTGTTTTGGCCTGTTGAATTCGAACATGTATAAAATTACAAGGTATTTCATTCGAAAAATATAAGTTGCATTCCCATAAGAGCCGAAAATCCGCCATATTGGATTGGGATGCCATAAAATCCGAAATGGTCGCTTACAAAATTGTACAAAATTTCAGAAAAATTCGTTTATGAATGCAGACGTATCAAAGGTGGCCCGATACCCTATGTCACCCCGTTTATCCATTTGTCGTCAGGAGACGTACTCATATTCAGCTGGCTAGGATCCTATTACATTAGTTTTGGAACCAAAGACAAAAGACTGATGAAACAAAACATTCTAATCCTGAGATTTCGAATATATGCAAATGATGAATGAATGTTAGTCGACGCTGGCAGATTATTTCTAGCGAACAATTCATCAAGTCCCACATAATTCGTAGAGACCTCTAGAAGAAAAACATTCGAGGCTTTAGTCAACTGGAGCTGCATTTTAATCGAGAAACGAGTTCACTCCATGTCCTTTTATTTTTCTTTCTCGAAGGCCGGTACTATTGTTCGGACGGAACTGTGAGGTAGCTGGAATGACGTTGTAATCACTCACACTGAATATTTCTCCTAACATTTTCAGTTCATGATATTTCCCTGACATTTCTTCTTGTTGGAATTCTGAACACAATAGGCATACGAACCTGATACGGTTGCTTTTGGAAAAATATCGTCTTTGAAGATTACATGAAACCACACCGAAAAAAAAATCTCAGTAATAATTATCAAATATTTGTTAACGTCAAATTTGTTCATAATTAATTAGCCATATTCATAATTAAAAAGGCTTATTCATCAAAATCGTACCTGTTTTTATGCTTTATTTATCAACAATAAATGATTTATTACTGTCATATTTGTTCATTGTGAACAACATTATTTAATAATCAACAATTCATCTATCACGCCGATTCACGAAGTGATAATCAATAAATTGAATTTATAATTATAATGTGATTTGGTGATAATTAACAATGATAAAATAAATCTACGTGTTTATTCGAATGAAAGGTACATGTTTTTATTATGAATATACGTAATATATAAAGGATAACAATGTATATTCGTTATAACTGTTACTAAATGTGTTATTGACATAATAAGGCTCATAGAAACATCCCCTCGGGGTGATCCACGAGTGGTGGTAATACATCAGGAAATCAATAAGCAATTTTTCTGAAATGAAGACAATGAATTATAACACCAAACAAAATATTTATTTATTATCAATAAAAGGTTTCTATTCATGGTACGTATGAATGAATGTTTGGTTACTAAAAACAAAGATTTTGAAAAAATAAGTATCTTTTGGTGTGGGTGAAGAAATATATATTCTCAGTTAAGAAATGAATATTTCCATGAAATAATCATAATGTAATCATGCACGAGGCTTATTTATGGGGGTGTGAACAAATAATTTGTTTTTTCCAAACAAACGTTCAATAAGCCGTATTTCAATAATGGATTTGGTAACAGTTAATCATATTTATTTGTCACAACCAAACTGTTCTTTCAGTGCAGAGAACAAATGAAAATTCCTTGATGAATTTTGGTAGGTACAAGGTTGAAAATTGACAATGAACACTGTGAAAACAATTATTGATTTCCATATCATGAATGAAGCAAACTTTCATTTGGAGAAGAGGTATTGTATTGTTCACAATATAGTATATTATTTTTTTCTGTGACGGGAAAAAAGTTTGGCATTTCATCTCTGTTGGCAGGTTATAAAATGTCACTTTTCATAAATTACTTTTTTCCCGTGGGAAAGAAGTGAGTACTTCTTTCCCAGATATATATCACATATATATACTCTGTTAATGGCTTTTGTTGTGCTATAGTTCCGAAAAATAAGTCAATAATACCGTCTCCGAGAAAGAACTGCAAGTCCTTTTATCTTCCATTCGACTTCGCGGTTTCGTATATTACTAAACAACTACTGAATTCGCAATTTTTCAAAATCAAATCACAGAATTGAACTGACAGAAGTGACATCAGATATTTGATTACTTCAAAAGAATGATGAAGATGTCTATGAAACGCAGGTGTCCCTATACTGTTATAAACTTGAAGTTTCACGTCGATAATTTTCAGATTTCGAAATAATGTAATATCTTCCCAATATTGATTAGTCCTTCCTTATGTCACAGAGATAAATAGTGTATTATACACGGGAAAAATATAAGATTTTAGCTCACGGTTTTTTGTCTCCCTCCGCTACGCGTCGGGAGACAAGACAACCTGGAGCTAAAATCTACTACTTTTTTCCCTTGTATAATAAATAACTATTTCTACGGTTGAAACAGATAATATCGGCATCTTTCTTTTCCTCGTCTTGTAGTCATCTGATTTCCTGTCAAGTAATGCTCATCTAGTAGACAGAGCTGTCATTGCTTGAAATTGGACATTCCATGAGCGATGAGATTCTTTTGAAATAATAACACAATGGAGTCAGAGGCTCGTGAGTCGAACAATTTGCTGATTAAAATTATTTAGATATGGCAGCTCAGAGGTTTTTTCATCAGACGTGTCTCCAATAAAAAAACAAACCTAGATATGGCAGTTTGGAAGATTGTGGAACGTGTCTCCAATTACATCAACAACATATTTGACTGGTTTGTTGATCAATCGTGTCTCCATTCGAAATAACTCAGATAGGGCAGATCAGAGATTTGTTAATCAAACTATAGTCTTCAAATGTTTCAACGAACGACATATTCGACAGCTGCACATCATGGGGATCTTGACAAAAAAGTGGCGCATCCAAGTGGTTAATCAAAAAAACTCCGATAGTTCTTTTAGATTATTCATAGCTTTTTTGTTATATAGAACGGAGTGAAATTTTGAAGGATCTATCATTCTTTCTGTTAGTATTATAGATTTGGAAAAACTGAAAATAATTTTCCATAGCAACTTTCGATGACATTTATAACGTATTAATAATGATTTCACCATGCAATATTCAGTATTCGTAGAACCATCAAGATATTCCTCCAAATACGGTCCTGATTACAAATTCTGAAACCTCTTTTTATTTCAGATGTAACCAACAAACTGATTTGAATGTTTTTCGACTTTTTTTTATCTATCATCATTTTTTCAGAATTCCAAGGAAGAACTATCATTAGATCCAGATATTGTGGAGAAAAATGACTCAAAACACTATCACCTCATTGACTGCTTCTTCTGGCGGATAATCATTTCAAAACATCCTATTATGACAAGTTTCTTCCGATGAATACGGATATGATTATTTTCTCTCAATATCATCAGTTTTTTCTAATTGTCATTAGGAAATTATTTATTATATTGAAAAGATCGATGAAGAAAATGACGATAATGTGTTATGTTGGTAGTAAAGCAATGTATCACTGAGGAGTAGGCGTTTGAAATAGTTCAGAGTTTCTGCGATCTGTCAAAATATAATAATATAATTTTAGTAATACATGATTGTATTCAGAATGAGGAGGACAACTTCCAGAATCAGTGAACACATAATCAGAACTGTATATGAAAAGGTGGTTCCACGAATACGAAACGTTGCATTGAGGAATCAATATAACTAAGATAAATTCATCTCACTTCTGATGTCTTTCGTGTTTGCACTGGCAATCATTTTGGAAAATAACCACCACGGCCGCAAGACAAGTTCGGTACCTCTATCAGATAGTGCACAATAATTTGGGTAATCTGCTGTACTATTGCGGCTTTTTTCTTGATGAGGAAACACAACTCATTATGCAATGTTCTATCCGCCCTAACAAGAGGAAAATAAAACATGAATTTCAATGAAGGTGAATTCTCAATAATGGGGCTCACTATAATGTTTCATATTCCAGATAAAATTCTAACAATATCCTGTATTTTAGTATTCATTAACTTAGGACGTTAACCTCAATTCCTCAAGTACCGCCAACTGAATATAAAAGCCTTTCCAGCTTATTTTCTCGATATATTCGATTGCTCATTTCGTCTCAATCAAATGTGACTGACATACTGACAGTATCAATAATTTTATCAAAGGCGTCATTGTTATTATATTGATTGGAATTTCAGAAAAGTTTGAAATGAATCATATTTCCATCGATGTCTGTTGATTCAAGAATCTTCGTCAGGAAACATGGTATTATTTCAAATAATCCAATGTCTAAATGATAATAGTGATTCGTTGTATTTCTCACCAATAAGGCAGTTCCCGAATAGGCACATGTGAATTTTTTTAACGTTTATTCAACATTAAATGTTGTTGAATGAATGCTTTGCGGGTTGTCAATATGCTAATAAATTAATACGAATACGTTTCAATAACATGCATTCAACATGATTATCTGAAGATTCGTTGATGAATCTGATGAAACTACGTATTTTCTCACTTTAATATTGTTTTCCAACGGTACACGACCATTTCTCAAAGTTATTTGGCGTATTCGGGTACCCATTGGGTTGAAATCATGAGAATTCGATGTTTCTGGATACTCGTGTTCTTAAGTGAGTTATTTAATTATACTCCTCATATTCACCTCGTGCATACAAGTCGTTTGTATGTTTTTAATTAAGCTTAGCAATCCTGATTCCAATTAGCAGTTTGCATATCCAGAGTGCCAGACTCTATGTAGAGAAAGTTGCTACATCGGCGTAAAACTTTGTTGAAGTATGTCGGCTTGGCAGCCTGTGTATGTGGATTAAGTGGGCGCTACATGGGAGATTGTTTTAGGCAAATTGAAAACTACCATTTTAAATAGGGTACTTTATATGAATTGCAGTACATTGAGTTTCATTTCGGGTAACTATGTAGGAACTTTTCATTGAAAAATTTCATGAGGTGAAGTTGATCAGGATAGGGGTTGGAAACATAATTCTAAACGAAACAACTCCGTGCTTTCAACAGTTGGTAAAATATTTTTAGAAACTCAGGAGTGTTTCATTATTATATCCCCACATTCGGTGAAGAATCATTGTTATCTGATATTGATCGTTATTCTAATTTCATAATATTATACTATAGGTTGTAATGGAATCAACACGAGTTTATATATACAGAGAGCATACGTTTCCAAAATTGTCCGATCAGCAGGTGAATGTCATATAACAGCGTGTCTCACTTAACATGCCCTTCCCCCCTCTATACCTCAGTTATTAGTCATGCGATTCCAACCAAATTTGGTGTGGTTTGAATAACCATCAGTATGATCAGTTTTACAGATATGCACATTATGTTGGACAGTGCCGTGCGTTTTTATTGTACTGAAATGGGGTCGATTTTTCATAATATTATATTAGGCATTTTTTTACACCAAATTCAACCTCATATAATTGTTCCTCATGCTTTTGAACCTCCATATGCAGACAATTACCTAATTCCGAATTAACAGGATTGGCTTCATTTATTTCATTTCCAGTCTCGAATGAATGGTGACTTCAAATCAACTACGAATTTTGGAACGTTCAATGGCTCCGGTAGGTGGAGAATCATGATTTAGAAGGAGAAACGAGTTATACTTCTTTATGTTAAACTCACCGTTTCCGAGTAAATAATTATTACGTTCGAAAAAATGCCGTTTAGATGTGCCTGTTTTTCTGAAACCCTTCATCTCATGAAAATCCACATAATATGTGGGTTTGGAACCATCAAGAACAATATTATGAGATCAGTTTTCCTGTGAAAAAATGCCTAATATAATTTAATGAAAAACTGACCCCTATTCATTTCAATAAAAATGCACGGCAGTGTGGCACTGTCTAAAATGATGTTTGTCTTTGAAGAACTGGTCATATTGATGATTATTCATAGCGATACAGATTTGGTAAAGATCGCACGACTGGATAGCTGAGTTATAGAGGAGGGGCCGTTTGAAATGAGACACGCTGTATATATTAAGATGATCTGAATGGCACGGGCGCAGTGAGTTCAATTGGATATCATCGCATCGATAAAGAAAAACTCATTCTCTGAAAAGTTTTATTTCATCATTCTCAACTATCCCAAACTGTTTCCTCTTTGGAGCGCTCTACATATCATGGAAAAATCAACCGTACTAGGTGTAATGCAACAAAATATGAAATAAATACTTCATCAATGATATTTCAACATTCCTCGACTCATACCCACTCAATGGCGGTCTTCTTGACTTAGGAACAGGAGAAATTTTACTGGTTAATTACGTGAGCCAATCATTCAACTTGAACAATATAGGGATTTTCTTTCGTGCGCTCCAAGCGATAAAAAAAACTGTTGAGTTTCGTTCAGAGAAAATTAGACATCGACTATATGAATAAGAGTTTCGAGATATTGCACTTATTCGGGATGAAGTTTTCACAAAATGCGAACTTATTTCCTTAGTTAATGAATGTTCTGACAGCCTGAGGGCTGCCTGGTGACAATATTTTGGCTTGGTTATATTCTTCCTTCTTTTCCTCCTGAAATATGATATTCTTCTGATCCAATCTGTGTATTATGTGAATATCAGTACACCCATGAGATGGAGTGGAACTCTGGCACTTGTTATGCACTCATTGTCTTTAAAAAGATCAATGTATCCCATTATCAATAACTATAGCGTTCTCGCAAAGATGATTGTATCAGATACTATTCATTCATAAAATATCATACTCAGTAGCCGAATTTGGTTAATGACCTCAATGTTTACACCCATCGAAACGTAAATTTCTTTATATAACTACTAAGAATGCGATGCGATATTTTTGAAAATGAAAAAAAAAATCTTTCAGCAAACTAATCTTCCATTAATTATCACAGAATTTCGATATTGAAGGAAGTAGGTCTCCTCCTTCGTTGATAGAGTTGCTTGAATGGTACATTCGATCGACGGACGATTGAATATTGAGCATGGCGAAACTTGCTTCCGCTGATGGGTTAGGAGAGTAATATTATTTCTTGATAAGTTCACGGAGAGGTATGTACAACTAGCCCTCAGTCTAAAAAGGGCATTTATCTGACGTGAAAGAGAATTTTCCACTATAGTTGGGATTTTCATTCTCCATAGTAAAGCTACATTTAAACGATACTAATAAAACTGGATGACTCTCCAGAATATATTCCATCAAGTAACTGTCAAATATGATTATGTTGGTATTATTAAAATCTATGGGACAGTAGTTGATTATGTTTGAGATTGACGGAATAAGAGAGATCCATATAAGACTTCTATGCACTAAATGTCTGAGATTTTAATGATTTGTCTTTATTCATCCATGAAATAAAAGAAGTGATATAGATGAAATAATGGCGACGTATCACCGAAGGCTGTTCTTCAACTTCTCTGCTTTGAGTTACTGATATTATAATAACTCATCTATATCCATCCATGAAATGAGAGAAGTGATATAGATTATATAATGGCAACGTGTCACCCAAAGGTATTCTTCAACTATGATATTTCAATTTGTTATGAATTCATCATAATATATAATAATGATGATAATGATAATGATATGCTCCAGGGGAGTCTGTTGTGAAGAATGAGAGGTGCCGAATTCATCGGAACTTCTCATTCCTCACCCTCAGGCAAATACAAGCTAACAAGCCTGTTGTAGTCCTCTTTGACCATCAAACCAAAGCGATGTTCGTGATCGAGTTTTCGGCGCCAGCCAAACCGAACATCGTTATGAAGGAGGAAAGGATAATCGGACTAAATATCGAGATCTCCTCTTCGAACTCCGCCGGATCCAGACCATTCTGTGGAATTGGTTATCCTGATAATCGGCTTCCTAGGAGGCACACGACATACGCTGTTCTCGGAAATCCAAAAAATCACATCGTGCAGTGATAATTAAGGCACACATCCTGGCTGGTGGAATGCAGAAGGCCGTCATACTAGGAACATTACCTTAACTCTGGGCACACGGTTCTTGGTCCCAGTGATTATTCACCCCACAGGCTGTGAGGACTAGTCACTGGATCTTATCCAGCACGACTCTGCGTTGCGTCAGAGGCCGCAGGGTTGTGACTGGAATTATATGAATGCGATGATAATTATAAAAAAGATAATTAATGATGATAATGATGCTTATATTAATGAGAATATTCATAATTCATTCAACAAGTACGCAGTTCAACACATCACGGTATTTTTTTCTGGGTATCATAAATCGATATTTCACAGGACAATTTCGAATTGGAAAAACCCTATTACGAATCTGCGATTGAGGTCAATGAAAATAACAACTATGAGTGTTGTCGTGGTACTGTTGCCATCTATGAAACCGGATTGCATTGGCGGTATTATATTGTGGCTCATAAGGAATTCACTCATCTGTTTCACATGATTTTCTCAAAAGCTCTTACTAGTACTGATAACTACTGATTCGTCTGAGATCATTCGAAGTTTTGAGAAACGTATTTTTGCGAAAGCAATATACACAAGTGGGATTTTTAAAGCCATTGGAAGCGTAGGGTGTGTTATGCAGTGATTTGATAGATACCTAAGTGATATATCTTGATCAATCGGCAAGTCAGGTTTGGAATTGTCAAGGATATGGAATCTAATCCTACTGCGTAACTTACAACTGAGTGAGGACATTAGTAACTGTTCTTTGTTCATAGCATAAAATTTTAACTATAGTCATTCGCATTGAATCTGTCATGCCTATATTTTGCTTTCAGTTCTGACTGAAAATGTGTTTCTGTTTTATTAGGTGATGTATTGAAGTTTTCATTAATGACATCCGATAGATTTTGTAGAAATACAACATTTTCATTTATATTCAATGTATTTATGTTCGTTTCAGTGCATTTTTTCATAAGTTCTCAGTGCCTTGACTCTTTCAGCCATCCTCCTCTTACTAACGTGCGTTACCCAAGGAGGAGGTTTTGTTGGGCGTACTGTTCGTATTGAGGCTAGATGATTAAAGATTCTCAACAGTGAGTTATCGAAATAATTTATCATTTCATCGATATTGTTACATCTATGGATATAAGCCCAGTCAACATTGTGAAAATGCAGTTGAGAAAGTATACATTTCGAATTTTGGGAAGTATCTGAATTTGATATATGAATAATAGTTCTGAATACACCATGGTAGTGATTATATCCCGAGGCTTCAGCCGAGGAGTATAAGGTTACGTGGTACTAATATTCTTCAATACCAAGGTTTATATCATCAATCATTTCAGTTCTGTGAAACTGAAATATTGACCTACTGTCACTATGAAGGTACAATTCCCAATAATTAGCCATGACCATGACAGCATGAAGTCGTTATTCATGATTACCTACTAGATTCGGGTGCCATTCCTGCAAATCTCTGATCAGAACAGTGCAATCGAGTATATTACAACAGAGGTGGCTAAGCCATTAGCGACTAGTGGTTCATCAAATGACGAAAACTACCTTGATGGTAAAAACACATTTCACGCCTCGAATTGAAGTAGATAATGGTAGGTTTTATAGCTAATGGTGGACAATAGTGAAATTATTTTATTAGGATCAAAAGTGTCAATTTGTTTGACAAGCGAATTTTGCATTTGCGAGGCATATCGTTTAGCGAGACCGAAAGAAAGCAACATTTGCGAGTCAAGCAGAGTCACTTTTTATCCGAATGAAACATGCCATTTTATCTGCAACCGAAACAATTAACTCGAATGAATATGTGAAGTAACCACCAATACCGTGCCATATATGTATGCAATACAACGAATCAAAATCAATGCAAAATCCGTGTGGTGGGAATATTCTACATGCATTAACAGCAGGTTCATACCATTTTCAAGAATATTCGAATTGTAGTTCCAATATAACTACATTCACAGAGTGACATATTTGTGTATGGACCAGGTGCTCTAATGGCAAATACCGCGCCAGTGCCAGGTATAGAAACAAGACGTGAAAAATGTTAGGTTAGTGAGCATATCAACAATAATAATAGCGATTACTTTTTCCTCCCTATATTACACTGTGTTCGACTTGATTTCCGTTGTTTGAGACAAAAAACTATTGCTTGCCGTGATTAAAACAAGTTATCCATCCCGATAATAACGAATGAAATACAGATCAAGCAAGTATGTAAATCTCGAAGGCTATCCTGATCAGAACAAAAATACTTAAGATAAATACTGTCTGTAGGTTAATCGAGGAGGTGGTATATTCATTATTCCAAATTTTTTGGGATTTTCTCTCCTCGTTTCTATAAAATAAAAATATGAATATTATTTCAATATACGTGTAGTAAGGACAAATCAGATGATTTGCCCCAAAATGTCACTGCGTTTAAAGAATTTTCCTATCAGAGAGCCTAAAAGAAAAATTCACTAGCTTGTCAGTGACAATTTGTATTGAAAAAATTTTTGGAGAAGGGAAATAAAGGTATATAGAAAAAATATCAAATTTTCACTTATCTTTGGACGTTTCGGGACCGGTTCTGCTCCCGTTTTCAACATAAGAAGAGATTATTTCAATAGCGAAGTCGTATAATGTCTTGAAGCTTTTCAGTTTTCAATGACAATTGGTGACGTTGGCAATCAAATGAGTTACAGGATGTTTTCATTAATTGATCTTGAATTTACCATTTTCATGTTCAGATTTTAGTAGTGAATACCATGTTCTGTCTATATCAACTGAACAAGAAGCAATGTTATTGTCTCCGTTCAGAAGAATGCAAGCAGATTCCTTGATTTTTCTTTTCTGGTTGTTATCTTCTTTTCCAATAATTTTAATATTATTCCACTTTGCCATATGTTGTCCGTCTTCAGTAAGGATATGTTCAGCTAGTTTCGATTTATCGATGTTTCTTTTCTTTATATTGTACTTATGTTCCTTCGTCCTTACTGAAAGAGGTCTCTTGGTTTCACCTGTATAAAACTTTCCACAAACACAAGGTATACTGTAAATACAATTTTTTGATGATTGTTCTTCATTTTTCGGCTTTGTTTGAGTTAGAATTGATCTCATTGTATTTTCAGTTTTGAACACAGTTTTCACTTGAAATTTATCACCAACACGTTTTATTTTTTCAGATATGCCGGGAATGTATGGTATTATATTTGTCGTTATTGATGGTTGATTTTGTTGTGGTTGACCCTGTTTGTTTTCAATTCGATGAATCGTCCTATCGACAAAATTCTTTGGATAAGAATTGAGTTGGAGAACATTTTTAATGTGGTGGACTTCGTTATTGAAAATTTGTTGGTCAGATGATATTGATTTGGCTCTATCATGGAGTGATTTGATTATTCCTTTCTTAATACTTTTCTGATGATTTGATTGAAAGTTCAAGTATCTGTTAGTATGGGTCTTTTTACGATAAACACTCGTTACAAAGATGTTTTTTGATTTTTCAATAAGAACATCTAGAAACGGTAATTGATTATTAGATTCAATTTCCAAAGTGAACTTTATTGTAGGTTCGGCATTGTTCACATAATCCAGAAAATTATCTAGCTCCATAACATTGTGAGGCCAAATTATGAAAATATCATCTACGTATCGCCACCATGTTTTAGGTTGTTTTTGGTAATTTTTGATGATGTTGTCTTCAAAATTCTCCATAAATATATTGCTTAAAATTGGAGATAATGGCGATCCCATGGCCATTCCAAAGTTTTGTTGATAAAACTCATCACCCAATTGAAAATATGTTGTTTTTAGACACAATTCCAAAAATTCCATTATTCCTTCGATACTTAAATTAGTTCTTTCAGTGAGACTTTCATCGTCTTCTAATTTATGTTTCACTATTTGTAAAGTTTTATCTATTGGAACATTTGTGAATAAACTTACTACATCAAAACTAACAAGAGTATCATTTGTATCAAGAGTGATGTCATTAAGTTTTTCTAAGAAATGAGGAGTATTTCTGATGTAACTCTCACTTTTTCCTGAAATAGGATTGATGATATTCAAGAGAAATCTTGCTAAATTTTGACATGGAGATCCAATTGAACTCACGATTGGTCTCAATGGAACATTTGGTTTGTGTATTTTTGGAAGTCCGTAAAAATGAGGAGGTTTGCTGTGATATGTGGAGATATTCTTTCTTTCCGCGAGTGTCAATTGATTTTCGTGTTTCTTAATAGTGTTACGTATCTTTCTTTCGATATTTGCTGTAGGATCTTTATTCAATTTCGTGTAATTACCATCATTTATAAGTTGTTCAATTTTAGTATTATATTCAATTTTGTCCATGATGACTGTAGCATTTCCTTTATCAGCTGGAAGTATTTTTATTGTGTTATCGTGTTTTAGGTTATTAATTGACTGTTTTTCTATTCTAGTTATGTTTTGTGTGATTTTGTGTTCTTTTTCAATTATAATTTTATTTCTAATTCTATACTCATTAGAAAATTCATCAGGAAGTCTTTGCGCAGTTTGTTCGATTGCTGTAATAAATTCTAATCTTGGAAAATTATTTGGAGTTATTGAAAAATTCATTCCTTTTGATAATATTAATTTCTCAGTATCTGTTAATACTCTCGATGATAGATTCACAACAGTTTTGTTCAAGAAATTCTGTTGACGACTTCTGAATTGCAATTCTTTTCGTTGTTTTTCATTAATGAGATTATTGAATTTTCGTATGTTAATCTGTTTGTTCTTAGCATTCTCCTTTGTATAAGAATTATGAACACAAATGAAAATATGTGTTGAGTCATCCTCGTGTAAATCATTATATAAATTATGTTCTAATTGTGATATGATGTTCTTTATTCTTACCTTATTGTATTTGTGGAAACTTATTCTCTCTCTTACCAATGCCTTACTTGCTTTCAGAACTATCCATTCACATCGTCTACTATAAAATGGTGCTTTTAAATATAACCCTTTTGGTATCACTTCATTATTACGACATTTGCAAAGAAAGGTTAAACTATTTTCCGTGTGAGACAGTTTTATATATAAATCTTCAAGTTTTCTGAACTGATGATTGATGTGAGGCCCATACCTATTTGTTAAATACTGTCTGTAGGTTAATCGAGGAGGTGGTATATTCATTATTCCAAATTTTTTGGGATTTTCTCTCCTCGTTTCTATAAAATAAAAATATGAATATTATTTCAATATACGTGTAGTAAGGACAAATCAGATGATTTGCCCCAAAATGTCACTGCGTTTAAAGAATTTTCCTATCAGAGAGCCTAAAAGAAAAATTCACTAGCTTGTCAGTGACAATTTGTATTGAAAAAATTTTTGGAGAAGAGAAATAAAGGTATATAGAAAAAATATCAAATTTTCACTTATCTTTGGACGTTTCGGGACCGGTTCTGCTCCCGTTTTCAACATAAGAAGAGATTATTTCAATAGCGAAGTCGTATAATGTCTTGAAGCTTTTCAGTTTTCAATGACAATTGGTGACGTTGGCAATCAAATGAGTTACAGGATGTTTTCATTAATTGATCTTGAATTTACCATTTTCATGTTCAGATTTTAGTAGTGAATACCATGTTCTGTCTATATCAACTGAACAAGAAGCAATGTTATTGTCTCCGTTCAGAAGAATGCAAGCAGATTCCTTGATTTTTCTTTTCTGGTTGTTACTACACGTATATTGAAATAATATTCATATTTTTATTTTATAGAAACGAGGAGAGAAAATCCCAAAAAATTTGGAATAATGAATACTTAAGATGTTTATAATTCCTTCATCATACTATAATAAGGTGTATTTATATCCCCAGCATGGGTATGAAATGCCAAATCGGCCAAAATCGGAAACAAATCAGGTATGCGTCCCAACCCAAATAACCAACCATAACAATGTTGTTTATTCTTGATGACCTCTAGTACATCTTTTTCAGTTCCTAGGAGCTGAAGTTCAATTCGAGCTCCTAGGAACTAGAGTTCAACTTTAGCTCCTAGGAACTAAATATGTTGCCTAGCAACAAACCTATTTTTGTGTCAGTAATAGAAACGTCAATTCAAGAGATAATTTTGGTATTAAAATGGACGACTTTTGTGTCGGTTATAGGAAAAAAAATACTTATAGGTATAATTTCTATATACTTGTAGAAATCACGAATCAAATGATTTTCTACAAAATATCACTTCATATAGAAATCTTCTATTTGAAGGAAAGATCGATCGCTAGTTAGTGACACCTTGTTCGACAAATCTAAGACGATAAAAGAGGATATATATAAGTTTATCGAGGAATATGAAATTTCAATCATCTCAAGACGTTTTGGAAGTGAATCTACTCGCGTTAGCAACAAAAAAATGGAGGAAGTAACATAACTTGAAACAAGAGAGTGAATAACATGATGTTCTTATCGATTTATCTTGATCGCAACGTTTTCTATCTATGTCAACTGAAGCATTATTATTGGTATTGATAGTTGTTTGTGTTGTGCATAGAGTTGAAGAACCTATAGAATGATCAGATGATATCGATTATTCCTTTTTAATAACATTTTGATGATTTGATTTGAACTTGGGGTATTTTTGCACGATAAACAGGGTGAGTCAGAATAAGACCGACAAACTTTGTACACGGATTCAAGACCTCATTTTGAGGTGAAAAGTTTTCATCAACCTATATGTCCTGAAATGCATCTTGCAGTTGGGATTTCTCTAAATTCCTTCAGGATCACTGTGACAAACAATATGAAACTCGGTATACCGATTCATCAGGGTGATCACATAAGAGTTCTCATTGCCAAATTTATTCATTTATTTATTTATTCATTAATTTATTTATTTATTTATTTATTTATTTATTTATTTATTTATTTATTTATTTATTTATTTATTTATTTATTTATTTATTTATTTATTTATTTATTTATTTATTTATTTATTTATTTATTTATTCATTTATTTATTTATTTATTTATTTATTTATTTATTTATTTATTTATTTATTTATTTATTTATTTATTTATTTATTTATTTATATATTTATTTATTTATTTATTTATTCATTTATTTATTTATTTATTTATTCATTTATTTATTTATTTATTTATTTATTTATTTATTTATTTATTTATTTATTCATTTATTTATTTATTCATTTATTTATTTATTTATTCATTTATTCATTTATTTATTTATTCATTCATTTATTTATTTATTCATTTATTTATTCATTCATTTATTTATTTATTTATTTATTTATTTATTTATTTATTTATTCATTTATTTATTCATTTATTCATTTATTCATTTATTCATTTATTTATTTATTCATTTATTTATTCATTTATTTATTCATTTATTTATTCATTTATTTATTTATTCATTACCCATACAGCCTATTGTAGCCTAATTACATGGATAACTACAATACCAGAAGATATGATGAACAAGAACGAAGAACTTCAAAAACTATTACCATTAAATACTGATTTGTCCCTCTACAAATAATACAGGGTCGCTGATATGTATGGAAACAGGTGAATATCTCGGCAATCTGTTGTTAGATTTGTTTGAATTTATGTACAGTGTGATTTCAAAACGTGGCGGATTTGAAAATGTTATAGCCTCTGTTGCCACTCTTCCAGTTATTCCGGATTTCTTGTAACTTCCTTATTCTGAATGAAACACCCTGTTCTTCATTGGATTTCCATATTCTCCTTGAAGTGCTGATTCCATCGATCTATCACACTTGGGGTCGAGCTGGAATGATTACATAGGTATAGGGTGTTTAAAATCTTGGTTTTTCAACTTTAGGATTTTTTTGTGTAGAAACTATCCATTATCGATCAAAACCGCTCCAATGTTCCTATCTTCACTTTTGATTCACTATCTACTGACTATTTAATTGGAACAGATACAGAGGGTGATCAGAATTCGGAATCTTGAACCACCCTGTATTTGTTTCAATTAAATGTCAGTAGATAGTAAATCAAAAGTAAAGATGGGAACATTGGAGCGGTTCTGATCGATAATGAATAGTTTCGACACAAAAAATCTTAAAGTTGAAAAATCTAGATTTTAAACACCCCATACCTATGTATTCATTTCCGCTAGACCCCAAGTGGAATAGATCGATGGAATTATCTCTTCAAGGAGAATCTGAAAATTCAATAAATTACAGGGTGTTCCATTTAAAATAAGGAAGTTAATAAAAAATCCGGTATAACTGAAAAAGTGGCAACATTGGCTATGACGTTTTCAAATCTGCCCCGTTCTGAAATCACACAGTACATTAATTCATAAAAATCCAACAACAGGTTACCGAGATATTCATCTGTTTCCATACATATCAGCAACCCTGTATATTGAAATAATACGAATACTTTTATTTTATAGAAACGAGGAGAGAAAATCCCCAAGAATCAAGTGAAATGACTATTATCATTAGTTGATGAATAAAAAATTTAAAATTATCAATGAACAATACCAGAATTGTAGAGTCTAAACTAAATAAGAAACTTACGGATAGATGAGTCTCAGTTAGATGTATTCAATAAATGCTCCAATATGCATTTACGATAAAGCACTGGTGGCAAGGTCCAGTCCGAATTAGCTAATCTAAGTAATAATACGAGTGATGCTCTTATGGAACCTAATAATGTGACATTGAACATAAGTGTGAAACGAGTACGACGTGGTGGTACATTGAGAGGAATCATGTTAAGAATTTATGGAGAATCTACTTTGTTGGTTAGTATTTTGTACAGAAACATCATAGAGTTCAAACTTCTTCTTTTTTCCAAGGATAGTATCGTGAAATCGGATCTCAACTGTGATGTTCTCATGGTATTATAATTGGACCATACATGATGCTGTTTGAAATATAGATACCTTAACAATTTATCCTGATTTTTTTCCATTTCGTACATATACATTTGATATTCCTCAAACCAAATAATAGAAGCAAACCTCGATTGAGGCCTTACTAGTGAATAATACAGTAACTCAATCGTGTTTATATTAGAAAATCCGGCCGTCTGTCTGAATACAAATCCTAAAAGTCGATAAGCAGATTTTTCCTAATATGGCTAGCAAAGGAGAACTATGAATTGTAAGTTATCCCAAGATCTTCTATTTCTGTTTTCCTTTCTGGGACCTCTTCATTCATTTCATTTTCAAAAATTATTGGTTCTTTCTGACGCGTTATCGTCAGTACAGAACATTTCTTCAGATTGAAATATAATTTATTCTTCTGGCACCATTCCATAATGCTATATCAATATCTTTCTGCAGGTCTATATAGTCTCGGACTGTGTTTATCCGTTTGAAAAGTTTCAAATCCTCAGCAAAGAGTAGGCAATTCGAATATTTCAATCTCAAGGGTAGGTCGTTAATAAAAAGTATAAAGAGAGGAGGTCCTAGGTTTGAACCTTGTGGAACGCCTGAATTGGCCAGAAATTCTCCTGACGTATTCCCTTTGTGCCTAACAATGAAATATCGATTTTGTAAATAATTGTTTATCAGTTCTAAAAAATTTCTGGATAGTCCGTACCTACTAATCTTTTCCAATAGAACGTCATGATGCACTTGGTCGAATGCCTAATGGAAGTCTGTGAACACAGCATCCAGTTGTGATTTATTCTCTAAAGTGTTGAAAGCCTCGTTACTAAATATTAATGAATTCGTACTAATCGATTTTTTCCTCATAAAACCGTGTTGTTGAGGTATAATGTATTTGTTGGTGAAATTACTGAGTTTGCTGAAAATAATATGTTCTAATAATTTAGCTGGTGCGCACATTATTGAAATAGCCCTATAATTGTTCACGTCCATTTTTTTTTCAGACTAATGCAGATGTATCGTTATAGAAGCTCTGATGAACAACAAATATTTGTATATTGTGAATTAAATAACATTTATATAAGAATTGAAATAATTTGCTTACAAACAGCTAAGTATATATTCAGATTGAAAGTTCTCAGAAATAAAAGGAAAATGTATACCCATAGTTCTACAAACAATACATTAATATTATCATGCTGAAGGTGTGAGCATAGCTCAATCAAAATTCATAAAAACTATAATTAGTAGTAGGTACCTTAGGGTAGAGCAAAAAGATCATTATCAGTTCACGTTTTCTTCTAATTCTTCTTTGATTATCTTCACACTGTTGTCAACTTTAGAGAATATCCTTCCATTCCTGGACCATTCATTTTGTGTTCCATATTTTTTCCTATTCAATGTCATAAGTTGATATCGTTGTTCAGTCAAATCCTCGTTCAGAAGAATTCCAGTTCTCGTTGCGTTTCGAATATGAGACGAAACCCACTATAACAGTTCTGGGTTCATGTATATTCTCAGTGACTTTCCGATTCGAAAGACATTGTTGATGTCACCCAGAGTACATTTGATTTTCAGTCCATCATTGAATAAAAGAAGAACCCTAGCTTGCAGGTTTTCATTGTTCTCATCTTTCATTCCCACCACTCTCAAAGTGTTCATTTTCGACCGTTGTTCCAGGAAATCGACATTTTTACCTTATTTTGTTACTGCTTGTTGGTTAGAGTGAGCTAATTTATCCAAATCATCTATTTTGTTAACTATATTATTTATCTTGCTATCCATTTTCTCAAATTGCTTACCCAGATTCTCCAACTGCGCTTTTATTTTAGCTATGATTTTTTGGAGCCAGTTTGTTGATTACTGTTTCAAGTATACTTTCATCCAGAATATTAGCCATTCCAGATATACTATTGCTACGAGTTACCTCACTCATCGCTTTACTGAATTGGCAACACTGCTAAAATTGACCCCAATGATGTAGTGATGATTTCCGGATATTTCAGGCACTTTCAGTTTTCTGTTTGAATTGAATATCCACTAAGATGATATTCACTGAAAAACTCAGATTCAAACGCATATGAAAAACCACTTGAATTCCAGAGAAATACAGAGCTCACTAATACGATATTTACAGCGCCATACTCTTGAGTAATTGTGTCAACCAGTAGCATCGGGTCGTATATCGCCACATTTTTCTTCATATTTTTGCTCAGACAGATTGTCAAATTGGTGTATGACGTTGCTTCCATATTGTCTATGGAAGATACCTCCGGGAGAATATGATGTCTACTTGAGTTTTGTTTGGCTAGGCTACGCTCAGTCGGCAGTTAGGACTGCTGGCTGGAGACTGCCCTTTACTGATGAGAGTCGAAGAGCTCGAAACCGGACTGTAGGTATCTAGCGTGGCCTGGCTGAATCGAAATCAATAGACATTCAGGATAATCACTTGTATCAGTATTCGTTCATACGAGTCGATGCATAGATTTGGGGAGGATTAGATTGAATTTTCTGCGTGGCCCCCAGTAGCACAGAATATCGGCTGCAAATCGGCTCTGCATTGGCCCAATATTTGAATATCGTAAATCGGTTGGATGATATTGTAACGATATTGAATGAATGAGCTGGACGGATCAATATGAATACAATGTTGATAGGCTTACATTTTTCAGGATCTTGAGAATCCTACATTGTATCGATATTCATAATGACATATGTGATGAAATCTATATTCCTCCTATATCCTGATGATTTATGTCTCGATATTGATAAATCTTCATGAAAGATATATTGATTGCCTGATATCAGTTCATATTACAACTGGATATGTAACCTATATCGATAGAATGTATCTTGGAGGATATTGCAATAAAACATCAGGTTCAATATCGTCACGTGGACTTCTTGATTTCATATATGTATTCCATATCGAATACAAAACTGCTATTCAATGATGACATCCCAATATTCCACCAATATTGTTTGTGTGGATATTGGTAAATTATATGTATACAATAAAGAGTTGTATTCTTATGACACCATCATCTGTTTGATAATGAAGCAATATTGGGAAATGGAGATGACCTCGATATTGCAAAGAATCATCACGTTGGATATCGTGAGGTCGATCAATTTATTCCATATATGTGTACCATATCACAAACTCTATATGGATTCAATGATCAAATCCCAATATCCCAGCGATATTGTTCTAGTGGATTTCATCAGGATGAGGTTGCAGCAATATTGAGAAATGCAGATGATTTAGATATTGCGAAATATCATTATGTTCAATATTGTGAAACCGACTTCCTGATTCCATATATTTGTACCATAACCAGATCCCAATATTGATTCGATGCTGTGATCACAATGTGCAAGCAATAATATCATCCATAAATAGGAATGAAGATAATTCGATATTGGAAATAACTATTAGGATCAATATCGTGAGGTTTACTTTTTGTTTCCATTCATGTTAACCATATCAAAAACCCAAGGTCAATTCAATGATGAAATCTCAATATTAGAGCAATATTACCTATGCATATTTCAGTAAACTTTATGTATACAATATTGTGTTCTGATCTCTTGCAACTATCATCAAGACGATGAAAGAGCAATATTGTTAAATGAATATGATCATCATATTGCAAATAATCATTGTGTTCAATATTGTGAATCCAACTTCCTGATTCTATATATTTGTACCATAGTCAGATCCCAATACTATTTCGATGTTGTCATCACAATGTGCAAGCAATATTATCCATCTTGAGTTCAGTCAGTTATATTGATATAATATTGAGGTGTAATCACTTGATACTATCAACAGGATAATAAAGGGATAATATTGAGAAATGAAGATAATTCTATATTGCAAATAATCATTAGGTTCAATATCGTGAGTTCAACTTCTTGATTCCATTAATGTGTAGGTACCACATCAAAAACTCAGTGTAAATTCAATGATACAATCTCAATATCAGAGCAATATTTCTAATGCTTATTCCAGTCAACTTTATGTATACAATATTGTGCTGTGATCTCTTGAAACTATCATCAAGATGATAATAGAGCAATCTTTATAAATGAATATGAATTTCATATTGCAAATAATCATAGTGTTCAATATTGTGGAACCAACTTCCTGATTCCATATATTTGTACCATAATCAGATCCCAATATCAATTCGATGTTGTTATCACAATGTGCAAGCGATATTATCCATCTTGAGTTCAGTCTGTTATATTGATATAATATTGAGGCGTAATCTCTAGATACTATCAACATGATGATAATGGAGCAATATTGAGAAATGAAGATTAGTTCAATATTGCTAGCAAACATCAGGTTCAATATAGTAAAGTCACCTCCTAGATTTCATATATGTGTACCATATCAAACACCTAATATCAATTCAATGATGAATTCTCAATATTAGAGCTTTCTCGCGCACGTTCGAGTGTTACCGTGAACGACAAGACTAGTCACCACTGTTGCCATCTTGGTTTTGTCACTAAATCTAGTATTTTCAGTAGTAATACTATAATACTATAAGTACTTCAAAAGATTAGGGCTAAACATCGATAACTTTTGTTGCATATAATTACGAAGAGTATCAGTTTTACAGTTGAAATAATCCGATCACGATGCGAAAGGATTATTATGTTGAACGGACACGATTATTTTTAATTGTGCAGAAAGTTTAAGATGCATAATCTTGAAGATTTCAAAGTTCGAATTGTATTCGATGCGATTATTTTTTGCGTAGTTCTGAACGAACGTCTAAATTTGACCATACGCTTTGTTTGTATGTAACAATATGCATTGATTAGTAAATGGAAATGGAAATGATTCTAAAAAAATGGCTGCTCCAAGATGGCGGACAAGATTTGGTCCCATTCCATTCAAAATTGGTAAATGGGGGTTTTTGAGGTCGACGATCATGATATTTTTGTTAAAATTTGTAAATTCAAGATGGCGGCTTACAAATAAGTGTATGTTTTTGTATAAATGACGATAACTCCGTTGTTATCAACACAAAACTATAACTGCGACATGTCATCTGTAAGAGGAAAAAAAGTTATTTGTAACTAAGTCATAGTGAGCTATGAGCTTCATTTGAACAGCTAAAGTTGGTGCTGATATCTCAAATTCTAGAAGAGTTATCATATTTTTTTCGAATTCACTTCGAAAAACTCCCATGAGAATGTGAAATTCCTATCTGAATATTTTCATGAATAAAGAAGTTACGGAGGAGACATGAAAATGATCAAAATTTGTTTTTTGCGTATAAAACAAAAACAAATAGATTTTATCAAAATATTTTTTCACATTATAGTTGGCCTTGACAAACTCCACATTTGGTGTAATTTAACCGACCTCGTATCTCTCACCGTTAGAAAGATACCCATCGTGAGCATGGTAAGTGGGACACACTGTATAAACAAATGCGCAAAGTGGAATAATACATAATCGGTGATGAAATGTTCATTTCAACACAAGTTATGAAATGAAACAAAATTATGAATGGATGAATAAGAGAATAGTGCATTTTGTGTTGCTTCCTCCATATCACTTGGAGATTCTGAACTTGTGCACAAATATTACATCAAACAAATGATTTTATTTATTGTGGAATTTCAATTCAAGATACACCTAGGTAGGCATTCCAGTTTTTTCACATTATTCTGATATTCTTGTCTGAACAAGAAATGTATGTTTCTAGTATAACGTGTCTACTAGTACACCCGACAACACTGTCGGGCAAATACCTCAGGTCATAGAGTGACTATCTTTGCTCGACACTCATTAGCTCAGTTCTTTCAGTTGTCTCATAGAGTCTTCAAGCGTGTGGCGTGGATCGCGAGTGGTATATTATAACAGTGGTGCAAAAAAAAATAAGGTAACATTACTTATCCCAATTATTGATACTAGTTCAACTTTGATACAATTTCGATTATGTTCTTCCTTGCCATACCATGTGCTGATGCTGCAAAATCCAAAAATTTTTTCGACCCCTCGATGCCCTCGTGCAGTTTGGTAGTTCAGTCAGAAAAATGTTTTTACCTACTTACTATGTAACAAGTATAAGTTAACCTATTGATATCATTCGAGTACTAAAGTCCATGTACCTGAGTAAAATCGTAGATACTTTTTTGTTACGTACACATCAGTGTTCGCCATAAGTTATCCAGCAGCACACACAATGTGTACCTACTCATTTCAGCACGATATCGAAATAATATTGTTGAGAAGTTATTGGTACAATATTGGGAAATAATGATGGAATAATATAGGATCCCTAGATTTGGCAAAATATTGTACCTACATACCTAAGTATTGAAGATGCTTTATTAATAACGATAATGCGATTTTCGAAACATAATGAGTATTGTTAGATGATGAAACTTCAATAGGTACCTAGATCTCGGGGTAGGTATATACAATGTGTTCCATTGTCGATGATTTTCTCAGTTGTCTCATTTCAGCACGATATCGAAACAATATTTTTGAGAAGTTATTGGTACAATATTGGAGAATAATGATGGTATAATATAGGATCCCTAGATTTGGCAAAATATTGTACCTACATACCTAAGTATAGAAGATGCTTTATTGATAACGGTAATGCGATTTTCGAAACATATGAGTATTGTTAGATGATGAAACTTCAATAGGTACCTTGATCTCGGGGTAGGTATATACAATGTGTTCCATTATCGAAGATTTTCTCAGTTGTCTCATTCCAGCACGATATCGAAACAATATTGTTGAGAAGTTATTGGTACAATATTGGGGAATAATGATGGTATAATATAGGATTCCTAGATTTGGCAAAATATTGTACCTACATACCTACCTAAGTACAGATGCTTTATTAATAACGGTAATGCGATTTTTGAAACATATGAGTATTGTTCGATGATGAAACTTCAATATAGGTACCTAGATCTCGGGGTAGGTATACAATGTGTGACATTATCGATGATTTTCTCAGTTGTCTTTGGAGATAGAGAGTTGCGGTTTTCACATTACTAAATTATTTATGTTGGCCCTGTTGGCCCAACTTTGATACAAAGTTTTCACGTATATACAGGAAATCCAAGATGAATATAAAAGAATATACAGGGTTTCCTATTCAAACATTAAAAGTTGAGGTTGATTCCGGTTGAAACGGAAGTGATTTTATCAATAAATGATTAATTTGGTATACCTAGTTGCTACCCACGAAATTTCGAAATCCTATCACGATTGATTCAGAAGTTACAGTACTGGCCGATTTCTATACACTTCTCTTATATCAATCTTCAACGGGGCTCAAGGGATAATCTCTCCCTTTACCGCTTCCTTGATCGGCCACTGGCCGCAAACAGAATTCTCACAGTTCTGCATTTCTTACGTAGAATACACTGGCGTATTTATTTGACTTCCATAAATGATTATTGTTCAGAAAATGGAGCCAACATAAATTCTTTTCAAATGAGACATTAGTATGTTCATGTATAATTGGACTCAGGTTTTTTAAAATAGTACAGTATTGTGAAAACCGCAACGCTGTATATCCAAATACAACTGAGATATCTATGAAAATCATAGAAAATGGGATAATATGTACTTACCTAAACAGGGTGAAGCGATAGTATGTTCTTCTTCGATATTAGCCAAACGTCAGATATACAGGGTGTTTCCGAAGTTGGGGCGATAAATGGAATGCGGTGTTTTATGAGACAGAAAAAAATTGTTCTGAAATTTTGTCAAAAAATGTGCGCTTACACCATAATTCATCTTTCAACTATTTTTGAACGTCCGGCAATATTGCAAAAGTCATTGGTACTTCCGGTGCTTGTGATCTCGCAGAAAGCAAACTAACGCTTGAATTGGGCTATTAACCTTTTATCAATGATTTACAAGAGTTTCAGGCAAACTTTGGAGCTCAATATCTTCCAAAATGATTTTTTTCGACAAAAATGTATTCTTTCATTTCGTTTTGTTTTTCCGTCTCCATCATCCATTTCATTGATCGCCCCAAGTTAGGAAACACTCAGTATAGAAAAAATTCAAATACAATAATTATAAATTATAATGTTCCATGATAACTGTCACCTGAAATTATTTTCGAATCTATAGGGTGTTAGCATTCCAAGATATATCGGCCGATTATGTGTTTTTTTGAATAGGACACCCTGTATATTTTCGCATTTATAGATTTTTCGTGGGAGTCTGGTTTTAGAAATGCATAACACTTGAAATCATGCGAAAATGATTACAGAGGTATAGGGTATTCAAAATCTAGATTTTTCAATTTCTGGATTTTTTTGTGTCGAAACTATTCATTATTGTTCGAAACGGCTTACATGTCCTTAATTTAACCATAGATTAATGACTCCCCCGTTAATTGGAACAGATCCAGGGTGGAGCAATAGTGCTTTTGAGCTCGATCGTCAAGTTCTATACAGGGTGTTTCATTGGGAAAGGTAAATAATTTAACTATGGATAGGGGTCACTGGGGTGATTTCATAAAACCCATGGTTGATGGGTCTTAGTCTTCTTATAACCGAGATACAGGATGTTTCATCAATTTTGTCCATATCTTCATTGTCTCATAACTTATATCACAATATCTATTCAACTATATTGTCTATATATAAGTTTTCGATATAGCTCTGAGCTTTATTTTTGATATTTGTCAATATTTTTTTTCAATTCACTCCCCACATTGGAATATCATTGTTCCATAAACTTTCGCATACGACATTATTCCATATATGATCATCTATCATCCCAGCATATTGATGTTGGATATAATATTTATATATTCCTTAAATATATCTTGAATATCAATTTCCAATGATCACCACATATTCTCAACCAATATCCGCATAACTATATTTTATGAATATTTTATATTGATTCTGTTCCAAGCATACTGTTCAATATGTGTATATATTTGTTTTGAATCTCCTGTTAATATTATGGATAGATATTGTATCAACGTTTGATTGATAGAAACATGAATATCATCCATCAATACCTAAGCATACCGATATTTCATACGGAATATATATTTCTTGGCGATATGTTTGAGATATTGTTAATAAATAACCCGTCCATATTCCTACCCAATGTCTGAGTTACTATATAGTATGAATATAAGATACTGATATAATTTGAAGCATTCTTTTGAATATGTGTCGATATTTTTTTTTTCAATTAGTCTCAACATCAGTCATGAATGCAATAACAAGATTATTTCTCATTATTGATCTATATTTGGTGTCAATATTTATAATATATCACTACGTGGTGATGCCAAGAATATTGCTCATCTTCAACCTACTATATTGTTGGTCAATATCGATGAGCCATCAGTTACATATATAGAGATGATGAATGATTCTCAATCAACGCACTTCATTGTTTTTTTTTCATATCAAAAAATCAATATTGTAGGATGAATATAAATCAATATTATTTCAGATATTTTGTTGAATGATTTAACAATCTTTTTATGAAACATCGAATCAATATCGATCTACAATAGCATGTTGAATGTTTGGATCCAATATTGTGCCTACTTGATTTCTCGATATTGCGCCAATTTTTCATCCATATTGGTCCAATATCGGCCCAATATGAGTGTGCTACTTGGGGCATTACCCAGGAAAGTAGTTGTTTTTCTCCCGAAATCTACCATTGTTGTTCATTTTATGAACATTGCGTGGATATGACTCTGACTTTTCTGTATTTATTTAGTTTATATTGAAGTATGACTTGAAGTGCAACCTAATATATGTACTAGCTGTGAAATATGTGAATTTGATCATTATATAATACTCGACCACGCATTGAATAATACTCGACACCCTGTATCTCAGTGAGGATGCATTCTAGTACATACGTTGATAGAAACTTTTCACCTCAAAATAAGGTGAGGAATCTGTGTACGAAGTTTGTCGGTCTCATTCTGAATCACCCTGTATACTCCTTATGGATGTTCCATCACCTTGATCAACCTACAGACAGAATGAATCATGTTTTATGATGCAATAAAGTCACTCTGGTCTCATTTACCTACCAAGATTTTTCTTCGATCTGCATCAAATTGTGATGTGAAGATAAACAGATCCAATATGAAATTTGGCGGGAAATATAGGCATAATAATAAATTTTCCAGTAGTGTCTAACAAGAATTTATCCCCAAGTGGGCTGGGAAAATCCCAAATATCCCAGGTGAACCTAATCAATGTTTATATCCAGAGGTTATCTGACTTACACACTTGTGATCGCAAATTTGATATTCATCTGGAGTATATTACATTTAATTCATTCAAATCCAGGGCCAGGATATTAACCCTATCCTACGGATAAACTAGAAGTTAATATGGAGAACATATTATTTGATAATCGAGGAATGATGATTTATTCATGATGTTCAAATCGTTGCTTTCTCCAATCGTTGTTGAGCATGAAATACTGAAATGATGATATATTCTAGAAGTATAAAACATCTTCTTCCGATTTCATATCTAGTGATCTTGTGAAATGCATCGTTGAAACTTGTGAAAATTTCGAATACTTTCAGAGATATCCGAATTACATCGAAATCACCTGAAATTTACAATTATTCGAAGGAATCAATCGAAATTTATGAACGACATTTTATCATGCCCACTCTTTCTCTCCTGGAATTTGCAGTTTTCAGATTTGTTATCCGACATTTTGTCTTCCAGAAACCATCATCAACTCATTTTTTTTTCCTTCTAATTCGGGCCCGGATTCTTCATTTCAATTTTGCTCAATTTCAGATAATTCAAAAGCTATGAGCTTGACCAATCACATATTCTTCGGATTTAAAATTTGAGGCTGCCACTTTCTGAAAAAAAAAAAAAAGAGATAATGATGGAGTATCATTCATTTCGATCAATTCCTCCAAATAACTTGAAAAATAATGAGAATAAGTTTCAGGAAAGTTCGTTTTTTTTTTCGATATCTCTGAAAGTATTCGGAATTTTGTTAGGTGCGAATTTGCCAAAATTTAATCGAATCTGTCTCTCTCCCGGCTTAAAAAACTCAATGATGAGGCTCTAAATCCATTCACCCTGTTTAGGATATCCTCCTACAATCAGCGTGTGAAATCTTGGCAGTGAATTCCATGACAAAATATATTGAAAAAGAACCTGTGCATTTCGTCATAACCGAGGAAGAGTACACATTTATGAGTTCTGTACAAAAATTCCAAACAAACTTCCTGACAAAGAATTGCTGAACAGAAATTATATTTTATGACTAACAGATTTCGAGATGCTGTAGGTCCCTTGAAAGTCATACTTTGACTCATGTTTCTGACGCTGCTCTTCTGTTGGTTTTAGGATTCTTCCGCTGGAATATTGGATGCTGATTTTGAGACATTCTGTTAATTCTTACAAATTGGAGTTTGAAATGTTTATTTATTGAGGAAATCAAGTTTTTAGCCGATGGAATGATATTCATCATGATCTTGTTATTGGTTTTATAACCCAATCAACACTAATAGAAATAGTCGGTAGTGAATACAAAACGGTTAGTAAAATAGGCGCGCGCCAGTCACTACATTCCTCTAATAATACCATATCAAAATTGTATCATACACTATGAGTATCATACAATTTTGATGTGGTGAGCTCTGATATAGGAAAATATCATACAATTTTGTAATGGTATTATTAGATGAATGTGGTGACTGGCGCTCAGTAAACGTTTGATATTTACTACCGACTATTTTTTTTAAGTGACGCTATGCCCACATACCAAATTTGAGTAAAATATCATGAGCCGTTCCAGAGTTATGAAGCAAAAACGATTAGGAAATTTCAACTCTAGAGCAGTCTAGTGTCCAAACTAAAGAACTTTGTACTGAGGTAAGTTAGCTTGTATCGAATTATTTTGGTCTGAGGAATATGTGGTGAGTTTTTGTAGAGACCATTTAGGGACACCCTGTAGATACACTGTTCGTAAGCATCATCAGTGCAGTGAGAAGATGATTCTATTTGGTTATTGAGTATGTCCATGGTACCGTCCTTGATTCTGAGAATTTTAGAATCCTATATCTAATTACGCAAGATATACAGAGTGATGGTTACAAGAAGAGTATACGATATACCTACCTACCTGTCGGTAGAATGTGAATAATTTGATTAAAAAATCGTTGATTTTCTCAACCTATTTTTTGTCATCTTATATGATTTTTTGGTAATATTGGTGTAGGCATTCTATAAAATTATAACAGAGGACTGCCAATAAGCGCTCATCTGGTCATTGAGTGTATCGTCGGTAGCTCTCTCGCTCCCGGAAAATTTCAGAATCTCATCTCCATAACCAGGTTCGATATTGCCTGCTGTATAGTACGTCCCCAGCCAAATTCAGCTTCTATGATAATTCGTTTTCAATTTATCAATATTTGACGAGGAATATTTATCAATGTTCTGTCAAGTTCTCTGTTTCACCGGGATTCATAGTGCTTGTTTCATCAATGATCTCGGTATTTTTCGGTCTCTTCGTATGTATTCTGGTAGTGAAATCACTAGGAATCAAATAAATTGCCGATAATCATTTGGCTTCCTTCCTCGTGGACATTCGAGACATCATTCAGGGCACCAATATACATAAACAGAGTGTCCGGAAAGTTCATGCCGTGAATGATAGGGCTGATAGAGCGAGCGAAAACAAAGTGAGTACTTTATATAAAGAAAAATTTGATCGCTTTCCGGTACGGATTTATTGACCTTCAAAGTTTCTGCAAGTCCATACATGAGGTTTATATCTGTATACTCATCATCAATAAACTCATCCATGGTGGTACTAGAGTATCAAATACTGTCAAAATAATTTGGTGTCGATTATGATAATGACTGCAACTACTGCAACAACTGTTATTGTATGAAGAAGTTTGATAGGAATTTTTTCGTGAAAAGTACTGAAAATATTTTGGCTAACTCTATCAGCCCTATCATTCAGAACATGACATTTCCGGACACCCTGTGTTTACCTGAAGACATTTCAATTAATGTCCCATCCTAATATAAGTCAACTGATAGACAATTATTTCCAGGGTCCAAACACTAGTTACATGAATTTTGTTTTCACATTATGACGATAGGAGCAATGAAAGCGTCGATTGCAGCGACGATTAGAGCAAATAATTTAAGAAAATATTTCTTCCCTGATGAATTCATGTTAGAGCTTTGATGCTAGTGACGTGAAAAGTCCTTGTTTCCTTCAAAATTTGAACAAAACAAACTAGCGAGGTCGGGGGGAATTCAGGTTTGATGGTCCCTGTTTTACTACTGTTTGGTACGAAGATTGTTGTTATAACGTGGTGTAGCGTCGAGGCTCACCATATGGAGGGTTATTCCGTGGTTTTGGAGGTTCTAGATTCATAATCCAATACTGTTTCATTTGTGCAAATCGGTCAAGTCGTTTTAAACTGGCAAGCGTTTGAAGTCTGCTTAATATATTTTCAAACTGAAATAATTTTAAATCGCAACAAAATTTCAGGAAATCCTGGTGATGTTGACCGTTCTTTTTCGGTTTTGGAATTCATTCTGAATGTTATTTCATGTTTCCGACGTGGACTCCAAATGCTTGTCAGCGTTGTTGTATAGAGAATCAAAAAACCCTCAAAGCCAGGTACCCTACCGATCCTAGGCCATGAAATCATAACCATTATGATGCCAAAAAATAGTGAAAGAGGTACCTCATATCCTGAATTCTACCCGACCTCGCTAGTTTGTTTCGTTCAAAAGAGGGGAAGGACTTTTTACGTCCCCACTGTATGGTTCAAGTTATTCACTTCATTTGGAAATTATTCGAGACATAAGAGCTGAAAAGAGAGGATTTTGGGATCCTAGTTCTAGTTGTGTGAAACTAGCTCAGCCAATGTTTTTTGTTCTTGAGAATTTATGACAACTTTACTGTCAACATTTGGCGAAAAATCATTCCCAATAGCAAGTTTCATGCAGAATAGGATGACGTTGATCCTCCCTTCAATATACTTGTACGATTGTTTTTAATGCGACTGTACCTATCAAATCGATAAACGTGCTTTGTTCAATGTGGTCGCTACTATATCCCAACTTTTATCAACAGTTAAATCACAATAGCTGTTTTTCAATAGATAAATCCCCCTTTTTGACGAAAAACAATTGCCAATCAGTAATCTTAGGAAAAAAAACTCAAATGAATAAAATGCGAGACCGTACACTGCTGTGTCTTCGCATCGTGTGAGCGGATGTGCACATTGATATTAATTCAACAACACTAGTTCTGATAACCACTTCACAAAAACTTGGATTCTTGTTTCGTGCGAAAATCTCCCCTACACCTCGACAGATTCTCATAATCTACACATACGGCAAGTTCTTGATGGTCTTAGATTCTATCCAGAAAAGAGCCATTCACTCGGTGGGCGATGCCACACTCACTAACTCTTCGACCCCATTTGGACACCGTAGAAAAGTTTCATAGATACTTCCACGAGTATTGTTCCGCAGAAATCTCTGCTATTATTCCATCACTAGCAAATCACAGTCAGATGAACTCGACGAGCCCAGCACACCTGTTCGTCGTTAAACTTGAAAAATATCGAACAATTTACACTCTACCAAGTCTCGTTCGTTAATAGAACGGCGGAGCATTCGAATTCTGTGGCAATGAATGTATTTCCATGAACTTTCAACCTCCAAAAGTTCAAAACAAATTTCAACACTAACTTTCTCTCCTCTCTATAGGTACGCACGATATGTCACGAGCATTATGGAATTTTCTTCTCGTGCGCTCCAAGAGATGGAACAAAACACCATAGCCTGAGGTCAACGTGTGATATGACACGATGATTCCTGATGTGGATCATGTTGATAGTGTTGATTTTCTGCTAGGCAACACTAGACATTCGGAGTGTTGAATCACAGTGAGAGATCCCTTGAAATTTCATCTATGGAAAGTTAACACCAAACCCTTCTCATTTGATGATATACAATCATTTTTTATAAAAATATGGGTTTTGAGTAACCATATCCTCGATTCAAAGGTCAAGAATCCAATATGAAAACAATTGAATCACGCCCTCTCCAATGATATGAAAATATACCTACTCATCAATTGGATGCAAGTTCGATGTATGTTGGTATAAAAAGAGAATAAGGTTTTCAATGAACCTTAATTCCTCATTTTCAACAACACAATAATCGTGAGGAGAAGTAACTTTTCAGAACAATATGATGCGTTGAAGTGACTTTTCCGCACGATTTCATGTATCTTTTGGAAAATACAACTCAAAACGGAAACGGAAACGTAGGAATATTGAATATATGCTGAAAAACAGAAAACATTTTTTAAGCTGAGCTGTATTATTAGGCGAGAAGCTTCAGCATCGTCTGATTGTCATTGAAAGACATTGTGAGTCAAATGCATGAGTGACATTTCAATAAGAATCGAAATCAGAGATTTCTAAAAATAATGATGAATTTATTATAAAGAGTGTCCCACGATGATAGACAGGGAATATCTCAGAACTAAGAAGTATTAGGAAATTGTATTGGGTAAATGGGAAACAGAAACAAACTCAAAGTCGGTCGACCACGGAATCATTTCTGAACAATCAATTTTGTGGTAGACCGGCTTTGATCTCACGTGATTTTCCCAAGTAGAGTTATTGCTGATAGTGATCCCAAGCATCAAAATGGATGTCTTCAAAGGTATGGTTACTCCTGACAAGCTTATGTTGGGCACAGTGAGATCGGCTTTTCTAGAGACTTCATGCTGAGGGTAGATTCATTCTCCGCAATATCAACACTCGCGGTAAATTTCACGCCGTTTGAAAAGTACCGTGGCATTATTGGTGATTTTAGCTCCTTATTGGAATTGACCGAAAGATTGAAAAAAATCAAATCACAAGGTATTCGAGTGATGATTCAATTCAAAGATGAAAAGATAAAAGGTTTCTCGACTGTTGTGCTATCCGCAGTAAGACACTGTCATCACCATCGCGTGCGACCCTTACCTCAACACAGTACAGTGGTACTAACAGTGAATCCTTTTGTTGACAAGTGTGAATCAGGCAAAACCTGAATCATTATAAAAAAAATACCAATCTCCTCCAAAGAACTACATCTTATTACCGAGACATCTTGTTTGATGGTGTTGCCTCAACTGTCATTTTGATCCACTGATTGATTCATTTCTTGGGAGCTGAAGGTATCAAATCAGTTAATTCAACTTTTTCTGATGATTCAATATTTTTTGCATTCTTGGGAGAAGTTACCACATGTATCTGGGATTGAGTTCCTCATAGGAATGAACTGGATCAATTAGGTCCCTGTTTGAAAGCAATGAGATGACATTGAGAGTTTCGCCCAAGCAAAACAACCACTTGAAGAATCATGTAACTCAAGTCCCACGGTTATTATGGTATTGTGGGTATCCGAAAATTCTTGTGCTTTCGGAAAAATGGTGAATAAACCGGTCAATGTATTGTTCAATTTGAGTAGTACCTTCCTGGTGTTCATTCCATCAGTTCGCTTTGAAATAGGGAAGTGATATGGTGACGGTTCACTTCAGTTCCTCATAGAAGATACTCCTTCATGAATAAAGTAGTATGTCCTCAATATGATACAAAAAATTGTCAACCACTTACTTCTTTCATAAAAAATGATCATTCTGTGAAGTTTCTATAACCTCAACTTGAAAGCTTAGCGTTACTATTGGTTAATGGGCGTGTACACCTTAGTAGAACTTTTAACTCAAACCATGTTTATAATGATCCTTTTATACATAAATAATGATTGACGACATAACTCGATCGAAAAATTAACTGGAATGTTTTATTCTTGGACATAAATAATAGTACCTTCTGAAAACAGACCCTCTTATGACGTAGAACCGTGGCCATAGTTAAAAGAAAATACCAAACGCCCTACGGAGACTGGGGCAACTGATATATTAATTCTTTCAACTGTGATCTCGCCTCGCGCTAATTTACTCTGTCAGAAATCATGTATCATTCATCTCTGTCTGGTATAGTCTTGTTTCAGTATTAGGGTTTTGACGTCACATCATCGCCTCGTTTTCAGAGGTCCAAAAAATCGGGGATTTCAATAATTTTTTATAAAACGTAGGGAGCTCACAGCAAGAAACGGTTTGCGGTGGTGAGCTAGTTTGGGTGAGTTCTATCGAATTATGAAATAACTTTTTTTTCGTGATATAGGCCCATTCATCTACATATATATTGAATAATTTTTCCGGAATCAAATAATACTACAGGAAATGAGAAATGCCTTTTTGTGGGGACTAATATTACCTCCATTTACCCAACAGCACTAATAATACATGAACGGAACTGAAAAAATTAAGGAACACTATCAACTCTATCCACATGATTTATAAGCCCAGACTATGCAGTTATGTAACAAGAATATAAGGAACAAAGCAACGTGGAGAGGACCCTTCGTGCTTTATAATGCCATAATAAATCACTTAAAATTTCAACGAGCTAGTAAACAATATTGCGGAAAAGGGAAATTCTAATTTTAAAGTGGCCAATGAAAAGTATAGGCCCATAAATCTTCTTTAATTTTCAGATAGAGTTTTCTGTTCTGCGGTTTATACATTATGTATGAGCCTATTTCCTAGTTTCAACTGATAATCACGCCGCAAACATTTATAATCCTTGGTTTAGAGTTGACAGAATTACGAATTGAGTTGGAAAACGTGCTGAGATAATCGCCACTGGGAATATAATATGACACGTAGACAAAAATGTCTCAAGGTGAATCTAGGTATACAGGGTGAGTAATTTTTCGTTCAACTGAACGACACCTCAAAGAACATCATTCTCAAAATGGAAATTTCATTAGAAAATATATGCGTGGGGCTTCTTTTCCGAAATCATAGACCGAAATACAGGGTGTCACAGTTAGAGATTATTTGGGTCTTTCAAGATCTCTTCTACAATGTTTGAAATGGTGAATTGATATTTTGTTAATCTATATCACTTCAAGATTCGATATTCAGGGCTTTCAGGCGTTTTCGATCACCTACAGATAGTGATATCCTTTTGGAGAATGTAGCTCATTTGATAAGCTTGATTTATTTGCGTGCTGCCTCTGCTTTCAATCAGATTATAAATCAGATTTCGTTTTTCATCTGCAGACTCTTTGCTCTTTTGTATTTTTTCCGAAAGCTGGTATAGATTTCGTGATGAAAGACAAATATAATAAGCTTGTGATGAAATTATATTTCTCGAACACACTTCGATGGATTAGGCATATTTCAATAATTGACCAAATTCGAAAGCTTCATCACGTGTGCGAATGAAAATCAGTGGCAAACCTTGAAAGACACATAATTCTATACCTCAGTTATCAGTTGAGTCAGGATTTTTATATTCTGCAGACTGCAATAAATTGTGTCATTGAGCGCATGCCAGGAAAATAACTACGATTATACAGGTTGTCTCAAAAATGTGTGAAGTCATGATGATATATATATTTTTAATAGCATGTTATATATTTTGTTGCTCATTTGGGTGCTTCTATATAGTGATTACCTACATACTCCTGGAATTCGAATGAAATCGGTTCAGTGATATTCACGTGAAAAAAATATAACAAGAAAATTCGATTATGCACCACTGGTCAAAAACATTGATAATAAAAAAGAAAGTGCCTGCCTAATAGAATCATAAGAGATACAGATTGAATAAGGCCTGAGAGGATCGCTAACCGAGTTCGATTGACACGAATAATCACAGGGTGTGCAAAATTAGGTGGCAAACTTCTCGAATTTCGAAGCACTATAGTTTTATCATTTCAGATTGAAGCCCCTGTATACAGGGTGTTTCATAATTGAATGCTGATCCTAAAGGACGATAATCCTTGGGTGATTTTAAGAAAAATTCTTTATGTGAAGATAGGTCCGCAACAGCTTCGTTTCTGAGATATAGGATGTTGAAGTTTAACAAAAAAATCAGTTATTCCCCAATATCTCTGGAACCGCTCTGGCTTTCTTCTTCAATTCTGGTACATGCCAAGTATGCATAGAAATACATTTTTTCCGTCATAAAAGATTCTTCAATTTCCATCAGTGGCGTCCCTGTTGACCTACCCAGTCATATTCTTCATCAAAATAATGATACGTCACTGTCTTTTCCCCAAATAAATATTATTTTTGTGATTATCCTTTATCTTCTCATGAAAATGGTCCTTTGTCTTTTTTTTTGTTTGGCGAACGGTTTTTGAGTTAGAAAATAAAATGCATCCATTTGCTTTTCCCTATTCGATTTCTACTCTTAGTCTCAATTCCACAATTATTGTGTAACTATTTTTTAAATTTTGTGATGAGTACGCATAAAATTACATTTTAATTTTTAAAAACATAACTATTAACAACAAAAATATCAAAATGAAATTAAGTGTTCAAAATGTCCGCCTCCTGCAAGTATGCACGTTTCAGCCCTCCTTCTCATGGACTCGCGTACTCTTTGGAAGATTCCTGGAGTATTCCTTATGGCTTCACAGGAAGCTATTACGCGGTTTCGCAATTCTTCCTCTGTTCGAATTGGTTGACTGTACACTGAAGTCTTAAGATGTCCCCAAAGAAAATAATCAAGACTGTTTAAGTCTGAGGATCTAGCTGGCCATGATTCTGTTTCGCCACGACCTATCCAGCGATTATGGAAGTTTTGTTTTAAATATTCGCGTGCCAGAGCACTAAAATGAGCAGGTGCACCATCGTGCGTAAACCACATGCGAATTCGTATTAAAATAGGAACATCTTCCAACAGAATTGGCATTCGTTGCGTGAATAAAAAACCATTTTTTTTTTATTTCTAAAACCCAATCGAAATTCTCATCGTTCCAAAAAGTAATTTGCCGAAAACTCGTTTCATCAACTATTCTGAGATTCATTTGACAGAATAAAAAACGAAGGAAGCTTTGATAAACACTTTCTTGATACAACATATCAGGAGTTCATCAGAACTATCCTTCTGAATATCATAGACATCATGAAAGTATATAATATCACAGAAGTTCTAGTGATGAATTTTTCAAAAACGAACAAATAGGAGTATTACCCTCGGTATTACCTAAATATTGAAATGAATGTTCGATATGTCTTTCGTTCTCATAGAGGCACAAGCGAATTCGATCATGGAATGACCTTGCAACTCTTCGTAAAAGAGGTCTGGTGTTATGGTATGAAATGCGTTGAGGATTCTCGGCTGCATATTTTCTGGTGTGGTAGGAGGATCTTGATAAACGATATCCTCAACATAGACCAACACAAAAAAATTCAATTTGATTTAATCGACCAGGCACTCTCTTCATTGTCATTTTTGTTTTTGACCCGTGGTGCAGAACTGAATTTTTGTGTTATATTTTTCACGTGAAAATCGCTGAATCGATTTCAATGAAATTCTAGGAGTATGTAGGTAACTACTGGAAGCACTCAAATGTGCAACAAGATATATGGCATGCCATTGAAAAAATATATCATTAGGACGTCACACTTCTTCACATCATCACACATACTCACTAGATGCCCCGCGCTGTTGCATCAGAGGTAAGCTGCATTTGGGAGAATTGTACTGCACCCAAAGGATGTGAAAGTGACTCAGCTGAGGAAGCTGCTGAATTTCGTCAAAGAAATCGGCATGCCCAGCTAATAAGTGGGCGCACAATGGGCCCTACTGAAGAGGCCTGAGTGCAGGGGTCTATTCACCCGCCCACCTGTGCAGAGAAGAAGAAGAAGAAGAAGAAGAGTCCAATATTGACTGATATAGCTATTAGGTAAAATATAAGCAATCACTCTGCCGTGGCCGAGTTTGTCTATGCGCTGAAATTCGCTAGATAGCCGTTTACGATACGAAGGTACTGTTGGTTCGAATCCGGCTATCGGCTGAGCATTTTTCTTTGAAATGTGTGATTCATTGATAGAAGTGATTCGAATTCCACTATAAGCTGTAGGTCCCGCTCTTCCTAACTCCGTACAAGTATCGAATTCTGGGGAGTTGGTTCCCAACAATGAAGTAGCGATATACAAATTTCACAATTTTGTTCCGCAAACGTGTGCACAAAATTTCGTCATGTCAACACCATGGTGGGAATACGATATGGTGTGCTACGACGCATATAGTTATCAATTCGCCCGAGTCGCCGTGATCATGCGCAGAAAAGACGAATTCAGGATACGTGAGTAGCACACCATATTATATCTCCAACATGGTCAACACAATATCAATAAACTCGCAACGCTGCACTTCCACACTAGCGTCGCAAGTAATAACTCCGTGGTAGGGGAACCTTAGTTAACTCATAGATTAACGACTCCCCTAGATATACACCGTGAATGGGGATTTGGTCAACACTGAAATTAGTGAAACAGAACATACACAGATGTCTCCAGTATCCTTGGTGCGAATAATTCATCCGAGGTCCAGACAGTAATGTGGTCTATTTATAGCGCCGTGCACCCTCGAAACCGGCTATACGTGACAGCGTTGCCAGAATGTGGCATACACTCTTATTACCATTCTTGGATAAAAAATCAGATCAGAATAAAAATAATTATTCTGCATCTTCTCTATAAAAATGAATGTTTGTCTGTCTGTCTGTATGTCCTCGATACAATCGTAAACTGCTCGACTGATTTGGATAATTTTTTTTGTTTATTCCGTTATAGTTCAGGGATGGTATAGGTAGAAAAAAAATTGAAAAAATCTAATATGGCAAAAATTTAAAAAATCAAATATATGGCAGACGAGTTTTGTAATTATGGACCGATTTTATTCAAAATTGGTAGCTGGGGGTTTTCGGGGTCGGAGATTATGATTCTTTCGTCAAAATTAGGGAAGTCAAAATGGCAGATTCAATATGGCGAACGAGTTTTGTGATTATTGACCGATTCTATTGTAAATTGGTATCTGGGGGTTTATAGGGTCGGAGATTATGATTCCGTCGTTAAAATTAGGAAATTCAAAATGGCAGATCCCTTATGGCAGACGAGTTTTTTAATTATGAGTAGATTCAATTGAAAATTGGTATCTGGGGGTTTTTGGGGTCGGAGATAATGATTTCGTCGTCAAAATAAGAAAATTCAAAATGGCGCATCCAATATGGCGGACGGGTTTTGTGATTATGTTGTCATGTTTGTCTATATGTCCGTTATATAATCGTTAACGGCACGGCACGCAGGGTACAGCTAGTTATAATATATTTATCTGATAACTATCATAATAATATTACCTATATCATGAATCTGTTATACAAAAACACTTGAGATATATAAAAGCATGAGTTGAAATATGATATGTTGAAAAGTTGAGAAGTAGAACATTAATTCTTATGAAGAAAATTGGAAAACTTGAATAAGAAAAAGTATGAGATGTTCATGTTCAGAAAAGCTGAAAAATATGAGCTTTGAGATATTGGGAATTTTGAGGCAAAATGTGATTTAGAAAGACCAAACGGTTGAAAAGTTGAGAAATTGAAAATTTTGAGAAATCGAAAATGTTGAAAGACAGTGAAGTCGTGTGCGTTGCAAACCTGAAAACTTGAAAATTTGTAGAAAAACATAATAGGTACTTAAGAATTGGAGAGAGATAAAGGGTTGAAATAGTGGATAATGAAATGAACAACAAACAGGTTGAAGAATTGAAAAGTTGAAATGTATGAGTATGAATGGTTTTGGAAGTTGAAAATTACAGAGAAATCGATTGAAATCGGGATGAAATTGTATAAAGTGAGAATTGAAATATTCAACAATGTGAAAGTGAAAATGATGAAAAGTCAGAAAGCTGAACAACAAACAGGTCGTAGAGTTGAAAAATTGAAGTACAGAAAATCTGAGATGTTGAGGATAATGAGAATTTGAGACAAAATTCAATTTTGAAAGACAGAAAAGTTGAAAATCCGATTCTGAGGATAAAAAATGTAATGGATTGATATATCATGTATGCGTATATGGTGACAAGTTGCATAATTGGAATATCTATTTGATGGTTCGAAAGTGAAAGTTATTAAAAGTTGTAATTGTTGGAAAGCTGAACTACAAACAGGTTAGAGGAATTGAAAATCTGAAGTGTATAAGAGTTGAGGTTTTAAAGTTCTAAAAATTTGTTGTATAATTGAATAGGTACTCAATTTATGAATTTATTAACAGAACAGTTGAATTAATTGAAATTTGAATTTTAGAGAAAAGACAAAAAAATCACATGAAAGTTTTATATATTACTCAAAATACATTACACATTTCATAGAATAACGACTCCCGATGATCTATACACTACGTAAAATATCAAGTTTTGATTTATTTGATACATTCCTACTCTTCTTCTTAATCGAATATTTTTCAGACGTCGACATCCATTTGCACTCTTTATATAATTTTACTACAATCAAATGATTGATGAGGAATTAAAAATGTATCATGCAGTCATCTGTTAACATTGATGATATTATATTATGCTCCGATATATTTTTAAGCTTCATTTTCAATTTCTTAACAATATTATTTGATGAAGAGGAAGTTGTACTATGATATAAAGCAATAATGCAAGGGTTTCGTAGTCCCTAACTTTTCAGGGTCAGTTTTCATTTTGAGTATATGAAAAAAATTGTACATACTCGTGAAGATCTTATCTATGTTCCTGTCGTCTTACTTTTTCGAAATTCGATTCGGTTCCGCCGGAAAAAAAATTGGAAAATCATCCGAAAAACACGTTTTTTAGCGATTTTTTTTAGAAAAAACTGAATCAAATTTCGAAAAAGTGAGACGACAGGAACATAGATTAGATCTTCACAAATATGTACTAATTTTTTCAACCACTCAAAATGAAAAATTAACCTAAAAAGTTAGGGACTACGAAACCCTTGCATGGCAACAATTTGTATCCAGAGAGTGGCGCCGCTCTCAGAATTGATAAGAATTAACATTTATGAATGGAGATGGTATATACATTCCTCATTTGCAATGTTTACGAGGGACTGGCATGTGTAGAAAATACAAATTTCATAATTTCAGTGGGATATCAAATTATCATTATTTCATATCATTTCAGACTGCTTTAAAATACCTATAGAAATTCAAGAATATACGGCAATGTTATTACGGTGAGGCTCTCACAATTAACGATCATATTTCTTGGGTTATCGAAACATGGAAAACCTAATTATTACCTATTTTGAAAAATATAACGTTATCAACGTTTATTTACGCGTATAATTTGAATTATAGGATTACCTCGGAATAATGACGGTCGAATCAGAAACAATTGTGGAAACGATAGAAAATCTACTGCCATCCAGTTCTAGGCATATCAAAAAAATTGTTATCGCAATAAAAAAGGATGCGCTTTTTTATCGGTATCAAAGTTTTTTCACGACGACTCATTAGCGCTGCGGTTTGACACGCATCTTCTGACCCTCGCCGCATGATTTACGACCTTTTATAAAAAATAGGTACCGCTGTTTGCTGCCAATGGAAAATAATTTATGATTTGTGCACAGTGGGAGTTTTGCGATTTTGAAATATTTTCAACAATGACGCAGGGGCCGTATAATTTGCTGACCTATATTAGAGTATGCTGACCGAGCATTTCTGATTCGATTTTTTTTTTCAAATTGCATATCTGAATAGAATATAGATATATAAATGCCACCAGTGAAATTATTATTATTCTCAATTTATTTTTTAATTTTTGGTTATCGCTAGCTGGATTTTTCGATTTACTCTCAACGAGCCTTTTCATTTGATACCCATATTGTAGAAGTATATTGAAAATAGCTATTCCGCCATCTTGGATGGTTCGCCATATTGGATTTAGAATAACGTCACATTATTTCTCGAATTACTATCAACGAGCCCTTTTATTTGATACCCATTTTGTAGAAGTAGATTAAAAATGACCTTTCCGCCATCTTGGATGGTCCGCCATATTCGATTTAGAATGACGTCACATCATTTTTCGAGTTACTCTCAACGAGCTTTTTCATCTGATACCCATATTGTGAAAGTATATCAAAAATAGCTATTCCGCCATCTTTGATGGTCCGCCATATTGGATTTGGAATAACGTCACATCATTTTGCGAATTACTCCCAACTAGCCCTTTCATTTGATACACATATTGTAGAAGTAGACTAAAAATGACCATTCCGCCATCTTGGATGGTCCGCCATACTCAATTTAGAATGACGTCACATTATTTTTCGAGTTACTCTCAACGAGCCTCTTCATTTGATACCCATATTGTGAAAGTATATCAAAAATAGCTGTTCCGCCATCTTGGATAGTCCGCTATATTGGATTTAGAATAACGTGACACAACTTATCGTGCATTGTCATACAAAATTTCAGCTCAATCGGTTGAAGATTTCTACTTCAAAATTGAGTTCAAAGATTCCACCCGAACATACATACATATACATCCATACAAACATACAATGCAAGTTAAATGAAAGCTTTTAAAATATTTAAGGACAGATAAAAGAAAAATGGAATATAGGTATTTTTGAAGAATGGCCTTTGATGATATGATTGTTCTCTCATAAGAATGATATATAAAATATATTTTTCCTACAAACGTCAAAAAATGACAAGGTTCGCGCATTGATAACAAATTGCGAAGTGACACTTTTTTCCCAAGTAGCACACATATATTGGGACAATATCGGTGCAATATTACGAAAATATCGGCAAAATATTGTGAAAGTAATATTGGCGAGAAAAAAAATGTGAACATTCGGCGATATTGGTACAATATCAGTTTCCAAATGTGGGTAAAATATTCTCATATTAATATTGGTTGAATATTCGTAGAATTATATCGTACACAGAATGTAATATCAATATTGGCGAGATATTAATGGTGAACATTCGACAATATTGGTGTAATATATGGAAATATCGGTGAATCATTGATAATCATCATAAAGGTATGTTGTCTCAGAAATATTGGTAGAATATTCTCATACCAATATTGCTGGAATATTCGTGAAGTTATATTGGTCACAAAATGTGATAACAATATTGCTGATAAATGGACAGTGAACATTTGACAATACTGGTGCAATATTGGTTGGAAATATTGGTACATCATTGAAAATCATTATGAAGCTATGTTGTCTTCAAAATATTGGTGGGATATTTTCATACCAATATTTGCGAGTTATTCGCATCAGGAATAATCACAAAGGTCAGCCCAGCCAGAGTGCAATGGGAGGACCTTGCCCTGGGGAAGCCGCCTTGTTGATCACGGTTAACCCCTACTCCAGGTTATAATACTTTACAATCGTCTAGAGCCAATATTTATATTCTCTCGTCTGATCGGCAATGGGAGTACGTTACCAATCATTTATAGCGCCATCTATCGACATCGGTTTGGGAGTGCGTAATATGGAATAAATATCGAGATTTCGATATCGATATGTATTCTCAAAACAATATGTGAACAATATTGCTCACATGATATAGTGAATCACATATCAGCCAATATAAAATGATATTATTTTCTGAATATGGCTAGAAAACTATTCACCCGATATGCAATTGAACTTGAAAATACAATATTGTTTTTCTCTTCTATGTCCGATATAAGATATATATTGAATTACCGTTATTGATATTCATATTTGAATCATTGAAAACCCCTTCAGAATTGGTTATGATTGTTGGAAACAATATGTATACGATATTTTCCGCATGATATCAATCAATATAGGTAAATTCGATGTTCCAAATATTGTTGAAACAATATCCATCCAATTTGCCGTCGAATCCGATTACACAATATTGTATATCCGCTCCAGAATCGACATGAGGAGAATGTTTGAATTGAGATATTGGTTATAGTTGTTGGAAACAATATGTGTGCGATATCTTCCGCATGATATAGTTGGAATGATATCAGTCAATATAGGTAAATTCTATGTTCCAAATATTGTTGAAACAATATTCTACCAATATGCCGCCGAACTCGAACATACAATATTTCATAACCGCTTCAGAATTGACATGGGGAGAATGTTTAAACTGCTATATTGGTTATAATTGTTGGAAACTATATGTATACGATATCTTCCACATGATATGGATAGAATGATATTAATCAAGATAGGTGAATATGATATTTCGAATATTGTTTAAACAATATTCAACCAATATGCCGTCGAACTCAAATATACAATATTGCACAACCGCTTCAGAATCAACATGGGGACAATATTCAAATCGCGATATTGGTTATAAATGTAAGAAGCAAATTGTATACGATATCTTCCACATGATATAGATAAAATGATATCAATCAAGATGAGTGAAAATAATCTTTCAAATATTGTTAAAACAATATCCAACCGATATGCCGTTTAACTTGAATATACAATATTGCATAACCGCTTCGGAATCGACATGGGGAGAATGTTCAAATTGCAATATTGGTTGTAAATGTCGGGAACAATATGAATACGATGTTGTTGTATCGACATTCGTAAAACAATATTATATAACATTCATAGATATGTTTTTCAACACATTGTTAACGAATTTTACAACCAATATTGCTCCAATATTGTAGCTGACAATCCATATTCAGCTCAGGTTGAACGAATATTCCACCAATATTATCATTCCAATATTGTTTGTCCAATATACTCTCATATTGGACCTATATTATTTTTCACATGTACGATATATCTATATCGGCCCAATATGAAATCGGGTTCCAGCCAATATGATGTGCTACCTGTGCAGTTTCCTACGTTACCATGATACCATGCACAAAACAATGCGCGAAGTAAAACAGTGCGCGAAGTACCTACTTCGCGCATTGTTACGTAAAATATATGAGATATTTATATTTCAACCTCATAGTCCTCAATCGAGCAAACATCCACGAAATCATTTATTTCTGGATGTTCAACAATAACTTTGTTCTATCTCTTGGAACGCACGAAAGGAAATTCCTATTTGGTATGCTCGTGGAACATCGTGCGTAACTAGGGAAAGGGGAAGGCCTTTTAAGCCAGTTCAACACTATTTTTTATGTCAAGCTAAGCATATTTTTACATTAGAACTATATTTTTTGACGTTCGTAGAAAAAATGTTGTTTGCAACTCGAGCGCGAAATACTTTGGTCATCTCGACTATTTTTTTAACTCGGCTCCGACTCTTTAAAAAAAATCAGATCTCGATCACCAAAGTAGCATTTCGCGCTCTAGATACAAAAATAACTATTTTGTCTCACGACTGTTTTGTAAAGTGAAATAATCTATTGAATCTCGTTTCGTGAATACTATTTATCAAAAACTTTACTATTCATTACAAAGCTCTTCCGCCATATTGAATCCACTATCTCGAATTTTCTATAATTTTGTCCATTAATCTTTAACCTCGAAAACTCCCAGATACCAATTTTGAATAGAATCCGATTATAAATTACAAAACTCGTCCGCCATATTGGATCCACCATATAGAATTTTTGACGAAGGAATCATAATCTCCGACCATGTGAACCCCCAGATACCAATCTTGAATAGAATCTGATCATAATCACAGAACTCGTCATATTGGGTTCGCCATCTCGAATTTCCTAATTTTGAAGAATTTTTGAACTTATTATCCCATATTTCAGATGAATACAATAAAAAATCAGATATCATGAAAATTGTTCCAGCCGTTGTTGAATTAAAAATGGTGTAACTATCACGAATTTGGACTTCCTTGTATATAGACAGATCTAAACATTCTAAACAATCTAAATTCATCGACTGTTTACCCTAAAAACAGTGCCCCATATCCAAATACATCTTCAGCTTCTAAACTCTGGAGTTTTCGATCAATTGAATTTCCAAAATTTCTACTTTCTCACACTCATGTTCATTTATTTATTGTCAACTCACGTTCTTGAATTTTCCAGCTTCACATAGGTAGGCACAATAACACATCATGAGTAATCATAATTCGAGCACAATGGAAAACTAATAAAATAACATAATACCTACCATAGATTCATAGATTGAAGATTGAAATCTCTTATACATACCAAGGAAGTCTTATACTAAAAATAATTGTGGTTGCAGTATCGTAGATTAATAATAATCTACATGTACCTACCAATATATTAGAAATCCAACAAAAACTAACATTTGACAACTCCGCTTCTATACGCTGAATGCCATGTTACAGAAATCTGTAAAGAATCGAATTTGCGACCACGCGCGGTAATTCGCAATAGCGGCGATAGATGGTAAAAATTCGGGGTCCCAACTAAATCCCAAACAAGCGTTACCGTCTGAATGCATGGGCGGTGTATATCTAGGGGAGTCGTTAATCTATGGTTAACTTGTGTCGAGTCTAATATAAGGAAGGAATTTTTTTTAACAATCAATCGACCTAGATGAACCTTTTTTCTTGAAGAAGGAGAATTTTTCTTGAGGAAGGAAAATATTGTTTCTGCATAAAAAATGAGAAAACCTAACCTACCTATTTTATGAGTATATCTGTACTTGTTTCGTTGACCTGTGTAAAACTTAATGTTTATTAACACCAAATAAAATATTCTATTCTATTCTAACCTAACCTAACCGAACCTCACCTCTGGCCTAAACATAGAAAACCCCTAAATGAACCTATTTTCCATAGAGAATATTTTTTAGAAATCACTTGAGAACAAGAAAAAAATAAAAAAAGATGAGCGTCGCACGGATTCGAACCCCGGCCCTCCGGCTTAGCATGCCACACACATTAAAATTATTTATTCATCTTCAATTCTTTCACAATACAACACATATTATCACACACATTTCTATTTATGTTAGCACATCTATATGTGTGCCTGAATATCCCTCCGCTTGGCGCAGAGGTGGCTGGTGTAGGCCAGGGAATGTGAGTGGGTATGCGAGGTGTTCGTCACAGGTACCTATCTCCTAGGGCTAGGCCCTTTATATAGGTAATCTCGCTGAGGGTACCCAAGAGGGTGGGGGAGCTGTTCAGTCGCGATCAATGTGGGTGGGTTAGCTTGTTTTTGGAGGAAAAGTAAAAAAAAATCGGCAAAACCATAAAAAACCTCCTTCTTGTTCTGCTCGGGCAGCTGTACCACACTTTCGTGAGGCACATCTGCCCGAGTTCAGTGATCGGTAGTGATTTCTCACGCCCATGTCACTTTTTTATTTTCCTGCTTGAGAGATAGTCTTGTCTAGACCCCCCGGCGTCTCGGGTATTCCCGAGAATCCGGGAGGGATCCCAACTATAGATCACCAGGTTCTCTAAACACATCGGTTGATGCATATATCAGCCCGTGTTTCTTGCGTATGTTATGGTGTTGGCGTAGTGTGGTGATGTTCCGGGTAAGGTCACTTCCAGCGATGTGGTATTTGTAGAATTTGTTTGATATCTTAAGAATGAATTCGTTGATTCTTGGCAAATTACCACATCTTTCGTGGAGGTCTGCCACTCGAGAGTATCTATCACCATTGGTGATAATACGAAGTACTTTGTTCTGCAGCACCTGTAGCCTATTCATAAGAGTAGGTGAGATGCTGCAGAACACAGGACACGCGTACGTCATCACAGGCCTGATGACCTGCTTGTACACCAGGACCTTGTTCTCCTGCGAGAGTGCAGAGGTCCTGGATAACAAGGGGTACATCTTCTTTATGGCTGCTTGTGTTTTTTGTATCAGGTAGTTGATATTGGGCCTGAATGTCATACGAGTGTCCAGTTTAACCCCCAGGTATTTCACAGGGACCGTGTCCCTCACCTCGACACCTTTGACGGTCAAAGGTCTGTTCAGCTTCGATTCCTTGAATTTCTGATGGAAGTTGATGACTTCGGTTTTTGCGCTGTTTTCTTAGCATGCCGATGCTCTGCTTACTGAGCCAACCAGTTGCTTACGAGACGAAGTATGATGAAGTCATTCAGTCGGCGCCGCATAACGCCAGTCGCATCTACTGCCCACTATAGTTTTGTATAGAAATAACAGCACATATAGGGATCAGTATAATCAAGTTAGGAATGAATATAATGGATTATTGAAAAAAGCAAAACAAAACATGTATAGAAATAGAATTGCACAATCAGACAATAAAAGTAAGTCCATGTGGACGATTCATAACGAAGTCATTGGTAAAAATGCATGTCAAGATGATTTTGCAATGGAGGGTAGTCCTAAATCAAACGCAAATGACTTCAATACATATTTGCTAAATATAGTACCGAAGCTAACTGAAAATCTTGAAAGTACCACATTTGAATGTAAAATAAATATTAACAACCAATCAATGTACTTTAAACCATTACAGCCTAATGATATTTTAGAATTATCAAAAGATCTTAAGAACAAACACAGTAGTGGTTTTGATGAAATACCAGCAAGCATCTTAAAGTTCTGTATGGGTGAAATATGTATTGTTTTATGTCACATTATAAATAATTCTTTCAAGTTTGGAATATTTCCGGAATACTTAAAATCAGCAATTATCAAACCATTATGGAAAAAAGGTAATAGACAAGCTATAGAAAACTACAGACCCATAAGCTTGCTACCAAGTTTTTCAAAATTGTTTGAAACAGTGGCCTGCAATCAAATTGTAAATTTTATGAATGCTTGTAACCTATTCAGCAAAACTCAACATGGATACTTAAAGGGTAGATCAACACAGACAGCGATTTTTCAGTTCATTCAGCACATAAATGAAATTATTGAAAAGAAACAGATTGGGTTAGGCATTTTCCTGGATTTATCTAAGGCTTATGATTGTTTGAATCATAATTTCCTACTGATAAAACTAGAAAGATATGGAATTCGAGGAAACATTTTGAAGTGGGTTAAGTCCTTTTTAGAAAATAGAAGTCAGAGAGTAAGACTAATGGCAAGCGGGAAGGCAGTGTTTTCGGAGTCTCTTGATATACACACTGGTATTCCGCAGGGAAGTATGATAGGTCCTATTCTTTTTGTAATTTTTTGCAACGATTTAGGAGATGTTAGTGAAAATAACATAACCAACTTTGCAGATGACACTAGTCTCTTAGTAGGGGCTGAATCATTCCCAGAGCTGACTCAGAGTGCAAGTAAACTATTGTCAGATGTTGAGGAATGGTATGTGATAAATAAATTTATACTGAATAGAGAAAAAACAAATGTTATCCTTTTCAGAACAAGGCAAGCTAGAATTGATACCCCTGAAGCTATTACAATTTTAGACAAGCAGCAGTCAATTGTGGAAAGCACGAAATTCTTAGGAATACACATAGATCAGCATTTAACTTATAGAGAGCATATTGACTGTGTCTGTCTGAAGCTTAACAAAATCTGTTATAGCTTCAGGGTTCTCAAAAAGTATTTAGATTTAGAAAGTCTTCGTATATTGTATTTGGCTAATTTTGAATCTCAAATCAGGTATGGCATAATTTTTTGGGGAGGAAATTCTGATATTCAAAAAGTGTTTGTTATACAGAAGAGAATTGTGAGAGTGATGCATAATATGGTTTATAGGGAGAGTTGTAGGGGGATTTTTAAAGCAAAAAACTTATTAACAACACCTGGTATTTATATTTATGAATGTCTGTTATTTTTTTATAAAAATAGATTTACAATATTTGCTGATGCGTATCCATTACATACATATACAATGAGAAATACTATTGTTAGCTATCCTCGTCATAAACTTACATTAACTGAAAAAAGTGCTTATTATATGTGTTTGAAAATGTTCAATAGTCTGCCGAACGATATGAAAGGTATAACCACTTTAAAAAATTTCAAGAAGGCAACTAGGAAATTGATTGTCGAGATTGAACCTTACAGTATTCAAGATTACTTGGAAAATTGAAAATTGCCATTAATGTATGGAGTTATGTAACCCATCTAGACACTAAGTTTCTGTTCCTTTTTCTTTGACACTATGCCATTTTTGTATCTTCAAACAATCAAAACTTTTGTATTGTAATGTGGGTATGTCTCTGGAATAAAGAGTATTATTATTATAACGTTCTCCCACCACGTAGTTATTACTTGCGGCCGTCCCGCAGACGCTAATCACTTCCACCACCTTTCTTGAACTTTTGACTCGTAGACTCCCGAGATGCAATTCTATATTCAGGCAGCCAAGAAAGTGAGGATCACTACGACCAACAATTAAAATATCGGTTGTCTACGTATGTTTCCATTTCTATTGACAAATAGGAATGTAGGTGCTTCATCCTGTTGGAAGTATTGATTTCTTTAATTCACATTTAGCGCAGCTAACGGGTCGCGAAGTACTATGTCTGAGCAATAATATATCCTTATTGAGTACTTGACAAATATATTTCAGCCGGAAATTATGTCAGATCATGTCTTGAAAGTTATTTTTCCACGAGTCGAGCCCAATCCTATTATTTTTTGTTGAGTGAAACTTGAACATATAATGTATCTGCATTACAAAGGGCTCATGTGGAAACGAAACAAATGATGTTTTTTCATTATGTTTTCTATTATTATACATACTCTAACAACACCAGTACATCCTAGGGACTTCCCATGGACGTCTCTGATTTCATACTAGGACATCCCAGGGATATCCTTTGTCGGGACAACGTACATACTGGGGATGTCCCAGGGACATCCGCTGGCCGCTAATAAAGGCATCCAAGGGATGTCCTTCTGGTACGTCCCTGGGATGTACCAAGTACGATGAAAGAATATCCCTAGGACATCCTTTCGACAAAAAAAAAAGTTGCAGGTCGAGTAGGGAGTGAACCTGGGACCTTTGGTTTATCATGCACGCACCTTGCTCCATTGGTTATCATGCCTCCTGAAGATTTATGTACCAAACAGATTCATAAACAGGACTTAACTACAGAAACCTGGATAAAATACAACTTTATTAGGAATTGGGTATAATTATTATCATTCTTGGGTGTTCAAAAATGAGGGGCATTATGCATGTACGATTTCTGTCTGCGAATAATGGTGATTTCTTAACAAGTTCTGAGACTTTATTCTTTATTCTTATTACAATCATTTTCCGGAAGAGAAACAGACATTTTCAAAAAAATTTTACTCAATAGTTTGATGAAATTCAATGACTCTGATGTGAATGGATATCAGATACTCCAGGGACACGAATAGGATAACCTAGGGATGTACCGGGCGGGATGTTCAACGGACAACTACTGCAGGACTTCCCCTGGATGACCCAATCATGTCCTTGTACCGCGGGACAAAAAAGGGACGTACCTAGGACATCCCTGTGTTGTTAGGGTACCTACTTGCCTGGCTTGAGCCTCTAAACCATTACTACTATACACATAGTAACCTGGCGAACAACTTAGAACGGCTGTCAGCAATCCATCTTTCAACTTTGATCGTCAATAACTTCCATTAGCGGGAAGCTATCATGTTGCAGCTCTCGTTGGTCTGTTGGGATTCAGTTTCTCTATTCGTGTAATAATATGCATACATTACATATTTAATTCACGATATCTATTGATACTCCAGATCACGCCGACAGCCGTTCTTATTTCGTACCTGGTACATACATACTCATTATTGGAAAACCCAAAATACTCCACTGATCGTATCAATTCGAGCATGTGAATATTCAATTAGCAGAAAAATGTAAAGCGTATATTATACGAGAATAGACGTGAAGAATGATATCTCATAATTCTTGATCGAACATTCTTGATTCTTATAATAATCAACCCAATAGGTGAAGGAACAAATAAAAGATCCAAATCTCCTTGGTCGGAATATTTCACTAATTCCACTTGAGCCCTTTCACCAATTTGAGAAGTGATAGCTATGCCTTCAAAAAGAATAAAAACCGCTAACCCCTGAAGTGCCGCAGGGTTGTTCACTTTTATTATTATCAATGAAACAATGATGCTTATTTCTTTCACTAGAAAGCGTTGAATTCCGGCAGAAAATAAAACCCAATTATGATTTTCCATCAACGCACAAAAGGAAGAAAGGCATGCTGAGAGTGGAAAAGGAAAAAGTAAATAATCGAGATTGTTTTTATTGGGGTACAGTGGAACGATTTATTGATCTTTATTATATTCGACTATGGAAATGGGTTGTCAAAAAACGAGAGAGATCGATAGTGTAGGAGTTTTTATCAGACCATGAACATTTTCGACTGACTGAGAAACGTTTTAAAGCATCAAGTCGTCGCTACGCGTTCATGTGAATATGAGGTGGAAAACTTTTCACCCCTGAATTGTAATTGAAAGGAAAATTAATTGTTGATCATCGTGTTACACCTTCAGTGTGACCATTCATAATTTTCGAATTTCAGCTGAACTTGTGGTTGTTCGAGCATCTTTTCAGTATCCAGTGAGATATGAAGGATGTAGGAAAAGACGAGTTCAGTCTGTATATTGGAGGAACTATTTCCGAAGTGAAGGAAATTCAATAGCCTGGCTTTGGGTTCATAACCACAAAGATACCCTTGGGAGATCAGCTGAATATTTCCTCAAGTAACTGCAGCATCTTCCATGAGTTGTCATTTGATTAGCATTTCAGATGATATATCAGGTTTTTAATCTAGAATACTTATTCCGCCATCACATAATGGGAATCTATAAATGAATTTGACGCATGTGCAACCTGTACCAACATATATTGATGGACAGGACATGCACAGGATGAGGTGGATGGTAACCAAATCTTGAAGCATATGCCTCTCAAAACGCTTTGTAACAAGAATTTTTGCCTTTTGATATTTAACACTCTGTATTGTTATTGCTACCTTTCTTTGCTTAATCCAAATAAGACCATTTTCATCACTGAATGATAACAGGGTATTCCCTCTGTTACGGCTCCATGGAAAGAAAACACCTTGTATCGTGAAGATTCCAGTCAGCTCTGATATTTTGAGTTTTTGTTTTGTCTTGGTGATAAGAATTTATTGATTAGAAAAAGAATTGAATTTGTATGTGATTGATATAAAGTTGATTTCTTGAAAAAGTGATTTTAATCTGAAAATACAGTCCATCGATAACATTTTTGGTCTTCGAGCCTGAATTGAAGCAGATATGGAGAAAGAAAATCAGAGATTGAGAAGAGAAAACGCTGGTGTCCACCGAAATTTGTCTACCAATTTCACGTGGCCAAGAGGATTTGGTACGAAATCAGTCACCGATATCGGTACCATTCCCGTGATAATTTCTGGCGGAGCTCCTTCTCTGACGAATACAGCCAATTTGGATTTGAATATTGCTCAACCACCCGTTATTGCCAGAACCGTCACCGTCAGTTCTGATGGGAAATCTGACATGGGAAAAAGCATGTCAAAAATGGAATTGCCTGAAAATAACAGATCTCATGCATCTAAATCTCGAAAATCTACGAGAACAAGAAGTTCTTCAGCTTCCTTGAATCTTCAGAAGAAGAGACTTGCCATTGAAACAGAAAAGGAAAGACAGGACTTGGAAACAAGACAGAGGAAAATTGATAATCGAATGAAACTCCTCCAAATGGAACATGAATTGAAAGAAGCAGCTTTAGAAGTAAGCATCGACGAACGTACTTCGACAGCTAGTGAAATTGAATTGAAAAGTAAAGCAGAAAGTGATCATCGTGATTTCATTGCTGAATGGGTTGATAAAGTAGAGCCGACACTTGATGTTCCTGATGAAATGACCGGAAATACCCAGGAAACTCAAACTGATGTGCAAATGTTGTGCCAGACTATATCAAATCTTCTCAGAACCGTCACGCCTCCAGGGCAAGATAAAATACTAGCAAGACATATTGTAGATAAGGATTTTCCCGTCTTCGATGGAAATCCGGAAGACTGGCCGCTATTCCATCAAAGATTTTGACGCAAAGATTTTGTCAAATTTGCAAGATGTGTGACTACAGCAAGGATGAAATATTGGTGAAACTCCAGAAGTGCCTACGAGGAGAAGCCAAATCCGCTGTCGCAGGAATGCTGTTAACATCAGACAATGTAAATTTGATCATGGACACACTCAAGTTACGATTCGGGCGACCTGAATTCATTATCGAAGTTATGATCTCAAGAATCAGAACTTTGGTACCCATAAGGGAAACAAACATCGAAAAACTTGTTCATTTTTCTAACGAAGTACAAAATTTAGTTTCTACAATGAAATCATTGGTGTCTGAAGATTATCTTAGAAATCCGCAACTTCTAAGAGACTTGTTAGGAAAACTACCAGATATTCTGAAACTGAAATGGGGCGAGGTGGTTATGAAGAATGCAGGCAGAACATCTTTGGAATATTTCTCCGAATGGATTGGTGACATAGCTCTGGCTGCATCTTACGTGAGTTCACCTAAAGTACCTGTTTCCAATGATCTCAGAATAAATGACAGAAGAGGCCATCAAAAGAAAATACAGTCCATCGATAACATTTTTATACGCGAGATGTTCCACCAGGTCCAGATCCGTGAGGCTGACAGGTGTTCTCAACGCTTTCTTTGGAGAGGGACTAACTACTCAAATCCACCTGAAGTATTTGAGATGCAGGTGATGACGTTCGGCGCCACCTGCTCGCCAGCGTGTGCGCAATTTATAAAGAACCTGAGTGCCAAAGAAAATGCATCGTCAGAGAAAGTATATGCTGCCATAGTCAAGAAGTTCTATGTGGATGACTACTTAGATTCAACCGACACCGAGGAAGAAGCTGTGAACATGGTCCACGAAGTACACAAAACCTTGGAGAAGGGAGGTTTTCAAATTGTTAACTGGATATCAAATTCTACTCTTTTGAAATCTACGCTGTCTGAAGAAATGTTGCAGACCAAAAGCCTTGATGATGGAATGAATTATTCACAGCGAGTACTAGGAATATGGTGGAATTCTCGAACTGATGAAATCGAAATTAAGCTCAACGAAAATGTCCAGTCTCAGAATTGTATCACGAAAAGGCTAGTCCTACGTTCCATCATGTCCATTTATGATCCTTTGGGTATCATAGCCTTCCTGACCATCAGAGGAAAGATTTTGTTGCAAGATATCTGGAGAGCTGGGATTGGCTGGGATTCAAATCTACCAGACAGTCTCATGATAAACTGGCAAATCTGGCTAGACGAACTTCAAACATTGAAGATGTTGAGGATTCCGAGGTGTTATTCCACAAGAATTCCATCAGCAAGAAAACTAGAATTGCATACTTTCTGTGATGCCAGCGAGAAAGCGTTCGCAGCAGTGTCATATCTTCGGGTGGTCGGTGAGGAAATAGTCGACGTAGCTCTAATATCAGCCAAGACCAGAGTAGCCCCGCTCAAACCACTCTCGATTCCAAGACTGGAACTACAAGCTGCTGTAATGGCGAGTCGTCTTGCTGCTTCCATCTCAGAACACCTGGATATTCGGATAGATCAACATTTCTACTGGAGTGATTCAAAATGTGTTTTGCTATGGATTCGAAGTGATGGTCGAACATACAAGCAGTTTGTGGCCCATCGAATCGGCGAAATCCAAGAAACAACTGATGTTGGAGAATGGCGGTGGGTTCCATCCAATTTAAATGTAGCTGATATGGCAACAAAGTCTACTATGAACTCAGAAGGCGAAGAATCAAGAAATATATGGTTGTATGGTCCGAAGTTCTTGAGAATGTCCAGTGAAAGTTGGCGTGCAGAAACAAATTCGAAAACTGATGATAGTTATGATGAGGATCTTGAGAAGAAAGCTGAATTTGTCGCTGTCATAATGAATTATGACGATTTTCTGCCAGACGTAAATAGATTTTCTGAGTGGAAACGTCTCATAAGGACTACAGGATGGATCATCAGATACTTCAGAATCTTGATGAAAAAAATTGGTAAAAATGACGAAGACATCGATACATTCGGACTATCAGTAGCTGAATTATCGTTGGCTGAAAGATTTTGTCTGAAAAGGTCACAGTCCAGGAGTTTTCCAGAAGAGATAGAAAAACTGAAGAATTTGGTACCCTTGAACAAGCAGAGACGTTTGAAAGCATTATGTCCAATGTTGAACACAGACGGTTTGTTGGTTCTTGGAGGAAGAACGAATCTAGCTGGTTGTATGGAGAGATCTGCAAAAAATCCGTATATACTGAGTCCCAAGGATAGATATACCAAACTTTTACTCCTGGATTATCATGAGAAATTCCATCACCAAGGAGTCGAATCCATTTTGACCGATATTCGTCAAAAATATTGGATCATCGATGGAAGAAATGCTAAGTTGAGCTTTTCCGAATGTATGAAGTGCAGGAGATCTAGAGCAAAGCCAGTAATTCCACAAATGGGTCAGCTACCAGCAGTTCGACTTACACCAGGCACTCGTGCGTTTATCAACATTGGAATGGACTATTTTGGCCCAATCAAAGTAGCTGTAGGAAGAAGAAGCGAGAAGAGAATGGGCGTATTATTTACATGCCTAGCAGTAAGGGCCATACACTTGGAAGTCGCTCACAGTTTAACTACTGATTCGACTATCATGGCGATTCGAAGAATGATAGCACGGAGAGGGACACCAAATACCATTTACTGTGATAATGGAACCAACCTACGAGGTGCAGCAGAAGAACTTCGTAAAGCGATAGCTGAAGTGGACAATTTGGCAATAAATGATGAAATGTCGTCAAAATGCATTTCGTTCAAGTTCAATTCTCCAGCTGCTCCACATATGGGTGGTTCTTGGGAGCGACTCATTGGACTAGTGAAGAAAACCATTGGAAGCATATTGTATCAACAGTCGTTGCGAGATGAGATTCTTTTAACACTCTTTGCAGAAGCCGAGAATATTGTCAATTCTCGTCCATTGACACATGTATCTGTTGATCCTTCCGATCCGGATCCGTTGACTCCAAATCACTTCCTAATTGGTAGTGGAAATTATATTAGCTCACCCTGTGATGAAGGTGGCAGTCTTCGAAAAGCATGGAGAAAATCACAAACGTTGATAAATGCCTTTTGGAAGAGGTGGGTAAAAGAGTATCTTCCCAAATTATCCAAAAAATCGAAATGGATTGACGATCAAGAATCCTTGAAAATAGGCGACGTTGTAATCATTGTAGAAGACAACGCCCCAAGAAATTCATGGAAAATGGGGAGAGTAGACGCCGTCTTTCCAGGACCAGATGGTCGGATACGAGTAGCTCAAGTGGAGACGAAAACATCTAGCTATCGCCGACCAGTGAGCAAATTGTGCCGATTACGAGTTGAAGGTGAAGAAAATTAGTTTTTTCACCAGGGGGGAGAATGTTACGGCTCCATGGAAAGAAAACACCTTGTATCGTGAAGATTCCAGTCAGCTCTGATATTTTGAGTTTTTGTTTTGTCTTGGTGATAAGAATTTATTGATCAGAAAAAGAATTGAATTTGTATGTGATTGATATAAAGTTGATTTCCTGAAAAAGTGATTTTAATCTGAAAATACAGTCCATCGATAACACCCTCATACTGGTGGAAAATATGTTTTGTTTCTGGTTGTCTTTTGATCGTTTATTTTCTTCATTCAGTTAACAAAAGTAAATTTCGCAGTCATGTCAGAATCATTGTAAACATTGTTGGCCTAGAATTCAAACAGTAGACAGCATGTGATGGATGTCAACTGTGTAAATTTTTGGTATGTTCCAAGATGACGCCCTGACGGAGTAATAACAATCCACTAGTGCATCGTTTTCGTTTGGGTTATTCATTCCAATCCGTTCAGTACAATTAGCTCGCTTCGTGCAGTTCAGTACGTTTATGTCGTCAGAATAGGTCTGAGAGGGCTGGCAACAGTGGATTATTCCCGAATGTTTGATCTGGCAACCTGGATGTGGTTGTCAATTTTTCTGTCTCATGTCATTGCGCAGATTCGTATTTGAATTACAACTGTTTTTTCATAATAATTATCAAGAACGCTCTGCACAGGATATGTGAAAATATTTCCTGTTACGCCTTCTTCTTTTTTGGGCTTTCGTGAGTACTGCTCCACGATGTCGAAATTAATCGGCATTTCTTGGTTTTCCAACCTCTGGGGAGTGATCATCTCCACCTTTTTTCTGTGGGCCATTCCTTCGGGAAGGTAAGACATCTTTGGGTAAATTCAAGGGGTTATTTCACTACAGGTTTTGGGGTTTTATTTTATAGATTTGTTGGTCTTCATCATCCAGGCAGCCATTGCAGGTGGCTGAAGGAAGAGCCGTCCGTTTCGTCGGATTCGCACGTTTCGCCTGTTCCATTCTCTTGGTTCCAGAGGATTTTGGTGAGGTTGTCCCTCTATATTCACCCTGGTGGGTTTTTGAGAGACGTGCCACGAGGGGCACACCTTGGCAGATACTGTGAACACCAGCTGGAGACCGAAAGGACGTGAATTAATGTCTCACGTGGCCTCCCATCATCATGCCCTGCTGTTTGGGTCATTCCAGGATGTTAAAAACCACATTTTTTAGCAAATAATGGTAGAAGATAACTTCTGAGGCCAGTAGTTTTGTCAAGGATTCCCATTGGAAGATTCCAGGCTGTTCCGAGTAAAGGTCAGATCCAACCATTGAGTCAAATTCATTTTTTTGTTTTCATTTGGTTAACTATAATTACATATTTTTCACTCAATTAATTTTTTTTGCATTATAATATATCATTGAGATTTCTTCATACATGTAGACTGTAGAGTAATAATATTAGGTAGATATTCACCAGTTATGAGGTATTACTAGTCTCCAGACACAGTGTGAACTCAGACTATATTGGCCAATATAAGAAGGGGGTATACGTTTGAATAAGTGAAAGTATGTCCATGAGAGTATCTGTTATGTAAATTGATTTGCTAGCATTTTATGAAGGTAGCACATAAGTTGTGCTTTATGAATGTTTATAACTCACCTGGTAATGGTGGTCATATTTATACCTTTGTCAATTTGAAGGAATCTTTACCAGAATTAAAAGTGGCCTCAAAGTTCACCTATCTTGTTCTTATTCATATTTTTTTTCAACAGTTCAAATACCTCACTATATCTCCTAATATTTATGAAATTTGCATAACTACATTTTCCCAGTTCCAATAAATCAAACTGGGTGGCGCCTACCGGAATATACATTTTTTTTAAAAAGTCTAAAATATTGAAGTCAACCCACCCTTTTGCCACCAGACATAAGAGCTACCGTGCCTGTAACCATTCGAGTTTCACCTTTTTTTTATTAGTAAATAAATTTCACTAAAAGGTGGTTACAGCTTATATGGACTCCTCAAATATTTGCAGTATCACAGCGTATCATCGAACAGTCCTAGTATGGGATTTATGGAAACTGAGTGAACAACCAAACTCATTTTGTTAGACTTATAAATCAAATATTCTGGAACAATTCCCCAGACCTTCTGAAGTTTTCATCTACTTGTTGGTAGTTCCAAATATCTCTTTATTATACAGTGTCACCAAGACAAGGTTACACAGCATAGGGATCTTGAAAACACGAGGAGAAAAGTTGCTCATTTCGAGAGTGATACCAACGGCCTTTGAAAATGCTCGCAATCGTTTATAGTTTTTGAGGTTATATATAATATAAGTTACATAGTGATATCAAGAGAAGTGAATTATTGGAAAATCTATCATTTTTTATCCGTATAGAGTGTAAAAGGGTCATTATTCTGGGGCCCTCATTTTGACGCTCTGTTCAGGACAGGAGACTACTCTGGTATTTGACAGGAGGGGGATTCTCGAGCGCCAGATTATTTATGAGGTAGTTTACTCTACCTGCTCTGCACAAAATATTTTTTTTGGTACAGATGCTCAAAGTAACAGTGGAGTGATCACACCTCGTTACCTACAGTATAAACCAGGGGTCAATGGTATTGAATTGACCTGGAATCAACAAGTAGCCAAGGTAGTATAGGCTTTAAGTACAAACCCTGGGTTTAGCCTGAAGTACTGGTTGCTATGTTCAGTCGGTATAATTACAGGAATCAAAACAAATTATCTTTCAGGTCTCTCGTATTTCAGGGTTGAGTCTGGAAAATTATTCATTCAAACTGTTTCATCATTACTCTACCTGGAGAATCGGAAACACAGTTCCAAAAGAATCAAACAGCTTCAATTCCTATTTATCGTTCCTCTTCCTTCAATTTTCTAATTTTCTAATGTCGGAATTTTAGTGGGGTTAATTATATTTTTCCATTCAAGTCAAAATTTCATGAACCACAGAACACCGCCGGACGGGACTCAAAACACAGTGACACCGGTGCACCGGACTGGATTTCTCAAGGAAAAGAAGAAGAAGAATTGACCACTGGCCTGTCAGTGACAGCCGTCAGCCGTCAGTCGATAATAATAATCAGCAATTTGACAAATGAAAATATTGAAAATCACTAAAGGAATTATTGAACTATTTGGAACTAAAAACGATGACAACAGAGAAAGAAATATAAATTATGCAATCACAAAATCCGTTCATTCGCAAATTCAAAGTTCTGGATCCTTTACACAGGTCATGTCAGTATCGGTATGCAAAACAACAGGAATGAAATGAATCTATGAACAGGATGAATAACACTGGTGAAAAATATACAAACTTACATGTGTAACAGGAAATCACTATACAATACTACTTTACACTGGTTCTGAATGAACTATGAGAGCACTAAAAGATCAGCAAGAGAACCAAGAGCTTGAAGAGCAGGTCGAGCAGGTAGTGTAGACTTGTGGAGAAGAGTAGAGAGAGAGACGAATCCTTAGCTGTCTTCAGTATTTATGCACTGCTTTGGCCTTGGCATAAGGAGAAGTAAATCTGGAATCTCATTGGTCAAAACTCCCACCTTGTCATGGCTCATGACCATGGCCACTAAATCTGTCCTTGAAAAGCACATGTGCACCTCCAACACAAAACGCGTGAAAAATAATATTCAACCTTAAATGGGCACAGGAACAGGATCCTTTGCTCATGCTACTGAATGAATTGGGCTGGAGAATATTCAATAACAAGAAAGTTATGAGCAGTAAAACATTCATCATTTCAACTGATAAATAATTCAATCAAATTTCATAACATAAGCAAAGGGTTGAAAAGTATTGAAGTCTTTAGGGTTGTGATGATGTTCATCAGAGTTAACTATCAGGAAAAGCTGTGGAAAGTCAGGAATCAATGCATTACTCAGCTCTCTCAGGTTTTCAGGTTTCGAGCTTTTGAACAGGTGAAATTCAACTAGAATCAGGCTCAGGTACTTAGATTTTGATCAAAACCAGTCTAGTAATGAAGCTGGTCAAAAACACTTCATTACAAGGGAAAACAAAAAATTGAGAATATTTTTCCATAGCGACTTTGGAAGAGATTTATCTTGGTGATATTGATTTTACTCCGCAACGTTTCGTATTCATAGAAGCATATTTTTTTTTAATCCGGTTCTGATTATGTGTTCGAAGATTCTGATAGATGTTTTCATTATGAATTGAACCACGTATTACTCAAATTGGTTTGAAGTGTTTCGACCTAGTTTTGACCAATTTCAAGGTTTTTTTCGAAATTCCAAAGAGGAAATACCATCGGTACCACTAATTCTTGATCATTCCAAAATTATTCTAGAATTCAATGACAAACATCGATGAATCGGTTGTTCAATTCTGAGAAGTGAAGAGACATATTTCACAGATTATTCAATGCAGCGCTTTGAATCGTTCAAAACTTTGTTCACGCAAATATTTTTGGAAACAAGAAAGAACCAATAAGGGACAGTGTCATCGGAGCATTCAATAGTATTACATCAGATATGCTCATTGTGAAATCAAGTCATTTCAGTATTCGAAATTACATAATCATTTATAGTTCGTGATAATGGAAAGCAATGAGCTGATATACTATTCAAAAGACATATGAAGTACTAATAACGAAACATATCCATCCAATTTCGTAAAAATCAAGGGCAGAAGATCAAGCAAAACGCAGAAATGTGGAGGATCAAGAAGATTGGGATGAAGAATCATCTCAAATTCAACACGTTATAAATCTAACTACCCATGATGTAACATAGTCTTCCTGCATTCCTGAAATTCAGTCGTTATGTATGTATGTACCTCTTTCTGGTGGATAGTACGAAAGTCTTCACCTAACAAAAAAATTTCCACCTGACAACAATGATATGTATTTATTCACAAGATCAGGAATCGGCGATAACTATTTTGAAATATTGATAGTTGATAATCATGATGAAGATTTCGATATTCTTGGTTTCTTTTTTATGTTCTGGTCCCACGAAAAGGGATATTCTGTGATGTTCAAAGAACTTCGTGAGAACCAAGGTGAATAAAGAAGGAATTGGTTCGCACAGAGTTCTTTCAAAAGCTGATATTTTGACGTGAGAATTTTCGATTGAAAATTAGGGTGTTTTTTTCGATATCAAGTCAAAATAAGGTGAAAAAATTAATATTTCAAATCACGAAAATCACAGTGTCTTTAGGACATAAAAAGGTGAGTTTTTACCAAATTTCGTGAAAACTATTTTTTTTTTCGGATAAGAAAAATAAAAATCCAAAAACATGATTATTCGAATTTTTCACATAAATTTTGAGGTTATGTAAAAAAAGTGTGATCACAAAAGTTGTAGGTCTCTCTATTACCTACAACTTTGTTTTTCAATATTTCTCCATAAGACTTGTGGTTTTGTCGGAAATCGAGATACACCATTTTTTACCCTTAAAACTCACCCCCTTCCCCTTCCCAACCTCAGATTGCCTGTGAATTATTTTCCCTTCTATTTTCGTTATATTTTCGTCCTTCCTTAACGGGTTTCATCCTTCTATTATTTTTTTTATTTCAAATATTATCGACCCTGGTCTATTAATGAAATTGAGTATCTAGTATATACAACAAATATCATCATGGATTATTGATATTCATGTTGGCTTGTTATGAGGATATATCGCAATTTTTGTTCCAGCATGTCATGTTGATACCAGTTGTCCTCAGTTATCGTATTCATGCCAGGCATTATACTGCTTATTTGACAAGATAATTGAAAAATGGAGAAAACTGTTCTGAATGGCATCAAAGTACTTTCTTGGTGACTTATGAGGAATATATCTTATTTGACAGTTCTCTGGTAGATACCCATCAATTTCTATTCAATGGCACTCCATCTATATTGTCATTAAAAATTGTCGGTTAGCCTATTTTGGAATACAACGATAGTATGAACTTTGTATTTTGTTGATTAAAAACAACAAAATTATAAACATCTTTCAACCTTATTTTCGTTTGCACCTACCCATGTTTGTGAAAACTTCGAATGATGTTTTACACATCAGAGTAGAATAACTGTCATCAATTTCCAGAAATATGAAGCATCGGTTCCTTGGAACGAAATAAATCCAAACTTCAAATCTGAGAAGTTTTAGAAAACATAGGTGGAGGCAATTTTCCAATCAAGTGGTATAACGTGAACAGAGTCAGGAAATTTCAATGTTTTTATCAATGAACAAAAATATATTGATGTATTCCAAATATATTGACACGGAATTTTCAATGACAATATGTCATGGAAATGAGAAGTGAGTAAAGTAGCTACCAGAGGGCTGTCAAATGTATAACGTTCAGTGTTTCAATTTGTTCATTATCTTGAAGAATAATATTGAATGTTAACGATAAATTTGAACACATCGAATGTGAGTATATTGTTTCACTGATAAGAAATAGAGGTGAATGAAAAAAAAACTTAATATTTCTGTATAAATGTTCATTAATTATTCCGGTTATGTTTGTGACTACTTCAGGAGCTCGCAATGTCCAGGATATCCTCGGATGCTCGCAGAAAAAAAAGCTCAATTATTTACCTATTAGGAATGAACTGAAATGTAGAATTCGCAATAATGAGTAATATTCCAACTCTGAGACAATGCTTTTATTCTCTCAAAGGAGCAAATGGCAGAGTTCAACTCGCCGATAAATCTACAGTTTGATGAAAAGATTTTTGACAGAGGTGACAAATTTGACATTTTGCTTTCAACATTCGATTCCTTGATCTTCCTTCTATAGAAATAGTATACCTTACTTTCATAGATATTATGTACCGTTCTAGAGGAAATCGCACTTCAATACCATTTGAACATACATCTCAACCGTTCCAAAGCTAGGTCATAAAAACTCTGGTGGGCGATGCCACTAACACTAACTAACACTTCGACATCATTGGAGCACCGTAGAAAGGTTGGCGACTATCCACTTTTTATAGATTCAGGAAGAGTTGTTCAGAAATCTTTGCTATCATACCACGACTAGCAATAACAGCCAGACAAACTCGACAAGCGCATTCAGCACATCCTTCCATTGTCAACTCCAGAATATGTCGAACAGCACTATATCAAAATTCGTTTCTTTATAGAATAGAAAAATTCTGGAATTCATTGCCTGAGGAAGTATTTCCAAGAACTCATGATCTACAAAGTCAAAAGATTCCGACACCAACCTTCTCTCTCTATCCTCCCTAGGTACGGGCGATATTCTTTGAACAATATCGGGATTCCCTTTCGCGCACCCCAAGCGATAAAAAAATGATATTATGGTAGTATGTCATTGTCATATTGGCATCGAATTGTTTTGACAGTATTTAATACTTTTGTAATACCATGGATGGGTTTAGTAATGATTAGTATGAACATATGCATACCTCATGTATGGCCTTGCATAAACTATTAAAGTCAATAACTTTGTACCAAAGTACGATAGACATTTTTTCAATATAAAATAACAACATTATTTCGTCTCACTTTATCAGCCACATCCTCTATGACATAACCTTTCCAGATACCCTGTATATAACCTGCTTTCAGTTGCATAACTTGTAGATCGCTTCAGAAATACTAATCAACCAGAATGATTCTTAGTCATATTTTATTGTCATGACAACTGAGATCAATCTCGATTCATTCGGATACAAATCTGCCTAATACCTCATCATTATACTGAGAAATGAAGGATCTGTCTAAAATTCGCTGATCAAAACAGATAGCTCCGCACCAATCACTCAACGAAATGAGATACGGCTATTCTCGTGGTCCATTCAATCCATTAGCCCAACTCAGGAAGAAAGAGGTACTCATTCAACCAGAGCTCATTTAGAACTCATTTATCAAGACATGAATGTTCTGCTCGATACGAATAATGTAATTAAAACTGTTACAAGATATTGTGTATATGTGGTTTTTTGTCTGGATGATTTGGAATTTTTCATTGAGAAGATATCTAAAAGAATATTCTTTTCTGTGTTGACAACACAAGTATTATCGTTCGTACATCAAATTTGCGGAAATGATCCTCTACTCACCCTAATGCCCTGATAACACAATCATGGACATCCATCCATAGGACGTTCGAATTTGGTACCGTGGACGTCTGTGGGACGTACAAATGTCCCATTTGAGGACCAACTAGTGACGTCCTTGAGGGATTTCCCTGGGACTACTATCGAATACCTAAATCCTACAGTACCTATTCCTCATCAAGCATTACGGAGGATATCCTTAGGACATCCGTAGGACAACCTATCAGCAATCCTGGGGGATTTCAATTGGATGTCCATAGGATGTTCCAGGGACGTTCGAATCATTCTTGAAATTAAATTATTCTGGGTCCCTCTAGGACAGATCTGATTCAGGCATAATATTGCAAAGATGTGGAAATTCAAGCAATATAATATTGCCACACACGCTACACAGCTCTCAAAGTTTCCATCAGTGGTCAGAAAACCGTGGTGGAATCTGTGTGTTGAACTCACATCATATTGCAACTATAGCGATATTAAACTCCTTCACAAATATTGTCAACTTAACTTCAATGTCGATTTAATCGAATTATGCATGGTTGGTTTAAAATTGCTGGAACTACTCTCCTTGATCCAGATTAATAAAATCCAATACGAATGTTACGCAGGATTGCTGCAAAGCGGGTATTACCTTAAATAAGATTACTGGAAGGCTCTGGCACACCGGCTAATGCTACTAATGACCTGAGAGCCTTCTATAGTTCCTTTTAGTGTTCATTATCATTGCATGATTGATAACGTCGATAAATTTCTGCATTCAATAATAGTTTTCAACCGTGAAAATTCAAACTGAAATATGTGGCGACGCGTGAACGAGATGAATTAGCTGATAGAACTCTGAGACTGGAGATTTGTAATACCAGTGTTGGCATCTATTTCGGAATTCACCTTCCATCAATTCATAATAAGAAACATAACGACACTTACATCAGTCTCGTGAAAATATCGCATTAGTGACGTGATGCAGTAATGCAGAGAATCTTATTCTGAATTTCAGTTATACATACTCATGTAAAAAACACCTGCGGGACACATCGTCACTGAAAATGCAGGGCCGGTGGCGCAAAGCAAAATACCGGGATAGTTAATAAGCGGGTGTCAGCGAGTTACATTTACGGAGTTACCGTTTGGCCGCTCTGAAATTATTAATCGTGTATTGGCTTTGGTCTCAGTAATTATTTCGATTGTTTAGGTAAATAATTCAACTGTGGATAGGGGTCACTGGGGTGATTTCAGAAAACCCATGGTTGATGGGTCTTCGACTTCTTATAACCGAGATGGATGTTTCATCAATTTTGTCCATATCGTCATTGTCCCATAACTTTCCAACCAACCTGTATATATTTTTAAAAATTGGTACACTTGCTCAATCTATCCTGTGGAATATTGATTGAGGCAACAACAAAGGAAAAAATCCAGGTCCGGCTTAACTTGAAATTCACAAATTCTTTCTGCCAGAAAACAACACCCTATACATTCGAATTTCTAATTTTCTTGCCATATCTGAAAAGAACATCACAATTTTTATGTAATTCTGAATGAAATGAATAGATATATATTTTTTTTCGAATCAGCTCTTCGATCGGAATCACCCTGTGTCCAGCCAATATTTTTCAGATGAATCAGAAGTGGAATCATTCTTATTGCCATAGTGCTACTAAGAATCGATATGATTATAAAATATGACAAACATATCCTTGGAAAGTCTAGGTCATTATGAGATACATTTTATATTATTATACGTGATCTTGATTATTCATAGGTTTCCTAAATTTTCATCCGAAAATGGATCGTTGTTATAGGCGAAAGAGCAGGGCCGTCTCAGATACCTCTGAGTATGACGGTAGAACTCCAATGAGACGTAGCAGATCGAGGAAACGGCACTCGACATCCTCGTCCAGTAGCCAATGTTATCGTTCGAGTCCTGAATGTTTTCGCAGACCTAGAAAGACAGCTAACCGCCCTCATCAACGTAGGTCGAGAGGTAGTTCATACAAAAGCGTAACGTCAATTGATATATTGAGTGATGATGTTACCATATTTTCCCAGGCTATGCCAGAACGACAAACAAATGTTGGGTACCAAGGCGATGTCGTCCTATATATCAATCCAGAGCTAGGGGATTATTCGATATATGGTACACATGTTTGAAAACACTTAGATATACATGGTGGGAGTGAGAGGAGAAACTTCAGGAAGCCTTCCCGTCAGTTGATTATTATCACTCAACTCTCGAAAAATTGATGATGAGGAGGAAAAGTTACGACGAGATGTACCCGAAATACTACTATGAAAAGCTGGCATTGTTTAACCGTTGCGGAATTTTTCTCAAGGATTCGCATGTGAATATGGCAACAATGGCCAGTTTATTCCCGGAAACCACCATACTTCTTGCCTACTTGAGAACTTTTACTGATTCTGAAAGAACCCTTACGGGATCCACGCACATTAAATTCCAAGGATCCAAACGTGAGCCACCTACAAATTTCCATTCGAAGAAATGCTTTACCTTCTGATTTTATATCTCCATCGTACTCCTCAAGCAGAAGACAGGACGAATCTTGTCTGCAACTACTGCAAGATACCAGGTCACATTGAAAACACATGTTACAGCAAACCAAATTCTACCGCGACATCGAATCGGACTGAATGACTATATGAAGGCACTAGTGAAACCACAAATCAGAAATACTAAAAGGATGTGTAAATGTATGGAACTCAGAAGCTTATATTAATCTAGGCAGTACTTGTAATATAACCCTCACACTTTCTATCAACTACCAAGAAAAAACTCTCGTACGTGGGTTTGGTGGAGGAGAGGTATGTACACTAGGAAGTGTTACGTTTCACTTATAGGTATATATTCTCTCAACTGTGCTTATAGGTCGATGATGTTGATGGATGTTCTCGATAGAAAAACTCTGTTTCTTCTCCCTTACAGTTTTTTCTAACAACTCTATTATGATATTGGAACATATCAGTGTATAATTGTATATTTCTCTCCCCTCCAATTTTCTGTTAATGTCCAGCATTTCTATCAGTCAAAGTAATCTCTCATCAAACCAGTGTTTGGAATTTTTCTTTCATAGATAAATATTCCTAACCCTTCGCCTCTTTTTCCCTACTTGCATATATAGAAGTGGATTTTTAAAAATTCAATATTTTTCGTCTTCTTTGTTCATCCAGGTTTCGGTTATAACAATTATTTCGACATTTTCTTCGGAAGTTATTATTCCAATTTCATCTATCTTCGTTGTGATCGATCTTGCATTCAATGTATATGAAATTTCCATTCCACTTTTGTCGCTTTTATTTCATTTGTTGGATCAATATTTTTTGTTCTCTGGCAATTCTGATTCTGTTCAAGTAAAAAGGTCTTTGAACAGTATTGGCTTCATGTGTTGAGTCTCCTGTATTCCTTAATTCAATTCGTGCTATACTTTGCAATTCATACAACATGGAGTGATCGATTCATCACAATTTGGTACGATTGCATTCAGTACCTTTTAGTGATACCTTTCTTCATATTACCTAAATTCCAGATAGGACAGATTTCTTCATCAACAAATCTTTTGAAAGTTCGTTCGTTATCTTCATTCAAAATGTATAATCTTCTTTAATTTGTATAGTTCTGTATATCGTATGGATAATTCATCATCAGCATCAATATGTCTCAGGACTCGCAGTTCATCCAAGAGTTTTTCATCTGTATATTCTTCGTATCCATACGATTCTGAGGCGATTCATTTTCGTAATATATACCGAATAAACAGGGCCCAATCCTTTCACACTCAGATTTTTCATTCTTCTCATTCCTTCATCATTAATAGTCTTTATGATTATGCCACAATTTCTCATCCCTGTCGCACTCTTGATTGAGGCTTCCGCTTCAATTGGAGTGATCTCATTATGGAATTCTTTATTGGTCTTTGATCTTTGGTTCGTTTCATATTCAGTTCAATTATTAAATCAGCTGTATGTTGTTGAACTAATTTTTCAACTGTGCCACTGGTCATTTTGGAATATGTTTTCTTTTTGTTCTCCTCTGAATATTTATTCAGATTTCCATCTATTTCTTACAATTTTGTGACTTGAAATTTTTTTCTCCCATGATTTCTTCTAGCTTTCCAATCTTAGTGATGAAGTGTTCTATTTTGACATTCATTCTATGTATTATTGGTTCAAGCTACTCATTCTGTTCTTTCAACTTTTCAATTTGTTCTGGTATCTTATCAGTTATATTCCTTGGATTATCTTTTGATTCCCAACAACCATCAGTTGTTACGAGGTACCCTGTATATGATGAAAGGATACAAACGCACCATTTCATTTTAGTCATTTTATGATTTTGACCACCCACACTGCTGGAACTCCTGGAGTTGTAGGTACTCCACTGGTTTAACCCTACGCAATAAGTCACAAAACGTTTGTTTCGAAATTCTTTGTTCTTTCTAGGAAATCGAGATATCTGGTGAATATCGAAACGTTGTTTCAATTAAAGATACTTCGAAAAGGTCAGGTCGAAGCTGGCTGTTTTTTAGGTTCCGTTGAATTATGGAAAATGTTCTTTGTCGAAGATTTCTGTTATCGAGGACAATGTTTTATTCCTTCATTTCTTCCTCTTGAGAAATACATCTTTTACAATATTCTTACAATCGTCGTGAGAATTCGAACTATGAGGACTCTATAGGTTCATTCAGTTCTGACAAGAATTGATTTATGAAATCAACCGAATAACATGAAATGTCCTACACAACAGCAAACCTTAAATGTCTTCTTAGACTTGACTGAGGCTTATGATAATGTTTAATCATTGGCATCATATTGCAACGACGGAAAATATTGGATATATAGGCATCGCTCTGAAATTTGTTGAACGTGATAAAAAAAGAACAATGCCTTCATGTTCTTTATGGCATCAGCAATCTCAAATCATTAAACTGCGGTGTACCGCTTGGAATGGTTATGAGACCAGAGTTTTCTTCCTGATATATGTTCATGGGTCACTTACAGTAGCAATTGTAGGAATAATATCATCCAATGCTGATGATACAGTTGCCTTTTCAACCGACATTACGTGAACTGAATTGAAGGAAATTGTCCAACAATACAATATGAGAAATATCGAGCTATGACTACATGGGAGTGATCAACAGTGAACTTCTCTATAGAAAACTATGTATTATTTCTAACATAATTAAATTCGTGTATATCACATCAGTAATCCTAACAATAGAAATCACGTCAGATTCATTAAATTTTTTGCAAGGCCTGTCACATTGCAGCTGATCAGAAAAAGTGGATAATTCGATGTACGCACGCGAATATCTGAAATAATTGTGAAACAAATGAATTCATCAATAGTTCACCAAATTTGAATCTATTGAAGTAAGACATCAAAAAGTGGTATTCTTTGTAGGATTGGAGTTTGGAATACGAATAGAAATAGAACGAAATAGAGCAGGATATTTGAAAAATAATGATTCTTTGCGCGCTCGTGAGGAGTAGGTCACTTTAGTCATTTTCCTTGCTCTTTTTGAACTCAGATATTTGTAGGTGGTTTTCATCAACGTCTTCGTAATGAGTCAACATCAGAATTTGATTCATTGGTGATAGTTTTCTTTCAAATTCTATTTATCTAACTCCACAAAAATACTTCATTCTTGATCATCGAAATCTCGATTCAAGCAATCGTCAATTCATTCAATCATACCAGAACGACTGCATGCTTATCTTTAACAAAGAAAAAACAGATCGGAATTACTGAAAATGACCCGCATTCTGGCAATCTCATCACTCTTCACTAACTTCACTTTTATCCAGCCGATATATCACTCGGTATTGCCTGAGAAGCTAAACGAACCTCGGAGTGAATAAGAGATAACATCAGAAACGATGATTGATGCAGAGGAATCTCAAGGACCGTGCATATTTGTCATGCGATGTTGAAACTACAGATGTTCCTCATTGGTTTGAGAATTCTACTAGTCGTTCATCATGGAACGTTTTCGGAGAAAGTTAATTGCGAATGGGCTGTTGATAACGTGAGGAACGGGTAAGAAGTCGGGTTTGAAGTGACTAGATGATGAGGGTCAGAAATATCCCAGAGTGTGAATTAACTCATAGGGTTGATGGAGAACATTATCCGCTAGATTATTGAAACTTTCCTTCTCAGAGCGATATTCTCCTGAACACACATTCATCGAAAATGCACGTGCAACTTCAATGATTCAAAGAATTGATAACATATTATAATACATAAAAACAGTGAGAAATATGAGTTTTGAGGATGTTAGTAAAATTTTTTCATCACTAACAGACGCCAGATAAAACAGGTAGCCGCGTCGTAGATGCGTGAGTATTTTATTATTATTTTCGGCTCGTGGATTCGAATCCAACGAGATCAAAAACTTCTCTGATGACCAAGAATGTGTTGTGGATCACGCACTACAAAAGATAACCCAATCAGCAAAATGTTATCCATGGGAAATCCCATGGTTATAGGTTCTGGTTATTCTTAATAACCATGGGATATCCTGAAATCTGCTAGAGATAGCCTATGGATATCCAGATGGCACAATTTCCTATAACACCAAGACATCCCTGGACAAACTTGTTGAATAACCATAGGTTATCATCAGGATATATTCAGGATATCATGAACTGAACCAATGCCAATACTATGGATATGGGTAAATGGTACAATCCATTTTCACCTCATGACATCAAACATTAAGTGTTGAATATCAATTAATCATTCTTATTCAATATATGTCTTCAATAATTTGAAACAAAAACTGACTCTATGAAAACATCTATTGAAGGTGTACTTAGGTCATATTATGAAAAAAATCAAATTCAAATTGCATCATTCATCAGCCATTACTGCCGCTCATCTTCGTGATTTTCTGTACCCTCATTCATTTTCAATCTCTTGCATGGCGTAAGCAATTTTTGATACTGAATTCAATGCTTTTTCCAGTTTTAATTTTCTTGTACGGTTTTTCGATATGGCATCTGAAAAAAAGAACAAAGTGAAACAATTTCATATGTAGCCTGCAAAAAAATTCCGGAAGAATATGATGTATAGAGTTAAGTACTGATGAACTCTCGAATATCAAGGGCCGACAGGCAGTATATTGAACTGGTGGATATGTGAAAACCATGACGCATGAACCAATACAAAAACAAGGGCAATGTGGAGGTGAAGACAACCATAAAATCAGCACTTACCCAATCGTTATATTGTTGTTGCCAGAAAAATAGGATGTTCAACAATTCGACGAAAACTTCACAAGAACCAGCAAAGTCCGAGGAAAATGTAACCATCCGCCATTGTTGATATCTTCTGGACGCTTCTGACTCAGCAATTCTGAGCATCTGAACGTGAAGTGGACGTGAACGTATTACCATTGTTGATCACAAATAAAATCACAAACAAGCACTACTATCGAAATTTGATATCTTGATTCCTTTGATTATTTAGATATAATGTTATCAACACAATCACAACACCAGAGATAATGTGAGCACAGCACTAATCAGCTTTATTCGGGTTCGAACTATTACTGTTCTAGAACTGCCAGGAGTTTGCGCAGTTGAATCGGTCGCGTTCGGGTTTTGTGGAACTGTTCTAGGACTGACTCTTTACGCGTTCGGGTTCTTTCAGAATCGTCCTGGGACGGTCCTAGAACTATCCGAAACCAGTACCTGCTCTCGATCGTGAACCGTTCTGGGATCATTTTTGGTGCATGCTCATTTCATTTAGATCTCGATTCTGTCTGTTGTATTGTAATTTCATGATGATGTATTTTTGCTTATTCTACTGTTTATTGCTCTTTTGAATATTTTCTCAATAATTTGTTAGATAATCCGAAGAATGAAGGATTATGATGGGGATACCTTGCCATTATATTGAGATACACAATTCATTGAATATTTCAGGTGGTTGTCGAAATGCATGTAGGTACAAGGGACAGAACATATTGAAAATCTGGCTACGAATGCTATGGTGGAATATAATCACTATTCCTCAACAGAGGGATGCCAGAGATATTGTGAATAGGCTCAAACGAGAGTTTGAAGCTTCAGAATATTATTTGAATAAAGATATAGGTTCCAAACTATTGTTTTTTTCGCAAATTCTGGATAGAGGTTATGTTCTCAGAGGTTTTCTTCTGCCGCGTTCGGGGTTTCATAATTTGTGAACCGTTCTGAAACAGTCCTAGGATTCGAAACAACTGCGCACTAGTTCTACGCAGTCCGAGAACGATTCTTGAACAGTTCTGATATCGGAACCCGAATAAACCTATCATCACGCCAGGCCATCACTGTAGGTAGGGTGGACTGGTGGAAGTGGAAGCGAGATGATGGGATGCGCGCGCAGATAAAACGCACAAGTCTCTTGGAGACTTCGGAGAGCTGCTCGTACTGTGCAATTTCAGATTAATTCTTGAATATTTATGATTCGAACAATCACAGTTTGAATCAAGTCGTCACGAAGAACAATGAGGAGCTTCAAATTATAGAGTTACTAGAAAAAAATAAAAAAAATTCAGAATATTCCACTTCTTCCACATCCTCGTATGAATAATTTATTTATGTTCACAATTCAATTCATGTTTGAGAAATTCCATAAGCTGCTGTGAATATGTCAATATGATAGCGATGGAAGTTTGCCCTAATTTTTCTAGCGACAATACGAAACCAAAGATTTGAAATCATGACAACCATAATTATGAACTATTCTTCGATGGCGTTCATTCCAATTTTCAATTCAGCGTATTCAGAAAAGTATCGACTCTGTCGACATATCGCGTTTTGGAGAGTCTTCGAGTGTGGATGTCTGGAAAATCCATGGACAATGTGATTCACGTATTCATCAAATGGTCTGTTGGCTCGAAGTCAATAGGAAGATTTAAATTTGAGTATTGTTCAGGAAGAGAGGAGAATCACTAAGCCTAGGTGAATATTTAAGTGTAGGTAGTGAAAACTTGTACACAATTTGGGACATGGAAACAAGTCTATAACCACTAGAATATTCGTGTTCTGGGAGATGTACACCAACCATTAACAACCTGTTACATTGAATTTCAGATTGATAAACATGAGTGAACACAGCACTTGTCATTAGTGACTTATTTTCTCTTCTTGAGTGACTTATGCACTTGTCATTAGTGACTCATTCACTCTTCATTATTGACTTATTTATTTGTGATAAGTGACTGATTCACTTGTCATAAGAGAATTGTTTACTCATCATCAGTGATTTATCCACTTGTCATCATTGACTTAGTTTCCTGTCATCACCAAGGTTCTATGAGAGAGTACCTATCCTGTTCTCTAAAAAATTTCAACCCCGATGTACAGACAGAAACTGGTGCATTCAAAGAATTCATTGTATTGCCGAATCGAGAAATCACAAAAAGTTAATGGCTGACGACAAATATTGAGACACTATATAGAAACCATGTATATCAGGATTATGCACCAAGAACGGTCCATCAGATGCACTAGTATACTATTTTTTTCTTCAGATGAAAAAGTGAAATTGGAATTCGCTTTCATACTCATTGAACGTCACTTCCTCCCACTTCGAGTATTATAGGAAGTGGAATAAAATCCTGTATGTTATGTGAACAAATATTTACTCTTCTGGAAAAGTCATGTATTTCATTAGGTATCCTCTGCAAAATGATGGAAGATCAAGAACTCGAGCTCAGAGCGCGGCACACATACTGAGAATCTCCTAGCAAGAACGCATGTACACTTCACAAATGCTGTGACATCATAATGAAGTCGTGGACAGTGGGAATGGTCGCGTTTGGCATGGGCACCGGAATAATATATCGGAGATGTCCCAACGGAGAAAAGATTCATAACCACAAGTGAGCAGTCACCTGCACCAATCTACTTGATATTATTATTATCATTATTATTATAGATTGTCTCCATCGTTGAGTTCGCACTCAAGTGATTTTGTCCCAGAAAAATAATTTGAAAATGGTGAGTAATCATTATTCATGTATTAACACTAGTTCAGTGTTCATTCACAATTAGCGACCTCGGAATACACATCGATTCGGTTCTTACCAAGTGTCTTGATCACTTGTAGCAGAAAAATTGTTTCAAAAATATTGCTCTGCCTACTGCAAGTACCGTATTTTTCTAGCGTTGGTAGAAATGTTTGTGTCACAATCGACTTTTTTCCAAGCAAACGATCTACTTGACAGAGTTCTTTCAGTCTTCTCCTCAGGAAATTCAACTTAAAAATCTGCCAGGAAATGTTACCAGTACGACGGAGTTTTTCGAACACAATATTTTTCGTTTAATTTCAAGGCAACCTAATTCTCATCGGGATGTCAAGTGTTCTTGCATAAAATGAGTCCCCTATTCCACTAGTTTCAAAATCCTCACATAATCTTACCAGTCACGAGCCAAAGACATTTTGCATTACCGCGAAAAACACTAGCTGTCTCTTAATCCTAATTGGTTTATCAGCGTTGGTATTTTCAACGTAATTATGGATAGCAAAGTGAAGTCTGTCAGTTTGCAATGAGGATGTTGCTCTAGATGCCAGAATGAGTCGCTTCATTTTAATCTGTTCTTTACAATCATTACTTCTGGTGCAGATCAGTACAATGATTTAGTTAACATAATAGATCTGGAGAGACTGACAACAGTGTGATATTCCTGAATGATCAATCTGGCATTCTCGGGTTGATTGTCAATTTTTCCGTTTCATACGAAGTAGTTTGGGATAGTTTCGAATCGGTTTAAATCGGTAGGAGCCTCTTGCCAAGGACTGTCCATAACTGGCATGAATAATTTTGAATGCCCATGCGTTTATGCAACTTCTAAGCATCCTCATTTGATAGATAAACTCTAGAACAGAATGTAGAATGAGAAATCGATCAGGATTCTGAAAAATTATGGGTAGGAGCTTCAGCTCAAAGGCCTATCTTGAAGCTCAGATTATAACAAATATTTTTGAACATGTTATCTGCAAGAAATCCTCAAGACCGATATGGAGAATGATGGTTTTCGATGAATATGTACTCGAATTGAGGAATTATCAGGAATATTTCCTGGTTTAGGTATAGGTGTTGGAATATTCAAGTGGAGAAGGTTTATGTTCAGATACAGAATTGCCGAATTATTTCATGTTAACCACAAAATGATCCTCACCTAAATATGTCCTCGATCGCCGTGAGACGAGACACAGTATATTTTCGAGAAAGACGATGAGAAAACGGGAAAACGCGTTTTTGTTCATCTGGAATCAAAACTAACCAAGACTTGTTTTTGATAGAATTTGATTCTGGGCAGTTCAAGGACCGTTTCATCGATTTGGAACACGAACCTATAGTTATTGCGCAGATTCGCATTCAAATTGCAACCTGTCTTTTTATCATAACTTCTGACAACGTTCTACACAGGTTATGGAAACAGATTTCTTCATTTCCTTTTCTATTCCCGATTTTGGGAAGTGAAGCTTCACGAGACCAAAAATTGATTAAGCTCATTGCGTTTTCAACATTTGGAGAGTGAAAGTCATTTCTACTACTTTTTGGGCCATCTGCTTGAGAAGGTTAGTCATCTTTTAGTTATTATTTCAAGGAATTATTTTCCTCACAGGCTAGGGTTTTGTTTTGTAGATTTGAAGGCTTCCATAGCAGGCAGCCATTGCTGGTTGGAGTAAGCAGAGCCTTCTTTTTGGTTCCTGAAGATTTTGGTGCGGTTGTCCCTCTTGGTGGGATTTCGGTAGACGTGTCCCGAGGAGCACACCTTGGCAGCTACTTTGGACACCAATTGGAGGATCAAAAAATCGTAAAAATGAACGATCCATTTGGCGTCCTATCATTATATTTTCCAGATTAGTTGCTATCCACGAGGTTAGATTCACCTGTTTTCCCGAGAGAATAACGTATGAGGCCCAGAAAATTTGATGAAGATTCGATCCCTCTATGGGAATTTGTGGATGTTCCGAGTAAAGGTCAGATTCACCCATTGAGTGAAATTTCCTCTTGAGTGATCATTTTTTCATCAAGATTTCGATGAGTTGGCTGTCGACCAATTATCACTGCATGCATATTTTCCACTCAATAATTTTTTTTAAATCATGATAGATCATCAATAGTTTTTCACATAAAGCAGGTAGATATTCGCAAGTTATGAGATACTATCAGTCTCTAGACAAAGTATGAACTCAGACTATATTGGCCAATATATAAAAGAAGTATCCATCTGAATAAGTATACGGATGCCCATGAAACTATCTGGTATATGGATTGATTTGTCATCATTGTGTTAAGGTAGTATAAAGGTGGTGCTTTAGGTATGTTGATCACCTACTCAGAGAAATCTGTCAATTCTAAAGGTATTTTCATAGGGATTGAAAGTGGCCTTGAAGTTCACCTATCGACTTTTCATTCATGTATGATCCTTTGATCATTTCGAATGTATGTAACTTTGAATATTTATAGAGTTTTGCATAACTTCAATTTTTCAGTTCAACTGAACCACCCTTCTTGCCACAAGACATAAGAGCTACAATGCCTGTAACCAATTATGTTCCACCTTTTCAGTCATTCATAAGCTTACAAAATGTGGTGACTTGGTTCTGTGATATTTCTGTCTAGATGTTCTACGACAGATGACATCAGGTCATCTATCATATGATATTTGAATTGGAAAATGGAAACAGCTTGGTCGATCCCTCTCTCTCTCGATTTTACCTTGTAATAGGAGAGTTTGAAAAAATCAATATCGGAACAAGTTTGATTCTGGAAATACGGAGGCCATTCTGAAAAGAATCGCTTCAATTATCACTGTGTACGATACTCCAACGAAATAGAAACCTACTATGTTTCTCGATACACTTTTAGCCACAGAAATATCGAGCACAAAATTTTGGTTCACCGTGTATAAGAGGTCCTATATCTTGTTCGATCTCACGTCAATTATACTACAGAGAATGAATCTGTTGCTTTGATTATTGAATATTCCAAGGAAACTAAACGGAATATAATGATATAATGTATTAAGATGAATAGAACGCAGATTATATAGAAGTAGGTGATCAATCCATCCTGACATCGAACCTTGGGTAAACAATTACGTATCATCGCAGAAACGTCATGATATCGAATGATGAATATCCTTATTATGACATCGAATAGGCAAAGTTATTTACGACAGATGCCTAATGGGCCGCAATGTATATAAATAGGCAATTAAGACCGAAGTATGTAGCACTGCTTTATAGATCAGCCACAGGGTTATCGGCATCGAAAATCAATGCTATATCAAGACTTCCTTCGTGAACCATTTCATTTTTCAATATGACTTTTTATCTACTGCCTGAACGGTTTAGGAATAACCACGATATCGTCATCGATGCAATTGGTCAAATGTTCTCATACAGTAATTTCATCGGTTATATGTAGCATGTAGAGAATTGTGAATGATGTATGGGCAGATTACCTTGATCTACACTCATCTTATTGATCGGTATCGAACAAGGTTATCGAAATCGAATCAGATACTAACAGATTTGTGAGCACACCCAAGTAGCACATGTATATCGGTGCAATATCTGTGCAATATGTCGAAAATATCGAAAAAATATTGTAAACGTAATATTGGCAAGAAACGACATGTGAACATTTGGCGATATTAGTACAGCATAAGTACGTCTTTTGCAATTTAAAATTATGCGCATGGCTCTATTTTGTAGTGTCTGTAAACGAGCTTATTCATTTTGTTTCAGTAGAAATAGAATTGTAGAACAAAAGTTTTGTCCACCTTGTCGAATATGGGGCACAACGAGATGAATAATGTTATTTGAATGCTATCGTCTTTATAATGAAGTTGGCATGTTCTTTAAAATGCAACCCCCTATCCACAAGAACCCCAAGATATTTGAATTGGTTAACTAGTTCCACCTTATCAGGACCTAATATTACCTCAAAATTTTTGTTGCAAAAGTTTCTGTATCTTTTTTCTGTACTCATCACCATGTACTTGGTCTTCTCAACATTGATCTTCAAATAATCAGTGCAACACCAACTGTAAATTGATTTTAAAGTTCTGTTGATGGTTTCCATGAGCTTTATGTGATCATTACATGAGAAATAAATCAGTGTATCATCTGCAAATAAATGAACGCAGCTCTCACCTACTACCTCTGGCAAATCATTGATATATAACAAGAATAATAGGGGGCCCAGTACACTTTCCTGTGGTACTCCTTGATTACATTCTATCTCATTTGATACCTCATTATTTATCTTGAGCTCTTGCTTCCTGTTATCTAAAAAACTTCTCAATCATTTCAATACCATTCCATCTATTCCTACTGATGCTAATTTTTCAAACAATCTTTTTCTGTGTATTGTCTCGAAAGCCCTTTGGAGATCCAAAAATAGTGCAACAGTAGTCTCATTTTTTCCTTGGCTAATTTTCCAATCATCTAGTACACATTGAACTGCTCTTTTACGACTATGTTTATTTCTAAACCCTGATTGATACTTACTTAACAGTTTATAATTTTCAATATACTCTACTAATTGGTTATAGACTGCTTTTTCGATTATTTTTTCAATTGCGCTCAACATGTTCACTGGTCTTAGATCTGAGGCTTTATTTGAGTTTGTTTTTTTCGGAACAGGAATTATTGTAGAAATCTCCAGGTCATCTGGTACCTCCCCTGTTAGTAATGAAGTATTAATGAGGTTCAGTAATGGTTCTGTAAGGTTATTGAAACAATTTTTAAAAATAGCAACATTCAATTCATCTCGACTCCCCTTATTTTTCAACGAAAAAACAATATCTTTCAATTCTCTAAAATCTAATAGTTAGAAGTTTTCTATTGTATCATAAGTGACCCCCAGATTAGAATTAGTTGTAATTGGAAAGTCAATTTCTGCTAAATCAATATTATCTATTATACTTTTGATACTTTTACAAAGGATTTATTCAACCTGTTGGACATGTCATTTTCATTACTGATAATTTCATTATCACTTATTTCTATTTACTTATTATCTGGTTTTCATTTTTATTTAGACAAAAATTTTTCATTACTTTCCTACGAAGGCGTAGAGGGGCCAACGCAATTATTTTCTATAGTTCCGACTTAGTATCTCGGAATTCCGACTTAGTATCTCGTAATTATGTAATTCCGACTTATTATGTCGTAATTCCGTCTTAGTATCTCGGAATTATATAATTCCGACTTATTTCGTCGGAATTTCGACTTAGTATCTCGGAATTATGTAATTCCGACTTATTATGTCGGAATTATGTAATTCCGACTTATTATGTCGGAATTCCGACTTAGTATCTCGGAATTATATAATTCCGACTTATTATGTTGGAATTCTGACTTATTATCTCGGAATTAGGACATTACGGTGTTGTGACCCTCGTTGTGACCATACCCAGACAGCACAGAATATTCTATGAATATTCTGATAACGTTCAAATATACTTATTTCAGAATATACTGATAGAATATTGTCGGAATGTTCAAAGGAAATTCTCATCCTGCTACGAATATTCTATGAACGTTCAATTTGACATATTCTTTTTGAATATTCTACAAACATTCAATTCGACATATTCTCAAAATTTTCTTCTTGAATATTCTGGAAATATACAGAAATGATCGTATCAAAATATGATATTGATGTTATTCTTGTATCGATATTAATAATGTTTTTCCTGACCCAAAACCTATTATTCTCTACCCTCAATACTAATTATCCTACTAATAATGTGTTGACATCTTGCTATTTATATCATTTATCACTATGGTTCATAGCGCACTGAAAAACGTTTCAAGTTTGTAAATATTCGATGACAAGAAAGTTGGTTCGTATCTCCACCGGAGAAAGTTTTTTTCATTTTCCTTTCTTCTCCTATGATATGCTAGGAATATTCTTAGAATATTTGAGAAAGTCCAATTTGAATGTTCATAGAACGTCCCTGAAATATTTGTATCATATTGTGAGAATACTCTGAGAATATTCAAATATTCTCGGAGAATATTCGATGGATGACATTGTGCTATCTAGGATCCTTCGAGCACGGTGGTTAATTTAGGGAAGTAATTAATTCGTGCTTATTCGGGCTATCCTTAACTCTAGTCTATCCTTATAATCTTGGAAACAGAAACAGCTCCCTATAGCTACGGTTTTCTATGGAGAATGGAGCTGTTACCAGCGGCCGTCATTCGATTATGAATTATCTTTGAAGAGGATATGCGATGATAGTTGTCACTAAAACGTTTTTCTATAGCGAAAATTGATGTTCAAAAACAGTGGCGGATCCAGTGTATCGTTTTGGGGGGGAAGGCGATGAATATAAGAAGTATAATATATACGAATATATTTTCTATTATCCAGAGGAATGCCCAAGAATCAGCGAGTGCTCTGAATTAAACGAGGTCGGATTTTGATATTTACCGGGTAGCAAGTATATCAAATTGCCGTTTATTGACAAAACATTCATTTATTATATCACTGCTGGTTCAACCGGAAGTTACCCCAACTATTTATTCTCCCCTATATATCTCGACATTTTGATGAAAAAGTCTCTAATGTGTGTAAAACGAATGAAAACGATCCCCTGGATCCATATATTGAAAAATATGGGTACAGAGGATGACCTATTTAAAAATCAAGTTGGGGTTGCTTCCGGTTGAACCGGGAGGAATAGGAAGAAAATTAAGTTGTCAATGAATAATCAATTTGATGAACTTGCTACCCACCAGATTTCAAAATCCTATCTCGAATGATTCACAAGATATATACGACTGAATGTTTTTTTGTGCACGTCTCTGTATATGAAATAACACAAGAGGTATAGTTTATCCAAAAACAATTGCAGATTCTTGTGCCGCACCTGCAGTCACTTCAAAGGAAACTTCATACACGCCGACGCCGCACAGTGCGAGCTATTCTGCAATTGATATTGGATATACTTTAACTATCGATATTTCGGCGAGGCTTGGATTGGATTATCACCCCCTTCACCACTCTCTGGATCACTGTGGATTACCACAGAAATTAGAGAAATATCAATGACGCGGTCGCCTAACCACTTCAGGGCCGCTAGAGATAACAGCACCGTATTTCCAGAAAACCGTATAGTTTATTTAGAGCAATGAATTTTATACTATTCGTACAGTATAGCATTCTTTCATTGATTTCGAGCTCCTACCAGGGTTGTTTCTTGAATTGATTTCATCACGCTATAGATTATCATCAATAAATGTATTAGGTATATGGATTATTCACAATTAGCTATTCGGGAGTCGTCCTTACAGTATAGGTACATATACATAGGTATGTAACACTCAACTATATGGTCACAACACCGCAATGTCCTAATTCCGAGATAATAAGTCGGAATTCCGACACAATAAGTCGGAAATATATAATTCCGAGATACTGAGTCGGAATTCCGACATAATAAGTCGGAATTACAGGATTCCGAGATACTAAGTAGGAATTCCGACATAATAAGTTGAAATTATATAATTCCGAGATACTAAGTCGAAATTCCGAGATACTAAGTCAGAATTATAAAAATCAATTGCGGTGGCCCCTCTACGCCTTCGTACTTTCCACAGTTCAACCGAGTTTGTTTTATTTTCTTCAACTTTTCTTTCATAATATTCTCGTTTTTTTATCCTCATAGTTTTTACGGCTATGTTCCTCTGCTGTTTTGTAAGTGTCTTTAAGTTCCTATACGTTCCAATTTTTTTCTACTATTTATAACAATCATCCCTTTTTTTGTTGTTTTCCTCACTTCTTCATCATACCATTCTCTATAATGTGGATAAATAAAATAGACTCTCATTTCAATGATGAATTTTTTTTTCGATTCTTGAATCAGCAATATTCATGGTTTTCGCGAGTGCAACAAGACCTGCTTTCACGAAGATAGCACAGGACGTCCCGAGGACGTCCATTTTATATCCTATTTCTGGCCGAACGTCCCAGACTCTGATTTAGACGTCCTGAGGACGAAAGACGCCAAACAGTTCAATATTATTGATATCATCAATTCAATCATATTGCGTTTATTATTATCAATCTCGCAGATTCTATGATTTTTCGTCAAAACTCAGATTACATACTCATATTTAAGTTTGCTTGATGATGTAAAATGAAACAGTATTTGCTCCGTTTCCGAATTCTGTTATCGACCGCCATTTTGCCAAGGCATATTCGTTGTTCACGATTTTTTGTGGTGCAGTGTACTTGTGTATAATTATCAGTTGATTGGTGTTGTGATGGTGTCCTTTATATTTGTTTCAATTGTTGCAACTAAGATGTCATCATGGCTGTTATCTTAGTGATACTTATAGCGGGAGTTGTCTGATTACATCCATTAGACGTGAGTGGGAGTGACTTCTGTAGCATATTGCTAACCAGGAAACATCGAAAAACAAGCAATGAGATTTTAGTGGATGTTATCAAGGCGGTTATCTCAGTGATATGATGGTGGGTTGTTATTCAATTAGATTTATGACGCTGAGTGCCAGGAAAGTGATTTTTCCAGGTTGGGTTTACTATGGTTTACTTATCCCAACATATTCCTGACTTTAGAATGGGTACGTCGTGAAATAATTTTCTCATTTCATTTCCTTCATTGTTGGATATTCCTGTAATGCAGTGGCGGCTCCTGACTTCCATGGCAGAGGAGGCTAAATGATATAAGATTTATTGTAAAAAACAACTTTCTAGGATTCACCAGAATCAATAGCTTCAATGACATTCTGTTCACCAGTTAACCTGAACCTAATACTTGAAGAGATGTGTTCCTGTGATTTGCAGTGTCTATCCAATCCGCGAGGCAAATTTTTCAAAGCATTATATCCTAATCGCCCCCAACATGATGACTTATCGGTTGAAAATAATACGCAGTACCAACAAAATAGCTTATTCCTCACCTCAGATCCCGTCAACCAGATATATTTTTTATTATTACCAGAATTGAACGAACGATTTTGTTTGCTACCTGTTACAATCAGATTTTTTAATTCCTGTGTCGGACGTTTGTTTTTTACAATCAATTTATCTTCATGAGACAATGCACTGAATGGGTTTACCAAAAAGTATTCCACTAAATCGCAATCGTTTGGAACACTCATTTTTAAAAGAGATTTATGGAGCCCTTAAGCGAACATAAACATAAACAATGCACTCGCGCTGGATTGTCTGCAGTTCGCGACGAAACACGACAAACACGTGCTATTCGGACATATTGGGGCATTTGCATTGCGCGCGTGGGTTGCGAATTGTGAAGGAGTCTAGCCTCCTATAGATGTTGCCAAGTTGAATATTTTACGCGTGATTTGCAGACTTCAACGTGTAATGCGTGGGCAAGTAGTGTTGCCAATTCAAAAATATTTACCTTAAGACAGGAAATAAAATCTAAATCTATGTATTTTGGTGTCTTTTTGATGGAAAAGTATAGATAATATCAGTTTGAGGGGAATCTCTGAGGAGGCTCAGCCTCCGTTGCCTCCTCTGAGGAGCCGCCACTGCTGTAATGATTGATGGATGGAAATAATAATTAAAGAATTTTGCCTTCAGTTAATGCTATTTATTATCAGAATCACATAAATAATTCAAAATGCCCTCAGCACTTTCAGATATATAGAGTGGAACTCGGAATATGGTGTCATGAAAAATACCACAAGCTGTTTATTTGCTCGTCGTCTACCCTGTCTTCATTGTCAACCAGTAAAGGGATATTATTGTATCAAGTTATGAACGTTGTAGTTACTTACCCTGTAACTTAGATGAGAAACACACAGTTTCTTGAGTAACAATCATAATTAACGATTAAAAAGAGATGTTTCAGTATGAGCAATAACGCCAAACACGAACTGCATACTAACAAATACCGAAATAGACGAGACGAGAGCATGCCGTCGCTAAAGAATTTACAGACACATGTACATCAGTCAGACCGACACTGACCGAGTGTGTACGAATCTGATATTTCCAAGTATTGTTCGATATTACTTTCATAAATGAATTTCCTTGAGATGTGGGAGAGATTCACAAATCGAAGGATATTTTCGTTTTTTCATTCTGCACAATGTGAATCAGTTTGTCAATTCGAATACATCAAATTATGATTCTCGACTACTGAAATTTCAGATTCTGAAATTATAGTCTTCGTGGAGTTAAGGAGCTTCATCAATATAGATATATGATATTGGTCTCAGATCCAACAGAATATGATTAAATTTGCGAACTATCTGTCACACTAAGAATTCCTTGTGGATATCAGGGATGCAATATTGTGATTCGCTTTTGTCACATCAACTCTCATGAATGTGACATCTCATAAATGTTTGTGTTAACTCGGAGGTATAATCGACTATCATTTGAATCTCTCTCTTAGGTTTTTTATAGTGGAAATGAGAGCGTATTAACACTTTGAACAACTAATTTCTGTAACTAACAGTTCATAAATATGATGATAATATTTCATCCATAGCGACGAGGAGTCGACATTACGAAAATCTAGTGACATGTATATTTAACCCCTCTGAAACCTGTACCGTCATTTACGCGTTTGGAGTTCTTTTTTAATGGTGATGATCTAACAATGCTATCGATTTGTCTACTAGGTTATATTGAATGTCATGTGTTTCTTCACAATGATTATCGGTTTGTATAGTATTCTCTTTAATTATTCTGAATGTTGGTGTATATTATTCACGAATATATAAGTTAAACAAAGCAAATAGATTGTACTGAATAAATAATCATCCTGACTTTTAACTCACTAGCATGAACTGGAGTGTATCAACTGACTCCTATAAACTCAAGTGTATGACAGTAATCATAAAGCAGAAGATAGTTGTTCTCTAAGATGAGCGTTGATTTTCCAGATGACTGAGCATCAAGGATGATATAGGCAAGCGAGACCTGAATTGCTTTCTTTATCGTCGTTCATATATTATTGTTTTCATTACCAGCCCCTTTCCTTCCGACATAAAAGTTTTTTTATTCCATAATCTTTATCTATCTGTTAATAGTGAAAGTTCTGATTGAGAGTCGTTGAGAGCTGTCATAGGAGTGAGTGAGGATAAAACTCAGAGCATTTCAGTATAGATGACGTTGTTTTTTATCATAATTGACCAGTAGTGAGAAACCGAGGGAGCAACTATTCCTCAGATCGAAGATGACAAACAAGATAGTGGGTTCGAGAGATGGCAGTAGAACAAACATAAGAAGCCCACCTATCAAGTACAATGTATAAAAACCAAGTTGTCTCGCTCCTACTCCTACTTTTTTGTCATCAAACTTGCCAAATGTTGTACACACGTTCCAAAATATCCGCGATGCCAGGGAGTTCTGAGATTGTTCAGTGCCGTATCATCAGGTGCAAACTTTCTCATGGTAGATATGAACAATATTAGAATATTCTCAGAATATTCTCACAATATAATACAAATAATTCAGGAGCGTTCCATGAACATTAGGAATGAACTGTTTCAAATATTCCGAGGATATTCCTACTATCTTGTAGGAGAATTAAGGAAATTTGATAAAAAAAGCTTGATCTGGTGGAGATGCGAACTTTCTATCTTGTGATTGGATTTTTTTGAACCTGAAACCTAATCACTTCGTCATGAAACTTATTGACAAATGCAAGAAATAGACAGATGAAAACATTGGATAAGTTAAATAATCAGTATTTGAGGCTGGAGAATAATAGGTTGTGTCAGGGTGAACATTATTAAAAATTATATTGATACAAAAATATGAACATCAATATTATATCTCCTTATACGATTCTCTGAATATTCTTGAAATATCCAAACAAATATTCCGAGGATACGTCAAACTGAAAGTACATTTATTCATATTCGTTGCAGAATATTGCAGATTATTCTATTGAAGTATTCTGGAATGAGTATATTTGAACGTTGTCAAAACATTCATAAAATATTTTCAGCTGTATAGGCATTTTTTTGGTACATGAGTGAAAGTGACTTCCTCAACTCCTTCTGCTTGTGATGTGAGTCAGAATAAACCAGTTTGCAAACAATCAGGTGACATTGCTCGTCTTTCTCATCTGGTGAATAAATGGTGACAGTTACACCACGGCGTATACGGTGTAAGACAATAGTATATTGTTCAAAGAACACGGAATGGTACTGATTTTCGACGAGAAAGAAGTTTGCAGCATTAGCATTCCGTGTAAGTTATACACAATAATTTTTTTACGGATCTGATTTCCTGTCGAGTAATGCTCATCTATCAGACAGAGTTGTCATTGCTTGCGATTTGACATTCCATGGGCGATGAGATTTCCTTGAAATAATAACACAATTGAGTCATTGTAATATATCAGACACGAAAATAAAATTGATGACATACGAAGTACCTCATTGATATATCGAAGTAAAATAAGAGCAAGTGTGTTATAGCCGTAGAGAATAGTATATTGTTTTAATAATTTTTCTACAGCTGTAACAGATAACAGCGGCATTTTCAATTTCGTCGGCTTGTAGCGATCTGATTTTCTGTCAAGTAATGCTCATCTATTAGACAGAGCTGTCATTGCTTGCGATTTGACATTTCATGAGCGATGCGATTTTTTTGAAATAATAACATAATGGAGTAATTGTATATGGGATTACGGGGTCATCGTTATCGAATTGATTCAAGAGGAGATAATTCATTCGCACTTCTCTGTAGTCGTATGACACAAGTATCCTATCACGATTTCGAACTGTAATAAAAGTACTCATCAAGCTTTCTATCACGATATAGCATATGAATATACAGAAGATACGTATATACGACAACAACAAGAATGATAAATGAAAACTTCATCACCATTTCCCCACTCATTTATGTCCAAAGATTTCATGATGAACTCTCCATTTTGATATCTGTAGAAATCCATGTTTGCTCTAAGTGTAGTGGAATTTTCAACGAGTATCCAATAATATTATAATTGATGTATAGTTCAAGGATTCAATAGTTCTCCTTAAGAGTTCTGAAGAATACATCAAGGGTTCTTCATGAAACTGCATCAAAACTTTCATTCCCAGATCGGATTGTCTCGAACGCAACTCACAATTCGATTCTAAGAAAAAAAAAAAAGTATAAGATCAATAGAACATTAAGGGCAAATGCATTTTAATATTGATTCAAAGAGTGCATTGTATTATTTCTTCAGGAATATGTGGTCTTTGTGAAGTTTTATAGCTCATCTTGAGATAACTTTGAATCCGATGTCGATTCATCTGAATTTATCTAAATAAATACAAACTCCCTTGAAATTTTTACTTGAGAGTTTGGTTTGACATCAATGGAACACCGTAGAAAAATTGACAATCTTTCATTTTTCTATGAATGATTTCTCAAAAAAAAATTCATCAGGAATCTCGCCTATCATTTCACCAAGCAATAATGATCAGACGAACCTGACAAGCCCAGTTAGCACATCCTTTCGTCGTCAACCTCGATGTTGAATAACTCGCTGTCCGAATGCGCGCCATTATTTGAACTCAGTCAGATGTCTGAGAAGTCCGCTATTTACTCATATCAAACATGGATAAGGGTGAAAATGTGGGTTAATTGACCTGTCAGATAATATCTTCCGTGGTCTCATTATTCTCAATAGAATTCAATATAGATTTGATTATTACATCCACATGCACGTCATGATGCATGAAGATTATTATCCGAATGATACTAACAATGAGGTTGTTCGAAACATGAATATGTACTTATATCATTACTTCACTTGTTCCCACAACGACGTATTTTTAACAAACTAGTGAATATATTGATACTTCGAAAACGGAAAGATTGTTTTGATATTAGAAGATATCCTGACTCTGATGAAATAGTACAATAATATTTTTTGTCTTCAATAATAATGTTAACTCCTCGCTAGTAGTGATTCTTGGCCGGTTCTACAGCCTCTAAAGGTCATTTGAAGGGTAATTATCGCAATCACAATTCTAATTACCAGAGGCTAAGACCGACCAAGGTCGAAGGTACTTGTTCAATTGAATCAATGGAATAAGTCATATGACCATGAGTGTATTATGCTGAAATTGTATGTTATTGACGAATACTCATTATCCGAACTTGAAAGATAATTATATGAATACGTGTATGCGGTGATGCAAGGTGAAATCGTGGTTGATGGTGACCTTGAGATTACTTCAGGGTATACATTACAGAGATCGAATCCAGTTGCTAGGTATCCTAACTCCAGCTGTCGTGGTACCCCACTGACTAGAAAACGGTGTGTTTCATGCTAGATGGATAAGAGTGGGGGGTTGTTTCCATTTCCCATAAATCCCCTCTACCTTCAAGAGTATATAAAGGGCTAGAGCCATTCTAACTCATCATTCGATATCTTAAAATCCCTTAGAGTGGTTGTTGTGCTAGAATTGAAGTCAGCATCACCAAATCCTGTGTAATCTGAGTCGAGGTAAAATTATTTTACAATTATCGTATTATTCCAAAAATATTATCATTGAAATGTCTGTTGGAAAACTAGATCTAGAAAAAATCAATGAGATGATAAATCAAACATCACAAGAATTCCAAACTATTTCATTATCTTCATTGGCTGTGAACAAGAAATACCGCCTAGAGAAGGTCACTGTTCTATCTACGAGATATGGGCGATCTAGTTTATTGTTATTATCTGATGAGGGTAACAAATTCAAAACATGGTTACCAAAGCGAGTGACAGATCGATTGAGTGATGATATAATCAATGAACTGAACTCCCCTGATAGTCAATTCAGCTTGAAATATTTGGGAGAGAGTTTACCTAGCTTCGCAGGGTCAAAAACACGATCTCTTATTGAATTCGTCTTAGATGAATAGTTTTGTCAAAATATCATTTTATTTCATATGACCATAGTGATAATAGTTGGGAATAATATATATTATATTGTGAAATATTTTCCTCTCAGATTATATACCAATCTTTTATCATTGAAATAATCCCACTGATGTGAGTATGATAATTTCATCAGTATTATTATTATTATAACCTAAACTGTTTACGTTTTCAGTGATTTTGGTACGTTAATATGTGGATGCAATACTCTCGACAAGGATGGCCAGAAGCAACAGATATAAAATCAGCAATTGACCGACTAAGATGTGAGTTCGATGACCTTAGTTTTGATGCTCTACATTCCACCAACTATGATATGAATATTTGTTTTGATGACGATGCTATACAGAGATGTATGCGACTTCATGAAAAGTATAATGCTGGTTCCGGTATATGTAATAAATTCATATATGGAAGTATGAACTTGGTACAATTTTGTGAGCAACTTGTTGATGTTGACTTACGCGAATTCCTCTTCCAATTGGCACCACACTTACCGAAAGACATTTGTGAGGAATTCCATCTACATGAAGATAATGAAGAATGTACATAAAAGAATTGATTTATGTTATAATTATAATGAATAAAACAAATATGACTCATGAATCTGTTTTATTTCTGCAGAATATCAGGAATACATTATAATAAAAGAAGTATAAGTATAAAAAATTATTAGACTAACTTGATACATGATTCTATCATAGTTATATATTTCAACTACCATACTTCATTTCCATCAGACAGATCCCGTTTGAACAGTGCCATCTAGGGCGCTGTATGTCATACATGCGTCATGTATGATTAATGCATATACTCTCGTATTTTCTGGAAACTTGGTTTTGCGAGTCTCGAATTCTAATTTTATGTCCACTGTAGAAGTCTTCATAGCATCCGGTTGATGACAGCAGTCAATGATGAATAGGGGGTTGTCACGAAACTCTCCGATGGTCATCATGGGCTCACTCATATCTTTATCATAATAGTTTCGCTGGAATTGTTCGTACGCATAGTAAGCTGGTGAGTAAAGCTTTTTACCAAAATCAAGATTCCACCTTTCATATGGATATACTTCTGAGTTGAGATATAGACGAATATTGTTAACATCAGCATGTTTGAATTTTGTTGCATCTTTTGATCTATCATTGAGATCGTTAGTGTGTTGAAATCCAATAATTATATATCGAGGGCGTTCGAGACTATTCGTTGTTTTTATTGCCCAAATATCTGAGGCAGTGTCTCGAAGTGATGGTAATTCATACAGATCCCACATTCGGTATGCTAACTTGACCTTAGCTGTGTTAGTTTTATTTATTCGATTGAGCAATTTGAGCTTCTGTCGATCTTCTGGCATGATGTGTTTGATTTTCCATTCTATCTTACTAATCTCCAAATCAGCATCAACCTCTCCAATATATGAGTTTTTGAATGTGCGAGCAATTATAAGTATGAGCTCTTGTTTTACATTCAGAATTCCTTTGGTGTAATCTTCAGCAAAGCCCATCAGGTACTTCAAAGGTAATTTTCCACTAAAGATGTGACTTTGGGAGTCCAAAATATCTTGTGATTCTTGTTTGAGACCCCATCCAGTAGTTTGAAGCGATGTCATATGCGTTTGTCCATATGAAATCATAGTTTTCATTGTAGTAGTTATACCAGGCTTTCGAATTACAGCTACTTGTTCACCTCCCATTTCATAACGAATCTCATCAAAGAGGAATGCCAGTGCATTATTAGATAAATAACAAACTTTGGTAGAATCAGTAGGAGTGAATTTACCTTCGATATATATGAAACTTTCTGCGATGTCCAGTATCAAATCTTGGAAGTTGATAGGAATTCGAATTTCGTCTGAATTTTTATAATATGGTGAACCATATGGCTTGTATGTGTGTTCATGGAGACTAATTAATGAGTGATCCAGAATTGGCTCATCAAAAACATTCAATTTTTCACTAGTAGTATGGGCCACCATGTTGTTAGTATTATTTTCGTAATTTCAGTCCAACAATATTCTTGAGAAAATTTCGATCGTCCGCTGATAGCTTATATCTTGACTGCTCGGGATGACGACGTGAAATGAACTTGGAATTGCTCTTGCTCTTCCTTATATGTGTTTGGAAATCTGATGATGATGATGATATCCTATCAGAACGTCTGAATGAAAATCCCATCGTTGATAACTCACGATAATTTCCTTAGTTCCAATTTCAATATTATTTTCTCTCCTCGGAAATCTATTAAGGCACCGTTATCATCCAAGATACTCAGAGTGATGTTGTCAATGAACTGACATCCTTCAGGTCTCACCGGCATATAAATGATATTCTGCGGCTCCTTAGATAATTTGTACCCTGGTTCTACATCTATGTCGAATTCGAATAAAGTATGTGCTTCTTCACCATTGAAATATGCTCCAGACGTAATATTGCAATCGACTCGAATAATTCTTACTCGCATGATGTTCACGGGTAATGTCGATTCATGTCGTTTATTTGCTTCCAAGCACAGAGCTTCGAATCCTAAAAGAGATGCCATGGAATTCTCATGTGTTAAATCAATCTCAAATTTAGACTGAATTTCGCATTTCAAAGTATTATTGTTAGCATGTAATGAAAATATCGAATGTATATCATTAATCGATGTATTCATTTTGATTTTCATTATATTTTTAATAGCTCTATTGATTTCATCGATCTCGTAGACTCCTGGAGGGATTGATATAGTAACAGGTGGATCATCTGCCTTTATTCTGTAACTGATTATATTATTTTTCTCGTCTACATTGAAAATGGAATTGTATGAGTAAAATCCATGCAATCCCAATCCATAACGACTGTTCACATCTAATTCGATTGGTGGGAAGAAGTTTGCACTCAATACACTCGTTTCTCCACTTAATGTGAATGTTCTCGACATGACTGATGACATTGAACTGATGAGCAAATTCTTCATCATCTCATTTCATTGACCACATATTATGACGTCAATCATCATACATGAATCAAGACACTTCTTCAATTCCTGAAAATATATCAGAATAAATTATCAAGTGATGAAGTTAATATATGAGGAAAATTGGAAGTTTAATAAAGAAGAAAAAATACGTTGTGTAGTTTTGAGAATATTTATTACCCGATAATAACAATTAGGTAAACACAAATGGTTGATTCATGATATCGAAAAGGAAATATTACGTTATTTGATTTATTGTTGTTTGCAGCATGAAGAATTTTGCTTCTTCATTTCAGCAGGTTTGCACTCTATCTCATTATTAGCTCCTACGTTGATATCCCTTATATTACAATAGCAACAGAATATTCTTCTAGGTGTTGGTCCATCGTTAACATCATTGGTCACATTTTCATCATGATGTTCATCACAGTACTGATATTTCAAAATATCTATATCGTTTTGTAAATGTATAGGTAGCTTATCCCATACCATAATTATCTCATGTGGAGTACAAGCGATTATTACTTCTTTCGGCATATCAGTAAGCTCTTCTTTCGTCATTTTCAATAAGCTTCCTACTTTAGAAAAGGCTTTCAAGGAATGTCCCATACGTTTGATACTCTCGCGATCCATGAGTGATCTGATAATTCTATGTATCACTGATAGTGGACAGAAACTTCAAGCACAAATGTCCACACCAGACTGTATTGTATTTCTGTTTACGATCATAATTGTATAGTATTTTGAATTTTGCTGTTGAGCCACTATGAAAATATTGAACTAACTCCTTAGGTGGGGGTAAATCACCATAGCTATCGAAGTATTCGATTACCCTACCACGTTTCCTATATGCAACCCAGTGAGTGCCAGGGCCTCTGATTGTATCTAGATTTATGATGGCAGATTCGTCGCGAGATGGCCCAGAAGGAGGTAAACTGTCACGCATGAATACACCTCGAAAATTGGGAAGCTTTGCCTGTTGTGCAAAATTTTCAATATCGATATTGCTCAAAGGTCTCCGAGGTAGGGAGTCTATTAGTTTTTTGAATTCGGTGATTTTAGGAAGATACCTAGTCCTTTTCTATAGGGTTTCAAATAAACACCTTTGCCACTCTTTCCAATCGCAATGGCCTCCATGTTTCGATTGTGGCGATTTGCTTCAATGAGCTGTTCTCTACTTGATTTAGCTGCCTGAACAGCTTTAGTAATTCCTGCAGCTGCTCCTGCGATACTTCCTAGAGCAGATAAGCCTGCAAATATTGGTATAAGTGGGAGAATGCCTCCAACCTTGGGTATTGGAATTACGCGAGGAGTACGAATATTCTTCTTTCCTCCAGCAACTTTCAAATATTTTTGAGCAGCTGCTAAGGCAATAGTCGTCGCTTTCTTCATATTCTTTGCGAGTTTTGTATTTCCACCTGCTAGACGAAGAGCTCCTCGAACTTTGTGAACTATTCCCGATCCGAAAGCTATTTTTCGTGTTTTTTTTCCTCTACGTTTGAATTTCTTGACTTTACGACAACCCATGCCAAAACGTCGTTTTCCTTTCATTATATTGGTCACCAACCAAGCAGCACTCCTTTCTCCTACGCTCGCGTCTCTTGACTTTGCTCTTTCCCACGCTGCTAACTCTAATTGTTCATCTGCTTTATGTCTAGCTGCAAGATCGCTATGATTCTGAGAGTAAGCAATATCGTGTTTCTTACATGCGATATCCAACTGATTTATTCCAGGATCTCCTCTTGCTAATCGCTTCTGCAATTTGGTTCCAGGACCACAGTACTGATAACCACCAGGTATATGTAATTCGAATGGAAGTTTATTGATTAGTGTATTAACGAAACCTCTACCACTTTTAATCAGTTTAGGTGAAGTTATACGTCTGCACCGTTTGACTTTCATCATATGAATGAGAAGTTTCTCACGTATCCACATTCATATATCATTCGACTACCAAACGATGCACATTGTTAAACAGAAGGAACACTTCGTTGTAGATAATTGGGATAGAAAAATTGGATATGGAAATGGAAAAGAGAATTTGTCACGACATGGTAATTTATTACCTTCTACTGTCCGTGGCCTCATCATCGGTCCATCTAATTGCGGCAAAACAAATGTGATGATATCTTTGTTGACTCACCCTCATGGCCTGCGCTTTGCAAACGTATATTTATACTCCAAGTCACTTAATCAACCAAAGTATGAATATCTACATAATGTATTGGAACCGATAAGTGGACTGGGATTCTTCACATTCAGTAATAATACAGAGGTGATGGATCCATCGGAAGCCAAACCAGATTCCATATTCATTTTTGATGATGTGATAAGTGAAAATCAAGATGTTATCCGATCATATTTCAGTATGGGTCGTCATAGACAGGTGGACTGTTTCTACTTAGCACAAACATACTCAAGAATTCCAAAACAATTGATCCGCGACAACTCCAACTTCATAGTTATATTCAAGCAAGATGTGACAAATTTGCAACACATTTTTTCTGATCATGTTTCACCGGATGTGACTTTCAAAGAATTTCAGGATATGTGTGGAGAATGTTGGAGAGATAATCACGGCTTTCTTGTCATTGACAAAGACAGTGAGATATGTAATGGTCGCTATAGAAAAGGATTCGATAGCTTTATATATCCTTGAAAATAACGAAGACCAGTCAATTGATTCCCAATCGTCACAGGAGTTGCACGTGCTGGGTAATGATGAAGATAAAAATGGATGAAAAAACAGAGAGTGACATGAAATTGAAACGACAATTGATCGAAGCGACGGATGCAGTAAGACAGAAATTCAATACTATCAAGAGTAATCGTACCGAAAATCTGATGTCTCTCGAGAAAATATATGAACCCATAACAAAACCGCTCAACGTAATATCTGCTGCAACCGTAGCAAAACCAAAAATCGAAAATTTGCCGTCGGTCACCGAAACAAGTATACCCGTCTCGAATAATACATCCTATATCCCATTATCAGCAAGTACACCGAAATATAATGGCCGTAGTGATAATACCGAATTTTATTCGCCTTCATGGAAAACTAATATCGTACCCGATCCCACAGAATCACATCTCATGGATACGCCACCTTCGTCAACAATATCTTCAATGAATGACGATAATACCATTGAAGCCATTGAGAAGCAAGATCGAATAGCAAATGGACACATTGAAAATTTATTATCTGGGGACTCACGCTATGACAAAGCATATGGTGTTCATATAGATTCCAAAACAAAACGACTGAAGATTGGTAAAGCTGAAGTGAGTTTTCCTATAGGAAACATCATAATTCGAATAGGTAAAACACAGAAACAGTTTGCAGCTGATCTACAATTATATGATATGATATTCCTCAAGAAACCACCAGAAAATATTAGAGGTGAAAATATGAAATCATTTGCCGCTATAATGCAACTGACACGAGCACCATACAAGAACTACGATCTCAGGCAAGGGCTCAATACATCAAGTTCGAAGAAATATTATGAATTAATCAAACCATCAGTTCGTACTCCTTATGAAATGAGGAAAAAGAAAGGTGGAAAACTGAAGAAGTTTCTATCAAAAAAATTGTACACTACGTCGAAAAAGGAGTATGTATATTGGAATAGACCCAAAGAACTGGTGGATCGATTGAGATTATTATGGAGTTCGAAGATGGCTGGACATACTGGACATACCAACGAAATCATATCCATAATTGAAGAGTTGCGAGAAGAAGGTATAGTATACTAGATTCGATAGCTATATCAAGAGAACATTATGATTGAGCTCATCAGTTATAATCTACATGCGAATCGAGATAGATCCATAGACGAAGTGAAGATATGAATGATATTAAACGACAAATTGCAAAGGAACTACATAGATCTGCTCGCCGCAACTTCAGAAGAAGAAGAACAATCATCAAAGGATTTGCTGATTTGTGGCAGATCGATCTTGCTGAAATGCAACAATATGCAGAGGTGAATAATGGATATAGATATATTCTGTTCGTGATTGACTGTTTTTCTAAATATCTATGGACTGAACCAATCAAGAACAAAACAGGAGAGGAAGTTAGTAAAGCTATGGAAAAAATTCTGAAAGAAGCGAAATACTCACCAAAACATATTCAAAGTGATGCTGGAACAGAATTTTTCAATCGCTGGTTCAAGAAATTGATGAAAAAATATGAAATCAATCATTACACTACATACAGTACGAAAAAAGCTGCTATCGTTGAGCGGGTCATCAGAACTCTGAAGAAATGGATGTATGAAAAATTCTCAGCTATAGGTGAATATGTATGGTTAGGCATATTACCTGAACTAAACCACAGATATAATAATAAAAAACATCGCACCATCGGAATGAGACCTGTAGATGTTTTACCTTCAACACAGATAGAAGCATATAGTCACCCGAAAATAGCTTTGAAGCCAAAATTTAAAGAAGGTGAAATTGTCAGAATAAGCAAGTACAAAGGTGTTTTTGAAAAAGGATACACTGCGAACTTCTCAACAGAACTCTTCGAAATCACTACAGTGAAAAGAACTAATCCAACTACTTACTTACTCAAAGACATGGAGGGGAATCCAATCAAAGGATGTTTTTATGAAATGGAATTACTTAAAACGTTTAATCCCAACGTATATTTGGTTGAGAAAATTTTGAAACGCAAAGGAGATAAAATATATGTAAAGTGGTTAGGATTTTCAGATAAGCATAATTCATGGATCAAAGCATCGAATATGATATGAGGTGTATAACTAGGAAATAAAAATAAATGGTTTCGAAAATTGAGCACATGTCTAATTTATTTGAAATTATCTTGATGAAACAACATTGAAACCCTCAATGAGAGGTATCGACTTATAACTCATCATCACTACCTGATGACTGCTCTAAGGCTCGAAATGGGTCAACTCTTCTACCTGTTGTGTATGGGCTACATGTAATGACACCACAGTCCTTTCTGAGAGTTTGTTTTTCAAAATCCAAGCACCAGCATGTTTTGAAGTGATGATTACTATTCAGGAAAAAATGTCCTACACTTTCACACAGAAGTAAATCGGATGTACATGAACTACACATTCCATTGAAACAATCATTCCTATAATTATTGCATGACATACAGCGTTGCTTCAATGGGTGATCACTTTTCATGCAACTATTACAGAGATCACGACAGATTCCAAAATTCGAATTCTTCAATGCTCTTGCTTGACACTTGGAACATCTTGGGCCACTTGTATCATCAATAACTGGTTCTGGTACCATCCAAGGTGGTCTATTCTCATAAACGCATCTTCGACATAATCCTGTAGATGGATTCATTTCCTCTTTATTATAAGCCCCATTGCAATTGAAACACATTACTGACTCATCAATTCTGAATGGGAAAGTGGCTATTTTCGGCTTTGAATCCCATGATTTTGGAAATGGCATCATTAAGTGATAGATGTGTTCAGTTATCAAGTAGAATTGATACTGGAACTCAAAAGTGTCTCCTCCTCCCTTTATAGGTACCAAAATGGTATCCTATGACGTCACACCCCTCTCCATATGAATCTTGACGTCAAACTCCTCCTCCTGGAAATTGTATAAAAGAGGAGGAAGTCCATGAGTTAGATCATTCGCTTCAGTTGTCCCAAGAAGTAAATTGGAGAAAATGGAAGCTATGTACAATGTTTTGAGGCAAATTGCTGTTGGAGACATGAATAATATTGATGTAAGTTGTTCAAATATGAAACTTTTTATATGATTATATGTTTATTATTGCTTATAGGATATGGAGAATGGAATGTTGATGGCTCAAGTTCAGAATCGAGCAGCAGTGATTGACGTAAGTGATGAAAAATTTACATGATTATTTGCATTACATTTACTAATTATTGTACTCTTTAGAATGACGGAGTTGCACATGCACATCAAGATGAAGGATTGGGAAGCGATATTGATGATGAGCCTGAGGACATGCGAGTCAGAAGTCGCAATGTAAATATCGAAGATGTACGTCCTCATCGGAATCCCCTGTACTGCATCACCTTGTCCTACGTACAGGTTGACACTGCGAATGGCGATAGGCTCCTGTGCTACACATGTTTTTATCGCTATATACCATTGTCCCAAGGAGGCCTATACAGACACGTAGAAACACACTACACATCCCATCTGGACGGAATTCCAAGAAGGGAGTCATGTACCGTATGTGGTATCCGGTTGTGGATGATGAGATTAGTGGAAGTGTGTATTATGTGTAATAACACTCCAGTTGTAGGGTCAATTAGAGCATAAGCTGTAATTTTAATATATTATATTGTGTCTTTCTAGTTATTAATGTCAATGTATGTTCTGATAAAAGTAGATTTGAATATACGTTAATTTTGTACTGATTTGTTTGATTCAATACCTGGCTGAATAAAAAAATAATGATCATTACTATCTGAGACTTCATTGTTGAAAGATGGACACAATTGATAAGTTTGGACGCAAAAGAAGCAGATCACATGGGTCGTTGCGAGGCCCGCAGGGTATTGGTTTCGTTCTAGATTCCGATGGGAATTATAATATGCTCGGAAAACGACTGAAAAATGTGGGTAAATCCATGGATGATACAGATTGTGTTCGATTGCAAGTTTTGAAGGAACACATCGACGAAGCGAAAGAAGTAATCCTAATGGCACTCCAAGCATCAATCTCATCAGTTGTCAAAGATCTAGCACTTCGAATAAGCAAGGAGCATCAGAAAATCTATGATGATATCAAGAAATTGAAAGAGAAACAGAGAGAGACAAAAGGAGAAATACCAACTTTCATAATTAAATAGGAATATAATTGTACTATAGACACCATGTGATTGAACCAATCATTCCCACCTTTTTCACATCACTTCACCCCTTTTCACCACTTCACACTTCCCCACCACTTCACCCACCACTTCACCTCTCCCCACCAACGCTCCCTCTACCACTCCTTCGATATATAGATGAACTCCTCCTCAATCTACCACAGTTGAAGACAACCATCCTGCTGATAATAATGGCACCAAGACGTCAAGTAGCTGACCAATCGTCACGTCAGAGAAGATCCACCAATCGACCAAGGATACCTAGAAGGGTTGCAAGTATAAGACCAAGCAGCCCAGACAGCACAATGGAGACAGGTCGTCAAAGAGCTGTGAATCGAGACCCTTCACCAGGACCTTGTGACTCTACTAATGGGGTTGTAGTGGAGATAATTGCAGAAGGTCACGATCAAAGTGATCGAGACCTTCCCGATCAAAGCCACTGGAGTTCACCAGGACTCTATCCTATGATGGAGGGAAACGATGCTTGGGTAAGAAAGTTGATAATGAGTGAGTAGAACAATTGAAGTAATTTGATTTTTCTTCATAGGACATTGTCTCCGATTGGTGGGATCTACTAGATGGGCTTCGGGAACCTAGAGATGGTGAACTTTCTCCCAGACAGCAGAGCCAATTGTTCCTGAATGCTAACTTCGGAAAGAGACAATAAATGTGTTAAGTTAATGTTAGTTATAGATTAATATTTAAATATAGTGGGAGAATGGTTGATAATTGTTAGATTGTATTATATTTTATGTTATTATAGATGATAATTGATAGATTGTAATAAGTTTTACGAATAATTATAGGATATTTTGTATGGTAGACTAAGTTTGAATAAAATTATTCAATCAACAAATCGATTATTAGTCAAAAAAAACTTAAGAGATGAGGTGAAAGATTTGCTGTACTATTTACAAACATATTCCGTGGTAGATGGAAAATGTCAGCGTTATGACGTAGTGCACCTAATTAATTGTTTTGCGCACATGGAATGATATATTTCGACCAATTCGAGTAACTCGAGATCAAATAATAAAATATAATAAATAAAGTAGTACTCTTAATGAAACAGGAGAATGCGCAAGGAAAATTATCAAATAACAGTGTGCGCATGCGCTAACTCCTTCAATATAATTCTCATCATAGAGATATACTAGTGTTTGGAGTTAGTTGTGGGTTGAAGATGATTGTAGAATATACTGCGCATGAGAAAAATCATTAGGAATATGATGCGCATGCGTTTTCTGAAAAAAAGAATCATCTATCAGACTGATAATGGTAGGTATGTTCTAATTACTCGAAAATATATACATTTTGATGTACTGCGCATATTTATTTCTCTTGCGCACATAGAATGATCAATTATGACGAATTCGAGAAACTTGATATCAAATCTATGCGCAACTCATGAAATACGAAGAATAATATTGCATTTACATTGAAACATGAGATCGCGCAAGAGAAAACCGTCTCCCTACAGTCTGCGCATGCGCTAACTCACATAGTTCACTGACATCACATAAATGTTATGATGTTTCGGATTGCTATTGAGTTGTAGATGAGTATTGAATATACTGCGCATAAGAAAAGTCAGTAGGAATATGATGCGCATGCGTTTTATGAGGAAAAAAAACATCTATTAGATTGATATCGGATAGAATGTTCAAGTTACTCAAAATTATATGCATTTTGATGTACTGCGCATAAGTTTTCCTCTTGCGCATCTCAAACGACCCAATTTGGTATATCTCGAAAACCGTGTATCCTAGGGCTGCGCACTACCGAAACACCCCCCCTTCCCCCACACCCCCAACCCCCAACCCCCGACAGTTATGTGCGGTACGTATGCGGAGTTTTAATTCTTTTACGTACCGTGAAGCATCTCTGAAGACTTGTTTATTTTCCTCCTGCGTTGCTGGAATACAGTCTTCATCTTCTTCATCTTCATCGATGGTAATGGAGGATGCCACTTGCTTGATTTTCTGCGCTCTCTGCAGCTCCGAAGAACGCTTGAATTTTTCAGGAACGGGAGGTGGAGCGGCAATTGAAATGGCTTTCACTGGTGGTGCAGAAATTGTCGGAGTCACCTTCTTTATTGTTTTCTCCAGCACTTTTCTCAATAATGAAGGAGTGTTTCTAGGACGCTTAGGAGACGACGATAAACAAGATGGGCCAGCTATCGGTCCCACTGCCGTTTCTGCTTTCTGGATGACGACGTCCGAAATAATATTAACCGGCTCCGATGCCCTCTTCATTCTACGACGCTGAGATATTTTCCTAACCGGCATCGTTTTCAGTGCCGGCTCGGATTTATGCTCGTTGCCCAGAACCTTAGGGCCTTCATCTTCCTTCGTGACAACAACCTCCGATTGCATGTCAGTTGCCGGTACAATCATTGGCACTTCTTCACTACTCGCGGATGCCACCTCCGTTGGCATGACGATTGATTCCGGCGCCGCTGACGTACTAGCCGCAAGCACATCACCGTTTGTTGATATTGAAGATGGTATTATATCCTCATCTCCGAACGGTGACACGGCCTTCGGCGGGGCATCCATGTAGCCCTGTTTCCTGAATTCTTGTATGCACATTTCCGGAAAATGTGGCCATTCCATCTCATCAAAGTTCCTCCAGAACTCTTCAGAAGCCGACTTGTCGAACGACGTATTCCATACAGAAGACATGGCCGAAATAATTGAGCGTAAGACGAAGAACCAAGAAAAAACTGCACGAATAATATTCGATACCACGAATAGCGCGTGTAGGCTTGAACTAAAGAATAGCTAAGACTGAACGCTCCTTCTTCGAAGAGAGGCAAGGAAGCGTCACATCTCCCACTCCTCACAAAATTCTCAGGCATGCGCATCTATTACCATCTCTCTCGCACTCAAAGCATAACATCTAGCCTGCTCTCTCCCAACGCCCAGCGACTTGGAGGCGAAGCATTTCCGAGAATTTTATATCGGCAGATGTTAGGCATCTTTCTACCTGCCTACCAGCGATAGACCCTTTTGTATCTGGTATGCACGAAGTGTTCGAATATTCTTCAGGGCTTTGCATTATAAATATCATCGTTCTTTATACCTGATGTTCAACATTAGACCCACAAAGTACAGTCACGAAAATAGTTTGAGAATTCTTGTAGCATATCTGTTTCACTTGGATATTTCAGGGCATAGTCATTAAGAAAAATAGAGATTTGAATAATATAAGATGTTTATTTTATTTACAGATAATTACTCGTTACAATCATACACAATTATTATCATTATACATTATACTCTGAATACTTTGAACATTACACAGATCCGATTTCAGGATATCATTTGCTATTTAATCTGGTACATTCTTCCTGCAAACATTTTATAAGAAAATCTAGACTATCATTCTCATTTACTTTCCTTTCTGTTTGTTCAGGTTTATAATACATTATGTCTCTATGGCCCCAAGGAAGAGTTTTAGTTGTGTTAGGTATTAAAAATCTTTTATCATCATGGTATGATAGGGCAACCTTATTCTTCAGTACTGTGAACATGTCATGTAATATACTAACGAAAGAATTCATTTTTCGGAATATCAACCCGCCTCTCTCTACAATTCGCTTATAATCAGCTAAGTGAATTTGTTCTTTGACAACTGATTTCTTAACACCTTTTGCTTTTTTCAGTTCACTATTCACAGATTTAACGTAATAAGCTTTCGCTCCCGTACCATAAAAATTTATTATTGGGTCATTGGGAAATTCGTCTTTCATATTTCCCAAGACTGACTTTCCTACAGGTATCCCAAAACTATTACCAATTTCATAATTGGAAGTGTCGAAACGATTCAAATTATCCTTAATGAAATCATAAAAATTTTCTGTTTGAACTTTTAGAATGAGAGAATCTGTGTCGGTATATAGCAATGACGCATTTTGTTCGAATTTCTTTTTTATGCACTCATAAAAAAAATCATATATTACTGTCTTGGATAATTCTAATATGCAGAATCCCAAATAGAGTGGTTTATTATAGTTAACTTTCGTTCTACCCATATGAATAGCTACAAAATTTTCGTTAAATATAGAGACCGTTTTGAAATTAGGTCGTGCTATGAATGCATTGACTCCTAATGTTCTTTTGATATTTTCCCAATGCGTCAATAGTTTTATGTCGCGTCTGTTATCCACATTCTCCATCGTTTTTCCATACACAGCATTATTCATCAGTTTGTACTGATTTCTTTCAAACTTACTTTTTGCCTTATTTCTCATTTCTGTATTCAAATCTATATATCTCTTGAGCCATGGTGATTGATTGAACTTGAGAATCCTATGTATTCTTGTTAGAATCAAACCATTATTGATTGCCTGTTTCAAATTTTTATAGTGAACTATATAATTCTTTTTGTTATTCAAATTAGGTACAAGCTTAGGCACTTTTGATTTCGACCCTGGTGGAATCATCGACTCTACTAGAAATGGAAGGTCTGAATGTTTATCATGTAGTTCTTCTGGATAATGAATATCAACTTCCAATACAAAACCGTTGGAACTATCATCTGAAATGCTCATTAAATCAAATTCTGATATTTCTTTCGTGGATAGCCATCGAAAACCACCAGTTGGTAATGATTGACTCATACTATGACCATAAAGATTGGTTGCATCGAGATACATAATGAATGATGTTGGTTCATTTGCGTCGAAATTTGATATGAATTTATTATTTGCTTCATGTTTTCTATCGCTACATTGACTAATACCACCCCGAATTCCCTTTTTGAAAAAATTCAACATATCTATGTCTGTTAATAACTCCAGTTCTACTTTGGTATATCTCAACATAGCATCCCATGAGAGACCCGGTGATGTGAAATACTGAGCAGGATCTAACTTATATGTATCGATACAAATATCACGAAAATTTTCGAATATGTCGCATAAAAGTAAAACATCTGATTTCAAGTAAATATCTGAATAATCACCCAATGTGTGACAATTGAATACGTTCCAAACAGATCTTGCTCTGTCATATTCTTCATCGCTTATGTGTCGATCATTCAAGTTATCATAAAATTCTTCTTTAGATGGTAGTTCCGTAACATCAAGTCTACTCAAATCATTCACAAAACTGTACGGAAATATACCCTTCTTTCTGATTAAACAAAATTTGTCATAGTCTGGAAAGTATTGTCGCGTTACTGTAAACTGATCATCTTTCAAATTATCCCCCAAATTTTGTAGAGATTCCGACATGAATCTGTAACTATCAATGAATCTCAATTTCAAGAATACATTCTTCAACTGCCCTTGTTTATTTGTATAGTTATCGACTAATAAATGTTTGGTGAACGAAATGTACTTCTCTTTCGTTTGAGGAATTACTTCCACCTTTTCACCTTTCTTGAATAACTCTTTTATGAATAAATGGCAGTCATATCCACTCAGATTATGGAAGATAATGGGAACGAAGAACGGAATTTTGAAATTAAGGTTGCAAATTGAGTGGGCGGCCCCAAATCTCTTTTTTCCAGTCAGATGACAATGGTCCTTTACCTTAACATCACCATTTTCAAATGGACATTCACAAATATTACAAATAGAGGCATTGGAAAATTCAATTTCTTCCTCAACTGTCAACTTATGCATTGGAACGATACGTTTCAAATATTTATTGTATATCTCCATCAAGTCATCTTCCAGTCTTGATATGAAAATGTCGGAAGCATTTGTTCCTCTATATGTAACAAATTTTGTAACTGAATCATCGAATGAACATTTAACTATGTATGCAAATGAGTATGGGTCATGTTTGAAAGTTTTTGCTGTGAATGAATTGCTTGGATCTGGTTCACAAAGATTCATAGCTCTGAGTATCGATTCGAAATCAGCATATACAACGAATGGAACACGTAATTGCTTTTCGAAATTCTGGAATTTCAATATATTTTCTGGTACCATTTTACCGTACTTATTGAGTTTTGGATTACTAGTAGGTACAGTAGTATAAATATGATTGCAATCATGTGACTGATGTTGTAACAAAGATCTCTCATTCTCAAAGTATATCAAACAACCGTCACAAAAATAATATTTATGTTCATGGGATGAAATTTGGCTGGAAACTAATCTTGATAGATCTTTTATCCAACAGTAATGACTATTACCAAGATCATCTGTTATGAACAATAAGTTGATATGTTTTGCTAACCTCTTTCTAGAATAATGAAGAGGTCCAACAATCTCATACGTTAGCTTGTCACCATCATAAATCTTTTCCAGACCATAAACATTAATGGAACAATCATTCATAATCTCAAATTTGGATATATCACGCAATTTCATAGGAAACTCAATACCTTGCAATTTCAATACTGTCGAGAAGTATGGATAAGACGATGTACTGTTGACTCTGTCTGCTGCCGGATATAATGCTGAAGTAACGGCCCATGCAAAGCAATATTGGTCTGTATTGACAACATTCACTACAGCCTTCTTTCTTTCGATGAACTGAGGTAGTTTTATATGTGAACATCCTTTGAGTGGACTGTATTTGTTGATATTCACCTCCAGGAATAATATTTTCTCTAAGGCCCAACCTACGAAAATATTTCAATTATTGATATTGGTATGGATGGAAATATCTAAAAAACTATCAACTCACCAGAATCACGTTCTTCGAACTCTGTGGTTTGACTTATCATGATATCTTGAAACATATTCACAATGGCTTCCAGATCATTGGAACGAGCAACGATATGGTTAGGAGTATTAAATGATTTTATGTCGATCAAATCTTGAGTTTGGTGAATATATCGACCAAACAATTCCATATTAACCTTGACAATAGTATGCATTTCCAAAGCATTCTCGAGTAATGCAATCACTTTCTGCCGAACATTATCGAAAAATATCTTGTAATCCAAAGTGTCTGTATTAGAATCCACTCTATAGCTGATGATCCTACACTTGAAAGCGCCATTGATTACTTTCACTCCACTTGATAAATGGGTACATGAGTTTGTTCTGTGTTGCAATGTTCTTCTGTGAGTATTCATATCATCTTTGGATACCATGATGTTACAACAAATACATAGTTCCGTATTAGATGTCGAAGGCTGCAAATCCATTTTTGGTCTCTTTGGAGGAGTTGATGAGTCGTCCATTGCAGCTCGACAGGAAGTTTTTTCATGACGTCGTAAATTATCATTACGCGTGAAGATTTTACCACATCTTCTACATTCAAACATGATTCGAGTCTACCTTCACTATCAAATGAAACTTCTCGACTGACGTGTGAACTTTCAGTAAAGCCTATTTATAGGAATGAATAGAGGAGGGGATTCTCCCTCCCCATCCGAGCTCATCATGTATAATGGTTCTCTCCCCACTCTCATAAATAATGACCATACTTTAGTTTCGCTCTCCAGTTAGTCGGGTACCTCAACTCGACCTGATAAGATGCCTGCATTGATGCCATAGTTGACATGACGACAAGAGTTGATGTACTTGCACATCATAATAGGCGTATGGTTACTTAGTAACACCTTCTCAAGGTTATCATTGACAGAAAATCAACTTCAAGTTCAATACATACAATCGCGACATACTATGAACTCTTACCAAACTCAAGGTCATATGACTTAAACATTATCCATATTGGGAACAAGTACCTTCGACCTTGGCAAGCCTCAGACTCTGGTATTTAGGATTATGAATGCTATAATTACTAGATACATGCATGCACTCACCAACTATATATTATTGCAGCAAAATACACTCACATTACACTCAAGGTCATCTGACTTATTCCCGGAATGAAATAAAACGAGTACCCTCGACCATGGTCGGTCTCAGCCTCTGGTAATTAGAATTGTAATTGCGATAATTACCCTTCAAATGACCTTTAGAGGCTGTAGAACCGGCCAAGAATCACTACTCTCGCTGTATTGCATTCTCTGTAGAATACGTGAGCTTCATTAAATTATCGAAATATTGAGGTTGACCATTCCATATAATTACAAATACAGGGTGTTTCTAAATAACGCCCGAAAAATTCAAGGGGTGACTCCTTATTGTGATATTTCAGTGAATAAAGTTCATATGAACATGTGTCCAAACTTGCTTCGTTTCTGAGATACATGATGTTGTAGTTGGAAGTAGTAATTGTTTTCATTTTTTATTTCCTCAAAGAAAGTCTTGAAAACATCTACATCAAATGCGAAGTCAAATCCAATGTTTATTAATTCCTCAAAAACTAAGCTAGATACAAAAATCACAGAGGAAAGTTGTTATTTGAATAGTTCAATCAAATTAAAATATGGGACTCAAAAAGAACGGTGGCGTACAATGACATTCCCTATCAATATCGATGAATTTACCCACTTTAACATCACTATGAATATTATTCCGAATCTAAATATACCCCTAGGAGCTCTATATATAACTATTAACGAAACCACAACGTTTTACTATAATTGATGAAAAGACAATCGAGTAATGGATAAAAACGAACTTCAATGGAAATATCAACACCCTGTATCTCGAAAACTGAGCAAGTTAGGACACATGCTCATATGAACTTTATTTCCTGAAATATCACAAGGTTTACAGCGTCTGTCGATGAGATATCTGCAATTTCAATAATACGTTTCGATTTGAAAGCATAAGATAAATCTGAACTACCCATTTCTCAAAGACAAACTTCCGCCACCAACCGAGTCGATTTTGTAACACTTCGATACGTCTATATTTTCTATTTCGCAAGCATCTGATGAGATCGAACTTGATCATATTCTCGGAAAACTTTGGTGACGTGAACAGAGATTGATTTGAGAGCATTTCTATCAGGATTATGCACGGTGAAATCAGCTGCATTTTGATTACGAATTCCGGAATGAATAGATCTCGTGACGCATATCCATATATAAAGCTTCAAATAGACTGTCATATAAACATTAACTACATTGGAATCACGAGCTGATAACAGTTATCATGGAGGTATAAGCTGAAAAAATTATACCTACAATATGTCTATAAATGAACAGATTATTAAATATGAAAACACTGTCATTGATTCCTGCACTGTCTATTTCAGACACGACATTGAAACATTATTTTCTATTTCCGTTGTTTAGATTCTGATTTTCATTTGATGTGGACACGAAAGGAAGTGGATTTCCTGTGAAATCAATCGGAAGTTACACGTTGGGAAAGCTGGTAGGTTAATTCAGAGAAATTTATTCATGGAGGCTAATAAATAAAACTCACTTCTCTAGATTTCCAGGATGTTCGCACCTATCAGAAGATATGCCTCGAAGCTTCACTGCCTTGAAATCCCATCGACAGTCAGTGATATCTTGTTCGAAGAATATAGGGAAAAAAATATATAGGTACATTCAATTATAGAAGAATTCACTCATCTCTGCACGTTCTGGTATGGAATTCCTCCTACGGTTTTTACATAAAAATAGAGAATGATTCTTGAGATCGATCTCATTCTCATTTTTGTCACCTACAATATTATACTACATTCAATAAGTTTTTCAATTATTTTTCCAACAAGGAATCATCGATACTGTCAATTGAATCTCTCTCTTAGGTTTTCAATAGTGAAAATAAAAGCGCAGTAACATTTTGGACAATTAATTTTTTGTAAATACAACTCCATAATTATGATAATAATATTTTATTCATAGCGACGAGGAGTCAACATTACAAACATCTAGTGGCATGTATATTGTACCTCTACCTGATCTAACAATGCCATCGATGTGTACACAAGGTCATATTGAATGTAGTGTGTTTCTTTCCAAGAATTATTGGTTTGTTCAATTTTTTCCTTAATAATTATCAATGTTGGTGTATATTCACGAATATATAAGTTGACCAAAGCAAATACATTGTACTAAATGAATAGTCATCCTGACTGTTAACTCACTAGCATTAACTGAAGTGTGTCAAATGACTTCTATAAACTCAAGTGTATGATAGTTTTCATAGACCAATATACAGGAGATAGTTGTTGTTAAACTGAGCTATATTATTTATCGAATGCCTGAGCATCGAGGGAATTATAGGCAGGCAAGACCTGAATTGCCTTCTTTACCGCATGGTCCATATATTATTGTTTCCATTGCCAGCCTACACTTCAATTTTTCTACGGCTGTAACAGATAACAGCGACATTCTCGATTTCTTCAACTTGTAGCCATCTGATTTTCTGTCAAAAGTAATGCCTATCTATTAGACAGAGGTGTCATTGCTTGCTATTTGATATTCCATGAGCGATGAGATTTTTACGAAATAATAACACATTGTAATATCAGATACGAAAATAAAATTGATGACATACAAAGTACCTCTTCGATGAATCAAAAATAGTAAAACAAGAGCAAGTTTGTGTTATAGCCGTGGAAAATAGTATATTGTTTAACTAGCACGAAATGATAGTGATTTCCTACGAGAATGAAGTTTGCAGCATGTGCCCAAGAGGCGAATAATGCAATCATTCGAGTAGGAAATCAGCATTCCGTGCAAGTTATACACTATAATTTTTTTACGTCTGTAACAGATAACAGCGACATTTTCGATTTCTTCGACTTGTATAGCCATCTGATTTCCTGTCAAAAGTAATGCTCATTTATTAGACAGAGCTGTCATTGCTTGCGATACTATGAGCGATGAGATTTTTTGAAATGATAACACAATGGAGTCATTGTGATATCAGATACGGAAATGAAATTGATGACATACGAAGTACCTCATTGATGTATTTAACACAGTAAAACAAGAGCAATTTTGTGTTATAGTCTAAGGCAAACAAATTTTCTTCTTTTCACAACTCTAACAGGGCTTTAGTTGAAACTCTGTATGGAATTACGGGGTCATCGTTATTGAATTGATTCAAGTGGAAATAATTCAGTTGCACGTTTTTGTATTCGGATGACACAAGTATCCTATTACGAATTCGAACGTGTGATAAGTCAAGCTTTATACCCGATATAGCACATGAATATACAGAAGATACGTAAATATGAAAACAGCATGAATGACAAATGGAAACTTCATCACCATTTCGCCACTCATTTATCTCCAAAGATTTCATAATGAACTCCTCATTTTAATCACTTTGAGTATTTTTTTTTTCGTAGTCGAGATAGCGCCATTTGGACAATCAGTCACTTCCTCCTTCCACCGGAATGAGAATGTCAGTTTCGAAGAAGTGTTTTTCCATCGATTCTTGGATTTTCGTTGAGTCAGGTTTCGCTTAGATGGTGGTCTTCGGATTTGCTGCCTGGTAGCTATCCTACACTAATGAGGACTAAAGCTTAGTTTTCTGCTAGGCGATTTTGGCTTCGGCGATGTTAGCGATGAATCGTGATTATGATATTATTGGTTAATTTGAATTGGTTAGCTGCCATTGACCAACATCACAATTTTCATTGCAAGGAACGAAGCTCAATAACCCGAAAAAAAGGCTGTATTTATCAAGCTCAACCTGTCTACGGTTGAATCATCTGATGAGATCTGCGACGAATAGATCAGTTTGCATATGTGAATTAGCATGGCCACTATGCATCTTTGTTGCTATGAGCCAATGTTTTGTCACAATAATTTTGTACATAAACCATCAGGTGCCAACGAATCATTTCGACAAGTTCAAACTTCCAGAATATCAGGGGTATCGAAATGAGATTGTGTAAAGTGAACTGGAGTGGAAAGAGTGGACTTTTCGTATATTTTTCACTTTTTGGTCACTTTCATCGTGAATGGTTCTGGTTTCGAGTTTTCAAATGGACCATCGTGAGACATTTTTGACATTCTGGTACAATTGTAGGTTGGAATGTGACATTTTGAGAACTATTCAACTTTTTTAGAGCCACTTTCAATATTGCATATAGAAGACCATGATCGGACGTTAACTAATCTATGGACGTCAGGTAATATCAGATAATTATAATCGCAAGTTCCAGTAACAGTGAATAATATGATGAATGAAAAAAAGATAAGTTGTCATAATCACATTTCCGTGACTAACTATTATTCATCAAATGATGATTATTTTTTGTTAGGCACTTCAAGAGAAAAAAGTTATTTGACGATTCTAATTATACTAATTTGCGATTGAATGAACTGAGAATAACTGAGGAGAGTACCATGTATAAAAGGTGTCTCAGAACAACGTATCCTAAATTCTACATGGTGAACTAGAGACCAAAATATTGCAATCAACTAACTTTTACAGTGTTATCAAGATAAGGTTGCATAGCATGGGGATCTTGGAAACGGAAGGTGATTCGAATTCGGTTGAATGAAAAAAGTTGCGCATTCCGAAGGTCACACCAACGGCCTTCGAAAATTTTCAGACTTGTTCATAGATTTCGAGGTTCATTGAGAGTAGTGGATTTTTTGAAAATCTATTTTTTTTCGCTATCATCAGAGAACAAAAAAACTAAAAATACTTTTTGATAGCAACTTTTGATGAAATTCAACGTGGTGACATTGAATTCTCTTCGCGACGTTTCGTATTCATAGAATCTTCATCAATTCTATTTTTAAAATACAGTTCAGATCATCTGCACAGTTCCTGAAAGCTTTTTTCATCCTGAATGCAACCAGGTATCACACGAAGTGACATGACATGACATCTTCAATGTTTTCTCGGAATTCCAAAGAGAAAATACTCCCACTTCCACTTTTTTTGATCATTCAATGTCAAACTTGATGAACAACTCCATCAATACTGGAGAGTATGAAGAATATTTAATAAATTATCCGATGCTAGGCTTCAAATTGAATTATAATGATGAATTCACGAATCATTATAATAACTACATTTATTCTACATTCCCTTGGCCGGTACGATCGCTGAATTTTTCTCACATTTTGGGCCGATATTCTCAGCACAATCAAGGGGGTTCAGCCCTGGCAAATACTCTGTTGCTCTCAGATATCGATAACAAGGTACTCGACATGTTTGGAAAACCGTGAATAAGTTGGTGACACTTCATATTTTATTGTCACTTCTTTGGATAGTGTTCATCAGAAATATCAGATATCTTTTTATTATCACCTCTTTGTCATCACGTTCGTTCAAATGGAGGAATTTTATTTGAGCAGAAAAGTATTCTCAAAATCCTTCAACATGAACCTCACAAGTGGATAGAAGTTGAATATTGTCAATAATTAGAGTTCTCAATCTTCAAGAGACGAAATATTATTCTCATCCTTGAAGCCTTGATTGAAGCACTCATAATAAAAATTCCAAAATTCTCATTTCATAACATCTATTTATTAATTGAAATGTCAGCGATGTCGTTGCGACAATACTGACTGCTAACAAATTCAACCAGAGAATTCATGCGAGGAACAAATATATTTCCAGAGGCTGAGACATGGAAAAAAGCGATATGCTTTCCCCAGAGTGACATGGAATAACAGGACCAAAATAATAATATATTTGATGCTGAAATCCAGATAAAACATTGTCGGATTGGGCAGCAGCTGGATCTTAGTGCGACCCTAATAAAAACAATGATTCAGCTGATTCGTTTTTCCGATGATAAATGGAAAGGTTTCGTTTGCCTTTGTTACTGTAGATGTTCCATTTTCTTGTTCACTCCAATACACAAACATTATGATGAAAAAACACTACGTCTCCGCCTTGATTCCTTGTTTCGTTTCTGTATACGAGTAATGGAATTCTAGCTAATGAAAATTGAGTTCACATGAATTCGATCAAGAAAGGCTCAACTTTTCATCTGAAAAAAGTCTGAGAGTGATGAGCGACTAATAATCGGTGCTCATGTAATATTATCTTTAATGAATTTTTTATATCTGAATTGAATTGCTTGCATCTTTCCCATGTGGAAATGGAATTGATAAATATGAAATCAACAAAGAAAAAGTTCAGTTGATCTGTTCAATCTGAACTGCAATAGGTACATAACAGGAGGTTGATATACTTGAAAAAGCGACAAAGGACACACTGAGAAACAACTACAATATCGAAAAATATAGTATGAGGAAACCTATATTATAGGATGAAGAAAAATAGCATCATCCAACAAAATGGGTCGAAAGGGACACATCATATTCGCACATCATGGAGCCTGGCAGAAAATTTATAGCAACTGAAATAAGCAAGAAGAGTTTATATTGGTTACGAATCCTACCCATCAGTATATAAAGATCTGAATGAAACGAGATGTCTATGTCTATGTTTTCATCACAAATAGGTGTAAATGTATAAAAATAACTCATATTATGTCTCCAATGTGCAGATGAACATGAGGCAAGAGATTGTCCAAAACAGAAACGCCAATCAGAATTATCAAATCAACCATAACTTAGATTATCACACAACTGATTGTGAATGCCTTCTGTTGAAAACGGACCAGAATATCTGTACCAATGGTGGTAATAGTTACAGATATAATATTGAAGAACCTCTATAGAGTCAATGAGGACAACAAGGGACATTATAGCACAGTGCTATAGTGAAGTAATGAATAAATTTATTTTCAGTTTTAAATGTGGAGAATCGAGAATGAGAATTGAGCTATTTCAGGAGATTTCTCAGAAATGAAAAATGGAGAAAAATTTAGGTATATCTAATAATTTACGAGAACACTAAATTTGATGTACGCTTCATACCACAAACTCTGTATTTGATACTTTCATGAATTCAGATTTCCATGGAGATTGCAAGATTGAAAGAATTGAAGGGTTCGTCATCACTCAAACGTGGATCACCCTGGATATCAAATTCTGCCTGATGAATATGACAAATTGAAAATAAAAATAGACCTATAACAGGAAATTCCTCATAGGATATCTTTGGATGAAAATAAATGCATTCAGTATCGAGTTAAATAAATCATGGAAATATACAAATCACCTCTGATGATGATTTTTTCATTATATAACCCTATCAAATGTCAAATTTCTAAAATGAATACTTCATCAACATAGACTCTGATATGCTGAGAAAATCACACTTCCACTAACTTCGCTGAGAGATCGTATCGAACAAAAACTCTATGTTGTTACCACCTTCTACTGAAATCTCTACAAAACAATAGCACCATCAACATATTTCTAGTCCTCTCATTGATTTAATGAATCCTTCGTTCCGTACTGGTGCTGTTCCGGCATATTTCGAAACATCAGTCATGGAATACGTGGCACTGTGTTGGTTGTTTTCACCAGCTACCTTTCAGATAGACAACAACAGGTACGAATCAATCAACACCGTGAGAAATCTCATAACTGTAGAACTTGGAGTACCGCAAGGTACCGTGCTTGGTCCTGTGTCATTCCTGCTGTACATGAACTCTGCTTTTCAAAATGCGTTATGCAAAAATTATATCATATGCAGGTGACACCAGTAGTCATTTTCAGTGATAGTTCATGAACAGAAACGAAATACTACTGCGATAAAGGATTGGTTGAACTCATCTTTGAACTTTGACAAAACACATCACATAGCCTTTTCTGGTTATAACACCAGTCGTACAGACTCGATTGAAATATATATCACTGGACACAATAGAGAGATCAGAGAGATATCTGGCATTGAATATCAGGGTATTTTTGTCGATCAGAATGTCAAGTGAAACAAACACATCATCAATGAATTAACGAAAATTTGAGAGACAAATTCTACCGAAATAATTTCCAAACCTGTACTACCGATTGTCTATAATAGTGCACTTTATGTTGAATCAATTCCAAGATATGCGGAATACTTGTCTGTGGCACCATTTACCATTTACCAACACTTTACAAATCGAATATCATTCTCCATTTAATAGTTTTCCTTTTTCGAATTCAATGATGCTTCATGTCTGAAGAATTTGTTGCGCCCTGTGGCTCTCGCGTCCTGTCTCTAGATGCTTTTATTCGGGTAGCAAGTTGTATTGAATTTGTGCCTTCACTACGCCGTGCGAGGCTCAGCATTGATAGTGGTTGCGCTCATTTTGAACATTAATTGCAGATCTGTTTATCATCAAAAACGCGTTCACGCTCTTGAGATAAAATGAATTCATTGAGTTCAGTGTCTTCATTTTTTCCTCTTTTTTATACAGACACTATTATTTTTTTATCAAGTGATGGCAGTTTATTCTGAAAATCACCCAGAATACGTTTTGATCAAATAACGAAAACATATTATCGAAACAAAGTTCTATTCTAGATGAAAAAGTACTTTTCTTGAAGAAGAAATTGTGACTTCCGAAGTTTCGGTAGTTATTTTGATAATTCACTAGAAGTATGTGAATGTCGACTGAGCATAGCCGCGACGTTGGCGAGAGGACAGACTTTTTCAATTTCGAGATTGTCGAAAATTTTCAACAAGTAACTGCCCCTTTAAATCCTACTCGAAGCCACGGGCGCTGAAATATAAATTATGTTAAAACACAATCAAAGCTCTTCACAGCAGACGCCGTATTTTCAACAAAGTTATGTTCTCAGCTCTTATAAATCCTAATATTAGTTAGCAAGAGTCGAGTTGGATCCGCAGCTTTTATGATGAGATAACTCGAAAATATATGATTCAGTATAGAACCTGAAAACTTCTTCTGTCAATAACATTTTGGTAAAAATATTCTCTTTGTGGTTTGTTTCGAAGCTTGTCGGCACTTCGTCTTTGGGACACGTTGTGAGGTGGGTCAATAAATATAATTGACCAGTATGACCAACCTATTTGTTGAATATAACCTGATGATATTATTATTAGGCACCAGTCCGTTTCATCAGAAACTGAATAACGAAAAAGATAGAACTGGTTATGCACACTTATAGTGAAAATAAATTCATGTGTGTTTTTGTTTGTGTATATAAGTGTGAGTGTAGATGATGATTATGATTATACATTGAGAAGAAAAACACCTGTTTTGGAATGAATCGCTATTACCGGCTCAGCGAAAGAACCACTCGTAGCGTTGTGTTCACAAAAATAAAAGATTGTATGATTATTTGATAGTTCGAATGTATTTGTTCCTGAACTGCAACATCCACAAGATTATGACGATGATTCAGGTGCCTAGAGTTCCATATATTTGTGAGCAGGAGAGGCCGAGTGATTCAATTATAACAAGGTATTATATTAATTGCTGCGCTCTGCTGCGCTGGTGCTCAAAATACTCGTTACTCAGAGGACGTCTATAACACAAACATAATATACTATTTTGTATTTTAGGTGTCTGTTTTTTTTGTTCATTGACATAACACTTCAACTCGTGATATATGTAAGGGAATTTTGGGTCTTTGAGTTTGGGTAAACAACGAATTAAACATTATCTGGTAGCTCAACTATCCAGGTAACATTTTAGTAGGAGGCAAAGAGGCTGAATAGGGATTTAATCGAGCGTCGTGTGGACGTATCAGATTGTGAAGATTAGAATGATCAGATGCGAGAATGAAGAATGTTTTTATGATATATGACATTTCACTCGTGGGGAGAGCGTGTACAGGTGTAAAAAATGTAAAATGTAAAAAAAACAGTCACATAAAAATACTCGAGTGCATGAGATATAAGGAGTGTATGCGCCCCACGTGCTTTTGATAACCAAAAAATATCAATCTGTCGGTTTAAATGGTAGGAGTGGCCGTCCAAAGGAATAGAGAAAAGATAAAAAAAAATGTATTCGAGTGCGTCAGATATTGAAGGGACGTTGAGCGAACCTTCATCAAGTAGCTCATATTCAGAAAACTGACGATGTGGGCGCGACCAAAAGTCATGATCAGTTTAAAAAAGAGTGACCTTGATATACTCGAGCGCGTCAGACTATTATACAGACGCTTCATCCCAATGTATTTGTCGTATCGATCCATAATCTGACAATTATGTAGAGAAATAACCATAAAGAGTTCTCAATTCAGGGATGGAAAGCTCATGTAGACATACAGGGTGTAACAATAGTGTGGCAAAGTGAGATAACGGCTTTGTTACTTGAGATAGGTACATGGCAAAAATTCTTGAAATGGTCCAGTGTCATGAGCAGTATAATTCTGAAATATTTTGCGTTATACAGGGTTACTGAGAACTGCGTGGCGAATCAAAGTCATACCTTCTTTCATAGTACACCTTGTATTTCATTGCATTCTCAGATTTCTCCTCATGAGCTGATTCCAACGATCTATATTACACTCAAGTTTTGAGAGGAATTATATATCACAAAGAAATGTGGTGCAAAAAATCGAGATTCTTCAACTTCCGGAATTTCTTGTATCAAAAATTGTTCTAAAATTGTTCTTAAATTGTTTTATCCGTCATCAACATTACTCATTATTGGTCAAACCAGCCCACATGTATTAATCTTAGCTTTCGATTCACTATCTACTGACATCCAATTTGTACGAATACAGGGTGGTTGATAGTTCTGAATTATAAACCAACGTGTATTCGAAAAATTTGATTAACGCAGTGACCTTTTGGGACAAATTATCTGATTCGCCCTACTACACATATATCGAAATTATACTCATATTCTCATTTTGTAGAAACGAGGAGAAACAAATCCGAATAATCGAGTGGGGGGCGTCGTTGTGAGCGAAAAATAAAGAGCGAATTTGAGTAAGGCGACTTCTTTAGGGTGCAGAATTATAAGTCGCAGAACATTTACATCGAAGACATAATTATATTAATAAAAAAATTCATGGCCAATAATTTTAGCTCTCTGCCATTTGGTGCGAAATAAGGAATATACCACTGAAAATATTTTTTCGACTATGGGCATTGATGAGTTTTTGCGTGGTTTTTGCTCATAAACGAGTTTTACTTTCTAGAAGTAGTTTTTTTCGGGAGAATAGTGGTATATAGGTATAGGTACATGCAAAATGTTAATTTCAAACGGAACATTGTGTATTCTGAACATTAGTTCGTCGCCATGTTACAATACATTGAAAGTAGTCGTGGCAATGTTTTGGCGGTATATAATAATTTTTTATATAGGAAGGAAAAAGTAGATGGTGAGAAAACCCATTGGAAATGTGTGGCAACCGAAACCAATGACAATCCAAATAATATTACTGCACAGGTAATTACTATTGTCAATTATTTTCATCTTGTGTACCCACTCAATGAGAATGTCCTATTTTTCATTGGATTTGTTTTAGTCGTATTTGAGTTTAGCTTATAGTTTTGTTTTGTCGTAGGTGTGTAGTGACCTTTCAACAGCGGTCATGGGTAGAATTCCAATTGTAAAGAATATAAAAAGGAGTATTAGGAAACACAGATTGAAGGTGGTACATGTTTCAAATAATCCAATGTCTTTCGAAAAACTGTTGATTCCGGAAGAGTACAGATTTTTCAAAAATGAAAGGGCCTTCTTGCTATATGATAGCGGAGATAACAATCAGAGAATTTTGATCTTCTCTACCGCTGGAAACTCATCAAAGCACTGCAGCAACAACGAAACCTCAACGATCTTAAAATAGAACATATTCTGCGTGGGAGATTACAAAAAGGAAAAAAAAAGATGAATGTCGCCTCCGGCTTTCACTGAAACAATACAATCCAGATCAAAAAATGGAGTTCCTTCGAGGTGTTTGTCATAACATCCATTAAATAATTAAAAAATATATGTTTGTTGTGTTCTTGTTGAAGATGTCACACCAAACATTTTCGATCAATTCAAAGCCTGAAGAATGAAGGTTCATTCCAAACTGGTCATAGTGGATGAGTATATCGCGACATTGGAAATAGAATGTCTCCAGGCAATATGTCGCACGCGGTTAGATAACAGGAGATCGCAAGATTTTGGTCATTCAGATGCTCCATTTGATTGCATTTCTTCGTGTAAATTTGAGTAGAGCTCGGTAGTAATTTTATTAATCACATCCAGAACAGAGAACAATAGGTGAAACTTAGATGCCGCTATAGGACCATTTACCGGCCTCATGAGATGTTTCACATGGCGATTTCTAGAAATTTTACACATCACCACTCTATCCTTCGAGAAAAAAACTCAGGAAGAGAGATGAAACTCTCTATCTTAGCATTATACTTTGAGCAGCAGATCCCTTATGGATAATGAAAAAAACAACTATTTAGGATTTCAACGACTTGAATTGCGGAAACGAGTCAAGTTAGGACTAGATTGCTCAAAAAATCAGACGCTCAATAATTTTTGAAAGTGAAGGCACACTCGTCAAGGATTACAAATCGTCAAGTATTCTCAACGTTTCTGATTTCTACTTCAACAACTGATTATACTATAGATATTCAGAGAGAAAGTTCAGCTTTACCAGTATTGAAAAGCATATATATATCGAGGTTATCTGTTCTCCAACGATTGGCTAGTGTCATTCCGAAATCAGTTGAGGCTCCTTCCATCTGAACATACCTCGTCAGATGAAAATACGCGTTGACTGTTCACGTCATGACATTGGCTTGCATGTTCAGACCATTGTCTGCTAAATATGGAGAAAAAATCTAGTGAGCTGGAGTATCTGGTCTGCCCAAACAGGGGAAATCACCTACAGCGTTCTGTGGCCGATACAGTAGTACCGCCATACGGTCAACTCGAGGAAACACTCAGTTCAATTGTTTTCCTGTCAAACCTACATAACCTTAAAAATCGTTAATGAGTTGAACCTCTCAGCGGTGCTCTCGGCAGTCTCGGCCGATGGCATAGTTTGTTTAGTTTTAGTGAGTTGAGTTCAGTCACGACATTCGGACATTCACGGGACACGGTCACTCAGTCACTCAACAATTCAAAAATAGTTCACGCAGATGATGGAGATATGACAAATACGTAGAGACCGAGCCCCCTTACTGGCATACTGGCCCTTACAGCCCTGGACGAAATACGGGATTCTGTGCATATTGATCATGATAATGATGGTGTGAAACGTGGGAACATAAATAGTGAAAGCAGCTCGGAAAGCAGTGATTCCTATTTTATGGTCTGTGCAGTTTTTTGATGTGCTCAGCTGTGAATCAATTGTGGAAATGAAGTTTTTCATCAGCAATAAGCAAATATATGGTTATAATATAAAGAAAGGAATCATGAAGAATCATATCCACAGATCTTATCTTGTATCTTGCATGAATACTACCTTGTATGCAGGAAAACATATTTATCAAGGAGAAGATCCACATCTTTCAGATTCGAAACTATGGAAACTCAAGGAAAGTATAATTACTACTGCTTCAGTTTTCTGCTGAGCCTTAAGAACTAGGTACCTAGTGAATATACAATGTGAGAAGTCCACAGTAATTGAAATCAGAAAAAGGCCCCAAATATGTCTGGATCTTGGATAGTGACCATTTCTGGAAGGATTTTTGTTCACCTTTATTTATTGATGAGATAATATGAGGAGAGAACTCTATAATTATCTAAGGTTTGACTAAAATATAATACCTATTCCTATAATTTTAGGGGTTCCTATAACTTCTTATTTTTACATATTTTTTTCTGTGACGGGAAAAAAGTTTGGCATTTCATCCCTGTTGGCAGGTTATAAAATGTCACTTTTCATAAATTACTTTTTTCCCGTGGGAAAAAAGTGAGTACTTCTTTCCCGGATATATATCACATATATATACACTGTTGATGGCTTTTGTTGTGCTATAGTTCCGAAAAATGAGTCAATAATACCGTCTCCAAGAAAGAACTGCAAGTCCTTTTATCTTCCATTCGACTTCGCGGTTACGTATATTGCTAAATAACCACTGAATTCGCAATTTCTTGAAATAAAATCACAAAATTAGACTGACAGAAGTGACATCAGATATTTGATTACTTCAAATGAATGATAAAGATGCTTACAACGCGGTGTCCCTACTGTTAAAAACTTTAAATTTCACGTCGATAATTTTCAGATATCAAAATAATGTAATATCTTCTCAATATTGATTCGTCCTTCCTTCTGTCACAGAAAAAAATAGTGTATTATACACGGGAAAAATATTAGATTTTAGCTCACGGTTTGTTGTCTCCCTCCGCTACGCGTCGGGAGACAACACAACCTGGAGCTAAAATCTACTACTTTTTTCCCTTGTATAATAAATAACTATTAAGTACTCATGTGAATATTATTAAAACCTTCAACCTTAAGTTGAATCTATGAGAATGAGTTTGAGTATAGTTCCAATCCTACAGGTCATCATGAAAGTGAATAATGTTTTTCATTATTGTGTTCTCTACCTGCTGATGTACCTACCCATTTATTTTATGTTTTAGGTTTGCTATATTTGGTGATGATTGAAAATCAAGTTGAAAATAACTAAAATGAGATGAGAAACTGATGGCATCACTTTTATGATTTGAAATATCATATCACTGCTGAGAAGAAGAGAATTGCTGCATCTATAGGTATGAAGGTATATATGAGTAGAATTTTAACTTTTGCACTATGAAATCCCTGAGACATTTCAGATACTGATTCCAAGTTAGCTTCTCTCAAGGTTTCACTAGCAGACTCATGTCATCGAAAGGTTGGCTTCAGAATGAGAAATGGAGGGTTTATACAGGGTTTCCCAAAACTCAACGTCATTCTTCAAAGAGCTGATATTGAAGCTCAGAACTGACCAGATTATCACAATATGACCTCAGTAGATTATTGAAAGTTTTGGAGATATTGCCACTTTTATGAATTCTGTGAAAATAAAATCTTTGATCAGTATTTTTAGTGCCACAAGTACAAAACTAAGTTCAAAACTGATTCTATTTTTTTTATGCAACCTGTAATAATAACCCTTCTATTGATTACAATTCAAAATAAAAATATTGGTGCAATACCTATGGACAAAAAAAACATGCTGATTCACCAGTTGATTTATTTTAATGTTTACAATTAACATTCACCTATTGAAAAGAGATTGAAAGTGTAAGGAAAATGATCATTAAACAGCTTAAGAACACTTTTCAGATCTTTGTTTCAAAGGTTATTGAGATTTATGGGATATATAGTGAATAAATGTATTATATTCATGTATATTTTTTTATGAGGTTTCCTGTGAATAAATGAAATAAAAAATAATTAGCTCTCTCAGGCTGGTATTGCATAATTCTTTTCATTCTGGATTCATTTTATTTTGAAATTTTGGATTATAATCAATAGGTCAAAGGGTTATTACAGATTGCATAACAAAACTGGAATCATGAACTATATGTAGTTTTGTACTGGAAATACTGATCAAAGGTTTTGATTTTCACAAAATTCAAAACTATCATTATTTTACTAAGGTCATATGAGCTGGACTATCAGCCCTGGAAAGGATGATGTTGAGTTTTTGGGACACCTTGTAAAAATATAGTTGACTTACTTTTTAGGAAATAAAATTCTTGATCATTTATTTTTTCCAGGAATGTACCTATTTCTACTCTACAACCAAATGATTCAGAATCAAAAATTCGCTGTTTTTTAGGTATACTATTGCAATGGATTCAAGCAGTTGAAGGGGCAAGTGGAAGAAGAGGTCAACATTTTCTGAAAATATACCGTTTAGTCATAGAAGGTACATATGTAATTTGGCCCTCAGGATTTGTTTGAATTCTTCATATCTGAGCAGATACACAGTGGTAGAAGGTGCTGTTACATTAAACATCAAGGAATCAATTAAAGGAGCTATATGTGCCCATTGACTACATGTCAGGTCAGGTTGGAATAGAAGAAGGGGTTATGTAAGCATAAATCCAGATGTCTATCAAAAAATGATATGTTAGCACAATGCTGTGAATCATGAAAAATCATCCTACAACTATTCCTCGCAATTGCATAAATCAAATTATTAAACTAGTTTCCATAAAAAAATGTCAGTTAACTTTACTAAACCTATTTCTCTCACAAACTCATATTTGTAACAGAACTCCTCCTTCCACTTGCTGCTTCAATTGATATTCCTTTCAAAATTTTCATTACCAAAGGAATGGAAGCAACTAAATTCAAAATTAACTTGAACAAATACCTGCTCCAGTGATACTGAAGAAGCTAGCAAAGCCACTCACAAATTTGAACATGAGACACATCTCATAATTTTTGGCTCATTTTAGGCTAATTTATTATCCCATTCCAGAATATTTTGCTCCTCCATATCATAGGAAAATCTGTAGCTTTGCTAGCTCCCGGCGAACTCAGCAGAGCTATTTTTGAAAACATAGATTTTTTACCAATTTGCTATATTGGGGTTAGATAGCTTATTCTAGGCTAATTAATTACCCAATTTTCAAAATTTTTGCTCAACGTTTTTGTGGAAATGTGCGTTATTCACTAGGTATTTATGCATTTTTATGAAAAGCAAATTGAATGATGATTTTATGAGGCATAGCAATAGTACCTATTGATTATATCTCATTTTTAAAAGAAACCTGTTTCTTTGAGCTTCGGGCAAACTCAGCAGAGCAATTTTTGAAAAGAATATATTTTTTACCGATTTGATATAGTGGGATGCAAAGGCTAAATCAATTACCCTTTTCAAATTTTCTGCTCAACGTTTGAAAAAAAAAATTCACTAAGACATTATATATATGCATTACTGTCAATAACATATTTTTGATTGTGGCTCAATAACTATCCCATTTTCGAATTTTTTGTTGCATATTTTCTTAGAAATAAAAGATGTCTAGTGAATAACGCGTAATTCGACAAATCATTTCGGTTATTTTTAAACGTTGAGAAAATGAAATTGAAATAGCATAATCAATCAGCCTGAAATTAGCCTTTGAATCCCAATATAACAAATCGGTAGAAAATATATTATTTTCAAAAATTTCCTGCTGAGTTCTCCCAAAGCTAATAAAGCCACAGGTTTCTTCCAAAAAATATGCAGCAAAAAATAAGAAAATGTGATTGTAACTGAGCCTACAATCAATACTAACACTTAAAAATTAAAATATGGAGAAAACAACGAACTCACAGTCGGTCGACCACAAAATTTAATATAAAAATAATCAACGTGTGACTATAGTTTCGGCTCTACGGCCATCTTCAGACACAATGAGAAAAGTAGCTACTTGAGTAGTATAGTCACACGCTGAATATTTTTATAATAAATATTGTGGTCGACCGACTTTGAGTTCGTTTTTTTATCCTGTTGAAAAGTACTGGACCACTTTGAGAATGGATGGTTACGTTTATTCAAATATGGTTTTGATAGAAATGCGAAACACATAATGCCCAGTGAATAAGGCATATTTCAACAAATCGTTCAGTTTTTTTTTCTGAGAACGTTGAGCAAAAATTTTGAAAATATGGTAATTAATTAACCGAAAATTAGCCAATAAATCCCAATATATCAAATCAGTGAAAAATCTGTTTTAAAAAATGGCTCTACTGACCTGAAGCTAGCAAAGCCACAGATTTCTTTGTGAATTAAGTGAATAAAAAATATGGGAATAGGGTAATAAATTAGCATAAAATATGCCCTACAATGGCCTACAGTTTCACTTTATCAAATCATAGAAAAATATTGTTTTTCAAAAATGCTGAGTTCGGCCAAAGCTAGCAAAGCCACAGATTTTTCGATGTGCAAACAATTCCAGAATTGAGTAATAAATTAGCCTAAAATAATCCTAAAATTATGAGATGTGTCTCATGTTGAAATTCGTGAGATGCTTTGCTAGCTTCTTGCTTCAGAGACTTTGATGATTCCATTTCCTATTTGAATACTTATAATGAATAAGTTTGGAATTTCATGATTATTTGCATTATTTTTTTTTGCTTGATATAATGATATAATTTTTGTAACTTTCATGCATTACAAATTATGTAAATTGTTTTTGTAATTATGTATTCCTATTAAAAACAACTACGTTTCTTGGGACAATATCAAACAATCAATGTATAGAGTGGAAATCAGTATCCCTTTTTGAAACTCATTTCATAGATCTGTGATTAATAATCGAAGGATTAATAAAATTGAATAATATTCAAAATGTATATTAATATTTTTTTATTGATTTTGTAGTGTTTGTTCTTCAAATTCTTGTATATTCTTTATTTATTCAATGAAACTAATTCATAACATAGATAAAATGCATAGGCAGGTCATAAAATGTACACAGTAAATATAAAAAAATCACTGCTACTTCAGATGAATACTCCGAGGATGAATATGTCAATTTTCAGAACCCATCAGAAGATATTCAGGAATATTGTAGAAGATGGAGGTGGCAACTTCAGGGGGCCCATCTTATATGACATATAATGTTGAAAAATTATCAGGAGTTACTGGATGAGATGGGGAATCAGGAAATGACTGATTTGGGGACTATAGGTACTGGAATCTGGAAGAAAGGTCATTGAATCAATTATTCAAATAAATCAGATTCATTCCCAACATGATATTGTTTTATTGGCTCTAAAATATATTTGTATTCAATTAATGTCAAGTTTCATTACCAAATATCAAAGTAATTTACTGGATTCCTATTTGGATAAAATTGTTTAAATTAAGCAAATAAAATTGTAAATACTTCCAGTTTCTGAATTGGACAATATAGAGAATCATTTTTGATTGTTTATGACATAGCATACAAGGCAATATAAGTAAGTATAATAATGCCATAACTACTGTGTGGACCATGTATTTGCATATTTGTATCACATATCATTTGATACAACAGAATACAGAACAACTTGAACAATTGAGAATCAATTACAAATTTCACCCATGAATTTTCATTATTTCTTCTGAATGTTAATTTTTTTATAATCAGATCTAAGAAATAGGTGAATTCGTTAATCCACAATCAAACATCAGATACCTTACTAGTATATACAGTAAAATATAATTATAAAAAAAATAAGTGGTGACTAATTATTCCTGAGTAGGGCATGGGGCATGCATTGTTGGAGCAGAGAACAACACGTTTTTCAAGTTATTTAGGCCAAAATATAATTTATGAACACCCAACATTTCGTAGAAACTGATGCTTCATGAAATATGTGATAACAAAATCAGTAATAAATCTGCTTTTGAATATATACATGGTCTGTCCATAGTCCATATAGTAACCCTCCCACTAGAGAATCAATGGGTGTTGAAAATTCATATTTAAATCCCACATGCCATTGAGAAAATATTTCAATAAAGCATCCAGACTCAATGAAAGTTTTTCAAAGGTTACTACCAAAAATTAGATTTGACACATTTTTTAAGCATCAAAAAGTAAAGAGGAGGGGTGTTACTTTAGGCTTAGGCTGGAGATGGTCTTTAGTAATGAAATATCTACAAGGGGCTTAGGCTGAAGATAGTATTTTCTTAGAAAATACCATCTTTCAGTCTAATGAAAATTCTTCAAGAGGCTTAGGCTAAAGATGGACTCTAGTAATAACATATCTACTAGGGGCTTAGGCTGAGGATGGTATTTTCTAAGGATGAAACATGTTCCTGATTGTGTAACAACGTCATTAACATTTGTGGAGATGACTTTGAGCATTCCTTCCTTCTTTTGAAAATTTCCACTCCACTTTCAGCAATTTGGACTCTTACCAAAGATTATTCATAATTATCACCGTGTTGATATCCAGTGATCAATTATTTTGATATTCACCACTTGCATCACCGTCATCCTGGAAGTGAACAGTAAGTGAAAGTATGTTTTTTTATTTATGTAATATTTTCATAGTTTATAATATAAACCAAATACAGATACCTATAATATATATGGTGTTTGTGAATAGTTGTGAAGAAAACTTCAGAGGGTGATTCCATGTGATATTTTATTAAATGAAGTTCATATAAACACTCGTATAAACATAATGATGTCCTAACCTTTTGAGATAATGGATGTTGAAGTAGGAAGTATGGTTTTTATTTATCAATTTATAAGCTTGCATGGTGCAAATTCCGTATGCTTTGGTGACCAACAAAGTCACAAAATATTTCTTATTGAGGTTGTTAAGTATGCTCAATGAGTGTATTGAAAGCACTCCTTTGAAATTTGTAAACCAATTGAATTTTCATTGTTTCCTCAAAAACTAAGGGAGATACAAAATAACAGATAAGAACATTGTCATTCAATCAATGAATATATGGAAATCATAAAAACCAGTGGTCATAAATATCAATCAATTACCCCAATGTGACGCCCTGGAAAAATTATTTTGAATCTGATTACACCACAAGAAGTTCCAAGTTACTATCATCCAAACCACCAAGTTTCATTGGAATTGATTGAGAAATTCCAGTAGGCAAATAAAAATCGATTTTTCATGGAACTATTAATACCCTGTATCTGGAAAACGAAGCATATTCAAAGCATGGACACATGTTTATATGACTTTTATTTCCTAAAATATATCACAAGGTATCACCCCCTGTATAGATTATCAGTTTATCACACTCATTCACTAACACCCTGTACATTATATAGAATCAGATATTGAGAAAAAAATTTACAAGAACCAAGTATAATGTTCTGATAGAAAATTAACTAAACACAATATTCAGCAATACAGAGTGCTTTGGCAAAGAACTGAATGAATTGATTTTTAAACTATCCATTTCTGAGGAATATCCTAGAATAACAGATCAATTTTCATTTTCAATTTGCCACATTTTTAACACTATCTTTACAATAAGAGCATTTAATTTATCAGACTCACTGTATACAAACCTTATGTGTAATAAGTTTTTGAAATCAGTGTTCTACCTGTTTATATGTACTGATTTTGTAGTTTGCAGGCAAATAAATATCTTATCTTGAGATGAGCAAATTTCATTAGTTGAGTGAAGAATTCATCACACACATCTGCTTACATGATGATGGATAGTCACCCAGGCATCAGTAGGTTTCTAAAAATAATTTTCATATAATAGGTATAATGTATCATCATAGTCTATCATAGTACTCAATAATTAAGTGAGAAGCTAATACCTATGTGAAATCATACAAAACTAATATCCATAAACCAAACAAATTGATATTCACATTGGGAGATTACATATGCTCATTGCTCAATGACTGTGAGAAACTTCTTCCTGCTGGCCCGAAGGAGAACCCAACCTGTTCTTCCACATTCATTCATCATATCAATATTAAATCTACACTTACCCTAAAAATTCCAGTGGATTGATCCTTTTCTAAGCAACTTTTTCCCGTGTTTTGTCACCTTAAATCATTCCTTCTCAAAATGGTTGTTACAGACATTACAATAGTTCTCAATTTTGGAACTTGTAGCACCCAAAGTAAATGAGTGGTAGAATCGGAAGTATCGATTATTAGCATTTGATCAGGGCTCTGATTTCCTTACTTGTGATGATCCTGTAACACTCAATATCGAATGTATCCACACTATCTACTTTGTCGCAAAGAAATATCACTTGGAAATCCAGGAATGGAGATGGTTTCACAATTTCTGGTAGGCACAATAGGAGGAGACAGAGTTTGTTACACATTGATAATCAGAATAAACTACTATAATACTGGGAGCACAACACAAAACTATATCTATAAACGAAAGGAATATTAGAACAATGAGAATTGAAAAAGAATGATATTTTAGAAAAAAATTCAAAACAAGTCACGATGGCATGACAGCTCTTGACACTGACAACCAGTGACAACTTACATAACCACAAATTTCGAAATTTTTCTAGAAAAAAGTGACGATCATATCGTACGATACGGTAACATCCTCTAGCGGTCCTACACTCAACTGAGCTATTGGGAAGACCAGAAATTCCAGCTCACTAGATTTTTTCTCTATTTAGCAGACAATGGTTCAGACTCGCTACAGTCAACAGGGACCTTCTTCGATGCATAGGAGCCAGTAGAATAAACAGGGCTTTCATCTTGAACAAGAATCAGAAAACAAGCTTCACAGGATCCCAGTAAAACACAGCATACGATTCAAAGAATTCCGATCTGAACCTGCACCTGAATGTAAATGTGTAATGTCTTTCCAACTGGTATCAACGATATTCGTTTTCCTCAATTGATCTCGTGATCAAACCCCGATATAACTTTCACGGTTGTACGGAAAGTTTGTATACAGTGTGTCCCACTCACCATGGGTATCTTTTTAACGGTGAGAGATACGAGGTCGGTTAAATAACACCAAATGTGGAGTTTGTCAAGGCCAACTTTAATGTGAAGAAATATTTTGATAAAATCTATTCGTTTTTGTTTTATACGCAAAAAACAGATGTTGATCATTTCCATATCTCCTCCGTAACTTCTTTATTTATGAAAATATACAAATAGGAATTTCACATTCTTATGGCAGTTTTCCAAAGTGATTTCGAAAAAAATATGAAATTTCTACCAACTCTTCTAGAATTTGAGATATCAGCACCAACTTTAGTCTTTCAAATGTAGGTCATAGCTCACCATGACTTAGCTACAAATACATTTTTTTTCTCTTACAGATGATATGTCGCAGTAATAGTTTTGTGTTGATAACAACGGAGTTATCGTCATTTATACAAAAACAAAAAAATATTTGGAAGCCACCATCTTGAATTCGTGAATTTCAACAAGAAAATCATGATCTCCGGCCTCAAAAACCCCCACTTACCAATTTTGAATGGAATCGGACCAAATCTTATCCGCCATTTTGGAGCAGCCTTTATTTTTAATTTCAACAAAAATTCCATAATGTATCGTCACCGAAATAATGAACACCTGCCAAATTTCAAGTTAATCGGAGTTATGGAGTTTTTGTTGAAATGAAAAAAATGGCTGCTCCAAGATGGCGGACAAGATTTGGTCCGATTTTATTCAAAATTGGTAAGTGGGGGTTTTTGAGGTCGGAGATCATGATTTTTTTGTTGAAATTTATGAATTCAAGATGGCGGCTTCCAAATAATTTTTTGTTTTTGTATAAATGACAATGACTCCGTTGTTATCGACACAAAACTATTACTGCGACATATCATCTGTAAGAGAAAAAGAAATTATTTGTAACTAAGTCATAGTGAGCTATGACCTACATTCAAAAACTAAAGTTGGTGCTGATATCCCAAATTCTAGAAGAGTTGGTATAAACTTCATATTTTTTTTTCGAAATCACTTTGAAAAACTGCCATGAGAATGTGAAATTCCTATTTGAATATTTTCATAAATAAAAAAGTTACGGAGGAGACATGAAAATGATCGAAATCTGTTTTTTGCGTATAAAACAAAAACGAATAGATTTTATCAAAATATTTTTTCACATTATAGTTGGCCTTGACAAACTCCACATTTGGTGTCATTTAACCGACCTCGTATCTCTCACCGTTAAAAAGATACCCATGGTGAGCATGGTAAGTGGGACACACTGTATACTGTTTTATTTGCAATCGCAATTGCATTACCTCGTTGGTCCAGCACTGAAACCAAATAACGTCCCATAAGTCGAGACTTGTGCTGGGTTAGGTAAGCATACAAACACAAATATCCATGGCCTAACTAGGATTCGAACCTATGTCTCGGTGGGAGTCCCCATATGAAGTCAGCGCCTTCACGCTCTCGACCACCGAGCCGCCTGTATAAAAAAATAGTGTTATATAAGATATCAAAAACGTTGTGTCATTTCAGAGCAGGATAATCTCTTCTAGAACATGCGAGATACGGTCGAGCAATCGGTACAAAATAATGGCTTTTATATCCACACATAGTCAAGAACAAATGAATATCGGTGAGATGGTGAAGATAGGTTTTCTGATAGTCCACCTGAGTTTGCGACCTCGGGGGGTTGCCGCTCGTGAGGTGAGGAGATGGAAACTCTGAATCGCAGTTCTTGATGGAGGATAACACCAATGGAAAAGGTTTCATCAGAAGTGAGTTTCACTTGATTATGTAGTGTACAAAATGATGCATGACTTTGGTATTTGAATTTTTTCGCTACAATATCCTTATTCCATCGCAGATTGGGACTAAGATTCAGGATGACTATAAAACAATTCAGCAATCAATTCTTGCTAATGTTTTCCTAGTTTTCACATGCTCACTTTGATATACTTCATCGTATAAATGATGAAATATATGATTTCATTAACCGCGATAAAATCCTGTTATTTTTTAATTACGAACTACTTCTTCACTTTGGCAAGCCATCGAGCGGAAACTATTGATCAGAGCGAAAAAATGCAAACGCCAAAGATGTGAAAAATTTTGGTTCCTACACATTTGATTGAACTTCTTTGAATTTCACATACTCCATGGGTGCATTTTTCTACCAATCGCCAAGCCAGAGTTTCCATCCCCTTACCCCTCGAGCAACAACTTTTCGAGGTCCCAAAATTAGGTGGACTATCAGGAAACCGATCTCTACCAACCTACAGAATTAACTTTTGTCTCTATCGCTTGCAAAAACATGAGAATATTCTTTTGTTTGGAGTTCAACTGTGATGTTGGATGGAATGAATAAGAGAATATTCTGGAGAATAGTTTCACTGTCCGATTATAGTCTTCCTACATTGCTTTCCATCATATAATTATTCACTGTGATATACCATGCGGAATGTTCGACATTCAGTCATAGTTCAGATAAGTGTTAATAATTTTGTTGCTGGAAACCACTCTTGACACAAATGTGTGGGATTTGCACATCTGCACGATAATGACAGACGAACATATTCATCAATCGCGTTTCATGTATCATATTTGATGAACGTATACAATGTCTATGCAAATACTAGTGTTTGTGGCTCGTAGTTCATAAATTATGGTTCTCGTGTTATTCTCACTGTATCGGAAATATTAAATACAAATATCAACATACATATTATACACCACTAGATTCGATCTATGAATATTCACCATCTATATATCGTTGAATAAATTCATGTTAAGAGTATTGATTCAATCCTCATTATCATAAATACCAAAGAAGAGGTCATGTAGTGGATAGGCATAGCAGAAAAACTCGTGAAAAATGTGCAATTCATGATGCAAGCATCACATTTTTATAAGTGTTGGAACTCGAAACATATGTACTTGATTTGAAGATATCAGTGAACAGTACTTTACGCATGCGTGAGATTTGGAGTCTATTATGAATTCTGTATAGTTTTGTGCAGATACATTTTTCGATTCAGCTAACTTTTGAGTATTAGAGCATTGAAATTGCTGTTTTATTGTGAAAATAAAGTTGATCGTGTGATAAATTGATACTTTTATATTAACTTAAATATAATAATAGAACATTCACGATAATTTTCGATTCCTCAATGGATGAGTATCATAAAAATCCAATTCGGAAATTTACTGATTTCATTAGATGGTACACCACTATTTAATAGGTTGAGAGGCCAGTTATCAAAGACTTGTTGGGCAACAACTTCGAAAAAGCCAACATTCCGAACAATAGAAACCCTGAAACATCTTTCCCCACACATGTATTCGTGTTTGGTTGATGAATTATTGTTTTTCTTGCAGCCTTCCTCGAATTTCATTTAGCATTCACAAGAAATTAGCGTATCACATAATGCTTCAGTTGATTCAGGAATTGTAATACACTCTGGAACATATAGATGTCGTTATTGATTCACCAACTCTCACTTTTCACAGAAAATAGTGGCGGACTTGGAATCAGTGTTACATATTTATATTCAATGTTGGTAGTAGGCTGATCATTATTGTGTCACATCAGGAGAAAAAAACATAAAACGAATTTCTACATTGCACACACCTTTTCCTCAGGAATACTAGACGATGTTGAATTTATAACATCAGCTGGAAGTTTTGGTATGACCATCATTGGAAGAACCACAACTCCTTCGTGATTCGAAGAAAAAGATTCGATGAATTCTGGCGCGTAGATAGAAGACAGCTATTTTGCATCTCTCAAGAGATGTCAGAGAAGCAGTCAGTATGATTATCTAACAAAACATTGCAAAAAAAGTACGAGTTTCATCTTATTTGCTTTCACGAAAAATTAGACAACTCGAATGATATTGCATTATCGCATGTTATATGCAGTTAGTTCGATGTAGAAACCGTTTCAATGCCCTCGGACCTGAAAAATTCAGTGACCTCCGGATTCCCAATGTTCCATGTGATTATAATCCAACACCTGGGTACGCATGAGAACGGTTGTCATCGATACAGGGTTGATTTCTTTTCGAAAGATATTCCGTTTGTGTAGCAAAGTTCAATTTGAAACAATTTTGCAAATCATAAGCAGGACTTCACGCATTAACTGGATGCGATTAAAACTCGACATTATTCCGCAAAGGAAATAGACGAACTCACCAAGTACTCAGAGCGAATATTTCCAGAAAGCATTCGATCTACTTGAAAAATTCATCTGCCATTTGTACTGGGTGACATCAATGAACTACCACTCCCTATAACTCTCTACTTCCTGACAGTAAGAAAAATATCGAGAACAGTCTCGTTGGAGTTTTTTTTTTCAGGAATCGACAGACTCATTATCACAATTAAAAAAAATATACAGGGAACAGGAACAAGTGCATGAATATTGAATTGATTACCCTATATATTCTCTCACTACCTTTTGAAAAGCTTTCTAAAAATACCTCATCCAATATATCAATTTCTTCTTCATTTATGTTTATCGAAAATATCCCTGTTATACCTAATGATTGTCTAATTGATGAACGGAGTTTGGAGTTGGAGAATCTCGACCGCTGTTATCTTCTCAGTTCCTCGCCTCACTGTACCTTCCTCGATATCATATCCTCAGAAAGTACCAGATGACTTGAAGAATAAACATTTCTCCGAATTTGAAGTTAGTCGTTCTTTCCTAAATATCTTTGAAACCTTTTGGAGAATTTACAATAGTTTTGATGGTATCGTTGGTGCGTATAAAAGAACATCATCTGAGTAGAGAGCGGAAATTTCACGCACAGGTCCTGACATTTTCGTCATTGAACTTTGACTTTGAAATACCCTCGGTGTGTTGGTCAATCCGAAAGAAAGCTTCATATTAGATAAAAAGGAAAATGAATAGAAATTATAACTTATTGAAAAATGTAACTATACAACAATCAAATATAACAATAGAATATAACAATATGATGAATATAAATGTTCCATACCAGTGAGATTTTTGTGTAGTTTTACTTATACGCACGCCGTGCGGATAACATCCATATCCGCACTGAGTACGGAAAAGTAATACTTCGCGCACGCAAATGATTGGGGAAAAGTACTACTTTGCGCACGCTGGTAGGAAAATATATTTCGCATTTTTCTGTTCAGAACGGGAGCAGATTCGATTCCGGAACTTCCAAAGATGAGTGAAAATTCGATATCTTAATCACGTTCTCATTAGGATTCATGTTAGAGTCTGTTTTTTATATTATATAATCGCCTCGTTATAGACTCAATAGAGTCCCATTGTCCTAAAGGAGGTATTCACATATAATTGGATACGGTTACGAAACGTCCGTTTGAAACACGTTGACACACTTGCATGTTCTCGTGAATGACAACCCCAATTATGAACCTATTATAATACTGATAGTTTGCAGGGCAAGTTTATATTGAACTGATGCATCCGAATGTCTGGGATTGAATTACTGAGTCTGTGATTCATTAAGCACATAGTTCACAGGAATGTTTGTCCAATCATTGAGTTGAAGAATAATGGATACATTGTGGATAACTAAATACAAATAAACAAATCAGATTCATCGAGAGGAACGGGAGATATTCTCGTTAACTGTTTCGTCTTATCGGGAAGACTCATGTTCATATATATAATTGTAATCTTAAGTTTCATTTTAATTTTATTATTCAACTCATTTTACCAGAAGAGTGATCAATAATTCTTGATTGCCCTCGTATATATAGTTATTTACCTATTTTTGGAAAGTCACATGACGACCTTGTGCGGGCCGTTTTTTGTGCCTTTCTGCATGTTCGGATCTGAAATGGATTTAAAAACCAGTATTCGATAAAATTTTTACCGCAACGCATCAGTATACTTATACTTTTCGTTTTACTCGCTACCGCGATCAACATTTCAAATCCTATTTATTCAAAATCCTTTGGTGTGAATTCATGTGATTGTGCCTCAACCACCTTCGGCCGAAATTTGGGGAAATGGCAACCAGAGGATCCTTGTGAAAAGCCAATTCCCACGACACCAGAAAAGCAATCCAGAGTATCGCCATTCATCAAAATTTGGGTGAGTCGTTATTGTGACCTTTCCAAAAAATCGTGGACACGATCTGATCACTCTCACTCAAAGCACTTTTCTGGTATTTTGATCTGTTACGCAACATTTGGTCCTTCTTCGAGCCAGATATAGTACCCTCTTGTTGGAAAATTTTGCAATCAAAATTAATTGACCGCCATATTGTCTTCAAAAGCCGGTAGCTTTAAAGTTCTTCTTCGCCGTTTTAGTCAATCGTACGCATGTGCGAAGTCAATTCCGCATGATCATCTGCCCCGCTATCGTAGTAATCATTTTTACTTTCTCTCTCAATATTTAGGTTCTTTCTCTCTCTCTCTCTCTGTCGTGCACTCATAAACTTTTGCTTCGATTTGGCATAGTTAACAGTGTGTTCAACAAAATGGCTGAAAAAATAAAAAAGGCAAAAACTTTGCGGCAAATGGAATTCTCTAGATTAACTGAATTATCAAAAGCCGCGGTTCTTGCTCAAAATGACGCCGCTGAGATCAGAAAGTTTTCGATTTGGTATGAAGAGATCGATCAAATACGTGATGAATTCAATAAACAACATGCCTTCATAATGGCTCAAAATTTCACAACTGAGGCTGAAATGTTAACTGAAATCAGAGTAGTTCATGATTTTGAAAATGTATTTTTCCAGATCAAAGTTATCTACGAAGAATTATTTCCAGTTGATCTTGATACGAAGTTGAACACCAGTGCAAAAGATACTAATATCTCCCACGTTCAGCTTCCAAAATTATCACTTATTAAGTTCAAAGGTGACATAACCACCTTCCCAACATTTTTAGATATGTTCAATGCCGTCGTTCATAGTAATGTATCGCTTTCGGAAATCGAAAAATTCAATTATTTGACCGCTTCTCTCGAAGGCGTACCTTTATCGATTGTCAAATGTCTCCCTATGACGGCCGCGAATTATCAAATTGCCTACGATAATCTAAAAAAACGGTACGAAAACAACCGGCTATTAGCTCAAGCGCATTGGAATGCCATAGAAAATACATCTAAAGTCTCAGCCGAAGACCCACTGGCAATTCGAAATTTATTAGATATTTTCGCTGAAAATTTAGGTGCTCTCCGAATTCTAGCACTTCCTGTCGATTCTTGGAATTTTGTTCTCGCGAATATGCTGCTCAAAAAACTCGATTCTACACTCGTAACGCGTTATGAATTACAAAACTCTAAGTCAACTTCGCTACCAGACTATTCTGATATTTATGCATATCTCGAAAAGCACTGCAATGCTCTGCTGTCTGTCAATACTGATACAGTGAATCAAAAAACTCGGATTCAAAAACAGCCTGAAGTCAAAAGGCCTGTTTATTCCTCTAATCGCTCGTCAGCACATTATTCGGGCTCTTCATTTTTGGGTACAAGTAATGATTCTAATCTCGCGTCGTCAAGTTGTAAAAAACAGTGCATTTTATGTAAAAGGGATCATAGTTTGAATCGATGCCCCGATTTTTTAAGTAAGTCCGTAAGCGATCGTTTTCAGTTCGTAAAAAACAAAAATTTATGCATCAATTGTCTGAGTCACAGTCATCGTTTAGTAAATTGCAATTCAATGATGAATTGTCGATTTTGTCAAAAAAGACATCATTCGGTTTTACATATCGATCGTACCGCTGACCCTTCACGGAGTTCGGACTCTATTCTAGGCGCAGGTGCAAGTCAAGGTAGCCACGATACCTCGTTATCCGCAAATATAAATATACAGAGAAACGCGGCTTCCGCTGTCTCGACTGATTCTCGACCTGTCGGCAACTTTTCTGGTTTCAGCAAAAACAATACTACGGTTTTACTTTCTACCGCTATTATCGAAGTGCTAGATATTCAAGGCACATTTCAAACTTTCCGTGCAATTATTGACACTGGGTCTCAATTGAGTTTTATAACTCAAAAAGGTGCAAGTAGGCTCGGACTGCCTAGGTCGAGAATACCTCGCGAAATCCAAGGCATTGGCAACACTCAGATGAATACTCACCTTGGAAGTGTTTGCATATCTGTGCGCCCTGTCGGAAATCCATCCGTAAACTTCAACGTGAACGTTATCATTTTACCAAAGATTTGTTCGGACATGCCTGCGGCTCCCATTCCTGTTACAGGTTGGACACATATAAAAAATCTCAAACTGGCTGATGATAGTTTTTTTCTACAAACGTCAAAAAATGACAAGGTTCGCGCATTGAAAACAAAGTGCGAAGTGACACTTTTTTCAGTTTCCTACGTTACCATGATACCTTGCACCTAACAATGCGCGAAGTAAAACAGTGCGCGAAGTACCTACTTCGCGCATTGTTAAGTAAAATATATGAGATATTTATATTTCAACTTCACGGTTCTCAATCGAGCAAACATCCACGAAATCATTTATTTCTGAATGTTTAACAATACCTTTGTTTTATCTCTTGGAGCGCACCAAAGGAAATTCCTATTATGATCGTGGAACATCGTGCATACCTAGGGAGGATAGGGAAAGGCCTTTTAAGCCAGTTCAAGATTATTTTTTATATCAAGCTGAGCATATTTTTACTTTGAACTATCTTTTTTGGCGTTTGTAGAAAAAATTTTGTTTGCAACTCGAGCGCGAAATACTTTGGTCATCTCGACTATTTTTTTAACTCGGCTACGCCTCGTCAAAAAAAATCAGATCTCGATCACCAAAGTAGCATTTCGCGCTCTAGATACAAAAATAACTATTCTAGTCCTGGACCCGTTGATGTGTTACTAGGAGCGGAAATTTTCCCAACTATCATACAGGGTGGTCAAATCCACGGAAAACCTAATGAACCCGTAGCCATCAACACAATCTTCGGTTTTATTTTGATGGGTAAATTTGTAAGTGAGTTTGATAATCCTCAAATTCAAAACTCATTCTTCTGTCAGGAATCAACTTCGCTTGATACTATTTTACAAAATTTCTGGCAATTGGAAAATGTTTCCGTAAAGCCTGCCCTTTCACCCGAGGAACTTCTATGTGAAAAATTATATGTAGAATCTGTACAAAGAAGTATAGATGGTCGTTTTATTGTTAAACTACCTTTTCGTAATGAAGAGCCATTGTTTACATTCAGTAGAGAGCTTGCGTTTCGACGTTTCTTGTCATTAGAACGTCGGTTGTTACGTGATCCTTTGCTTTATGCCGAATATTCTAAATTCTCACAAGAATACATTGATCTGAATCACATGGAGAAACTAACACCAATTAATTGTCCTTCAGAACTTCCTAATAAATATTTCTATATTCCCCATCATTGTGTGTTGAAACCTGAAAGTTCGTCCACTAAACTGAGGGTGGTTTTCAATGCATCAGCACGCATGGGATCTGATTCTTCCCTTAATCAGACATTATTGGTTGGCCCTAAATTGCAAGCTGATATCGTTAATATTTTGCTAAGTTTTCGCTTACATAAAATTGTTCTCTGTGCCGATATTACAAAAATGTATCGACAAATCCTAGTTGCCCCTGAGCATCAAGATTACCAAAGAATTTTGTGGCGTTTTGATAGTTCTCAACCTATTTCTGAATATCGACTAGTAACTGTCACTTATGGCGTGAGTTCTGCTCCATTCCTAGCGTTACGCACTTTGCGTCAATTAGCCGAAATAGAAAGAAATAATTTTCCCCGTGCTTCACAAATATTGAAGGAAAATACTTTCGTTGATGATATTTGTACTGGATGTCCTTCAATTGACGAAGCCCTCAAAATTCGGGATGATCTCACTTCATTACTCAAAAAAGGTGGCTTTGACTTACATAAGTGGTCAAGTAATTCACCTGATGTTTTGAAAAATCTTCCGCCGTCTTTAGTAAATCCTGCATCTCTGTCACTCGATCCTGATGACATAATGAAAGTTTTGGGGCTTAGGTGGCTTCCTTCCTCTGATTGTTTTACATTTCGCGTTGAACCATTAGACCGCTCCTGCACCAAGCGCAATATTCTTTCTGAACTCGCCAGGGTGTTTGATCCCTTGGGGTTCCTATCGCCGATAACCTTTCTAACAAAGAGGATTATTCAAAAATTGTGGACTCTTGGACTTGATTGGGATAGTTGTCCCCCCGATGATCTTAATCAAATCTGGAATAAATATAAATCTGAATTGCCACTACTTGCAAATTTTGCTTCACCCCGACATATCAATATTCCGTCTAGCCCTTTTACAATCGAACTCCATGCCTTTTGTGATGCGAGTACCAAAGGTTTTGCTAGTGTTATTTATTTTCGCGTTTGCAAAGATGATTCATTTTCTACTTATTTTGTTTGTTCAAAATCTGAAGTCGCCCCTTTGCGCACTGTTAATATTCCGCGGTTGGAATTGTGCGCAGCCGTTCTCCTCTCTGAATTGGTCAACTATGTTCAGTCAGTATTTTCGGCAAAAATACACTTTTCTAAAATATATGCGTGGTCCGACTCAACTACTGCGCTATATTGGATTAAATCTCATCCATATCGGTGGCAGACATTTGTGAGTAATCGAGTGAGTCTAATCCAGGAACGCGTACCCCCTTCTTCATGGTTTTATGTAAGTTCAAAACATAACGCCGCTGACATAGCCTCCCGGGGTTTGTTCCCCTCGGAACTCATCCACCATTCAGAATGGTGGGCCGGACCTGAATTTTTAAAACTTCCATCGGAATCTTGGCCTTTTCACATTCATATACCGGATGCTGAAGCCTCGCCGGAAGTTAAAACAGAAGAAAACAGTAATGTTACTTTCACAGCTACTGAAATTAGTAGTAATTTCATCGATTGTGCACTAAAGAAATATTCTTCATTATTTACTTTAAAACGCGTTGTCGCCTATGTCATTCGCTTCATAGATAATTTGAGGTGTAGCCCAAAACAACTTGAGTTGAGTTTATCTTCCGTTGAGCTGAATAATGCTCTCTTGATTATAGTAAAGCGTGAACAAGAAATTGCTTTCAAGGTTGAAATTTCAAGTTTAATGAAAAATCGAAAAGTCTCTAAACCCTTTCAGAAACGTTCAATTTTTTTAGATGAAAACCATATATTAAGAGTCGGCGGACGCTTGCATCATTCATCTATGTCTTATGACAAAAAACATCAGATTTTGCTTCCTAGGTCAAGTATTTTAACTGAGCTTATAATTCATGACCTTCATACAACATATTGTCATGCCGGTATACAATCGGTCCTCTTTTTACTTTTTCAGAAATTTTGGGTTTTATCGGCAAAACGTACTATACGTCATATTCTATCCAAGTGCGTACGTTGTTTTCGAAATAACCCAATTTCTTATCAACCCTTCATGGGAAATCTGCCATCACCCCGGATATCCGAGGTTAAATCCTTTTCACACACTGGCGTCGACTACGGCGGGCCATTTATTATCACTTTGGGAAAAACTAGGGGTGCAAAGACTCATAAAGCATACATTTGCCTTTTCGTATGCATGGCCACTAAGGCTTTGCATTTGGAGCTAGCCTCCGATCTCACCTCTGATGCTTTCATCGCAGCATTGCGGCGATTCATCTCGCGTCGAGGTCGATGTAGTTTTTTATATTGCGATAATGCTACTAATTTTATCGGTGCTAACAAAGAACTGAAATCCTTTTTAGCAAAAGACAATATAATATTCAAAAATATTCCTCCTACAGGATCAAATTTCGGTGGCCTTTGGGAGGCCGGCATTAAATCGGTAAAGACTCATCTTCAGAGGGTGGTAGGATCACAAATTCTAACATACGAAGAATTTTCTACTGTTCTATGCCAAATTGAGGCAATACTCAATTCTAGGCCCCTGACGCCAATAAGCAGCGACCCCAATGATCTGTCGGCATTGACTCCCGGTCATTTTCTAACGTTGGAACCCCTCACTAATGCTCCCGATGTGGATTTGACCGGGGTCAATCCAAATAGATTAAATCGCTGGCAACTTCTTCAAAGATTGCAACAAGATTTTTGGAAACGTTACCAGCACGAGTACTTACACACTCTTCAACAGAGAGGTAAATGGACAAATACCTCCAGATCTCCAAAAAATGATGACGTGGTTAATTCCCTTGTCCTAATCAAAGATGACAATTGTCCACCCCTACAGTGGCGCCTCGGACGCGTTATTGAGTGCTTTCCCGGATCCGACGGAGTCGTTCGGGTTGCTAATGTTCGAACGGCTGGAGGAACTTTCAAGCGGCCTTTATCAAAGTTATGCCCTTTGCCCATTTCTTCTCTCGAAAAGGCGTAGCCTTTTGGTGGGCCGGAATGTTTCGTCTTATCGGGAAGACTCATGTTCATATATATAATTGTAATCTTAAGTTTCATTTTAATTTTATTATTCAACTCATTTTACCAGAAGAGTGATCAATAATTCTTGATTGCCCTCGTATATATAGTTATTTACCTATTTTTGGAAAGTCACATGACGACCTTGTGCGGGCCGTTTTTTGTGCCTTTCTGCATGTTCGGATCTGAAATGGATTTAAAAACCAGTATTCGATAAAATTTGTACCGCAACGCATCAGTATACTTATACTTTTCGTTTTACTCGCTACCGCGATCAACATTTCAAATCCTATTTATTCAAAATCCTTTGGTGTGAATTCATGTGATTGTGCCTCAACCACCTTCGGCCGAAATTTGGGGAAATGGCAACCAGAGGATCCTTGTGAAAAGCCAATTCCCACGACACCAGAAAAGCAATCCAGAGTATCGCCATTCATCAAAATTTGGGTGAGTCGTTATTGTGACCTTTCCAAAAAATCGTGGACACGATCTGATCACTCTCACTCAAAGCACTTTTCTGGTATTTTGATCTGTTACGCAACATTAACATATTATATTTTTCAAAGATGGATGTACTTATTCTTAAGAGATGGGACATGACATGAATGGATAATGAAATTTTAGTATTTGGTTCATAGGAAACTCAGTATAATATGTTCGGGAGATACATGACGTGTTTCTATGAATCTGTAATCTCCGATGAGTTGACCAACTTCATGATCAACTAATTCCATCCAATATTCTGTGAGATGAGACATGAAAGTATTTGTTTTTTATCATACTATGTGAAATCTAGTTATCTACGTTATGAGTCTGTTGAATATATTTTCAATGCACGAGTTTCCGGAAGAGTCGATTAGCCGAGTCTGAAATATCAAAACGATTATAATTCACCGGACGATTTGACGTAGAATATTTTATCACATAACGTACAGATACAAACAACTGGAAATGTGATTATTCATCATAAAGAACCATTATGCTATATGCAATGAGTGTTTTTGAATTATGACTTGAAGGCATGCTGGGACATAGTTTTCGTAGAAACGCGAGCAATTTCTCGTAGTTATTATTTTTTTTTACTCACATATCTAAAATGGCATTTAGCGTACGGATATAAACCATGCTAAATGATCGATTATTCACGGATTGTCGATCTGTGATTTATTCAAATTATTAAACACGTTACCATGGCAACACGATTTGTTAAACACATTACCATGACAACGCAGTTCATTAAACACAGCTTCATCAATTTGAGACATGTCTGGCCTGTCAATTGTATTAACTGTCAACTGTTATTTTCGAATTTTGTATCAGAATTCTTCGAACAATATTCGTTTGTATCAGAATTCTTCATTGAGAATATATGCCAAATGTAGACGAGAGTGAAATCGGAGAGAATGTTCTGGTACTTGCATCCATCTTTGAGAACAATTTATTCATTCTGCGCTAAGCATGACAATAAACGTGAAACAAAGGTTAGTAAGCAATGGACTGGACACATCTAGAGTCACTGGATGGTATTAGTTTGATAAGAGTTCGGACACAGCTGAACTTTTGTCCTTTTCTATTTTCTATAATACAATGGTTTAAGTGAATAAAAGAATTAGACGCATATATTCTGCTCGAGATTCTGCTCTTTGTCTTTTCAATTTCCCTAGTAGTGCCTGATTGTCAGATACGATTTTAGAGGTTATATTTTCTGTCAAATCAATCATAGCCGTAGATGGACAATGGATATACACTGAAAAAAAAAAGAGTGAATTTTCACTCATACTTCACTCAATAATGTCTCAATTTCGGTCCACCTCCGATTGAGTTGAAAATTCACTCTACTCGACTGAGTGAAATGGTAATTGAATGAGTGAATATAAGGAATCACAATTGAGTCGATGTTTCCAGTTCAGATTTGAATATTATTTCAGCTTTGCGATTTCTTGAGTGAGTTTCAACTCATTTTTGAGTGCCTAGAACATTTATTGAGAATGTATATGCCCATTATTGAGTGCTTTTATACCCAAAATGAGTATTTTGAAACTTTTCATGACTGGTTTTATACAATATTGAGTAAATATGATATATAGTACAAAAGTTTATTAAAAATCAGAGTAGATTACAATTCAATTACAATCACAATGTACTCCTGATAAAGAACAAAGCTAACACAATTTGAAATCATCAGTACATGCGGTCTCGCCTTCCGAAATCAAGTATGGCTTCTTCTCGCTGCGCAGAATCTTACTAACAAGCTCTTTGACACGTTGACAGTCACATCAATCTGCAGACAAAAAATGCATATATGAACAGCTGATTCAAAAATGTATTCTTCAGAGCAGATTTGTTCTGGGTTTGTTACCTAAATAGAGACAAATCCACGACAAATCCACCAATAACGTTTCAAACAAATATTTTATCGATCTCAATGAATGATCACAATTGAATTATTCAATCAGTTTTGATAACATTTTCTCAATTGAGATTCAATATTCCTAATCTGGAAATAATGTGATCAATGATGATTCAATTAACTCATTGTTGATTTGAAATACTCTTATTTCGATAATATTCAGTCACTATTGAGTGAAAGGCAAACACACGAATATGGCCGTGCATGATGGCTGTGATAGACATCAACGGCGATATGGACTATTCAACAGAAGAATAAGTATATTGATTTATCTGAACGTCAAGATAATCGGATATAAATCAACACTATATATGCAATACAATTCTTAAGAATCACATCATCCAAATGAATATTTGAATTATTTGATACAATTCACGATCATCAGCCATGTTGTTGAAAGCCATCATGTATTTTACGAAATTAAACTTACCCGCAGTAAGTATTCCCAAACTTCACAGATATAATAATGCGAATAACATGTTTCTGCTCGAACTTCAATTACAATTCACTTCGCTGAAATGGAAAGCACAGGATTGTTTTTATGCACTGAACTTCCATCAAGACTGACGCTGCGTTATCAATTGGACAAAACGGCCTCTGCATAGTCTCGAGCTGGCTCGAATCTTTCTCGCTGATGACCACATCAGAGATTCGGACATTCCTTTACTCCGAAGTTCTTCATTTAGAATAATTGAAACATATAATATTGTGGTAACTTAGAACGGTCATCATGTTATTCTCAAATACACTGTTCACTGTTTGCACGTTGAAAAGAGACTGAGACAGTGAGATGACAGAGACGCTAACAATATACAGCGCATGGACCGGCCCTTTCACCAATTATTTGGTGATATCGCTCGATAATGAGAAATTCCCACATGTTTCATCTAATGATTGAGTAAGAGCCACTCTAGTATGGTTTTCTTGTTTGTTTTATTCCAAAATTCGTGCTATTCAATCAAATTTGTCATAAACATTGTCATAATTGGAAGAAATTGTGAAAATACCCAGATTTCATTGAATATTTACTCAAAAAATTCACTCAGTAGATTAACTCATTACCAAATTTGCAGTCACTCAAAAGGATTTCTTATACAGTGTAGGGTACAAACACTCACTTCAATTCATAGTGATACACTTCTAGCAGAGCAAGATTTATATAAATGAAAAAAAAATGCATGTAACAACATTTTAATATCAGAGAATATAAACATATGGATGAACTTATAGCTATGATTCCTTATTGTATGTGGAACTGTACTCTAGTGAAGTATTCCTGAGTCAATTTCAAGAAATAAAGTCTCTATAAGCTTGTGTCTGGAAATGCTTTATTTCGGAGATACAGGGTGTTGAAATACAGGGAACAAATCATTTTTCGATAAAGATTTCATGAGAGAATAGTTATTTGTTTAACTAGGCAGCAAAGTAGTAGATTGACTGCCGAGGCTGAATTCATAGCCGAGCGTAGCGAGGCTAGGATTTCAGCTAAGGCAGTCAATCTACTTTGCTGCCGAGTTGAACATATAATTTTTTCTCCGATTGTTCATAATGATATAGGAGGATATTGTATTTGCAAATTATTACAATTCTCACAATCTCTTTATTTTTCCTGTAGTGTTCAATTAAAATAAAATCTGATAGAAATCGCAGTTGTTGGAATAGTTGGTTGCTATGGAAATGTTAATAATAATTATAGTTTGACAATTCATGAAATTTCTGACAGTTGTGCGAAAAAACATCGGTATATTTAAATTATTATGTAATAATGGACAGTGATAGCGACCTGGAAATACTTACTCGTCCAGAAATAAGGGAGGTGGCAAAAAATATAGAGTTGAATTTGTTGCCGGAGAAGTCTCGGATGAAATATGAAGGAAATTATAAACGATTTATGGATTATCAATTTTGCTGACACATATCAATCAGCAAAGTAACCATTTTGCTGCCTAGGCAGCAAAGTACCCACTTTGCTGCCTAGGCAGGAAAAGTAATACTTTGCTGATTGATATGTGTCAGCAAAATTGATATTTGCTGCCAATCGGAGAAAAAGTAATTTATTGTGACGAGACCTACCAAATACTTGGTTTTGTTAAGTTCTCAGCAACATCACTTAGCGCCCTAGGAGCTAAGTAACATGGATCGATATAGAAAATATCTCCAAAACGATAACCTCCAGCGTAATTAAGGCCCTTATAATAATTCTCTTGATAAATAAATATCTATTCACTTTTCACTGTTGAATTTTCGCGGTCAGCACCAAAACGCCATTCAATAATAAATCACGTTGTAGTTCACTTGCTTTTCTTGGTTTTGTTTTCAAATTTTCAATTTCATTATGTAATTTTACGATCATTGCCTCTTTCCATGATTATTTTGTTTTGTATTTTGTGTGATGATAATGATGGAATTTTGTTCTTGAAATCGTCTGCTCTGTAAATTGATGAAACAGCAGATTTTGAAATCTTCTGTTTGAAAATGGACCTAAAAAATAGATTCATTCTAATCAGATGCTGCTATAAGAAGTGAGTTTCAATGAGTACCTCACAAATTCCGCTCGTCTTCAAATTGATTTTCCACCCAGGTCTTTTCATATCTTTCTTTCATGAGCGAATGCCTGATATTTGATTTGGAAAATCGAATAAATGATTTTGATTTGTTTCAAAATTGGCACAATTTATTATACAGCAAGTTATTTCCATAGCTTCTTTCATCTCGAAAGTATAATAATTATGAAATTTTATTTCAATTCTCATTCAAAATATTTCAATTTTGAATGAGAAAGCTCCGGACGACTATGGTGCTCTTGTCACAATGCAAGGTGTGTAACTCTATAAATCTAAACATTCAAAAACCCTAACAGTTCTCATTTCTGTGTCCGAACTCTTATCAAACAAATATCCAGTGACTCGAGACACATCTACAACCAATATCACTTATACGTGTCTCGCTAGTTGCATGCAGTTGCATGTATCATGTTCTCAATTCCCATTCTTTTCGAATTATTTTGTAGGTTAGCAGGAATAGCAGGTATATGTTAATGTCATTTTCAAAGTTTGATGAAAAAGCATAGTATGTAACGCGTTTATAAACTCTTCTAGACACTCGTTTATTAAACATTCGCTCCGCTCTGCTCCGCTCGTGCTTAAAATACTCGTTACTAATAGGACGTTCATAACACTTGTTACATAATATACTATTTACTCACATAACTAAAATGGCATTCAGCGTACGGATATGTACCACGCTAAATGATCGATTAATCACGAACTGTCGATCTGTGATTTATTCAAAATATTAAACACGTTACCATGGCAACACGATTTCTTAAACACAATACCATGCCAACGCAGTTCATTAAACACAGCTTCAGTTTTTTGAGACATGTCTGACCTGTCAATTGTATTAACTGTCAACTGTTATTTTCGAATTTTGTATCAGAATTATTCAAACAATATTCGTTTGAATTCATCATTAAAAATATATGCGAAAAGTAGACGAAAGTGAAATCGAGAGAATTACTCGCATATCTCCAAGAAGTGTGAAAATGAAGCATCCATCTTTGAGAACAATTTATTTATTCTGCGCTGAGCATGACAATAAACGTGAAACAAATGTTAGTAAGCAATGGACTGGACACCAATATACCAATATCACTTATACGTGTCTCGCTGGTTGCATGCAGTTTGCATGTATTATGTTCTCAATTCCCATTCCTTTCGAATTATTTTAAAGGTTAGCAGGAATTGCAGGTATGTTAATGGTATTTTCGGAGTTCGTAGAAAAATCATAGTATGTAACGCGTTTATAAACTCTTCTAGACACTCGTTTATTAAACACTCGCTCCGCTCGTGCTTAACCTACTCGTTACTAAATAGACGTTTATAACACTTGTTACATAATATACTATTAACTCTGTAATCGCATTTCACCATTGGTGGAATGGAATTTGAGAGTTTTCAATTCCTGAGGTAATATTGCGATAATTGCAAGAAGCCATATCTGATGTTTAGAAAATATTCATTGGGTTACAACAGAGAATACAAATTGAAATTGAAATTGAAATTTATTGAATTGAAATTGCATTACATGGTGAAAATCAGATAACAAACATACATATACATACCCATATATTAGTTAAATATTATCATTATTATTAATTTCTTCCATATCCTAGACGCATGACCTAAGTGCATGAGACACTTGCTTTGTTCTGCATCTAGGATTGTCGGAATGGTATTGTGTGCCTACATGGTGTGAGTGGACATGGAAATTCGTATCTATCATACCATTGTACAGTCTCGTACTAGTTCACATTATTATTGAACCCTCACAAGATCCTGGAGGCTAACCTAAATGCTTGAAGCATTTGTTTTGTTCTGTCTTCAGGATTGTCAGGATTGCTGTAGTACTATGTGTGGTTTGAGAAAAGATATTTATAATAATAAGTGTAGGTCGGGAGTTAGAGGTTGAGAGCTGGATGGGTTATTTTTTTTTCTCAAAATATTTTTATTAATGTAGTGTAATTTGTGGTAATGTAGTTTTTTATTTCATATTTAAATTGACTAAGTGATTTTTTTTCTTTTATGTTCCTAGGCAGTAAGTTATATAATTTGGGACCGAAGTAGATAAGTGTTCTTTGTGTATGTGATTTTTTGAAGATAGGGACAGGCATATTTAGATTTTCTGTTGATCTGGTGTTTTGTAGTCTATATGGGATATCTGTATGTTTGTTTTTATAGACCCATATTAGGCTGTTGTAGATGAATAAGCTTCTTACATTGAGAAGTTTCGTTTCTTTGTACAGTTGTTCAGTGGAGAACCAATTTTTCTTATGAAAAATTATTTTTATAATTGTATTTTGCATTGCTTGAAGACTTTTGAGGTTGTTGTCGAAGAGTCCACCCCATAGAGTAATGCCATATCTAATGATCGATTCTGCCAGAGAATTATAGATTATTAACAGATTGTTTCGGGTAAGTATTTCTCTCAGATTGTATAGTTCATAAGTGAGTTGTCTTAAGCGTTTGATGACATGACCAACGTGTTCATCCCATCTCATATGTTGGTCAAGTATAATTCCAAGGTATTTTAGTTTTGACTCCTTTTCTATGGTTGGGCAAGTGCATTGATTATTCTGTGGGCAGTTCAGTTTGTGAATTTTCAGTGTTTCCTTATTTGGTTGATCGTTACTTAACAGTGTGAAACATACAAATTTTGTTTTGAGAATATCTAGGCTTAGTAGATTAGCCATATTTGGATATCTTTTAAACCAATTTCAGCAGTTTGGTATGTTTCTTGCCATGACTTTCCTGAAAATACAATTGCGGTATCATCTGCATATGAGATGAGATGATCGATGGAGTTTATGCTGCCAATACTATTTATGTAGACTAGGAACAGTATCGGACCCAGTACTGTGCCTTGTGGAACACCGACGGTTATTTCTTGGGGTTCACTGGTATATTTGTCTATTTTTACTTTTTGATATCTGCAGGATAGATAGTTCTGCAATAAGTCTTTCGTAGGTCCACGTATTCCATATCTATAAAGTTTATCTATGAGCTTGGAGTGTGACACTGTGTCGAATGCCTTGGCTAAATCCAGAAAAACTGCTAAGCATTTTTCTGACTTCTCCAAGGCATCGACTATGTTTTTTGAGAAGTGTAAAACAGCTTTTTCAGTATTAGAATCATTAATGAACCCAAATTGTGTTTTTGTTATCACTTGATGAATATTAAAAAAATTTACTAGACGTTTTTGTTTCGGTTATGCGATGGTTCGATTGTTGTTGAAGTGGACTGTATTGTTCGCGTAGAATGAATGCACTTTCGGTGGTATAGAAACTTTATTCTTTAAGTACAACCTGCAACTCGTTTACAACGAGCGCTGCTAACTCAACTACAATGTTGCTATGTTGATTGTCGATGTTCAACTGCATCCAAGCGTGGCGAGATACTTCGCGCGCTTGGTAACTAGTGAGACCTTGAGAGTATTTATAGTAGGGTGAACGATAGACTCGTTGGGTACAAGAAATGTTATTTGAAGTACATATACAGGGTGTATCTCAACCTCTGAAATATTAAGAACTCTAACATGGCCCCACGTTGAAAGGATCAGCATGAAAGAATTAGCCTTTCAATAAAATCAATAATAAGTCACTTCAGTTTGTCAAGAAAGAAAAAAAAAACAATAGCATGAAATACTGGATTATGCCCCATCACTAACACTTTCACTACACACTTCAACTGGTAGAGGGCACAATTTTGAGAATGCCCGCCTGAAGGTAGTGGATTGAGTCTTCACTGTGGCAACACGGGCCACACCATCTTGACCAGAATGGACTTCGATGACCCTTCCCAAGGACCATCGCAGGGGTGGTAGGTTATCGTCTCGGATGAGAACTAAAGAGCCAAGTTGAAGGCTATCGTAGTTGGACCTCCACTTAGTGCGCGTCTGAAGTTCGCATATGTAATCTCTGGACCAGCACTTCCAAAAGTGTTGTTGCAGCCGTTGAAGAAATTGAAAGCGAGACAATTTGTTTGTGGTCACATCACTCAGGTCTGGATCTGGTAGGCTAACCAAGCGTCTACCAATGAGGAAATGAGAAGGCGTTAAGGCATCGAGATCACTGGGATCGGTTGACAGGGGTGTGAGAGGTCTGGAATTAAGGATTGCTTCGACTTGTGTTAATACCGTGCAATAATCCTCAAATGTTAACGAAGCATTTGCAAGAACTCGCTTGAGATGATGTTTGGCGGACTTCACGCCTGCCTCCCACAATCCACCAGAATGAGGGGAGTGTGGAGGAATAAAATGCCACGAAATGCCTTCATTATATAATGATTCCTTGATTGAATTTTCCTGCGATTCAAGAAAATGTTTCAATTCTTTTAATTCACGGTTGGCGCCAACAAAATTTTTACCATTGTCGGAATAAACGTGGTTGGGTTTTCCTCGGCGTGAAACAAATCGTCGAAAAGCAGCTAGAAATGCTTCAGTCGTCAGGTCAGATACGAGTTCTAAATGAACAGCCTTTGTCGAGAGACAGACAAAGAGACTGATGTAGCACTTGACAGATTTGCTTCCTCGACCCCTTTTATCGCGTATCATAACGGGACCAGCATAATCAACCCCAGTTGCAAAAAAGGGATGCTGAGAAGTAACACGCATCCTGGGTAAAGAGCCCATAAGGGGTGTCAAACCTCGTGGCTTGGCACGATAACATCTTATGCAGTTATGGATCGTTTGTTTGGCCAATGTTTTGCCAGCTAAGGGCCAAAGGGTTTCCCTGATTACGGAAAGTAGCAGCTGAGGGCTTGCATGCATCAAACGTAAATGGTCATGCTTGAAAATAATTTTTGTAAGTGGATGCTTTGAGCACATTACTGCTGGGTGCTTTTTCTCATATTCGAATGTTGAGTGTTGAATTCTACCTCCAACACGTATCAAACCGTGTGGACCAATAAACGGATTTAGATTGAAAAGTCTACTTTTAGAAGAAAGATTCCCATCCGTTAGCTCTCGAAAGTCTTGAGCGAATGAATCCGTTTGAGCCATTTTTAATAACGTATGATATGCATTATTTATTTCGTAAGTGGTCAGTGGACCACTGATACGATTGTCTTTGTGTCTTGAATTGTGTGAAAACCGGAAACAGAATGCAACAACTCGTCGCAGTTTATTAAATGATGAGAATCTATCGAAAGGAAATTGATTCAACACGTTCGCAGTTAAGACAACCCGCCGTTTTTTAACTTCAGGCAGCTCTTCAGTTAGCTGCATTTGGGCACAAGGCCATTCAGACTCATTTTCATATAACCAATTTGGCCCAGTCCACCATAGTTCAGAGTTTTGTATGACACAAGGGGATAGTCCTCGGGTTAATAAATCAGCTGGATTTTCCTTTGTGTTAACGTATCGCCAGTGGCAAGAACTCGTTAGTTTTTGTATTTGAGCTACACGGTTGGATACAAAAGTTTCCAGCTGGTATGGAGGAGTTTTCAACCAGGAAAGAACTACAGTTGAGTCGCACCATAAATAGACGGCATTAAAAGTAATAGATAAAGAGTCTTTTATTTTCGTTATGAGTTTGGCCAAAACCAACGCTCCGCACAGTTCCAACCTGGGTACAGTTAAAACTTTAAGAGGAGCTACCTTAGATTTTGCAAGAATTAAAGCGACCTGCACATTGCCAGATTCATCCAAACTACGCGAGTATACACATGCTCCATAGGCATTCAACGACGCGTCCGTGAAACCGTGCAATTCGATCTGAATTGGATTACCAATGAGTATTCTACGTTTCACTTGCATATTGTTCAATTCTGGTAATTCTTTTCTGAAATTTAGCCAATCATCAACTAATTTCACTGGCAATGGTGCGTCCCACGCTACCTTGAGGGACCATAATTGCTGCATAAGTATTTTCACCAGTATAAGACAAGGACTTAAAAGTCCGAGGGGGTCAAAAATTTGCGATATTTCTGACAGAATTGCTCGCTTAGTAACTACAGTTGGTTCTGATGACAGATTGACACTGTACATAAGACAGTCCGATAAAGAAGACCAATATAGGCCTAAAGTTTTTGTGCGATTTTGTTCACAAAAATAAGCAATCGCCGAAGTGGACTCATTTGACATTCTCGAAATGACCGCAGGTTCATTCGAGGACCATTTTCTAAGGCGTAAGCAAGCTGACTTCAATATGTCAGATACGTTAGTGCACAAGGTAACAACTTCTTCCACCGAATTTCCACCAGATATAAAGTCATCAACATAAAAATCATTAGCGATAGCTTGTGCTGCCACGAGATATTTATCAACATTATTTATTGAGAGTTCTTTTAGACAACGTATCGATAAGAAACTAGAAGAAGCCATACCATATGTGACCGTTTGCAATTCATATACGTTCAATTCATCATCTGGGCTTTGACGCCAGAAGATACGCTGTAAATTTGTATGTTTAGGATTAATTAGTACCATGCGGTACATTTTTTCAATGTCCGCGCAGACTACGATTTTATGTTGCCGGAATCTAAGGATTATTGACATAAGGTCTTCTTGTATGACCGGCCCCACGATTTGAATATCATTGATTGATAACCCGGAATCAGAGGGGGCAGAGCCATCAAAACCAACCCGCAGCTTGGTGGTACTACTATCTTCTTTGAGCACTCCATGGTGGGGGAGGTAGTATGATATTACCTCAGAAGATTCACTAACAACCTTGCGCATATGTCCCATTTCTTCATATTCTCGCATGAATTTAGAATATTGCTCATTAGGAGTAGGATTTTTCATAAGCTTCCTTTCTAATGAATAAAAACGCTTCAATGCAGAATCTCTAGAGTTTTCCAGAACCGAAGTATTTGTTTTCAAAGGCATTTCAACAATGAATCTGCCTTCATTATTGCGTAACGTAGTTTTCTTGAATAATATTTCACAATATTCCTCGTCGTTGGAAATACTTTCTGGGTCATTATAAGATTCTTCTATTTCCCAAAATCGGGCAAGTTGATTCTGGATATTGATAGTGCTAGTTATGCTCAGATTACAGTGAACCTTTGCTATTTGAGATAAAGCTAGACACGGACCTGAAATTATCCAACCCAACACACTATTTTGCAAGATAGGAGCGTTAGGCCCAAGGTTAATTTGACCGTCCTGCAAGTGAGAGTAAAACAATTCAGCGCCAATGAGAATATCTATTTCCGCAGCCTTGTAGAATTCTGGATCAGCTAGATTTATATGCGAAGGTATGCTGAAATGAACGAGATTGCCACCGTGCACCGACCTCCTCTCATATATTTTCGATAATACTAAGCATGAAATCGATTTTTCGTAGTCATTATGACAAGATTTCATAAATACAAAACAACGATGTTTGATATCTGTTTCCAACTGATTGATGCCTGAAACACACATTCTAATACTCAATTTTTGAATTTTCAATTTGTCACTCAACCTTTGTGTGATAAAATTCGATTGACTACCTGAGTCAAGTAGTGCCCTGCACAAATGTACATTATTTGAGGAATCGAGAACTTGAACCATGGCTGTAGATAATAACACATCATTGGCTTGTGCTAGGTTACAGCTAGTTAATGCGCTGGATACATTATTATTTTGCGATTGAGTTGGGGTTTGAATCGAGGATGGGGTTGAAGAAGCCACCCTCTCTCTCGATTCAGAAGTAGATGCTTCTGGATGTAAAATAGTATGATGGGGTTCGCTACAATTTTTACAATTGACAGATCGACAATCTGACAATTTATGATTCGCTTTCAAGCAATTTTCGCAGAGTTTGAGCCGTCTGACTTGTTGCATTTTTGACGCATGATTTAAACGCAGAAATTTGTTACAATTGGAAATGTAATGTTCGGCCTTGCAATAGACGCAATAAATTTTATACGTTGTTACAAAAGATCTGGTTTCAGGTTTAGAATTGGTTCTAGTATTTGAATAATGTCTTGATTTAGATTCGTTGCGAGATTCGTTATGATTCCGATTTAGTTTTTTGAGGAAATCAGCTTTCCATTTGAGGAACGATTTAAACTCAGATAATTTGGGTAGCTCCCCTTCTATTTTGTAAAGCTCCCAATCGCGTTCAGACTTTTTATCGAGTTTGTTTGCTAAAATGTGTACTACGATGTCATCCCACATATCAGTAGGTAGTTTCAATTGCTTCAACGCTCGAATATGTTTAGAAGCCGTATCAGAAATTTTCCTAAGATCTGCTGCAGATTCGTGATGCATTGCAGGGATGTTAAGAAAAGCCTGTAAATGGTTATGAACAAGTAAACGCATGTTATTGAACCTTTCACAAAGCGTTTCCCATGCACTTTGATAATTTTCCTCACAAAAATCTATTGCATCAATCACCTCCTTAGCCTCTCCACCCAGGAATGTGTGTAAATGATAAAATTTCTCCATGTCATCCAGCTCAGGTCGATTATGAATAAGCGATGAAAAGGTGTCTCGAAACTCCAACCAAGTTTCATACGATCCGGTAAATTTTTGTATTTTAATAATCGGTATATAGATTGATGTGAGGTAAGGTTCTTGTTCTAACATAAGGAGTATTAAAAACATTTTGAGATTGTGGAAGAGTAGCAGCTACCTGAGGCAACGATTGGTTCAAGTGTTGATCGTGATTTATGGTTGGGACCATTTCGGGGGCCGCAAGTTGATCACTAATTTGATCACTCACGGTTGAATGCAAAATATGATCGTATTTATCCAAAATATCTCTGCAAGTTGAAATGTATTTTGAGTATGCATTTTCAAATATGTCTCGCTCGAGTAGCTGTTCCTCTTGGTCAGCGTGATGTAATTCAATAGGATCTTGAACGATTTCAAATTCATCAAGGAGCTTAGATACTCGTGAATACCTATTTTCAATGTCTATGAGCATTATTCTGTCAACTGTATTGATTCGAGATAATTTATCAATGACATCATCTACAAATTTCTTAAAAATTGTTAATTTGCCTTTAATTTGGCCACGCTTTTTGATCAAAACTGCGAGCTCTTGCTCATTCATTTCGAATAAATGTATTGAGAAATACTACACGAGACTAACAAAGCCGAAACGCCAATGAAAGCGAATAAAAAGGAAAGATCTCACTTGTGCCTTTTTACGATACTACGCCACTGCCTACTCGCTGTATCCGCTTCCCCAGGTTGACGATGCTCCACGTTGACGCCGCCGTATTCTCCTCTCTGCGCACCAAGTTCGCGCCGAACGCGGTTGTTGCTATGCGGGAGCCAGCCCCGCGCGCTCTGCAATGTGGCCTTCGTAACGCCGGCCGTTCGCTCTTCGTTCCGACCTTCGATCATAAAGGGGGTTCGTTGTTCGGAGGTTCCGACGAGCCCAACACCGCCGATGAAAATCCCGCCGCTTCGCGTCTCGCGATGCTTTTCCGATCACGGGAAGGAATCCACAAGATTTATTCGATTCGCGTTACTGTAACGATTGCTTACAGATTTTCGATGGAAATGAGATGCTTTCGAATCTCATGATATTGAGGAAATGTTTGGTTTCACTCACGATTTACGTAGTATCTTTTCACAATGGCTGAACAGATCAGTTAGCAGCCGAAGGTACACTCACGATTGTTAATTCGATATCACGAATCACGACTGTTTATGTGGCTCGATTGGAGCATTTATGTTTCGGTTATGCGATGGTTCGATTGTTGTTGAAGTGGACTGTATTGTTCGCGTAGAATGAATGCACTTTCGGTGGTATAGAAACTTTATCCTTTAAGTACAACCTGCAACTCGTTTACAACGAGCGCTGCTAACTCAACTACAATGTTGCTATGTTGATTGTCGATGTTCAACTGCATCCAAGCGTGGCGAGATACTTCGCGCGCTTGGTAACTAGTGAGACCTTGAGAGTACCCAGCAAACACATCTGTTATATTTACATCACTGTTATATAAAATCAACGGAACTTTTTTATATAGAATATTTACGTAAATATTCCATAATACTTCTGAAATATGTGAACCTCCTATTTATATAAAATATTTACGTAAATATTCCATAACAATTCTGAAATATGTGAACCCCATAATTATATAAAAATGTAACGTAACTATGATGTAAATGATATGTGACAATTTGATATCAATATAAAAGCTTATATGATAGCTAAATGACTTTACTTGGACTCTCGGCCGTAAATTCTCTGCAGACTTGATCCTGCGTCAATTAAGGATATTCGTTGGGATGATCAGTACCCGTGGTCTCGCGCTGTAATGTTCCCCCACCGCGATGATTATTATTTTTCGCTCTCGCACTGTAGCGTTTCTCCGTGACCACTCTGAGGTTATAAGTAATGAGTGAAGACTTGGAGACTGAAAGCATTTTCAGTATTTTCTTACTATTTCGAGTGATTTTCTTGTTTCCACCAATTTTCTGCGCTGCAGTGGTCCCCCATCCCACATGCCCAATTCCTATTGGTCGACTACTTTGAGGTTATGAGTTATAAGTGAAGCAATGAAATGTATGTAAACAACGAAGACGAGATCATAAACAAACTACACTGAAGGCATTTTCGGTATTTTATAACCTATTTCGAGTGTTTTTCTTGTTTCTACCTGCTGTGTTTGATGAATTAAACTGAACTAAAAGTGTTGTTAAGAATAAGTGGAAGTGAGTGAGAATAAAACATGCCTTGAGATTTTCCTAACCTCTGTGAAAACAACAAGAAAGAAATAGTTACATATCTATCCTGGACCTTTTAAATATGCCTAGAATAAATGATGAATCTGGTAGGTATTGATAGAATCCGAGGTATAATCTGGTCAAACTCCAATTCTCATATGAAATTGAACAAAAGCCAGTGATTGATTATGATGGCTGATGAAAACCCCAAAGTGCCTCACATTCTGGATTAAAGTTATTATTATTGGTTATGGAAATTTAATCATTTTGTCAGTGATTATTATTTTTTGTTTCATAAATAAGTTCATGAAGAACCCCAATAAGATGAATCCTGAAATGTATACTTTTCCAGGTAGGTACATCTTTTCAAAACTCAAGGTGGTAAAGATGGGAGAGACTATCTATATAGGGGCCACACAATGTTCCTGGTAAGGGCAGAGGGGAAACATTGAAGTCAGAGATTTGAAATCAATCGAAATATCATTATCTGGTAATATATATTTTAGATTTTAATTTGAAAAATGAAAAACAAAACAATATTTTTTCAGACTCCATCATTATCACACACCCTTCGATATCTTACTCTGATAGATAAACCAGCAGGAAGGTGGTTCTGATTTAGTCACCAGAGGTTAAATGGAGGGTTGAATTGGGAGATGAAGAAGAAATATATAATTTGATTACTCACAATTTTGATTTTTTGAACTTTTGAAGTATACATAAATGGTCTCACTATTTTCAAAGAAAAATAAAGGTCCTGTTTTTCATTTGATAGTTGATGTTGTTTCATCATCTTCTATTCAGGACATTCCATTTTATTCGATTTGAAGATTTTTCAGTCTATAATTTTTTGACAATTTTTTTGTTTTAAAGTTAGCAACTGATCAATTATACTGTGTACTATAATGCATAATATTTGGAAAAGAAAGTCTTGAAAATTTACCAGCAGAGTTTTTTTGTACATCAGGAGGAGAATTGAAGTGAATACTGAATGATATAGGAGATAATAAACCATCAAGCATTTAATGACTAATCTGTCTCTGTTACATTTTCCCACACAATCAAAAAATGCCAAATAACTTCTTTTTCACACTAGCCCACTTCCAACTCTCATGCACATTTCCATAACCATATATCATCATCAGTAATATCAGTATAGATATTATGGAGTGTAGAGTTTGGATCACCTACTGAGATGATTTTACTTAGTTATCAATATGTGCATATGCCTGTGAAGTGAGTTAGTGAAGTGAACATCTAGAGAATGTTATGTAATATTTATGTCAGTTTGTTATATACGTAACATCTCATTTATAGCAATGAAATTATATAAAATATATATAAAATAGTGACATAATTGTTACGTAATAATCATGTAGTATTTGTGGCGGACATTTCGCCATAACAGTGATGTAAGTCTTACATAACATAGTTACATAACACGTATTGTCAGTTATGTAACACTTATGTCAATTTTACATAATTGTGTTTGCTGGGTATTTATAGTAGGGTGAACGATAGACTCGTTGGGTACAAGAAATGTTATTTGAAGTACATAAACAGGGTGTATCTCAACCTCTGAAATATTAAGAACTCTAACAGTTTTTTTACAGAGTGTTCAAAGATCTTCGCAAAACTGTTTATCCCGGATATAGGTCGGTAGTTGTTAAAATTACTTTTATCACCTGATTTATAAATAGGGGTAATTACCGACTCTTTCCATTGTAAAGGTATGACACCAGATTTATACGTTATATTAATGAGGTGGGTGAGTGGTTCCACAATGTGCAGATGGACATTTTTTATCAATATGGAGTTTATTCCATCTGGTCCAGGGGCCGAGCTGTTTTTTAGTTTAGATACCTACTATATTGATAACTTCATTACTGGTAACCGGCTGTAGGAACATCGATGGTCCAACTGAAACGTCATTCATAAAGTCTATAGGGAGGTTATCAACTTTTTCGATTTTGTCAGCCATATTTTTTCCTATGTTAATGAAAAATGTGTTGAATGTATTAGCTTTCGTTTTATTGTCGGCTATTTTGTTTCCCTTTGTTCCCTGCCGTTATCCATGGTTTCAATTTGAGTTTTTTATTTATCTTGATTTCTGTCGTAGCCTTTTCTATGTAATTACAGAGTTTTTTAATAAAGCTGTTATAAGCTGTTTGGGGGTTATCGTTCTGAACTACATCTTCCCACCTCTCGGTTTTTAGTAAATGATTCAGTTTGGTGAAGTTAATTTTCTTGTATGTGGATGGTTTACACTCATCTGTAGGTTCGCTGTTTCCTTGTTTTATTTTGGTGATAATTAATGATGTAGTGAAGTGATCGGATAGATCAGTTTCTACTATTGAGGGTTTGAAAGATGTATTATTTAGTCTATTTCTGACAAAAATATGGTCTATTATGCTTTCAGATACATTTGTTACCCTTGTTGGTTTGTTCATATATGAGATAAAACCGTTACAAGTTAAAGCATTTAAATAATTATTTACTTCGTTTGATAATTTATTTCCTAGATTTATGTTAATATCACCTAAAAATATTTCAGTATCAAGTGGTTGTAGGTTGGTAAAGTATGTTTCAAGATCATCAATATATGTTTGAGTGTTTGTGGAGGGTGGTCGATATGAAGCGGTTATTCCGATTGTTGTACTCAGTGTTGAAAGAGAGATTTTTAGTAAATTTGTTTCGCTTATAGGAATTATGTTTACTTTTGAAGATATTGAGTTCTTTATATAAACCAGTAGACCATCGTTTTGATTTGTTTTTGACTCATTATAATGAGTTGTATAATTTGGTATTGGAAAATTATCCACGCCATCTATAATCCACGTTTCTGAGAGTATAATAATATCAATGTTATTGTAGTTTTCTTGTATGTAGACTAGAAGTTCGTCTATATGCTTATTTATACTTCTGATGTTGAAATGGATTATACCAATATTTCCCCTTCCAGCGTCACAATCTCTATAACATTCTTGTAAGGTAGAGAAATATTTTGTATCTATTTCCTCTTTGTTATCTAATATATCTAAAAATTCTAACATTGAGAGCAATATAATTCAGTACAAAAACTATGAAATTAAATGAATAAAAAAGAAGAAAAAAAGAGGAAAAAATGTATAAATAGAAAGTAATAGTCTATCCTCCTAGTAGCTTGAATTATGGCTCATTAAAAGTTATCTACGAAAATAATTTCACATAGTCATCGTATGTTGTGATTGTTGACACTTTGTTGTTTAAATTGATGATGATTTTTCCAGCTTCTGTCCATACCTGTTTTAATGATGCTTTTTCGATGGCCTTTGACAGGATTTCAACTCGTAATTTTGTGAGGTATTCCCTGATGACAATGCCAGATCCTTTTAGTAGTTTCTTTTTTCTGAAAATTTCTTGCCTTAGAGTGTAGTTTGTAAGTTTCAAGAAAATTCCTCTTGTCTTGCTGTCATTTATCTTTCCAACACGGTAGCACAGTTCTATTTCATTGTCTTGCAAATTTATTGACATTTTTGTTCGAATAATATTTGTTATAAGTTGACGGGTATTTTCGTTAGGGTTTTCTTTAATGTTGAATATCCGCAGGTTACATTTCTTCGTATCTTGTTCGAAGTTGTCTAATTTATTAGACATAAGTTTATTTTCGTTTACGATTTTATTAATTGACTCACTCTGTATTTCAAGGTTGGATACATTTTCTTGTTTCATTCGTATCATTTCGTCTTCCATATCTATAACTTTTTGTTCTAACAGTTTCAACTTTTTGCTGATGGATTCGGAGACTGCCTGGGAAACTTTTTCTGATAATGTTTTTATAAATACCTGGTCTGTTAAGCATTTATTGATGGAATCGTTCACGGCAATTTTGATTTCTTCCTTGATCTCTCGAGTTATAACCATTTTCAACGTCGTTTGGTTATATCAAACAGTAGAACTCACTTTGGATTTGTATACTACCAATTTTCAAATTTTTCGTAGGTACAGTTCTTGTTCTATTTTATTTTCTACTAGGAGCACAGATTCTGACTATTCACAAAGCACCATGTTCAATTCAATGTCTATGGAAGTTGGACTATAAGGTCGAAATTCTAAACGAATCAGTAGTAATGGCTGATTCTTTCACGGGATCCTGTTAAATTCCCATAACGTTGAATTGTCAATACCGTAATGAGTTTTTAGGGAAACTGAAATCAGGTATGTGAGAGTATTTTTAGGAAGTAGGATGAGAAGAAACGCACATTTTGATTTATTCAGTATGAATATTCATTTAAGATATGGTTGTGATGAAGTGATAATAATGAGATGTTTATACGATGCCGGTTGTGAAACCAATCTTGAAGTCGTATGCAACAATGGGGAAGACCACTGAGGGAAGGAATCCGTGTAAACCTCTTTCAATCGACGAATCATGATTTACCTTTCATGTACAATCAATATTATGAGTTGAAGTTGAAGGGAATCGAATCTATATCGTTTCGAAATCAGCATATTTCATTCGATATTTCAAACAGCCAAATATGATGGTGGAGTCGTGACGTATTAGTCCCGAACTGTAGCTATCTCTCTCTGATACCTCGTCATTCTGCAGTGTTGCAGTGTAATTGGCCAGGTCAAGGACAATAGGCGTGTTGGGACTAAGACGTCGCACCAGTCACACCAATGAATTGATGAAATTTCGAATGGCGCAGGAATTGTGTGTTTTGAAATGGACATATTATACTAATTTATTTTTTTCATCGTCTCAGCATGAATGAAAAAATTCAAAATTAATTCACTGGTAGTATTTCAGTATAGAGTTCACGATAATGTCGTTTTAAAAAATCAGTGGTCTTCCCCAATATCAACATGTTACTGGATATGGGCTTGCAGAGTGCATTATATTCTCCTTGAGACTAATATTCCTGGGTTTGCATCGAGAAACATTCCTTTTCTGGAATCTGATCAACCCACTTGTATAGATTCACATGGGTTTTTGTCTGATCGCGTGTCTTCATCGTCTTGTTCCGGTATCAGAATGGATTTCAACTATGGGGTGGAAGTTTTTCGATTCAGTGGTTGGAGTTCGTGTTCCTTGAAAGCTCGTATTGATCTCTCATTCTCTCTCGTCTGGATGTACACCTGGCTGTTCGTGATAGAGTGGTTGTGATAGAAAATGCGAATGCCTGAGTGGCGTCTCTTTTTGGTACGAATCCTCCGGTGAATGAAATCCATTGACAATAAGGCCAATAGCGACCACAGCAACAGCATATCGCCATAATAATCATCAGCATTACTGATACTGATAGTAAGATATCGAGCAATGAATGACGTTCACCCAGAAATGGCTTATTCATTTCTTACGGTCTCGTCTAACATCTCTAGTTTGTGTTTAGCATATCGTAGTTCATTTAAGTTCATACTTCTTAGTTGAAGTAGATGGCTTTTTCCTGGATTTTTCGCATTTCGTTTACTCAACAACCGTCTGTGTTGGAATTTACTCGAGGAAAGTGATGATTGAAGTTTATCGACTTATAAGATGATGCTACCAGAATTGAAGATATCCTAAAACATCTGCATTTTGACTATAGTTTCAGGATCCATGACTTTCGTCAAATCAGTGAATTTCTCTGGAGTTCGTTCACAACTTATCGTTTCTGATAGCTCCTCTCAACCAAGGCTGTTGCTAGAGATCTGGATGCGAATTTGAAAGAAATCACCAAATCCATCTTGTAGCGAATCCTACTTTGACTGCGTCAATTTTGTTAGGTTCTTTTCAGGTTGAGGTAGAAGGATGAGTAGACTTGGACAATTTGTATCATCCAGTATAAATGTTGATTTAAGATATGATCCTGATATACCGATAATAATGAGCTGCTGAACAATGACGGAATGATGGAAAACCAATTTTGAAGTCGTTTTTCTTGCGTAATGCATAATACTCCAGTGGCGTGGATTGTGGAACATAAGATATTGTTACTGTACATGTTTCCTCATTTTTTCAAAATGAGGTATTTCCTAATTTCTGAGAGGAGTCCATGTTCGCTCAAAGAGAAGTGGAATTTTTTGAAAGAAAGTAGGAAAGCCCGAAGTCATTTCAACTACTTTGATATTGATGTGAATCAATCGAGGCAACAAGTTTCGGACTCATGAAAGTCCTTCTTCAGCAGTATTTAGAAGTTAATGACGATGGATCAGTATTAAGAATCAGATGCCGATGTCTATCATTATAATATCGTTGTTATATTGGTGAAAAATTGGGGATTGAGTATATACGGGTTTTCATTGAGAATGAGGAGCTCCGTCGTGCTCCGTGCCCTAAGACTAGACATTTGGTTTCAGAAGTACGCGCTGATGTTGAGATATATGTGTTGAAGAAATCTTGAGGGTTGATTAGGATATATAATTATGACAACTGGTATGGGGCTATTTCGCAGAATTTTTTTATGACAATTCACGAGTTTGAATCACACAGTTTATTTCTAATATGAAATGGTCCTCATAAGTTTCTATTAGTTTCCAAAAATACGGAATTTATTCTTCATATTTGTTCAAAATAAAATTTTTTTATGGGTTAATGACGATGATTCATAGTTTTTTTATTGTAATAGATGGTGAAAGTGAAACAGGAGGTTTTATGCGGAATTTGTTCATTTGTTCCGATCAGAAAATGCATGCCCATTTCGCGATTTATCCAATGAGTAAGTGTTAGAAAACTAGTTCGAAGATTTGTATTTTGGATTGATAATTCATCATCTCTCGTGTCTGGAAAATCTATGAATCGCCCAAGCATGATGTGAAGAATTTGATCTCTGAGCAAGCATCGAGTAAGTTTGTAAACGAGTAGAAATCGTTGAAATCGTTGATTGACATCGGTTCTTGATGATTCCAGTAGACCACGCAGAACAAGCTCAGTTCGGAAAGAGTTTGAACCAGTGCGACGAGTGGAGAACGATTTTCAACAATATCAACAGATAGTTATTGCTTGTGAATGAAACGATCTCAACAGTGAAGAAATATCGATTTCTAAGTCAAATATTCTTATGATTTCAATAATCCAACTAAACTGGTCAACATTGATAACGTCGTGCTCCAAAATATAGCCTGAATTCCAAGTAGAATAACTCACCAATATCCTCACCAATTTGAAATCGGTATTCACCTATGATTAGCCTAATCTCTTGACAGTTTGTTGTGACAATATGAAACTTCTGTAATTTCAGATAACATTGCTAACATTTTCAGAATTCACGAATTCAGAGCTTTGATAATCGTGTTATGAATATTCATTCAGAATGATGCGTTTTTTCGACGATTAATTGAATGAAATTGATAGTTGGAATTCTTCTCCTAAGAATCAACGCTGTATGTATAGTCGTCGGATACGTGATCGTTTTCGAACACAGAAAATTCTGAAAAAGTCTATACAAAGTGATACAAGAAATACTGAATGATGGAATGGAGAATAACGTAGTCTTCTGTGTTACTAGTGGAATGATGGAGTGTTACTTCGTCATGAGGATGTCTGGTGTCTGACCTCGAAATGGTTTTGTAATTTCTTGGATCGAAGGCATATAATGGAAGTAAGCATTTTTAATCGAAATGATGCGTTTTCGTCAAGATGAATTATAATATTCAAAAAATTACGATTTTATTTGCAGAAGTATGAAATTCATATTTATTCTTGACGATGGATATACAAGGTGCGATAAAAAATAGGTCCAGATTGTCCTGGGATGAAGAAGGATATGTTCTCGGATATGTTTAAACGTGATGGAAATCGCTGTTCCGAAAAAGAAATATAGTGTTGGTAACTGTCGAAATTTGTGAAATGTATAGATACAGTAACTTTCCATGATGTTTATACGAGGAAATATGAAAGAGACTGCAGAATTGCCATTAATTCGATATAATATTTTTCATACTAATGAATATGAATACAGTAAGTCCTCATGAGGCTTATACGATATGAACAAGACTTCACATATTGGAATGAACGTCAATCCAATATGCAATTGGTAGTTGATCTATATTTCTTTCAACGGAATTCGTCAAATCAATAGCATCAGGAGAGATATTATGAATTCCTTATGAATCACCCTCTAAAAAATATGATGCAGAAATGAGCATTAAAGAGTTATTCAATCTGTATTCAACTTCACACTGAGTGACAATTAGGAAAGTTTCCTTCGGAAGACCATGTTGTAGGTGCTCGATCAGTAAGAGATGGTGATGTGTATGCACGAATACATGGCAATTTTGAAGTCTCTTCCATATTACCTTGTATAAGCCTCATGAGGATTTATCTTCATCAGTATGAGAACATTCAATCAAATCTGTGGCAATTCTGCAGTCTCTTAATTCCATATTTCCTTGTATCAACCTCATGAGAAGTTACTATCTTTATTCATTTCACAATTTTTGACAATCACCGATATTATATTCCTTTTTCGGAACATAGCGATTTACATCACGTTTAAACATATCCTTCTTCATCCCGGAATAATCTGGACATACTTTTTATCGCACCTTGTAAATCCATCGTCAAGAATAAATATGAATTTCATACTTCGGGAACTGAAATCGTAATTCTTTGAATTTTATATTTTACCCTGACGAAAATGCATCATTTCGCTTGAAAATGCGTACTCTCATTATATGACCTTCGATCCAAGAAATTACAAAATCATTTAGAGGTCAGACACCATGCATCTTCATGACAAAGTAACACCCTATTATTCCACTAGTAACACAGAGAAAATTATGTTTCATCTACTGAAGACTACGTTTATTTTCCATTCCATCATTCAGTATTTCTTGTATCACTTTGTATAGACTTTTTCAAGATCTTCTGTGTTCGAACACGATCACATATCTGACGACTATATATACAACGTCGATTCTTCAGAGGAGAATTCCAACTTTCAATTCCATTCAATTAATCGTCAAAAGAATGCATCATTCTGAATGAATATTCATAACACGATTATCAAAGCTCTGCATTTGAAAATGAATGTCTTCGAGAGGAATCATCAATCAAGAGGATACAAGTGAGAAAAAAAAAAAAAAAAATTATCTGTCAGAACGGTAAGGTGACGATCAGGATGCAATTTCACACTCATTCAATTATCACCCTGTAGCAATGTTATCTGAAATTACAGAAGTCTTATATTGTCACAACAAACTTTCAAGAGATTTGGCTTATCATCGAAGAAAACCGATTTCAATTTGGTGAGGAAATTCGAGAGTTATTCTACTTAGAATTCAGGCTTTATTTAGGAGCACGACATTATCAATTTTGACCAGTTTATATGAGTACTAGAAAGTGTGCAGTATTCAAATTTTTAATGCAGCGATCCTTTCAATTACTTCGGAAAATATGAATTGCATCCATTAATCAATCCAATCTTGAAGTCGTATGCAACAATGGGGAAGACCACTGAGGGAAGGAATCCGTGTAAACCTCTTTCAATCGACGAATCATGATTTACCTTTCATGTACAATCAATATTATGAGTTGAAGTTGAAGGGAATCGAATCTATATCGTTTCGAAATCAGCATATTTCATTCGATATTTCAAACAGCCAAATATGATGGTGGAGTCGTGACGTATTAGTCCCGAACTGTAGCTATCTCTCTCTGATACCTCGTCATTCTGCAGTGTTGCAGTGTAATTGGCCAGGTCAAGGACAATAGGCGTGTTGGGACTAAGACGTCGCACCAGTCACACCAATGAATTGATGAAATTTCGAATGGCGCAGGAATTGTGTGTTTTGAAATGGACATATTATACTAATTTATTTTTTTCATCGTCTCAGCATGAATGAAAAAATTCAAAATTAATTCACTGGTAGTATTTCAGTATAGAGTTCACGATAATGTCGTTTTAAAAAATCAGTGGTCTTCCCCAATATCAACATGTTACTGGATATGGGCTTGCAGAGTGCATTATATTCTCCTTGAGACTAATATTCCTGGGTTTGCATCGAGAAACATTCCTTTTCTGGAATCTGATCAACCCACTTGTATAGATTCACATGGGTTTTTGTCTGATCGCGTGTCTTCATCGTCTTGTTCCGGTATCAGAATGGATTTCAACTATGGGGTGGAAGTTTTTCGATTCAGTGGTTGGAGTTCGTGTTCCTTGAAAGCTCGTATTGATCTCTCATTCTCTCTCGTCTGGATGTACACCTGGCTGTTCGTGATAGAGTGGTTGTGATAGAAAATGCGAATGCCTGAGTGGCGTCTCTTTTTGGTACGAATCCTCCGGTGAATGAAATCCATTGACAATAAGGCCAATAGCGACCACAGCAACAGCATATCGCCATAATAATCATCAGCATTACTGATACTGATAGTAAGATATCGAGCAATGAATGACGTTCACCCAGAAATGGCTTATTCATTTCTTACGGTCTCGTCTAACATCTCTAGTTTGTGTTTAGCATATCGTAGTTCATTTAAGTTCATACTTCTTAGTTGAAGTAGATGGCTTTTTCCTGGATTTTTCGCATTTCGTTTACTCAACAACCGTCTGTGTTGGAATTTACTCGAGGAAAGTGATGATTGAAGTTTATCGACTTATAAGATGATGCTACCAGAATTGAAGATATCCTAAAACATCTGCATTTTGACTATAGTTTCAGGATCCATGACTTTCGTCAAATCAGTGAATTTCTCTGGAGTTCGTTCACAACTTATCGTTTCTGATAGCTCCTCTCAACCAAGGCTGTTGCTAGAGATCTGGATGCGAATTTGAAAGAAATCACCAAATCCATCTTGTAGCGAATCCTACTTTGACTGCGTCAATTTTGTTAGGTTCTTTTCAGGTTGAGGTAGAAGGATGAGTAGACTTGGACAATTTGTATCATCCAGTATAAATGTTGATTTAAGATATGATCCTGATATACCGATAATAATGAGCTGCTGAACAATGACGGAATGATGGAAAACCAATTTTGAAGTCGTTTTTCTTGCGTAATGCATAATACTCCAGTGGCGTGGATTGTGGAACATAAGATATTGTTACTGTACATGTTTCCTCATTTTTTCAAAATGAGGTATTTCCTAATTTCTGAGAGGAGTCCATGTTCGCTCAAAGAGAAGTGGAATTTTTTGAAAGAAAGTAGGAAAGCCCGAAGTCATTTCAACTACTTTGATATTGATGTGAATCAATCGAGGCAACAAGTTTCGGACTCATGAAAGTCCTTCTTCAGCAGTATTTAGAAGTTAATGACGATGGATCAGTATTAAGAATCAGATGCCGATGTCTATCATTATAATATCGTTGTTATATTGGTGAAAAATTGGGGATTGAGTATATACGGGTTTTCATTGAGAATGAGGAGCTCCGTCGTGCTCCGTGCCCTAAGACTAGACATTTGGTTTCAGAAGTACGCGCTGATGTTGAGATATATGTGTTGAAGAAATCTTGAGGGTTGATTAGGATATATAATTATGACAACTGGTATGGGGCTATTTCGCAGAATTTTTTTATGACAATTCACGAGTTTGAATCACACAGTTTATTTCTAATATGAAATGGTCCTCATAAGTTTCTATTAGTTTCCAAAAATACGGAATTTATTCTTCATATTTGTTCAAAATAAAATTTTTTTATGGGTTAATGACGATGATTCATAGTTTTTTTATTGTAATAGATGGTGAAAGTGAAACAGGAGGTTTTATGCGGAATTTGTTCATTTGTTCCGATCAGAAAATGCATGCCCATTTCGCGATTTATCCAATGAGTAAGTGTTAGAAAACTAGTTCGAAGATTTGTATTTTGGATTGATAATTCATCATCTCTCGTGTCTGGAAAATCTATGAATCGCCCAAGCATGATGTGAAGAATTTGATCTCTGAGCAAGCATCGAGTAAGTTTGTAAACGAGTAGAAATCGTTGAAATCGTTGATTGACATCGGTTCTTGATGATTCCAGTAGACCACGCAGAACAAGCTCAGTTCGGAAAGAGTTTGAACCAGTGCGACGAGTGGAGAACGATTTTCAACAATATCAACAGATAGTTATTGCTTGTGAATGAAACGATCTCAACAGTGAAGAAATATCGATTTCTAAGTCAAATATTCTTATGATTTCAATAATCCAACTAAACTGGTCAACATTGATAACGTCGTGCTCCAAAATATAGCCTGAATTCCAAGTAGAATAACTCACCAATATCCTCACCAATTTGAAATCGGTATTCACCTATGATTAGCCTAATCTCTTGACAGTTTGTTGTGACAATATGAAACTTCTGTAATTTCAGATAACATTGCTAACATTTTCAGAATTCACGAATTCAGAGCTTTGATAATCGTGTTATGAATATTCATTCAGAATGATGCGTTTTTTCGACGATTAATTGAATGAAATTGATAGTTGGAATTCTTCTCCTAAGAATCAACGCTGTATGTATAGTCGTCGGATACGTGATCGTTTTCGAACACAGAAAATTCTGAAAAAGTCTATACAAAGTGATACAAGAAATACTGAATGATGGAATGGAGAATAACGTAGTCTTCTGTGTTACTAGTGGAATGATGGAGTGTTACTTCGTCATGAGGATGTCTGGTGTCTGACCTCGAAATGGTTTTGTAATTTCTTGGATCGAAGGCATATAATGGAAGTAAGCATTTTTAATCGAAATGATGCGTTTTCGTCAAGATGAATTATAATATTCAAAAAATTACGATTTTATTTCCAGAAGTATGAAATTCATATTTATTCTTGACGATGGATATACAAGGTGCGATAAAAAATAGGTCCAGATTTTCCTGGGATGAAGAAGGATATGTTCTCGGATATGTTTAAACGTGATGGAAATCGCTGTTCCGAAAAAGAAATATAGTGTTGGTAACTGTCGAAATTTGTGAAATGTATAGATACAGTAACTTTCCATGATGTTCATACGAGGAAATATGAAAGAGACTGCAGAATTGCCATTAATTCGATATAATATTTTTCATACTAATGAACCCAGATAGCACAAATACCTTTTGAGGCCCTTCTGAGGCGTTCACAATCATATCCTCAGGACGTCGAGAGCGAGCCTGAGGACATTCTCAAGACGTCCTCCTGTTACCATTCTCTACATACTAATAACGTCTCAGAACATCCCTATAAAATCTTTTGAGACAACCTCAGGACATCATGGTAACAACTTGAGGCGGTTTTTGATGATGTTTCAAGGAGGTTCAAGATTTATGGGAGAATATTATTCGTATACAGAATGAGTCACTATAGTGTGTTCTCCTCCGATATTAGCCAAACCGTCAAATATATAAAATGAAAATTCCAGTACAACAGTAATAGGGTTTCATAAGAACAATCACCTAAAGTTGTTTTCATATTTATAGGGTGTTCGAATTCCAAGATATCGGTTGATGATTGGTTTTTTTCAACGGAACACCTTGTATATTATTGCATTTTTGAGTTTTCCCTGAAGAGTTGATTCCATCGATGCATCACACTTGGTGTCTAGTGAGAATTATTACAGAGATATAGGGTGTTGACAATTGAGATTCTTCATGTAGGATTTTTTGTGTCGAAACTATTCATTAATGGTCAAAACGGCTCACATGTTCCTGACATAACTTTTGATCAGCTATCTACTGATATTTATTTGGAACAGATACAATAAGCTGATCAGTATTCTGAATGTTAACCCACCCTCTATTTGTTCCGATTGAATGTCAGTAGATAGTGAATCGAAAGTTTATAAGGATATGTGAGCTGTTTTGACCAATATTGAATAGTTTCCACAAAAAAAATCCTAAAATTGAAAATCTTGTTTTTGAACACCCTATATCTCTGTAATCATTCCCGCTAGACCCCAAGTGTGATACATTGATGGAATCAGCTCTTCAGGGAGAACCTAAAAATGCAATAGTATACAGGGTGTCCCATTTGGAAAAAAACAATCATCAGTCAATATATCTTGGAATTCGAACACCCTACAGATATATATGAAAACAATTTAATGTGAAAGTTCTCATGAAACCCTATTACTGTTGTACTTGAATTTTCTCTATTTATCTGATGGTTTGGCTAATATACAAGGATAACACACTATTGACTCACCTTGTATTATGCAAATGATAATTTCTTCAAAATAATATGGATCTCATGATATTTGCAAAATTTCCATCTATTTATAATAGGTTCAAATGAAAAACTAAATGAAAAACTTACATTCTATTATTTATAACTTATTCTGAAAAATTTCAATTTCCTTTCCAAAGAAATGTATTTCAGCTTCCTGTTGAGCACTACTAGAAGTTATTGCCTATTGATAGTTATATTTCTCCATGTTGTTTTTGATTTCTGAACTCTGGACATTCCTGATGCAGAATGATCAACTGGAAGTTGAAGCCTTCATGCAATATTTTATAGATTCTGAAGAAGCAAAACTATCTTGGAATGAAAATATCATCAGGTTTGTGTTTTGCATAACCTTCTGAAACAAACAATGTATTAATATTTCATGTCCAGTACTTACTATCAATGATATGATTTATGTAGTTATAGGTACCAACCATTATTGAATCTACTGAAAGTTCAAGTCTGCATATGTACAATCTTTCATAATTTCCAAAGAAGCCAGAAATATCTCTGCTCTGATGATATCATCATTTTGTATTATCAATTACCTCCTGAAACAAATAATGTACCTATTAATATTTTATGTTCCAGTCCCTACTATATCAATGATTTGATTTAGGTACCTACCTTTATTGAATATACTGAAAGTGCAAACATGCATATGCAATCTCACATAGATTTCGAAGAAGCCAAAATATCTTGAAATGAAACATCTCTGCTCTGATGACATCATCAATCTTGTGTTCTCAATAACTTCATCTGAAACAAATAATTAACCTATTAACATTTCATGTCCAGTACCTACTATATCAATGATTTGATTCAGGTACCTACCTTTATTGAATTCATACTGAAAGTTCAAGCTTCCATACAATATTTTATAGATTCCGAAGAAGCAAAGCTATCTTGGAATAAAACATGTTTGCTATGATGATATCATCAAGTTTGTGTTCTCAATAACCTCCTGAAACAATAAATAATGTATATGAATGTATCAATATTTCATGTCCGGTACTATCAATGATTCTATTTAGTATTTACTCACCATTGTTTCTTGCTACCTGAGAGAAATGTCATCAACAGAGATTATCATCCTTTTGTTATTGTTATCTTTTAATTCTGTGCGATTAGTTCTTCTCGCAATCATTTTGTGAAATAGAAATTTAATGAAGGTTTTCAATGAATACTCTAATAGTTTTGATATAATCATTAATATATTATGATTTATCTTGAACAAATCATGACTATCATGAGACATAACCTCAATTCTAGTTCTTCTTTTTCTTCCTTTTGTCTTCGATGACACGTTATTTCATGTAATGTCATCTGAAGACGTCCGTAGGCACGAAATTCTTTACATCCTCAGGCTGTCACTGAAAGAACTCATTTAGGACAATTACAGCGCTAAATTTACGCCTGATGATGTTCTTAGGTTGTAGAAAATAGAACGTCCTCTCCAGGCGTTTGGCGACACATTGAGGATGACCTTAGGCGAGTGTGTGCTATCTGGGAATATGAATACAGTAAGTCCTCATGAGGCTTATACGATATGAACAAGACTTCACATATTGGAATGAACGTCAATCCAATATGCAATTGGTAGTTGATCTATATTTCTTTCAACGGAATTCGTCAAATCAATAGCATCAGGAGAGATATTATGAATTCCTTATGAATCACCCTCTAAAAAATATGATGCAGAAATGAGCATTAAAGAGTTATTCAATCTGTATTCAACTTCACACTGAGTGACAATTAGGAAAGTTTCCTTCGGAAGACCATGTTGTAGGTGCTCGATCAGTAAGAGATGGTGATGTGTATGCACGAATACATGGCAATTTTGAAGTCTCTTCCATATTACCTTGTATAAGCCTCATGAGGATTTATCTTCATCAGTATGAGAACATTCAATCAAATCTGTGGCAATTCTGCAGTCTCTTAATTCCATATTTCCTTGTATCAACCTCATGAGAAGTTACTATCTTTATTCATTTCACAATTTTTGACAATCACCGATATTATATTCCTTTTTCGGAACATAGCGATTTACATCACGTTTAAACATATCCTTCTTCATCCCGGAATAATCTGGACATACTTTTTATCGCACCTTGTAAATCCATCGTCAGGAATAAATATGAATTTCATACTTCGGGAACTGAAATCGTAATTCTTTGAATTTTATATTTTACCCTGACGAAAATGCATCATTTCGCTTGAAAATGCGTACTCTCATTATATGACCTTCGATCCAAGAAATTACAAAATCATTTAGAGGTCAGACACCATGCATCTTCATGACAAAGTAACACCCTATTATTCCACTAGTAACACAGAGAAAATTATGTTTCATCTACTGAAGACTACGTTTATTTTCCATTCCATCATTCAGTATTTCTTGTATCACTTTGTATAGACTTTTTCAAGATCTTCTGTGTTCGAACACGATCACATATCTGACGACTATATATACAACGTCGATTCTTCAGAGGAGAATTCCAACTTTCAATTCCATTCAATTAATCGTCAAAAGAATGCATCATTCTGAATGAATATTCATAACACGATTATCAAAGCTCTGCATTTGAAAATGAATGTCTTCGAGAGGAATCATCAATCAAGAGGATACAAGTGAGAAAAAAAAATAAAAAATTATCTGTCAGAACGGTAAGGTGACGATCAGGATGCAATTTCACACTCATTCAATTATCACCCTGTAGCAATGTTATCTGAAATTACAGAAGTCTTATATTGTCACAACAAACTTTCAAGAGATTTGGCTTATCATCGAAGAAAACCGATTTCAATTTGGTGAGGAAATTCGAGAGTTATTCTACTTAGAATTCAGGCTTTATTTAGGAGCACGACATTATCAATTTTGACCAGTTTATATGAGTACTAGAAAGTGTGCAGTATTCAAATTTTTAATGCAGCGATCCTTTCAATTACTTCGGAAAATATGAATTGCATCCATTAATCATTCGATTCGAATCGAATATGTAAAAGTGGTGAGGCATTGAGAATATAATCGCGAGTGAAACTCTATACATTGTGTTGAAGATATACTGTAGCAATTTATTAAATTTGGTCACTTGATATACCAGATAAAGTTTATTTATTCGTTATTCGTCGAATAGAATCATTGCAAATTCAAACTCAATTTCTACTTCAACTCAAAGACTGTTAGAATGATTTAAAGTCTTTCAGCTTTGAAGGAAATATGGCTAGTTTTGAGCTGCATTTGCTGAATATGGAAAATTTCATCTACAATTGCCGAGTTCTACTCAGATGAACAGTATCAAGTGTTCCATTATTTTTCGAGGAGATGCATATATACATTCTATACGTATAACGTCTGTATATTCTCGTGGAAGAGTGTGCGGTTTGACAGCAAACTTAGTCGTTTATCACTGGCTGTTCAAAGTAGTGTTTTATCAAAAACCACAGTGGGGTCGTAATCCTGGGAAATGGTCCCTTAGGCGATTGCCTGTTCTCGGTATTGCCTGCAAATTCTTCCTTTGGCAAAATTTCCTGTAACTTCAGATAACTTCCGGCATTTTCCATTGATTATCCTGGTATTGTTTGAACTAGAGGAAGAGGCATTGTTATAAAAACTCACTGAGTTGTTGGTTCATGGGAGACAGTGATATCAAGAGATGATTATGAGGGATCTCAAACAATAGTATAACGTTGTTTCGTAAAAAACAAACTTGATTCGACTAGAGGAAACCAGATTTATAATATATAGAGGGTGATTCATGTAATATTCGCTACCCCTGTCAGAGTGGATATATTCACACTAATTACCTACTGAATGAGTTCGAATATCGGCCAACAATAACATTTCATTCAATATTTCAATAACCTTCGTTTTCGAGTTACAGTATTCTGAAATATGGAAAAAATTCTTTCTTGCACATGTAAATGACTTGATAACAAAATGATTGTTCAATTGTGAATATGATTCTCTTACTCTACTAAATAATAATAATAATAAAAATAAACGCTTTCATTGGTAGAAACAAGAATAAATATACAAAATAGTTACAAAAATATGTGCAATTCTACCAAACGGCAGAGTTAGCTTTTGTCTGATCCCTAAGGAAACAGACAAGTGCTTTCTTCCACTCAACCTTAAATATAAATAATGATAGGAAATAAAAAAAAATTAAAGAAAAAAAAAGAGAAAAACAAAATACAAGACAATTCATTGAACTTATATCTAGTAAGAAATTTTAGCTCTCTATATAGCTACAGCCAATGTTAACACGTGATCAGGAAGTGATTTTGGACCTGTTACAACTGCAGTTCACAAGTTGAAAGCAGTTTTTTCATACGACTTTTGAACCCCAGGATATTACTTTCCTTCAGAGCTTCCGGAATCCAGTTGTACAGCTTTGAAATCGAGTAAGAAAATGATGATCGATATTGACTAGTGGTGTGAATAGGTGGAGTTAGTCGAGATTTAAAACGGACATTGATATTATGGATATCAGTGCGAAAGGTGATCTTCCGGAAGAGATATGGTGGTTTCTGAGTCGTTACTACCTTATGAAATAGAGTACAGGCATGCAGAATCCTCCTCCTCTCAATATTCAGCCAACCTAGATCACTGAGTGGACTAGATATGTGATCTCTCCTGCTTAGCCCACAAATCAGACGAACGCAAGAATTCTGAACAAGTTGTAGGCGTTGCGCCTCTCTCTTTGAAATAGCAGGTCCATAAATGATGTCACCATAATTGAGATGAGAAAGAACTAAGGATCCACATAAGGTTATTTTACTCCGCTTATCGAGAATTTTCCTGTTGGAATAAATCAATTTCAGGTTGCAGAACGCCCGTCTAATTATCGAATTGATGTGTTTGTTGAAATTCAAATTGGAGTCAAGGACAATTCCTAAGTTTTTGGCACTCTCCACAGGAGAAATTGACATATCCCAAATTGTGAAATTCAAAGCATCCACACAACGAGAATGGGTCACTTTCCTACCAAACAGCATTGCCACAGATTTTCCAGGATTTATAGATAGACAAAATTTTTCAGATATCGATACAATTGATTCTAGGTCAGAGTTTAATCTGGTTTCAGCTTCCAAAAGGTCAGTCTCAGGAAATGACAAATAAATCTGCGTGTCATCGGCATAAAAGTGACACTTGCTGAACTTTATATAATCATGAAATTCATGTGTATGAATGATGAATAGTAAAGGGCCCAAAATCGAGCTCTGTGGAACGCCATTCTCAACTGCCAAAAACTCAGACATGTCCTTATCCACCAATACCGCTTGTAATCTATCAGTTAGATATGATTCTAGTAATGACACTGCACCTGCAGAAAATCCAATAAAATGAAGGATTGCTAATAAGAGCTGATGTTTTATTCTATCAAACGCTTTGGTATAATCGAGCATGATCAGAGCAGTCAATTGATTTCTGTCAATTGCAGTGAGTATGTCGTCTGTGACCTCAAGAGTAGCGGTCACACAGCTATGCTGGGACCTAAAGCCAGATTGGCATGATGGTATGATATTGTGCGCATCTATATGCATTTGTGTTTGAAGGAATATAATTTTTTCAAAAGCTTTCGCGAGCGTGCATAGAATGCTAATTGGGCGTAACGATTTCATATCCTCTGGATTATGTACTTTAGGCAGAGGAAGAATAAATGATTTTTTCCAAATAGAAGGAAATACGTTTTTCACGATGCAAAAATTGAAGATATGGCAAATAATTGGAAGAATCACAGGACAGCAGTGTAGCAACATTGTAATATTGAATCGATCGGCACCCGTGGCGTTTGATTTTATCGCTAATAATATTTTGAAAATTCCAGTTTCCGATGTTAGAGAGAACGAGAAGCTGTTCACGCCATGTCGCGTTTGGCTAGAATAATGATTCACTGTGTCCAAGTCGAGAACAAGGTCCCCAGGTAACAAGCTGACGTCATTTGTACGTCATTATCACGTCAGGCCTGACGTCAGGATGACTTCCAAAATGACGTCATAATGACGTTTATATGACCTTCTAAGTCAAAGACGAATGACGTCATTTTCATGTCGTCAAAATGACGTCATCCTAATGACGTCAAAATGACGACATCCTAATGGCGTCAAAATGACGTGATCTTCACGATTATTTAATTATATTGATGTTCCTTTACCACATTAAATGCAAAATAATATTATAGGTAGGTACTATAAATACCAGTTTCATAAAATGTTCTTTTTATTGGGAACTTATATCCCATTCGGATGATGCACTCAAGAGATTTCTCAGAATCCTATGGTATTCCTTCAATGGCGTCCAATTCACATTCTGCTTTTTCGGCATACACCACTTGTCTAAAATAATGACCATGCTGCCATCCTCAAATTCTACTACTTGATATATGAATATGAATAAGTATGACCACCACACCACATAGATGGCCGAATAACATGATAATGATGGCCTTCTATGTATTGTTATTTTGTTGTTATGGTCATCATGGCGGCAACGGCGAAGCGAAAGTGAACGGCTTGGCCGCAGCCGTCTTCTGAATACGGCTGTGGGTTGGCGCTGGCGGTCGACATTCGCATGTCTGCGCAAGGTCCGTGCCGACCAATCAAATACAGTTCTCTACGCACTCTCCCGCTCTGATTTGAATTCGCATTCCGGAATAACAACGTTATAAGCTTTTTATGTCGTGACATTCGGTCTTATATTTTTAATAGCTATAGGGAGAATACTTTGCACAGAAGGTATATAATTAACAATTATCTCAGAGACCATCGAAAACACACATCTCGCACAGATTATTATGAAGCATAATATATGATGAGTGACATAATAATATATGTTATAAAACATAACTACTAACGTTTTCATATAACAGAGATGGGAAACTTCTTGATTATGGATTTTCCTTGATGTAGATGACTCAATAAATGATGGTCATAATTAGTCATGAACATGACCATCAGATGACGTCATAATGACGACATATCAAGGACGTCTATATAACGTCATATTATGTACGTCAAAATGACGTCATTTTGAGGTCATATGACGTCAATGACCATAAATGACCATATATTGACGTACAAATGACGTCAGCTTGTTACCTGGGTCGCTGCTGGTAGAATTAACGAAATATGAATTGATGTCAGAAGCATTCTTCAGGTGATCGGGGATAAGATATGAATTGTTTTTAGAGTGAATACCAAGATTCTTGAGTTCCTTCCAGAAGTGTCGATTGTTTTTATTACCCATGACTCGGAACTGCAGATATGCTTTTTTCTCACGTGCAATGGCATATTTAGTTTCATTTCTCAGGACCTTGTAATAGTTCCAGTGTTCTAAGCGCTTAGAACGCTTATATCTGCTAAGAGCTTTATCTCTAAGTGACATCATTATCTTAATAACCCCAGTAATCCACGGGGTATGCGGCCGACTGACTCTCACAGTTTTCAATGGTGCATGAAAAGCAAAAAGAGCAAGTAAAATTTCATTAAAGAGGTCAACCTTAGCATCTATGTTATCCAGTAGAGTTAAAGGAGAGAAATCAATATTTTCCAAGTCCGCCAGAAAGTTCAATTTGTCGAAAGTTTTGAAGTCGCGGAATGTGTGTAACGAAGGTTGTTTCGAAATAGTGGTTGGTCCAAAAGAGCAAATAACCATACAATGGTCAGAAACATGAGACACATCAAGTACGGATGTATTTTCAACTGGAATAGCTTCTGATGAAATTATGAGGTCAATAATTTTGGCAGTGGATGGGCCGAAACGAGTGGGCTCAGATATAACCTGTTCAAGGGCATAAGAAATCAAAATACTGTTCAGTCGTTTGGTGGAGTAGTTTTCAGATCCGAACATGTCAATATTCAAGTCTCCCGTGATTAGGATATCGTCAAATTCTGGGGCAAGCGAGCTAACTGAAGTTTCGAAATCAACGAAGAATTCTTCCAAAGAAGAGGAGGGGGGCCGATAAAAAACACCAAGGGCATATTTCTTATCAGATAATACGAAGGATATCCAGAGTTGTTCCGAATTACTGCGGGGGATATTCAATAGTTTAGCTCTATAGCCATTTTGTATGTAAACCGCCACACCACCACCTCTGCCAGTCAATCTGTCTCTTCTGAAGAGATTGTCATAAAGTCATGAAACATGAATAATTCTTGATTCCCATAATCACATGGAGAAAATCGAATTATATCATCAGTGGAATCGAAGCGACGCGAAGGGGTAGTAAATTATAGGCAAAGTGCACAAAATAATCAAGAAGGACGGTGTTAGGTGTGAATATACTGGTTGTCGAGTGGAAAATAGGGTAATGGTAGAATCAAATACAATCAAATTGTATTTGTTCCATCGTTGGAGAATTATTAGTGTAATATCATACACACTCGAAAAAAAGGCTTTCAATGAGATGAGCCATTTTTTTGAAAATCCATTTGTATATATTTTTTGAATAGCGCTTATTGTTTCGGAACGAAAAATTTGATGTGTTCAAGGACTTGTTTTGAAGGAGTAATATTCTGATTCCAAACATTCTTCACTTGATTCAAATGTAGGTGGTTTCAAAATAACAAACACCTTCAAATGAGCTTATCTTAATATTCCTAAAAGGAACTCCTTCAAGAAACTGGAATCATTATCGTTTCAGAACGAGAATATCATTCGCTTCGTGATATACGAAATTATTTTCCTGGACCAATCCAGTCATGCTTCATACACAATATTCTTTTTTTGTGTGTAGAAATCACATGAAAAATCTGTAACATCATTCATATTGGAATAAGGAATTAGACAGGATATGTGAGTAGCAAAACAATGATAAGCATTATATTTATAACTCAAATTTATTGTTTCGATCTCGATTTTTCCATGACTCATCAGGTAGGTATGTGGAATGTTCAAACTTCATCATGAATATTTTGAAGAAAAAGAGCAAGAGTTAAGGAAGAAATATTAAAGATACGTGACTTGTTGCCTTCATAAAGTCTATCTACAAAGTTTCTCACTTTTTTCTTATGTCGTAGGTGTCGATTCACATCTACTTGAAAAGTGAAGGTACTGCTCAGGTAGATAGAACAGACTTTTCAGTTGCTCAGATTTTTTTCGATGGGTAACTGAGATTCAACATGCATCATGGGTTTTGATGTGTCGAACTTGTAACTATTCAAACTTCTACTCTATTTTTCAAGACTCATTTTCATTATAACATAAAATCAGGGAACTTTCTCAGGTAGCACATCATATTGGCTGAATCTTGATTTCATATTGGGCCGATGAAAATATTATATTGTAGGTGAATGTGAAACTAATATTGGTCAAATGAAAGAGTATATATCCATAATATAATATTGGGAGGATAATATTGGTAGAATATTGGTTTAAAAATTCTTCAACTATATGTGGAAAACCAAATGAATATTATATGATAATGTATCATGAATGTCGGAACAGAAACATCAAATTCATATTGTATTCAAAAAATAAAATAATGAAGCGATTATGCCATATTTTATATTTGAGTTCGACGACACATTGGTTGTAACATGAAAATTCACCATTATCCATATTACATGAAATATCTAGTTGTGAAACTCAAAATGAATAAGGAACCTACCAACATAAAGATACCAGACCATAAAAATTTGAAGTAAAATGGTATCTTCACTATGATATGCTCACATTGCTCACTCTGCCTAATACCCGATATTCATTAGAACATATCCAAATACTACTTCATACTTCATTCATTCCATTGTACATCATGAAGGCTCTAGCTGATTTTTGTCTGGAACACTTGAAGATACCGGAAGATAAACAAAGATTAATAAGATAATAAATATAAAGGAATTCGAATGAACTAACCTGGATAGACGTGTCCAATTGTATTGATAGGTCCTTTCTGTTGATGTAAAATTCTTGGAAAAACATTTCAGCTTGAAAACTCTCAAAGTGAACGAATGAATTCCTGGGTTATATTCAGATACGTACTTGATTGATTCCTCTGCTGAAATTAAATAATCTCGGATGATTTTTGATTATTCTATTCATGGTTATATTATGATTTTGATTTATTCGCATCTGACAAAGGTACCTACGTAATTACATAACCGAATTCATTCTTCTGCTTCCTTGTCTCTATCTTTCGCCTCTGGACATCTGTCTAATTTGAAGTTGGAATTTAAATGGAAGATGTTGCATCTTTGTTTATAGTTCCTGATCGTGAAAGATTGAAAAATGCTGTTGGTGCAGCCTTAGAACAACAGGAGGAGAATTGTCTGTGTGTTCGATTTCCCGCTCATATTTTGAATTACAGGAAACTACCTTCCATTAGTTTTCATCAGGAGTAGTGGTATGATTGATTTTGGTACCTAATTGAAGCAATCATCAGGTGTTGGCGTAACGTCAGGTGGTAGTCATGTGCGTCGAGAATATTGTTTTTCTGATGTGCAGCTCAGCAAATTGTCGTTTTCACAGTTTTTTACATACATTTGAAAATTCTTATGCGCATCATTTCCTTACCCTTTTTCGGCAACATCATTTCGTAGCATGATGCTGGACGCCGGATGAAGATGTTTCAATTTCCTCTTGGTGAGTTCGATTTTTTTCAGGGCCATTTTTGTGAAATATGTGAAATACAATATAGTCAACCCTAAATCTATTGTTATAGATTTGTGGGCCTGTCAATTGGGGGTGCCATCTTTCCAGACCAAGCCAGTAGGGATTTTTATAAAATCGAACTCCTTGTGTGAGGCTGTGGAACAGCAATTTGCTCCTGACCTCTCGATCTGTCCGGATGGTGATTTCGTCCATTGCTGGGTTGCTGATTTGGCTGCTCTTCTGGAACTTGCGATTTGCGTCCTGGGTCATCTCAAAACGCCAACTTCGAGGGACCCTTAAGCCTATCAAATAGGATCGGCACGTCGTTCACCAGGTATTTGGTCGGACAACGTTCCCTATACCTGTGGTGCAGCTCTAGGACTTCAGAAACTCTACTAGTGGCGTGAGTCCCAGCGGATCATGATCATCAGTCTTCAGTTTTATTGCCACAGACAGGAGGTATCTCTGTATGAGAGAACTAGAAATATAGGTTTTCATCAAACCATAACCACCTAGGGATAATTCATTTTTTTGAATTTATTTCCTCTCGAATTTTTCTTCATTCACCTAACTTTAGTTATATTTCATGGATACTTCTTCATTTACATACATAGTTTTAATCAATATTATGGGCAATACTTACTTTGGGAAGGAAGCTGTGTATTCTCTAATATAGGCCTATTGCGGATGTTGGGGTATCAGAATTGATTATCACATGTCGTAAACATGATATATTTCAATATAGATTTCTAGAACCCTTTTTATTCAATAATAAGAGGCCAGGTAGCCATGCGGACAGAGTGTCAATATTCTGATCCGCATTCGCTTGCCGGTCGTGGGTTCGTTTCCCATCGACTGCAGAAATTCTTCTGATGGCCCAAGAAAGTGTAAGGGATCACACGTTAAAAGGTAAGGACCCCGTCATTCCTTGCTCGCACAAGTCTTACGAAGACTTCTGAGGGTTGCTCGTGAGGGGGCAACCGAATGACGGATAGAACAATATCAGAACAATATATTTCAGGTACGAGTTATTTTGTTAAGAACCATGAGATTATGTGAATGCGAATTGTTGATTTCAACATCTGGTCTGAAGTTTCCATCTTTACTCGATTTAGTGACGCACGCTCAACTGACCACCTAACAAAATCCGAACTCAAGCCATTTATTTACCAGACACAAGAGCTGCCAGAGCCAAGTGTAAAGCTTGTCTTTCTGATTTTCATTTTTGAAAATCAGATGGAAAACAGTAAAGTTCGCATCATGGTTGAATATTGTTTCGTATGTGAAAACTTCACAAACGATAAGATTTCCACAAAATTCTCAAACACACGACATGTTTCGCTAACACAGTAGCTTCTCCAGGCGATATACTGGTACGATCGGACACACACACATATCGTATGAGATTTTGTGGAAATGATATCGTTTGTGAAGTTCTCACATTTGCCATGGATTTCCATCAGATAACGGCCGATTCGATTCAAAAAAAGAATACTGTTTCAACTACATTTTTCATATTGATATCGTTTTGATATTATTATGAGGCGGTTTTCGATTTTTTATCGTTTCGGAGAATGATATTCATATAGACAATTCGATATTCTTGGTTATATCAAAGCAGAAAAAAAATCGTATTCCAAAGGTCAATTGCATATCGGTTGAATAGTTTTCCAGAGATATCCGAAAAGTGATAAAATACTAGATTGGTCAATATCTGATTCAGTATATCATGATATGAGCAATATGGTTATAACATATATTTTTGAAGATACATAAATATCCATATTGGCATTCCGATATCCATTCAGAATCATTCTTGAACCGATGTCGATAGAAGGCGCTATACATGATGATTATCAACTCCTAATGCCGTTCAGACGAGAGAATATTCATATTGGCTTCAGACGATCGAAGAGCATACGTACCAGGCGTATGGGTCAACCATGATCAACAAGGCGGCTGCTAATATTGCCGACTCTTCACTTTTCATGTTTTGCCAATATCGGTATGGAATTATTCCAGAAATTTTTTCAACAGACGGGTACATTCCTACAATAATTTACAAGGATCCACCAATATTTTCAACTAATATGCTCCAATACTGTCAAATGTTCATTCTTCATTTCTCGCAAATATCGATCTCGCACTATCTATGCCCATAATAATAGTTCTACGGATATTCAACCAATATTGTTGTCAAAATATTTCACTAATGTTTTCGAGACGACATAACAACATGCTGATCCTCGATATTCAACCCACACTTTGGAATACATATTTTACCAATGTCGCCAAATCGCACGTTGAGAACATAAGTGTCACTATTCGCGATTCTTCGTTTCGAAAATATCGACCATGAAAATGTTCACTTCCTGATAATGAATTTGTCTCTGTTGAACCTCATTCATCGCGTATTATAATATTAAGTTCAAATCATATCATTATATGTCATGATCTTACATAGGAAAATATTAAGTTATAATATTGTTACGTTATTCGGGTGCAAAAGCGAACACGATACTATTTATTCTCGAATTGATTTATTTTAGATAAAGAAACACTAATTCATATCGAAGTTATAACTACTATTCATCTAACATGATTTATATCACGTGGTATACGACTGTCTCTCTGACACTCGCTGCTTGACTGACTGACCGCAGTTGTTCGGCCGTCCATATATATGGGATCCCTTGGTGGGATTTGCTTCTCGAACGTTCTTGAATAATAACCCTTCTTCTTGTTCATGAGGCTTCTCAGAACAATACCTCTCTCTCTAATTGTTTCATCGATTGTTTCCAGAACATTCCAGTATCTTCTGTCACGTTATTTGTCACTGCAGCATAAATTGAGTGTTCGGAAACATGCTGATGTATGTAGGAATCATTGGGATGTTGAAAAACAATCTGGGATGCGTGTTACACGATGATCTTTGTACTCCTGCCTTCCTGATGATGTTTCTAGAGCCCTATTGAGGGAAATATCATGAAAATATTCTCGAATATCTTTTCTTAATTTTTCAAGAGTGTTTCGACATGTATCAGTTTTGATTCACCATATTCGACAATTTCTAGAGATTTTACGCCTGAAAAGCAGCAATTTTCTGAGATGTAACATCTCCATGAATTGAACCCCATTATATTCATGACTGGATTTATTGAAGATGTGCTCCTACAGTTCCTATCATTTCAGCAAAATCCAAATCCCTTCGGTTGATGAACATTTCTCTCATGTCAGTTCTTTTATTTTCATAAGTTTCTGAATAGAAACAAACGGGTATTCACAAAAGACAAATTTTGAGTGGAATATCATTGAGTTTTATCGAAAATTCTCAAAAAGTTGAAATGCCATAGTTTGGGAAGAGAAGTGACTATAGTCACAAATGGGGTATAGGTAGATTTTCCGAAGGAGGAAAATGCCTATGATGAATGAAATTCAAATCCAAATCTATTCTTGGGAATTCTTCCGAACACATATTCTTTCAATGTTTAATCCGAAGAAATTATAATATATTTTCCAAAATTTGAATTTGAATATATGGTGGAGCTTGATGTTTGATGCAAAGAGAAATATTCATATAACATGAACTCGAAAGTTTTATTTTAGTTTTGTATTTCCTCTTTTCATATGGAAAGCTATCTTCTTGTAACTATCAATCCAATCTCTCCACAAAAGCTCGTATGACGTAATCTCTTTCATTAAGTGCAACGCATGCAATAATGTGACAAATCGAGATATTTCACATTGTTAACATTACAACTCCAACATCTGTTGCATTCAATTCATTATCTCATTCAATGATGGAAATGGAATAACGTGACAACAACTCAAAAAATTTTGAATTGTGTTCAATCAATAAGGTGACTTAATAACTCGTCACATTAGTTATCATAAAAATTTCCTCCAAGTCAGAATACGAGGCGTATCCTGCAAAGTTTAGGTGACAACGCAATGAGTCACTTTCTTGCTCGGCTGTAGTACCTACTTCTCCTCTATTGCAATAACATGACCTGCGATGTCACGCAGCAGCTATTGGAATTGGACCCAAAGATGTCACGATATCCGAGAAGTGTAGAGCTCGAAATGTGCCATCCGACGGTGGTTCTAACACAAATTTTTCGAGTTGTCATCATTGTTCTCAACGTGCAAAATGTTCACATTTTGTTCCTCTCCAAAATTACGTTCGCAAGTTTTTGTCGATATTTTCGTTATATTGTTCTAATATATTTGTGCTACTTCGGTAAACGAGTGCAACTTTGGTTAACGTCTGCTCATATATTTCGATGGGTCTATTACCATCACGAAGCAGTTCATAATAGTTATTTCTTTACGACTATCGTATTCTACATTGATTACATATAGGTTAGTGATTGATGAATGAAGATGATTCCAAGACACCGTGGATCCCAACTCATTATTCAACGGCACTCGACCAATCACAGATTCAGAATTTTCAGGATCCACAGCAACTGAAAAGGTTAGACTAATGAAAAACCAGCAAATCTACCAAACAAATTTCTCAAGAAGGCTCTGCTCATTTTACGGGTCACGTCACGGCTCGACTTTCGCGAATGTCAGATTGACTCATAGAGTCTTCTAAGATTTAACTTTGATATCTGGATGATATAATGGAGGCTTGCCGTTCCATAGAAATGTACTCTATGAATATTGAAGATATTCAAGATCTTGGATCTCCATGGATGATAACTATTCCTGAGACCAAAACAAAAGTTGTAAGGAGGTTCACTGTAACCGGGTAATTTCATCAATTTTGTAAAAAGTACATTGATATACGAGCAGCATAATAATATGTTGGGATTTCCAATTTTTTCATGAATCACCAAAAAGGAAAATGTACTCTTCAGAAAATTGGAATTGATACGTTTGCAGCAATGGAAACACAAATAGTTACATTTTTGAAGCTACCAAATCCCCGCCTACGGCTCGTTTCGGAAAATCCTCCGGAATAATAGCTATCATTATACACTCGTTGAAGAATATACTATTATCGATGTTGAATTTCAAATTCCTGAGAAGCCAGAAATGAACGTCACAAATTTGACAATTATTCTGTTCCATATTTGGAATTGAACTCGTACCCGCATGTTCATATCAGATTGTGAACGATATGAAGTTACAGAACGCGATAGCTTCATCTCGATGAAAAGACTTTGACATGCTGACTTGAAGGATGAGTTTGAATGAGTTGAAGAATGGAGATTGAATCATAGCAAGGCCGACAAGTTTCAATGATAAAAGTCCATGTTGATATTCTGAGGGCTCATTCGAATAGAGAAAATGTCCTTAAATAATCCTCATGAACTGATCATGCATATTCCATATCGTGCGCTTTTCGCCCACTTACTTGCTTCAGTGGATTTAACAAAGTGAATAATAAATACAGCAAATTGGGTAGAAAGGAGCAACATTCTATATAGAAGCCGGATTTTAATGCATAATGTATAATATGCTACTCTGATGCTGTTGCTGAATTTATGAACTGGGGAAATATTCCCACAGATAGCACAATTTACTGTTCATGTATTGATTCCATACTCAATTGTGGCTGTTATCCATGAAATAATTATGAATGTACCGTGTGAATCAGCCAGATGGGATCAAATAATTTTATTCGTGAATGAAAATTTCCTAATGAAAATACTCAAACACGTTGATTTCATCTTTCAAAGGCTGCTTTTGCGACACTACATTCCATTTGAAGGAGTTCCCTAGTAGTGAAGAAAATGAAATTGAAAGTTATTTATTCTTCATGAGGAAGAACAAAAGATCCATCATTCCATGTTTGGTGAGAAATCTTGATAACTAATTAACTGTACTTAAATTGATGAAAATATCTAAACATGAATCGACTGCAGATTCTGAAGCAAAAAAAGGTATTTATTTTACAAGGAAAATAAGTAGTAGCTTTTACCTCAAGGTTGTGTTGTCTCCCGACGCGTACCGAAGGGAGACAAAAAACAGTGATCTGAATCTCAAAATATTTTTGCCGTGTAAAATACACTATTTTTTTTATGACAGAAGAGAAGACGAATCAATATTGTGAAGATATCACATTATATTGAGATCAGAAAATTATCTACGTGAAATATGAAGTTTTTAACAAAAGGAACACCTGCGTTGAAGGCATCTCTATCATTCTTTTAAAGTAATTAAATATCTGATGTCACTGCTGTCAGTCTAATTCTGTGATTTGATTTCAAAGAAATGCGAATTTAGTGGTTGTTTGGTAATTTCGGTACCTGCGAAGTGGAATGGATGATAAATGGACTTGCAGTTCTTTCTCGGAGACGTTGGTATTGGCTAGTTTTCGGAACTATAGCACAACAAATGCCATTAACAGTGTATATGTGATATATATCGGGGAAAGACGTACTCTCTTTTTCCCCACGGAAAAAAAAGTTATTTCTGGAAACTGACATTTTATAACCTGCCAACAGATATAAAATGCCAATATTTTTTCCCGTCACAGAATGAACTCTTTTATTGCCCCCAATGATCTGTGTGAATCACCGACATACATATAAAAAGGTTAAATTTTTTCGATAGAAGATGCTCTGATCTTAGATTATCGATCATCGATGAACGTTTTCTCCTTTCAAAGAATGCATATTCTCAACTTATTACTTTCGAACAGAAAATAAAGGTCTTCGAATGTGACTAAACTGATTATTTTATATCGCATTACACTTCATTTCCGTCGAAACAATTATATATTTTCATTAACATAATACTTCAGATCATGGACGTATAAACAACTTCAGATTCTTGTTGCTCGTTGTAGATATATGAATACCAGATCAACAATGAGGTGGATAAATATTCACCTCTTAATTACCTACTTGATAGAATTCCAGCTACACTGACATAATATTACATACAAACACTCATTCCGAGATTCAAATACTGACACATCCCTTTATCGATCTTCGTGAAAATTGAAATGATTCCATTTGACTGATTCATGATGTGATAAGGTTCAGTTGTCTTCAGCGAACATGTCGCGGTTGGATAGTGTGAGCGCTCTTATTGCAGCGGTGATCAAGAATGCTGACACCGTCCATATACGACATGATCTCTGAAGACGAGTGTTCATTCCATACTAATAAACTGTGGAATCGAAGTGTATAAGAATACTTCAAATTGGAACTCCGAGATATTCCACCAAACTGTCGTATTACACCACTGATACACATTCAGTATACCGGGGTGGCCCAAAAGCCCAGATAACACAGTCAAAATATTTTTCGATTTTGAATATAAAGTCAACCAACTCACGTCAAAGATATCGTGTGGCAAATTGTCACAGCCAAATGAGTCATCCGTATAACCTGTTCGCACTGGGGAATAACTGTTGATCTCATATTTCTAAATATCTAGGGAGTTCTTGTTCATTTCACGTTAAAGGTAACAACCCAGAAATTCGCAATGATATTGCAATTCCAAGGTGAAAACTCCGCGATTTTCATCGTTTGAATCCAAAGAATATTTCACATGGTGACAGCCACGACGAAAATTGCATTTGCGTCCAACCTATGCATCAATGATACCTACAAAGTCTAACCGATCAATTGAGAATGTGAATGAATATTCAGAATCAGTTGAGCATATATGGGTGTTTGAACAGGCAATCTCCAAACTACAGATGATAAGCACCGAAATAAGAGGAATTAGCAATATACAAATTTCGCAGATACCTACAGGGTCTTCAAGGGGTAATTTCATCTCAAATTCCTCTATAACTTTGGTCGAAGTAGTGATCAGTGATAAGTAGTCATTTTTCATTACTGCATTTGTTTTCTCACTGTCACTTCGCTGACTCTATAATCGAAAATGATGAGAATGTAAATGTGTTATGTGGAATTGAACGGGCTTTCAGATTTTTGCCTTATGATCTTCATTAGATGCACGAAGAAGATTTGATGTAATTTACCAAAGTAACAGAGTGTAACTAGCGACCCCAATGAGAAATCTTGAAGCTTTTCAGACATATTATACGACTTCGCAATTGAAAAAATCTCTTCATGTTGAAAACGGGAGCAGAATCGGTCCCGAAACGTCCAAAGATAAGTGAAAATTTGATATTTTTTCTATATACCTTTATTTCTCTTCTCCAAAAATTTTTCAATACAAATTGTCACTGACAAGCTAGTGAATTTTTCTCTCATGCTCTCTGATAGGAAAATTCTTTAAACGCACTGACATTTTGGGGCAAATCATCTGATTTGTCCTTACTACACGTATATTGAAATAATATTCATATTCTTATTTTTTATAGAAACCAGGAGAGAAAATCCCAAAGAATTTGGAATAATGAATGTACCACCTCCTCGATTAACCTACAGACAGTATTTAAAAGGTTTGTCTTTATCATTCCCAATAAACCTTCCCAACGTGTCATTTGTTCCATATGCTGTTTTCAAGTCCTGTTTATGTAGGGAGGAAGTTGATTTTTCAGTTGAGTATCCGAAATGGTTTTTATAATTATGATTATTATTTTTGATGATGGATAAGATGAACTTCTGGAATAGCTCTATTATGGAGTTCTTCAGAAATAATACTGTTTATCTGATTAACGTTGTATCCGTTGGTTACCGCAATCTGTTTCATGATATTGGGTTCTTTGTTGAAATTCACTTCTATAAGTGGAACATTAACTAGCCTGTGTATCATACTATGATATGCTGCAATTTCATGTTGTTGAAAGTTTGTTGGATCATTATTATTCATTATGAACAATGGTATACTATATAGATATGCACCTGACAAAGACGAGGAACCACAGCTGGTAGCTGCAAAAAGCCAAGTGCCTAGCATCCTGAAATAGTTCCACGATTCCTAACTATCAGGACATCATGTAGTGGATACAACCGTGGATAGAATTGCTGCCTGGTAGCCTGGTACTACTGGCCCGGCATGAGGAGATCAATTACCAAACATGTTGGTGAATGTATCGACTGCGAACGTTTCAAAGCATTCAACCTGAATCACAAAGTACTAATGCAAACGCCTATTCAATCTATGAGATTCGAGGTTTTTATCATGGACCTTTTTGGCCTACTTCCTGAAGCCTTTACTGGTAAACGATGGGTATTCATAATAGAAGATACAGTCAGCAGATGAGTAGAGTTGTTTCCGCTGAAAACAGCGACTGCAGATGCAGATATGGTCTACCTAAATGAGTGATTAGTGAGAATGGAGTTCACTTTGTTGGAGCCGTAATGCAGCAAGTAGCGCATGCCCCCATCAGAGCCTACGAGCCATAGTGAAAAGCGACAACTTCACTACTCAAATCAATCCCTATTTAGCATGAATAGGTGCAACTTTACGTCAAGCACATGGAAACCACGAGCGTGCACAAGATAAAAGGAACCAGTATCAGGATGCTCATAGACTTAATGCTATCGTAGAACTTGGAGATGAGAGTGAACGTCCACGCTTTGAGTAGGCCCAAAGAGTCACACATTTCCACATTTCCACCCAAACGAGATGAACCTTCTCAAATCATGCAGGTTACGTCACCAACCACTCATGTTGTGGCATCATTGAGCGAATCATAAATCTCATTAGGAAACTATCATGCCCTAGCAATTACCCCATGTACTAGTGAGAAGGACCCCGCATCAGTCAGACCCCTGCGATGACGAGTACGCAGCGGGAAATCCATCTGACGATAAAATTCCTAGACTGTTCCTAGAATCAGCCCCATCTGACCGACTCAGTCTCGCCAGACACAATACAAGAATGCCAGCCTGGCGATTCTCCTAGCACAACCAAACGGAGGATGGTCAAACCAGAATGTACTTGTTGTAACTACTTTTATGTGGCACCACACACGGAATATAAGTGAACTGCAAAGGGGGAGAAGTTGTAACACGTTATAATAACCATCCCGTTTTCCCATTACTACCGACCCCTATGTGATGCTTTGTAGTGCGCATGCTGAGACCTGACGCAAAAAAGACACATTGACCTTATTGACATTTTTTTGTAATTTCATGTTTGTCCTACTTGAATGTTCAATAAGTGAGTAACTGTTGTGAATGAAGTTGATGAATATGTTTCACCTACGACAGTGAACCTTCTAGACCCAAAGACGCAATAAAATAGTGGAGCAAGTGACGGTACTATTTTTGAATCACATGAAGTTTTCGTATTCAATAGTTCAGAGTCAGTTCACATGATTCTATAAACAGTGCGGATGATCACCTCACGAAGCTTCATGCAGGCTTCATGTAGCACGAAATTATCCTGATATAGTAAGCTAATGCCATGACAGAATTGGAGCAAAATAATCTCAAACACTAATGAACACATGATCTTATTGGTAATTATTATTTCAGTGTGTGCATATTATGAAAATGAGTATCATGATTTCCTCATCAGCCATGACAACGTATATAAAAATGATCAGAAAACAAAGACAAATATAATATTTCAAAGTGACACTGAATCCTGATGGCATTATTTTCTCTGTCGAAATACCCATATTTCTATTGACAGGATCACGAAACTGTCATGTTTATGGGAATCAGAGTGTTGAAGTATCCCTGAATGGATTTCATCTGTTCGTGAGACTGTTAGGAGAATGATGACTAGATAAAGATGCGGAAGATGATAGTTCATACAAAATGAGTTATATCTGATGCTTGAAACGATATGCAAAGAATTCACTTCCACACCATCCCTACCTGGTGAATGGGTATCTTATAATTGAAGAGAACTTCCCCGTTCATATCCTATATTACAGCATTTTTTGGTATGATCGATATGTTAAGTATAGAGACTTCCTCAACGACTATTCATCGAGTAGGTATCAATAATTAATTCGATGAAACCTCGAGAGTGCCATTTCCAAGACTTGAAGCTCTAAATATTGATGCAAATGGGCGAGGCTGCACACTTTCGTGGAGGAGGTGAATAATTAAGCATGGAAAGAACTTTCGAACGATAAGATTTTCACAGAATTCTCAACAACACGACAGGTTTCGCTAACACAGTAGCTTCTCCAAGTGGAAGACTTGTACAATGAACTAAACTTGCATTGAATTGCTCAACTTTTATATCATATATTACGAACCTGAAGGATTTAAATCAACAGTGACTAGGTTCGGAAGGTACGTTCAATACTCTACATTGAAATTTGGTGTACTTATGGGGTTAACCTTGAGGATTCGAATGGAAGCAAATATTACACACTGAGGAAAGGAATCCAACAGCAATAATATATTGAGGTCTAGTTGATCGTTGAGTGAAATATCAGAACTTTTGCATTTGATGGTTTCTAATGATTCCAAATGATTGGGTTTGATTCCTTCATTTTCTACGTGTTGAATTTCGGGATGATCATCAAATGAACTTTCTTCCTCATATCATATAACTCGCGTATGATCAATTTGCATTCTTGAAAAAAAATTCTGTTATGTTCATGAATTCGATAAATGAACGTTCGACCTGTCTGCAACGCAACTAAACTATTCGGAATCATTTCAATGTTGATTGATTTATACGAACTTCTCTGGAACAAAGGGTATCCTAACTGCGGTGATTCGAGTTCTTCAGGTTCGGGAAGTAGGATATAAAAGTTAGGCAATGAAATGTGAGTTTAGTTTATTGAATGAGTTTTTCACTTGGAGAAGCTACCGTCCCAGCTTAACATGTCGTGTTGTAAATAATTTGAGAAAAATCTAATCGTTGGTGAAGTCTTTCCCTATTTATTATGAAATTTCATCAAGTAATGGCCAAATCGAATAAGAATTAATATACCTGAGGAAAAAATGTGTATAATGTTGTGTATGCTGTAGTGCTTTCAATTTGTATCATCATTGCCTCCTGTAGTAGGTGAAGAAATAATATTATAACAACAGAATCTCCTATTCAATAAATATATTGGTATGATGGTAATCTATTTCCAGGGCTTGGTCATTCACAGAAACTTGTGAAATCATCCATGAGTTGAAATGATTGATGAACATGGGGGCAATCGATGAATAAAAACCGTGTCACAGCCGAAATGATCTTACCCTCGTGTAAATAATCAATAGCTTGGGCAAATGATTTGAAATTTCATCGACAGACAACTTGTATATCTCGTTATGTTGATTCACAATAAGACGCTGTGTGTAGGGGCATATTTGAAATATTCGTTGATAATTCAAACTTGGAATTTACATCTTCCAATACAAGAGAAAGATTCTCCATTGGAACCATACACTATATTGAGAAATAATATGAGTCATCTCCATATAATAGCCTTCACAGGAATCTGACAAGTTGGAATGACGAGAGATTCACACTCTATAAAAATTAAATATGAATCACTATGACCTGAGGGCCTAATTCTTCAAAACGGTTTTTATGAAGATGAGAGCATAATTAGAGACAAATTCGAGCGTCGATGCAGGAGTTGAACATAAGAGAGGAATGCCTAACAATTCTGGATCGAACAATCACTGATTGACTGATAAACTACAATACTTTAACAAATCACTTTGAGCAAGATGAACTACTGATGAGTCCTTAGCTTCTCCTATCATCGAATCCGTTATACTCATCACAGTGAGTTATCCAAAACTCCAAGTTTTCGGAAATATCTCAATTCATGAGAATATTCGTGAGATTTGAGTTGACATATTGTAGTACGACCCAGATTGACCCAACGTCCATTACCAAAGAAGGGAAGTGTTGTATTTCGTGCAAGATAATTTATTCAAATTCATATTCGTAGCAGAGCGCTTTCGACTGATAAGTCATCATCAGTACATACCTGTAAATAAGTAATTGCTCCAAGCTATTGGGAAGAGATTGAAATTGAAAATTCGAGAAAATTCTCAAAAAAAAAATTTTTCCAAAAATTATTTTTTGGAATTTTGTTTAAAATTGAAAAAAGGGAAAAATAAATTGGTGACTTGTTGATGAACTATTGATTTTGAAAAAGACATTATCATTGAATCGAAATTTGAAATAGTTAGATATGAATTTGGAAATTGATAAAAGTGAGGTTACTTACTCGTCAGGTTAACAGGGAAATTTCTCCATAAAAATGGAAGAAATTCCAGGATCCTTACGTGAGATACAAGGTTGTTTCCATTAGAAGTGGGTCACACTGTATATACACGTGCACACAGCCCAGCAACCCTCACTCAACGTTCAATGACATTATCTTTTTCATAGCTGCACGTTATTCTTCTCATCTGTGGTAAAATCAAGATTACCTTCAAACGTTGTCCATGCATGGAATTCTCATGGGTCAGTTGAGAGATGCCACAGTATAAGACATAAATGCAGCTCTTAAAGTCAGAGTACAAATGAGTTTCTAGTTTCTTCTTATAGGAGATTGAATTCAGAACACAAGCTATGACATTTGTCAAGCTTATATTCTACATCCCCCCGTTCATCGAAACTTGTTGCCTGATTTATAGTGCGATAATTCCAGTTGTAGTGCAACGGAAAATAATCCGAATCATTTTCATTCATGAAACCTTTGTAACAAAGCAATGAGAATGATCCCTAATAACACACTTATGTCCCATGAATATCCTTAGGACGTCCTGTCGGGACATTCAAGACTTCCATATCACGTTCGAATTTGGTACCGTGGACGTCCATTGGACGTCTGTGAGATGCACAAATGTCCCACTTGAGGACCAACTAGGGACCTCCTTGAGGGATGTCCCTGGGACAACTATCAAATACCTAACTCCTACAGTATTCCTCATCAAGCACTACAGAGGACATCCTTAGGAAATCCATAGGACAACCTATCAGCAATGCTGAGGAATATCGATTGGATGTCCATAGGATGTTCCAAGGACGTACGAATAATTCTTGAATTTGAATTTTTCTGGGTCGTTCTAGGACCGGATCTTGCATAACTGATTAGGACATCCAGTTGAGTTGATGGTTCTTAGAAGGTCCCCAAAAAGTTTCTCACGGATGTCCAATGGACTTACGTGAAGGACATTGACGAGGAGTTTGTATAGCCTACGAGCAATCATTCGTCGGCGAGATGTAAGTAAACGTCCTCGCAGGGACAACATATTGGAAGTACCGACTGGGACGTCCATAGGACGTTATTTCTCGGACATTAGAAGAGCACAGTTCATGTACCAATTGAGACATCCGACGAATATCCCTGAGGGACATTCGAAGGATGTCCCTAAGGGACATTTCGATTGTTATACGATCCTGGAAATATTAAGGGAGTCTGTGCAGAGATATTTGGAGGAATGTACCATCAGGGACATTTCATGGTTGTCTAGAAGGGAGATTATATAAGATCTGTAGTCATGCCAGAATATTTACTACTCGGGACATCCAATGGATGTCCCTAGAGGAACTTTTAAAATCATATCCCATCAGAGACATGCCAAGGACGACCTTGCATGGACATCCTACAATATGTACCACGTGGGACGTCTAAGGGACGCTATTACTAGGACATTCGAAATGATGTACCAGCTGGGACATTTCGTGGACGTCCTTGCTCGGACATTGCATGAGATTTACGGGATGGGACGTCCCAAGGACACTTATTTTTAGTTCGGGACATTCGGACGTGAATTGTACCAAATAGGGACGTTCCCAGGACGTTGTGTGCTATCAGGGATATGAGCAAGACTAGCAATCAGAAGTGATATAGTTCGACCTAATTCCGGTTTGGTTGAATCAGGTTGAATACTGTATATACAAAAAACTACGCCTAAAAATCAGTTATACAAATTCTATCAGATTGTTTGCCAAACTTTTTCGATGTACTGCAGCATGGCAGTATAGGTAGAGTATAGTACGTGATGCGTGTTGTAAAGCAATTACGCACTCGCCTCTCCGCGGTTACGTGCGTATCTTTTCCATTCGTGCTTCTTACAACTTATATACCGTGATATACTCATGAACTCCAAACTTCAATGGAGTGTCAAAGTTTCAATCTGCAGAAAAATAACCATCGTTCAATCTCAATATTCTGTTCTCCATTTACATACAGAATATTTCCTTAATTGGGCGATCTATTTTGAGAACCTTCCCCATTTATACATACAAAGTACAGAACAGCAATGCGGTCGCTAGATAAATGGCCCTTTCTTTGTTGACCTCAAGATCCTGCATCGGGATTCAGCTGCAGCGGCCTCAAATAAATTGGGTGCGTAGAGTTGGCAACGAATTTATAATTAGTTGTTCCAACTGGTTGCCATCCGGTGAGCTTGATGAGCTCTAAATACAGAAAGATGTTCGCGACAGCTTCAAGCATTTCGAATACAAAAATTCCCTATATTTATGTACATTATTAGCGCGCTCATTATTGAAACTACATTATAATTCTAGCTATATCCTATCTTTCTAGAATTCTTTCGAGAAAAAAACTATTATATTGTGGGTTTATTTGGGCTGAAATGTTAAGATACAATTAGACAAAATGAATATTTGTTATTGACCTCAAACCTGCCTATTCGATACCATTCATGTGCTCTTTGAACTCACTGGAAGCAGATATTGTTTTATATCAGAAGCTGGTGATATCTGATCAATAATTCACAAGAGTTTAATCCATATATTATACTCCCAGAATAATTATCATTGACAGAAATGTATATCTTATCTCGTTTTCTGTTGAATATACAGTATTCAGCGCTTCCATTTTGAGAGCACCCTTCAATAGGAGTTTCATTCATTGATAAATATCATATGCCTCCTCAGTACCTGAAGCGTAACAACAATTTCATAATATTCTTTGTTGCAGGTGAGAGACCATCCAACAATTTAGGTATTGGCGAGTGAGTAGTAAGTTTATCAGAACGTTCTCAGGTTCTTGTTGAACCTGTAGATATCAATACAGGTATAATACTGTTATTGAAATTTTCAAGAAGTCGAAACATTCAAGATGATATTAGTTGCTTTCCTTTGCTCAATAAGGAGACAAAAATTTCTAGAAAACTTTATAAGGAAGAATATAAACCTACCGGAATATATTGTTCAAGTCCACAGGGTTGTCGCGAGAAATCGAATGAAGATCATTTACCTGCAACAGAAATGGCTCACTGCAACGATGATATCGTGTTTCGAATGGCATATTCCACTGCAGTTAGTTTTGTCGTTTGTCTGATTCTTGATGTTCCAGATTCCCTGAATATATTGATGTAGACATAATCAAGACAACATTTGGATCTGAACACTTCAAACTTGTTTCATATAACAAGATTGATAGTCATTTATATTTGTTTTTATAATAGTTATTCATGTATCAAGGGCGTAAAGTAGGCGCTTATGACCTGTGGCGTGAATATTGTCTATATCAATACATCCAATGAACGAGCTGAATTGTCATTCTTTGACTGAAAATTGGTAATAATAATAATAGCGATAGATATGGAATCGGATAAACAAGAAGTTTATGATATACCGCTGGATAGATATTAGAATCTAGGAAAATGATCATAGGTTTTTCATGAATTGATATGTGGATATAAGGTAACTGGGAACAACGGGCGGTGAAGTGCACTTTACGGCCCGTGGGCCATAATGAGCCAGCGGGCGGTAAAGTGCGATTTAACGCCCGCAATACTGGGCGGTAAAGTGCAATTCACGGCCCGCTAGTGCATAAAGGTATATTATATAATAATATGTTTGTTTCATGATCTTGATTCACTCGGTTCTATTTTGGCATATTTGACAGTTAGATGCCTATTTAGTTGAAGCCACCATCAACATCCAACAACCTACATGATCAGAAACGGAACAAAATCTCTATGTTCTAGCCATGATTAACGCCGTTCACATATCGTTGGAGGAAAAAATGGAAGAACATTCGCTGAAACAATAGGCGTCAGTCGACATGGTAACACCATCTGCTAACTCCCGTCCTTGCAAAAAAATTGTGGGTATTCTCATTTTCTGTTATTCCAAGCAAGTTGAAATGGAAATTCTAATCATTTTCTCACGTTTTTTCTGACTCCTTTTATATGACCTCGTCTTTGACGGCTGATGAGAAAAAACGGAATCATCATTCATTCTGTTATAGTAATCATATGTTATGATTATAATTTTCGGAAAATTAGAGCATCGACTTGAATTTCTGCAGCAATAAAACTGGAAAGATTCATAATATCCTTCACTCCTTGGGGATAAATTGTGTCTGAAATGATTCTAAACACGTGAACGCTCTTGGTGCCAAATAAAGACGCCTTACGTCTTAAAAAAAAGTCAATTCGACTGTATAGACCTCACAATTCACTTCAGGACAGTAAAGTTTTACTACTTTCCCCATAACAAATCGTACGAGTTTATATGGCTATAAACCTCTTCTGCTTTTATTGCTTATTAAGGACGAGATGATACTTAAGATCAAGCCTGGGGTCCTCTCCATAGTTGGTAACATTGCAGTCACGAATAAGTGTTGACATATTCGAATGAGGTAGGTATGTATGTACATACTCAAAATTCAGGGCCAGTTAATTGTTGAAATAATCTGCTGATTTATGTGGATCATGGCTCATTATCTCGTTCTGTCCATAGTTGGGCATGACTGATGATGAAAATATTTTAATTTCAGTGGATCCGAGATCCCATTGGGCACCAAGAGATCACGTGGAACTCATCGTCAAAGAATTTGTCAGTATTCATGTTCAGATTATCTCAAGATGTGCGGCTAGTGGAACTGATTCCACGTAAAGTTGCTCATCACACTAATAGGAAAGAAGACGTATAAAACTCAAGTAATGTAAACATACCTAACACATCGATAATTGATTGATTCACTCCGAGAGAAAGTCAGATCGGCTGCCCAAAGCAAGAACACAGTAATTGCATTACATTTAATATTGAGAAAAATGCATTTTTGATATATTCTCATAGCCTCACTCTATTTATTGAGACACACTCAGGTTACTTGGAGAAACTGTTAGTAGGACCTTAGTTACTCTTCTGAAATCGAAAAAAATACACTAATTGAATAAGAGTCGATACGGTGTTACAGATTAAGGTTTTGTATAGTACTTCTGAGTACAGCTTCCATGAGGGGCACATGAAAGAACATAGTAACTGCTACTTTTGATGGAAAATCCACGAAAGAACACAGCAACTGCTTTGTTCTCAATACTTCAAAAAGTCTACGAAAATACCACAGTAACTGCTCACTTCATATATCAATCTATTTCAAAACACAGTATCTGCTGTTACTGTATTTTTAATAATAATAATTCATGTAGCAATTGGAAAAAAAATTATCAAATGATATTACTGTGTTCTTGACCGTGGAAGGGAAAACAAATAAGACAATATATTTTTATTCAAATGTCATTGTCGCATTCACATTAACATTCTAACATATTTAAACTGATAAGGAAATTCAAACTATTCAAATAAATCCCTCGCATTATGAAAGATATGTAAATTTCCCTAACTCTAACGAATAAACAAAAAACACTTCTGAAAAGTGAACAAATAAATACAAATTCCTTTGGTTCCCTATGGGGAAGTTATTAAAAATCGCCATCGATTGTTGCGATGTTCATTATAAAAATGGCTGAGCACTCGTTGTATATAATACCAAAATTAATCATCTCCTTCTGATGGTAATCCTTGTTCGTTATCCACTAAATCCGAAGAAGTTTCGAATTCAGGTAATTGATTCCAAAAAAAATGTCTATTTAGTGGCATCAGAGGAACGAGTTGTTTGAGGATATTCACTTTCTTTATACATCGATATTCTATAAATGAAATACGATTTGATGAGAATGACTGGTTCATTATTGATGCCCAATCAGAATATTACCTTCATAGTAAGCTCCTTCTTATTAAGAGCAGCACTCACGATCGCTCTTGTAAGCGTCCTATAAGGCATTTTGGTTGGCACTCGCGACATGCTTTCGTTGTGAATAGACTAGAGCTCAGAACAGACACCACTGAACGATTTATGACTGAAATCATGGAGCACGTTGCAGTTAGTTGGTTGGAATGGGGAAAAATGATTCTGCGCCGGTCATAAAATCAGCTGTGAGACCAATTTAAAACACAGTAATTCCATATCCCATCGAAAAACACAGTAGATGCAGCCCAGTTACTGTGTTTTTCCGTAGGAAGATGTATATACTGTGTTTTATTATGGGCTCCCCATCTTAGTCAGGGCAGTTACTGGGTTAGGGCCACGTAATAACTTCGTTATTTACGAACCGATTCTGATTTCCCAAACACAGAAATGCGTGGCAGAACACAGTAAGTGCGCTTATGCTATAATCTCAAATTTGAGTGAAATGTTAGTTACTGTGTTCTTGCTTTGGGCAGCCGAGATTATCACGGCAATTATTATTGGTATTGGTGAGGATGCATGGTGACTGATGTGCTGCGATGAGATTTGATCAATTATTGAGACTCCATAGCTGCCCCTCTAATCCAATTAGGTGAGTTCTCTGAGGAATCTGACGACTCTGACACTTTGATATCGTTTCCACTTATTGAAGAAAGTCGTAACAAGGCTCACTCAATTTTTTTTTCTAATTTTGCCTAGATGCAGCATCTATTTTTAGCCTTTCATGCATTTTTTTGTCATGATCAGAAGTTGATACGCAGCGAAAATATTGGATTATCTTGACATAAACCGGCAACAATATTAAAAACAACTAGTGAAAATAGTGAGAATAGAGGAGTGCATGAATTGCACTTTCCAACGAGTATTGTACAGTATTTCTCCCACAAATATTTCAATTATATGCATCATGTCCAAGATAGTACAATGTCATTTATAGAACGTTCATAGAATATTCTTCGAGTATATTTGAATATTCTCGGAATGTTCTCACAATATAATACGAATATTCTAGGAATGTTTTATGAACATTCGGAATGGACTGTTCTGAATATTCTGAGAATATTCCTAGTATAATGAAGGAGAATGAAGGAAATTGAAAAAAGCTCTTGCTCTGGTGGAGATGCGAACCCACTCTCTTGTGATTGAAATTTTACGAACCTGAAACCATAACTACTTCGCCAAGAACTTTATTGACAAATGGGTTGCGTGCAAAAACTGTCAGATGACCGATCCAGGAGGTAAAACATTGAAACACAGCATCACTCTTCTTATTTGTTTACAAGTGATTGAAATAGTTTTCCACGATTATTTTGGCATGTTAATCGTGTTTTCCGACTATTCATCAATTCACGTATGCCATCACATTATTCTGTTGTACAATGCACAAAAAATGCAGCAGGAGACGAAGGAATCCGGTTGGTACATCATTATCAAAATTGAGTACCTACTATGTCATTCACATATAGTTTCCATTTTTGAAAATTGGTAATTTCTCTCTCTCTCACTGCATTTTTTGTGCATTGCACAACAGCACAATGTGATGGCAAGCGCGAATCAATGAATAGCCGAAAAATTCGGTTCGTATGCCAAAATATTTTGGAAAACTATTTCAATCCTTTCATTCTCCTGTAAACAAAGAAGAAAGTGAGGTTGTGTTTCAATGTTTCACAGAAGAGTGAGGTTGTGTTTCAATATTTTACCTCTAAGGTCGGTCGTCGTGCACGCGACCTATAAAATGAATAGCATGATGACAACACTGAATTAGTGGGATAATCAGCATTGAGTCAAGAGAGTTTGATAGGTTATGTCAGGGAACATTTCATAAGAATATTCTGGGATTAGTGTATCATAATGTTGTCAGAATATGAATAAAATATTCTGTGCTGTCTGGGTGAGGATTCATGAAACATCGGTAGATATTATGTTCCTAATCATTTTCATCACACGAAGGTGATATTATTACTATTATCATTATCTCAATTATGATACATATATACTGGGTGACACAGGTTATCAAGCCACCCCTGTAACTTCTGCATTCGTCAGCGGATTTTTCAGAAATTCGGTACAGTTATATAAGCAACTATTTCGGATTTGATCACATTACAATCCAATATGGCGGACTCCCATTTTTTCTGGAAATGCCAGCAATTTTGTTTTTTCAAAAGGAACACCCTGTATATTTTCACATATTCAAGTTCAACAGGTCAAAACAAGTGCAATCTTGATGTCGAATGTCATTAATTCCACAGCCCACCTAGTTGAAAAATTATTCCTACTGCAAGGAAATTCATAAAATAGTTGTTGATTTTTTAATGTATACAATTTGTTACTGCACCGAAAAACAAAAATGATATGTCATTTTGTTCCTTGATGTATGTTCTTGAGAGACTCATATTATGATTCACATAAATTCCAGGAGAACTATCAAAAAATATATACTTCGACATATATTTTCCACCTATTCAATTATTTATATCGAGTTTAGAAACATCATGTCTATATTGGGTTGAGTATATCCAATGGAAAGAGTTTATCGATATGATGTCATCGTTACGTCAATATAGAACGAATGCATCGCTACTCCTCTGCAGAAATTTCACCAACTTCATGATGAGGACGTTTTAAATACGTGATACAAGAAACATCATATTCACATCTTTCATTGACTGAGTTAATATTACCGCGAAGATAATATGCCACAACGACGTGATCTTCAGTTGGTTGCCTGTATCCGGTACTATTAGACCGTCTGGGGTATGGGTATAACTATAGTTCCACTAATATGGAATGAGTAGACAGTGAAAACAACGTTTGGCTATTCCTTCTGAATCAGTTCTGCAACTTGATGTGAATTTTCAGATATCCATCGTGATGTCTCATGGAATGAGTAGCTAAGAATACGCGAAGTTCTGAATTTTCCATTTAAATACCGGCTTAAGACCGTCTTCATGAATTTAGGCATAATTAACTCATGAATTATTCATTTGACTCATCACGAATTCTACATTTCGATTTTCCGACCATGTCAGTGAATAAATTTCACAATTATTGTTCATATAGCAAATGATGTCTGAATCTTTGAAGAAGCTGATAAAAGCTCTTGAATTCATTATGATTCCAATAAACAAACAAAATGAATGTATTCAAGTAAAATCAGGAAGCAGGAGATACTCGGAGTAGTTAGGAATGTGGTGATAATCACTCGGGATATGTATCCATCATCAGTCGACCGGAATAGAACATTACAATTCCCTTCAGATATTCGAAAATGCGTTCCACAGCTTCCTAGTGTTGTTTTCCAGGATCTTCGAAATATCTGGTGGATCTGCTCTCTGGAAACGATCTATCTGGACGCGTTGCTATACTGCCAGGAACATGTGGCATCCTACTTCTTTTCTATAGAGTGAAGTTTTCATGTTTTCAACATCGTTTTGAGGAATCTGGCCTGCATGAACAATCACATTTTGATCGGCTGGTATTGAATTCGGTTTGGAATCGGATATCCTGAATATTCCCCAACACCGCTGTATATATCGTTGTTGACTACCAAACATCTGTATTCGGCCTTTATCGCGTCGTATTTCCATTCCAACATAGCATTCACCGTTACAGTGATTTTGAAATATGGAGTGAACTTCTGTGAAACCCAATTGACGAAATTTGGAGAATTATACATATTAATCCAGCACCAACGTACAGGGCGAGAAAAGTATCTTGTACTAGTCGTTTGAAATGGGACAGTGTTAGGAACGAGACAAATTCATAGTTCCAACAGTGGAGAAAATAATTTGAACCATATAAACTCTTCTTACCAGTCTGCAAACCTTTGAATTATCGTCAGATATTCAAAGCCCTTGGGTTCATTCATGAAAATTGCATCATGTCAATTAATACCCGTAAAGAAATGCTGTTTTGAGAACGGATTATTGGATTTTTATTCCATTCTTCAAATCTAGTGCCACCCAAGTAATATTTCAAATGCCTTACAGCTGCGATGATACTTTAGAGAGATTATGTGAGCGCAAATGATAGGTGTAATTAGTTCATCCGTTTTATGAATGCCCTGGAAATAGCAAATTGGCCTCCATGTCCATATAATCCTATTGAAAGGTTTTTGAGATACTATGATAACACTATCGCATAACACAATTTGTCATTCAGCTCACTTTGGTTTTGATAGAGCTCTGTGGGAGTCATTGAAATCTGTTATCGAAACTATTTACTCTTAACAACTCTTTTTAGTGTCTCGAATTTGACCAAGAGGTTTTGAACTGATCCTATGAAAATACCCCATAAAGCAAACATAGCACTGTTTACTATATGAAGGATAGTAGAGGTACCTCTACCCTCCATAATTTACACACCGAGCATGCGCACTTTCCACTATTCAGGGTCCCATCACAAGCGACTGCGATGTTGGGTCCTTTATTATTACACAGTATACTTACCTCGGATCTCTCTGTCACACACTTCCACGCGCGTTGAAATTAAAATCTGTAAAATTCGCAAACCCCTAATAGGACCGGAATCGCAATTTTAGCAGACAACCTTATATTAACGTGTTCGCAATTAAACAGCGCTTATGATTATATAATTTTTTTTTTATTATCCAATCCAGTGAAAGTAACTGGCATCGATATACTTGTGTTACCTGACAACCCAGTAGTTCGCCCAGGTAAATAGTAGACAACCCAACGGCTGCACATTCTATACGTTTTATTCTTTCAGTCAGGACAAAATTTTTTTATTATCCTGATGTTGCAACATTCAATTAAAAATCATTTTTCGAAAAATAATTAAAAATAGTCTGCCCAGGATTTTTTCAGCCAACCCATTCTTAATATGTTTTTTAATATACTGAATTCACGATAAAATATATTTCGTTCTATTATCAGCTCGGTGAAGGTCGATTTAGGTTCGGATCTTAGACTATGATGTTGTCATAAGAACTGTCGCTTCGAGGCATATAGGTTTGAACTCGTGCTAAAAGGCCACAAAGTGAGCAGTTTTGATAGATTTCATCATTGCTTTGAGGCATACTACGATACATTCTTCTTAGTCTGTTGTAGTGAATAAAGCAATTCGTAAATGACTTATTACTATTTATTACACTGAGAGGTGGACTGCTGGTTACATTCAAATACTATTAGAATTTATAATAATGAAAAGACGAAGCGCAGATTCTCTTTCGGCGTCTCGTCAACGACTACTGAGTCTTTGTGTACCCTACGGCAGGGGATGGCTGACGGCAGACTACTAGTGGCGTAACATTTTTGAGTAAACATACCCCCAACCTTGAAAGAGTCTTTCAAAAATGAGAAAAACTAACCTAATTTTACAAAGATTAAATCAAGGTCATATATGTGTGCCAACTTTGCACATTATTTCAGTCAGTCTACAATAGTCAATATACATCATCCACAAACACAAATGACTCTGCACCATTCACTCTTCACCCACTGGAGTTTCTGTTGCTACAGAAGTTTCGATTGGCAAAGAGCAGATCTTCTCGAAAGATCGCTTAATCAGCCCCTTTGATGTGCGGATGGTTGCCACTCGTGGAATTCCATCCGGACCTGGATGCAGCTGGACGATTCTACCTAGTGTCCAAGACAACGAAGGTACATTGCTGTCCTTGATCAGAACCATCTGTTCCACGACGTAATCAGTAGCCCATCTCTGCCAAAAGGATTGCTGGATACGTTGCAATTTCTGGAAGCGTGAGAGTCTGTTTTCTGCAATATCCTCAAGGTCTGGATCTGGTAATCCAGTAATGGTTTTCCCGATGAGGAAGTGAGCTGGCGTTAATGCCTGTAGGTCGGATGGATCACTGGAAAGGGGAGTAATGGGGCGGGAATTGAGGATTGCCTCGATCTGGGTCAATATTGTTGACAAATCTTCGAAAGTTAATTTTGTTTTCCCCACCACTCGCTTCAAATGGAACTTAAATGATTTCACACCTGCCTCCCATAGCCCTCCAAAATGGGGCGAGTACGCAGGAATGAAAGACCACATGACCCCTTCCTTTGAAAGTGAATCCACCAAGCATCTCTCATTAGCCTGAACAAACTTTCCCAATTCCTGCAATTCTGACTTAGCTCCTACAAATGTAGAGCCATTATCAGAATAAACCTTCTTTGGTTTCCCTCTACGCGCAACAAATCTCCTAAAAGTTGCAATAAATGCTTGGGTGGTGAGATCGGTTACCAATTCCAAATGGATAGCACGCGTTGCAAAGCAAATAAACACCACCACATAACATTTAGAACATGAACTCCCTCGACCCAATTTATTTTTTATAAAAAATGGACGCGCGTAGTCCATTCCAGTTACAAAAAATGGGGGTTGAGGTGTCACCCTATCACGCGGTAGAATTCCCATAAGCGGAGCCTCACATCGCGGTTTGGCTCGGAAACAGCGCACACATGTGTGAACTACCCGTTTTGCGAGGTTCCTTCCTTTTATAGGCCAAATTTTTTCTCTTACAGATGAAAGCAGCATTTGAGGGCCGGCGTGCAACAATCTATAATGTTCAAAATTGAAAATACATTTGGTGAAGTTATGGCTTGCATGCAATAGCACAGGATGCTTTTTACCAAATTCAAATGAAGATAATTGTAAGCGACCCCCTACCCGAACTACACCCTTTTCATCCATAAATAGATTTAACTTTAATGAACAACCGTTTTCAATGATCTTTTTCTCTGTCAACATCTGACATTCTTCAGGAAAACTTTCTTTTTGCGCCCATTTTACTAAATAAAAAAATGCTTCTTCAAGTTCATCTACTGCCAAAGGACCTATTCGGCGTTTTTTGTTCTTACAATTATTTATGAACCTTTTACAATACCCCCAAACCCTTTTCATCCTTTGAAAACTTGAAAAGTTATTAAAAGGAAAAACTGAGTCAATTTTTACAACAAATAGAGTTTGGAACACTCGCTTTTTCTCAGGAAGGTCTGTAATATGCTCAAACCGTGAATCTGGCCAAAAGCTCTCTTCTTTTGATAACCAGTCGGGTCCATAAAACCACTTATTATTATTTCCCAAGCTTGAGGGCATAACTCCCCTTGATACCAAATCTGCTGGGTTGTCATCAGTATGGATGTAATGCCAATTATCAATACACGTACTATTCTGGATTTGGGCCACTCGGTTGGCAACAAAAATTTGAAATTGATGCGCTGAGGAACGAATCCAATTGAGTGCCACAGTAGAATCACTCCAGAAGTATATATTATCCCAGTTATAACTAATAGATGATGTGACTTTTTGTACTAATTGCGCACTCAACAATGCTCCACACAGTTCTAATTTGGGTACTGTTAGTGTCTCTATGGGCGCAACCCTACTCTTTGAGCACAACAATCTCACTGAAATGTTATTTATTTCATCTATAGTTCTTATATAGACACAACATCCATACGCCTTAATTGAAGCGTCCGCAAATGCATGGATTTCCACGCATTTTGGATTATTTCCCATTACAAACCTATCGATTTTCAAAGTGTTCAACAATGGTAATTCTGCCCGAAATTGCGTCCATTGTTGACAAAAACTAACCGGTATTTCATCATCCCACGATACCTTCATTAACCATAATTGCTGTAAAATGATTTTTGGTAATATCACACAAGGACTTAACAACCCCAACGGATCAAAAATCTGTGAAATCTCCGACAAGATAGTTCTTTTAGGAATATTCCCTGAAATGTCATAAAACCGTACCTTATACATCAAAACATCTTCATGATGTTTCCAATACAACCCCAAAGTTTTTATCTTGTCTTTTTCCCCAAATTGAACACCCCCTGATAATTCTTGTGTTCTACTCTCTTGCAATATCTCTTCATTATTCGAGTGCCATTTTCGAAGCTGAAATCCTCCGAAAGCTGAAATCCTAGATACTTCTTTACAGATTTCGACCAATTCAGCAATACTATTCGCACCACTCAAAAAATCGTCAACATAAAAATCTTGAGCGATTGCCCTTGCTGCCAATGGTGACTGATCCATGTTTTCCGAAGCCAATTGTCTTAAATATCGAATTGCCAAAAAAGAGCTGGATGCCAAACCAAAAGTTACTGTATTGAGTTCATATGTACTCACCTCCTCACTACGGTCATATCTCCACAGAATTCGCTGTAAACACCTTTGCGACTTCTCTACCCACACATTCCTATACATTCGTGCAATGTCAGCACACACAACGAATGGATGTATCCGAAATCTAAACAAAATTGTTATCAAATCATCTTGGATGGTTGGCCCAACATATTGCAGCTCATTCAGCGAGATCCCAGTATCTGTTGGCGCGGAACCATCGAAGACTACCCTTAACTTTGTTGTGGTGCTATTTTCATTCATGACCGCGTGGTGAGGCAAGTAATATGATATCTCTTGATCGTTCCCAATGTTGACCTTGGTCATAAGACCTAATTGCTCATAATCTTTCATGAATGTTAGATAGCCTTGTTTTAGATCTGAATTTTTATCAAACCGTTTTTCCAATCCCAAAAATCGCTTCATAGCTCCCTGTCTAGAGTCCCCAAGTTTTGACACAGAAACTTTGAAAGGTATTGACACAATGAAGCTCCCATCTCGATCTCTCTTGGTTTTTTGCACAAACAACTTCTCACATTCAATTTCTTCTAGCGAAAGTGGCGAAATTTTACTCCCAGGTTCCTCAATTTCCCAGAACTTCTCTAATTGTCCTGGTATATCGCAAGTCACATTTAATCCACAATAAACCGTCTCATTCTTTGGCTCTGTCTGTCTAATTTGTCCAGAAATAATCCATTCCAATTTACTATTCTGTAATACTGGCATGTATTTTCCTAACCCGATTTTTTCTGAACAAATCAAGTCCCAAAACAAACCTGCCCCTATCAATAAATCGATTTCCCCTGGAATGTGAAATTGTGGATCAGCTAACTTTATATTTTTTGGAATCTCCAACTGTTCCTGTGAAATTGAGTGCATTGGCATTCTTTCGCTAATTTTATCAATTACAAAACATGACAAATTACATTGGAATTTCCCTTGAGTGGATTTCAGCTCAATCTGACATTTTCTATTTATTGGTGCAATGACCTCGCTTATTCCTACCACCGAAACCTTGACTTGAGTAGTTGGCAAATTCAATTTCTTGCAGAAGTTCATCGAGATATAGTTAGATTGTGAGCCACAATCTAATAAGCACCGACAACTTTGAAATTCCCCATACTGATCACGTACCTGCACTAAAGCTGTTGATAAAATCACATCTGAATTGTCATTTATATTCTGCATGCGTAGAAAATGTAGCTGTCCTATCTGTCCCACCCTGTATATCATTTCTTTCATCATTTCTATCTGAATTTCTATCGGATGTTCCTGCGTCATTTCTATCAGATACTATTCTCACTTGGTCCATATGAACTAAGAGATTATGTTTGTAATTACATTTTTTACAGCGAAGTTTTGAAGGACAAAAACGACTATGATGATTTGCTTTCAGACAGCACATACACAATTTCAATCTTTCCAATTCTGTAATTCTTTTTTCTACTGAAAATCTTTTGAATTCTTCACAATCTGTTAAACTATGACACTTGCTACACAGAGCACAGGACTCCTCATTATTCACAGTCATGAAAGACTTCGTTTTTGGAATATTTTCTCGACTATATTCTTTATTAATTCTTGTCTTTGACACTATTTGAGAATACTCCAAAGTTTCCAAAAGATCTGCTCTATCTTTCACAAATTTATTGAAATCTTCAAGTGTTGGAAGATCTTTTGTCACCTTGTATGTTTCCCATTCCCTCAGCGAAACCTTATCCAATTTACCTGCTACTGAAAATATAATTAGAGTGTCCCAATGCTCCGTCGGCTGTCCAAGATTTTCTAGTGCCCTCAAATGTTTATTTAATGTGTCCAAGAATCTTCTTAACCCAAATGATGACTCCTGAGTCATTGCCGGCAAGTCATAAATTGCTTTGATATGGTTGTGTACTAGCAAACGTTTATTGTCGTACCTCTCAGTCAATAACTTCCAAGCAATATTATAATTTGAAGCAGAAAATTCCAACGAATGTATCACTTGCTTCGCCCCGCCCTCCAATGCTGCACGTAAATAATGAAATTTTTGGATATCTCCTATTCCCAAATTAACATGAATCAGCGACTCAAAAGTATCTTTAAATTCCATCCACGTTTCATAGTTCCCACTAAATTTTGGCAGTTGTATTTGCGGTAAACGAACATTCGATGTTCCTGAATCAAAATTGTTAACCGATCTCCCACTCCCACTACTAGTTCCATTCCGAACCGAACCTACACTAGAACCAGTCTCTATTGCATCTTCCTTCTCTTGCTTATAATCATTTATTAATCTTGTCGCCAAAGAAAGATGCTTGTAATAATCACTTTCAAATGCCTCCCGCTCATTCATCTGTTCTTCAAAATTATCCACCAAACTCTCAATGTCTCTTTGAAGTTCCTGAAATTCTTCCATAACTGGAATCATCCTATCCACTCTAATCTGAAGTTCAATAAACTGTTCTTCCTCTACATTTTCTGTATTTTCCCCCAGAATTTTTGTCATCAAATCAGTCACAAATCCTTTAAAAAGCGTAAGACGTGATTTTACCGTGCCCCGTTTCCTAATCAACAATTTTATTTCCTCCATATTTCAACCCGTTATTTTTTCCCAAATTCCTATGCCAAACAACCCATTCAACGATGAATTCATCAACAATATTCACCCAATCCAAACGGAATAATGTGATTAGCAATAGCAATGTGAGTAGGCAGGTAGTAGGTAAACAAAATAAGGTAAAATAAAAAAGGAATGAACTCACAGGCGTCTCCAGTTGACCAGCTCACTTCAATTGTGTGTTGTGTGGGAATCCCTTCTCTCACACACTCGTTTTCGACTGGTCCGCTGCCTGTTTTCGCTCTACGACGGCGACCGGCTTCTTCTTGATAACAGCAAAGCGGCGTTCAGCATTCAAAATGTCCGAATTTTTTCATCGTTCGAAGGACCTCGTACCTTGTTCACTATTTTTTAATAGTATTTATTTGGCTCGATTGACCATTATGTTGTAGTGAATAAAGCAATTCGTAAATAACTTATTACTATTTATTACACTAAGAGGTGGACTGCTGGTTACATTCAAATACTATTAGAATTTATAATAATGAAAAGACGAAGCGCAGATTCTCTTTCGGCGTCTCGTCAACGACTACTGAGTCTTTGTGTACCCTCTACGGCAGGGGATGGCTGACGGCAGACTACCAGTGGCGTAACATTTTTGAGTAAACATAGTCTTATGACAAGCTCTAAGAGAAGCTGTGACAGCTTTCCTAAAGGTGGGCCCTTTATGTTTTGAGAAGGTTGTTTTATTGTTTTATATATATAATAGTATCGAAAGGCATTTTAAAATGGGATGTTACAATCTCCTGTAGCTATCAATAAAACTGATAATGTTATTTTGGTAGTTATATCGTTACTGAGCAATATCTAGCAAAAAATCCGGCTTCATAGCGTGTGATGGTTCCATCTAGTTTGCACTTCATCTAGAAATCCTATACTTGAACCCAACTGGTTTTCTGTTTTGAGGCACGTTTTCTTCTTCAAACCCTGAATTTTTTTTTCCATAGCCTTCTTTCATTGAGATTTTTCATGGCTTGTCACAGCATCTCCATGAGTTTGAGGTTCATTGATTGATTGATATTATTGATGAACATTAAAAAATCGGCATCATAGATAAATTGTTTAGTAATGAAGTAACTTGTTCGAGATTGAAACAATCAGCAGTATCACAAGTCACATATCCTGATGATTGAGGAAACGAATCAGTGATTCAATAAAATATTAATAAGATTTCATCTCAGATTATTTTTCGATGTTTATATTGGTTTGATACTTTCACAGTAGGATACAGCTTTTATTTCAAGCTTGGTTATTGTTTGAATGATCATTTCGATATCGTAGTGAATGAGAAACACACTCCGAAGATTCTTCTTGAAGTTTATGGTAATACGGGTATGGGTAAATGAAGACAGTATCATCAATTTTATTATTCTGATTCGACAGAATGGAAAATTTTTTTCTATTGCGAGTCTTCCACCATCCCCGATTAAATAATCATTTTGTTGCTGGAGCTGGTATTAGTTAAGTATTCATGTTTCATCAGAAAATTCTCAACATCGAATTTTCAGAACCCATTTGGAAGGGAAATTTTTAGGTCTACCCTGCATGAAATTCGTATAATTCTGGGAAATAAAAATCTGCATGTTCATCCATTTTTCCGTACAATCGGGATATTTGTTCACGGTATAACTCCCATCAACTGAAAAATTCGATTGGCTTCTGTATATAGCGGATTGTTTTACGCTACAATCGTGTGGAATGAAACAGTGCGAGCGATTGGATGGATCAGCATGACTCTGACATGAAAAATACTGATGAAAATAGATGAATTGAAACGTTTGTTTTGAGTCGCTCGGATAGATAGATTTTTTATCTGCTGGTCTGCATGCCCATCATTTCACTCTGAATCGGCCGCTTATTGCTGGAATCACATGAGTATATCTTGAATGAAACATCAAAATTTCAGAAGGCACTCTGGAAGTAGAATAACACATCAGAGATATATGAATGGAAAATGGCCGAACGTACACTATCCTGTTGTGTTGTCCGAGAGGGTTTGCCAAAATAGAGGGGCTTATATCACAAAAAATTTTTAGTACATGCTTCGATTGAACTCACCCAAACTAGCTCATCACCGCAAACCGTTTCTTGCTGTGAGCTCCCTACGTTTCATAAAAAATTATTGAAATCCCCGATTTTTCGGACCTCTGAAAACGAGGCGATGATGTGACGTCAAAACCCTAATACTGAAACAAGACTATTCCAGACAGAGATGAATGATACATGATTTCTGACAGAGTGAATTAGCGCGAGATCACATTTGAAAGAATTAATATATCAGTTGCCTCAGTCTCCGTCGGGCGTTTGGTGTTTTCTCTCAACTACGGCGAGATGAGGTTTTTACGTCATAAGAGGTTCCGGTTTCAGAAGGTACTATTATTTATGTCCAAAAATAAAACATTGTAGTTAATTTTTCGATCGAATTATGTCGTCAATCATCATTTATGTATAGAAGGATCATTATAAACATGGTTTGAGTTGAAAGTTCTACTTAGGTGTACACGCCCATTCAAACGAATGCTGCGGTATTTGATGCCTCTGAGCAGTCATCCGTTGGAGACTTGCTAGTGGTGCCAGCTGTTATAATCTCACTCAAATACTGAAAGGAATTATAATAATATCGGTCTGATTATATATTAGGAATGAGTCTCATATTGATGAATTGATATTGGCCAAATGTGAAATACGAATATAGAAATAATGTTCGTGAACTGTTGGAAATGAGTTATTGATGATTCAACAATAATTTGTAGTCCCAGGTCTACAACAATTTATTTGGCAAATAACCAAAAGCATCTGTAGTCAGTTTGATCCTCATTGACACTGTTGATATGATCAATAATGAATTGAAGACTCCATTATACTCTTTTTTGTTCTAAACAACATTGTCTCGATAGAGTTGATAGCTGATATCACTCAACCATCAAATAGCTCAGCGTCGTGAGGCCTTATCTGTATTAGCTATTATGTCACGTCAATTCTGCATCAACCAACTGAATTCTTCCACAGAAAAAAATGTTTTGTTGCACCAACAAAATTATTTTGGTCATTTTTATATTGTTAAATCAAACACAATTTTACGAAATCAACAAAATATATGTTCATTCTAAATAAGCAACCTATTCAAAGGGACAAAATGATGTGATTGAAATATCTGCTTACTTGAACAAATGTTTCATTTCATTCAACAACATTTATAGTTGACATTAAACAAATTTCGTTGATCCAACGTTCAATCAATCATATGCATTTTGTCTATCCGACGAAATTAAATTAATTTTGATAAAGATTCAACCAAATACAACATCATATTTGGTTGAGTCAACAATCATTTCATTGTGCAACCAATCAAAGGTAATTTCTATTCGACAAAATTGAATTGATTATGACAACATTATATTTTGTTGATTCAACACATCTGTTATGCCTTTAAATCTCAGGGGGTGAGTAGTAAAAAAAAGATGGAATAGAATTTTATTCACCCCTGAGTTTGGTTGATGAATTACCTAAGATTTATTAGGTGTTTTAAATCTTAAATGTATTGACAACAGAAAAAGTGTTTTTAGTGCCCAGTTTGATACCGTAGAAACTAGACACTGGTAGTTCAGCGGGACAAATGGGTGGGTACGTTAGGCTTAGTAAAATACTAAGTTTGATAGGGATGAATATGCTTTTAATCACAAATAAATTCTGAAATGACAAATAATGTGACAAATGATACTATAGTTGGCTCAAAGACTTCCAAAGTAACTGAGTATCAATAGCAATAATGCCTGAACAGTGTACAATTATTGCAACAACAAGAAATATAAATTGACTGACTGAAATCAACTCTTCAGATCAGTGTAAAATAGTACAATCACTGCTCAAAATCAACTCTCTGAGACAGTATGATAATATATAGCTTATTAATCAACAAAATAACTCAGTAAATCAGTATCAATGAGACAAAAGAAATAATAAGGCCTATTTTACCGCAGTGCACTTTTGGTTTACAGGGGTATATTTTGTAGCTATACTGAGTGTCTATTAAATCAATGACATGTTGCAATTATATTATGTTGAATGAAATTTAAAACTGATGAATTAAGGTTGGTGGTAGTTTATCCCAAGTAAAATACTATTCCTGATGGTGCATGGAACGAACTCACCAAATTATGAGCAGGTCCTGATGTGTATCATCTGGCTCTGGTGTACAGGGGGATCAGGTACGTGAAGTCAGGCAGCGTCAGGTGGTGTCTCCGGTGTGTCACCCTTCAGCCACAAACGAGCAGGCCCCAAAAACGCGAATTGACGCAGCGAAGCGTTGACTGCCGACGACTATAAGACAGTCCCAGGTCTGAGCTGATGGGGCGCAAAACTTGAGTGCGACAGTCGGGAGAGGAGGCTTTGGCCCGATAAAAGGAACCCTAGATGGAATGACGACAATCGTGCGTTATTTTACCAACACAAGGAATGACAAGAAAATAGCAGCTGATGATTAAAAGAATATATAGTACCTTGGATGTTGTGTGGGTTCCAGAAGTGGTGATGTAGGTCGGCTCGGCCACGTGGATTTCAGCCACGAAGAATCCCTCTATAGAGGCAACAGGAATCCCATCATCCCAGCGATGATAATGGATATCCCAAATTTGAGATCTTTTCCTAATTAATCCCAACACTAAGTAGTGGAAAATCGAATATTAGACAAATTCGAAATTATTCAAGAAACAGATCTCACGGCTTACTTTTGTGACCAGGCTGGTAGACTGCTGCAGACAAAATGGTGCCTATGAAGATCGAAGGGGCTGTCCTTGCCACATCTCACCGAAAGATCACCCTTTTTTGTGTATCTTCCCCTATACTCCCACACACATCAATCACCGGACGATATAAAATTATAGGCGGGAGATATCCCCGCGAACACCCTGTACATGGCATTTCTACCTCACCATGGTAGTGAAAACTATGTCGATAATATCAAGAGAGGTGTCTAGACCATCAGAAAAGAAGGAATATCATTAAATCACCATTTATTTCAAGTCAGAATATATTATTGCCAGTTATTATTGTTTGGATTTGAAACTTCAAATATTCAAACGCGGTCATGCGCAACTGAGGTTCATTGTAGACCTGAATAGTGGGGCGAAATACGTCATCATCTTCTTCCCGTGCGATGACCCTTTATCACCATGTAACATAACCCATAACGCCCATACTTACAAGGAATTAGTGCCAAATCAACAAACAGGTACATAATGGCGAAGATACGGAGTGCCAAATCATCATAACGAGATATGGTGCTGATTGTGAGCCGTTAGAGTCCGTATTCGTGATGATAGCAAGGGAACTATGGGTCAATGTTCCATGATGACAATGTCGAAAATTCGAGAAGATGCATGCAGAGGTTCGCAAATAGTGGTCATCCGTCATTAGTGTCATTACCGTCAATAGAGACTAAACGTCATCAAGCTGACAGTGACATTTTCAATAATTACAGTAATTACATAACAATGATATTTATTTGGAAATATAACGGCAACAATAATTACAAGAATGATACTCGAAATTCAAGATGAAATTTGGCGAAATACCTGTGGACTGAATCAGTCATGTGCGACAATTCCAGGAACCAACTACCTACCTACCAAAATTTGTAAACAAAACATTCTGACCAAGAGGTATGCAATAACGATAACTAGTAGGCTAAAAATCACAATATAATTCCTTATTTACAGCAAAAATTGAGTTAGAATCAATAACAACGAACAGAGAAATACCAATCGATAGCCAGTAGTAAACATCACAGATGAATTCAATTATGAACCAATGAAAAAGAGAGTGAAAAGTAGGTGAACTATAATGCATAGCTCTGTTTTCTGCAGTATTTTCGTAACGTCATGAACGAAGTGTAACACTCCCCCTCTACCCCGAAGAGATTTACCTGTAAATCTCAAATAAAACGAAAATACTGTCTGCTATGATATGGGTTCATATTGAATTCAGGAATGACCGTCCTCATCATCAGATGGCTGATCAGGTGGATGAGACTTGATGTCCTGAACGTGCCAAGTGCCTTTCGACTTGTTAGAGCTGTCTACAATTTCATAGGTGACTGGAGAAAGCTTCCTTTTGATCACAAAAGGTCCATTGAAGTTTGGTGCAAACTTTGCTGTGAAGTGGTTCGTGGCATCCGACAGTGCATGATTTTTCACATAAACTGATTCACCAACTGCAAAACTAACGGGCCTACGCCTGAGATTGTATCGAACTTTAGACTTTGAGTGTGCAGTGTCCAGACGTTTTCGAACATCATCATAGATATTTTTAAATTCCTCCACAGCTCTTCTTGGGGTAGGCACGCTATCTGCTTCAACCAGAGGATGATCATAATCATTGCCACTAGACTTATGCTCACGTCCAAAATTGATAAAGAAAGGTGTTAACCCAGTAGCCTCATGAACAGAAGTTCTGATAGCACAGCCAACCTTTGGTAATAACTCAGCCCATGTTCTGTGATTTTCCTCCACATAGCATGACAGCATAGACTTTAAAACTCGATTCACCCTCTCAACTGGATTCGCTTGTGGATGGTACAATGGTGTAAATCTGATGTGGACATGATAATCCTGACACAACTTTTTGAAGAGATTAGATTGAAATTGTACCCCATTATCACAAATCAGAATTTGTGGACAACTAAATATCAAAAAGATATGTTCCTCAGTTATTCTAGTCACTGCTGCAGCTGTAGCCAATCTCAGAGGGAAAAATAAGGAAAATTTACTAAACGTATCAGTAACCACATAGATGAACTTGTAACCTTCTTTTGTGCGAGGCAACGGTCCAACAAGATCTACAGAGATCATTTGCCAAGGAACAGTTGGCTCTGGGTGTTTTCCAAGCAAACCAGCTGGACGTTTCAATTCTGGCTTATGACGTATACAAGTCTGGCACCTCTTTACATAAGCAGCAACATCCGCTCGCATTTTAGGCCAGAAGTACCGTTGTTCCAACCTCTTATATGTCTTGAAAACGCCAGCATGACAAGCTACCAAGTTGTCATGGTTGTCACTGATAACTTTTTTCCGGCCTTCCTTTGGTATCACCTCCTTCCAATAATCCGCCGTGTCTCTCAGACCAGGATACGAACAGGAAACATACTTATATAGTTTTCCATTGATAAAACGCCATTGTGGATAGTTTAATGGGCTATCTGAAACATGCTGAACCATTCGGAGATACCAGGGATCTGAAGATGGACTAGTAACATCAGAGACGTTGACAACACTGATTTCTGGTACAGCTCGCGACAATGCATCAGCTACCACGTTATCACGACCTTCACGATGGTAAATCTTGAAATTAAACTGTTGAAGGCGCAACAACCAACGTGCTATTCGACCCTTAGGTTCTCTTAGATTATGGAGCCATACTAAACTGTGATGATCAGTGATGACCGAGAATTCGTACCCCTCAAGATATGGTCGCAACTTCTCCACCGAAAACAGTACAGCCAGACATTCTCGCTCTACAGTGCTGTAATTCCGTTCCTGGCGAGTTAGTGATCGACTGACATAGCATATAACATGCTCTCCATCGTCAAAATTTTGCGACAGAACACCGCCTATACCGTATGCAGATGCATCAGTCTGGACTTGAAAAGGTCGACTAAAATCAGGACAGGTTAGTACCGGAGCTGAAGCCAATGCGTTTTTGATGCCTTGGAACGAAATTTGACAGTCATCTGACCAACACCACTTCTTTTTCTTAGAAAGAAGCGCAGTCATGGGAGCAACTAAGGTGGAAAAATTTGGTATGAACCTCCTATACCACGATGCAACACCCAGTACTCGACGAACCTCAGTGACATTTTTAGGGGGTGGGATGTTCAAAATTGACGAGACTTTTTCAGGATCGACATGGAGACCTTGACTATCTACAACATAACCTAAGTAACGTAGCTCAGGGCGACAAAAGAAACATTTCGATTCTGCGACAGTTAGTCCGGCCTTTTTGAAACGCTCAAATACCTCCTTCAGAGTTTTCAAGTGGTCTTCGAATGAAGATGAAACAATTATCACATCATCTAAATAATAAAAAACATTTGGTTCTAATTCTGGACCCAAAACTTTGTCAATTAGACGTTCAAATGTGGCTGGCGCATTACAAAGACCGAATGGCATTCTTTTAAAATGATAAAGTCCGCGACCTGGTATAGTGAAAGCTGTATAGTCCCTAGACTCGGGTGCAATCAATACTTGCCAGTAGGCAGATTTAATGTCCACAGAACTTAAATATTTTGCGCCTCGTAACTTGTCTAAAATTGAGGAAATGAAGGGGAGTGGGTACGCGTCTTTCTTGGTAACTCTATTAAGTTGGCGATAGTCAACACAGAATCGATATTCGCCTCCTTTCTTTGGCACTAACAAAACAGGACTTGACCAAGCTGAAGAAGAAGGTTCTATTACATCCAAATCCAACATCTCTTTAACTGCTTTATCAATATGTTCTTGCATTATTGGAGATACTCTATATGCCCTTTGCTTAATCGGCTCTGAATCTGTTATGAGTAGATAGTTTTCACCGGTTCTGGGTCTCCGCCCAAGGCCAGAGGAGTGCGACCTTGGGCGGAGTGGCCTTGGAGGTGACCTTGGGCGGGAGTGACCTTGGACGGGAGTGACCTTGGAGGTGACCTTGGGCGGAGTGACCTTGGTAGTGACCTTGAGGGGAGTGACCTTGGGGGTGACCTTGAAAGGAGTGACCTTGAAAGGAGTGACCCTGAAAGGCGAGAGGAGTGGCCTTGAGAGGTGGCCTTGAAGGCGACCTTGGGGTGATCTCGGGGTGACCTCGGGAGTAGCCGATTAGAGTGCTTGATGCCCTCGAAGACTGAGTCGACCTTGGGGGTGTAGTGTCCTTGAGAAGAAGAGTAACCTTGAGAGGAATAACCTTGGTGAAATGCCCTCCCCCAACCTTGTATGCGCATAATCGTTGTCGACCTTGTCCCTCCCCTATTGAAGGCTTTATCGTGAAAGTGGGGTGGGTTAGTAGTAGGGAGCGTTATGGCACAGCTCCTTCACATATAAATTCTTCATCAAACCACATGTATCACAGTTTTCTGAGCATCGCCGATTAAGAGTAGTGCTCGCGTTTATATCTTAATCAGCCAGAATGTTGTTCTGTAATGTTTGCGCCCAATCGTTCTCACGCAGTGATAACTTACGACGCCATCAAAGAGTGTCATGCATAGGGAGTGCTGGTCCATCTCTTTCGAAAAAGCCTCGGTTAGATGCTACACCATCAACATCTACTTATTTGGAAATATGTGCATGTTGTGACAAAACTATTCCTGCCGATAAGATGGCGGCCCATAAAAGAACATTGGAACATCGGACGAATGCTTGCTCCAATTACATGAACGGTGTATACGTGATTGAGAGCGCATTCAAATGTCGCATCATCAGCTACAGATTAGAATGTAGGAGTGAAACATTGGATTACAATACATTTTTCAATGAGAATAGATCAACAATAACTTTGCTGTTGGAGAATATGCTTTCGATTCATCATTCCATCAAAGTCAATATGGAAATGTTTGGTAGATACGTTATTGAAGCCAAGAATATACGTGATAATAAGTCCTTCATGACGCCGAACCATATAATCGACTCATCATTGGATTTGGGGTCTATCATCGATACGTTCAAGGATATAATTATCAACCTAGCAACAGAATTCGAGGAACGCGATTCCGGTAAGTTCAATTCATTTCAAGATTTGTTTCCCTATGAGTAGTACCCATCTGATTATGGAAAATAGTAGCTGATTAATGATATTGTTACAGGTTGGGCTCTAGAGAAGATACTGTTCCTTGAAATCAATGTGAACAAATATAGTCCACTACGCGGGTGTTCCTACATAAAACTCCCTGGTTTCATCGAGAGCAAGAAGGCGGTAGTGAATGTACGCAATCAGGATGAATGCTGCTTTGCTTGGGCTGTCACGTCTGCACTGTACGCAACAAACACCAAACCTTGTGAGATGTCTTCGTACCCGCATTTCTCTACTGTTTTGAATCTGGTGGGTATAGAGTTTCCTGTTAAAGTAAAAAATATTCCGAAATTCGAGATTCTGAACGATTGTTCCATCAACGTTTATGGTTTAGAGAGTATATTTGAGAATCAAAGGGTGAAATATCAGGTGGTTGGCCCACTCCATTACGCTAAGAAAAGGTTCAGTAAGCATGTTAATCTATTACTTGTCTCAGACGATTCTGGAAATAGCCATTATTGTTGGATAAAGAATCTATCTAGATTAGTGTCTAGTCAAATGAGCTCCACTGAACATAAAAAATATTTGTGTGATGGCTGTTTGGTGAATTTTTCAAATGAAACTGAGTTGTTACGCCATCGATTGAGCGACTGTAATCTCACATTGACCACGACGCCCACAACTGAATTGAAAGTTGATAAATTTGGTAATGAGATACCCGAGAATATTCTTAAATTTGAAAATTTCGAGAAACAGATGAAGGTGCCTTTTGTAATATACGCCGATTTTGAATCAGTCTTGAAGCCAATACAATCTTGCGAGCCAGATCCGAAAAAATCGTTTACTAATAGAACATTCATACATGAGCCATACTCTTTCGCATATATCATTAAATGCTCATACGATGATTCTATAACAAAATTTGTTTCATTTCGTGGAAAGGATGCAGCAAAGAAATTTGTATCTAGCGTAGTTCGCGACTCGAAAAATATTTACAACTCATACCTGAAACATATAGTTCCAATGAAGAAATTGACGTCAGCTGAAGAGGCAGATTTTGCTAATGCCACCGCATGTAATATTTGCGATAAAACTTTCGAATACGGCGATATAAAAGTAAGAGATCACTGCCATTTGACCGGAAAAAAAAGGTTTGGAGCTGCACATTCTGCATGTAATCTGAATTACAAGGTTCCCAATTTCATTCCGATATTTTTCCACAACATGAGTGGCTACGATAGCCACCTCTTCATCAAGGAACTTTTCGATCGCGAAGAAAAAGTGGATTGTGTAGCTCAAACCAAGGAGAAGTATATCTCATTCACTAAACATATTTTAGTGGGTGAATATTCGGGCAAAGATGGTCAGACTCATAATATTTTTCTGAAACTGCGATTCTTAGATAGTTACAAATTTCTTTCGCAACCCCTACAAACACTGGCACAAAACTTAAATACAGAACAGCTCGTAGAAACTGCACGAAATTTTCAAGATTCTAGACAATTCGATGTCATGACACAGAAAGGCGTTTTCCCATATAGTTTCATTACTTCGATGGCTAAATTGAATTATAATGAATTGCCAACCAAAGATGATTTCTACGACAATCTTTCGAATCAACATATATCTGATGAGGATTATCGAAGAGCTGAGACAGTATGGGCTTTATTCAAATGTAAATCGCTTGGGGAATACTCAGACGTCTACTTGAAATCGGATGTTCTATTACTATGCGATGTTTTCGAGAATTTCCGAAAGGTTTGCTTACAAACATATAAACTCGACCCATGCCAGTATTATACAGCACCCGGTTTATCGTGGGATGCTATGTTAAGGTATACGAAAATCGAATTGGAGTTGTTGACCGACATAGACATGATACATTTTTTCAAAAAAGGTATCAGAGGGGGAATAAGCCAATGCAGCTTAAGATCTCATGTGGCAAACAATAAATTCACACCAAATTTCGATCCTAATGAGCCCACATCATACATTATGTATTTAGACGCAACCAATTTATATGGCCATAGCATGTCTCAACCGCTACCAACCTCTGATTTTAAGTGGCTGTCTACTCAGGAAATTGCAGATTTAGATCTCATGAGTATCGCAGATGATAATTCATGCGGGTATGTCCTTGAAGTCGACGTATACTACCCCGAAGAATTACATGACGCTCACTCAGATTTGCCATTTCTTGTGGAATCAATGATACCTCCTAATTCATCATCCAAATTACCAAAACTAATTCCGAATTTATTTCATAAAACAAAATATATTGTTCACTATAGAAACCTGAAACAAGCAATGGATAATGGTTTGGTGTTGGTTAAAATACATAGAGTATTAAAATTCAATCAATCGCCGTGGCTGAAAAGGTATGTAGACCTCAATACAGAGATGCGCAATAAGAGTCGAAATGCGGCTGATAAGAATTTATATAAGAATATGGTCAACTCAGTATACGGCAAAACAATGGAAAATGTTGATAAGAGAAATGACATCAAACTCATCACACACTGGGATAATATCAAAAAGAAGTTGGGTGCGAATGCTCTGATTGCTCTCCCCAATTATAAGACATGTAAGATTTTCCACGAAAATTTCGTAGCAATCCATATGGGGAGAGTCAAAGTGCATTATGACAAACCACTATATCTAGGTTTCACTATATTAGACGTGTCGAAAGTTGTCATATACAACTTTTTATATGAGTGCATTAAGAAACATTTCGTCGGTAAATCATGGCTTCTATACAGTGACACAGACTCCTTAATCTTGAAAATTGAAACAGAAAATTTTTACAACTTCATGCGAGAGAATATACGATATTTCGACACGTCCAATTACCCTGCAGATAATAAAATGGGTATTCCAATAACAGAATCGGTTGTTGGAAATATGAAGGATGAATTCCCGGACGATCCTATTATTAGCTTTTACGGCACTGGAGCCAAGGCATATTATGTTCAATCCTTGAGTAGCGAATTGAAGAAAGCAAAGGGTGTTTCAAGGTCGGTCGTCAGAAGTCAACTTTCGATGGATGATTATAAAAGTATCGTCGAAAAAGGGGGTTTGATTTTAAGGAAAATGAATTGTTTTCGCACTGACCACCATGACATATACACAGAAATGAAAAACAAAGTTGCTTTATCATACCATGATGATAAACGATACATCATACCAAACACCACGAAAACCTTACCGTGGGGCCATAGCGATATCGAATTCTACAAATCAAGTCCTGAACATAATTTGCTTTGGTTACAGCAAGCTATTACTGAAGTAGAAACGAACGACTTCATAAATTTGTTAGAGATGGAACAATCGAAACTTTAACAGCGGACTCTATACCTGAAAATATTAGTCAGTAGTCAGTGGATATCATATTTTGCTGGATCATCTCTATATTCGCATTAGTTTTGAATGTTCAGAGGACGCCTATATTAAATTATTCACATATTTGTATATATACTCTTATTAATTTATTCACATTTTTGTATATATATATATATATGTATGTCTAACGGTTAGTTCCAGGACATTTTTCAAATTGATTATATATAGCTCAAATCGATCATATATAATGTCCTCTTTCTAATGGCCGACGAAATTTTGAAAAATATTGACTTTTATTTCTGTATATTCCAGAGATCATATAGTTCCAGGACATTATTTTTTGACATTTTTCAAATTGATCATATATAGCTCAAATCGATCATATAGAATGTCCTCCTCCTAATGGCGGACGAATTTTTGAAAAATATTGACTTTTATTTCTGTATATTCCAGAGATCATATAGTTCCAGGACATTATTTTTTGACATTTTTCAAATCGATTATATATAGCTCAAATCGATCATATAGAATGTCCTCCTTCTAATGGCGGACGAATTTTTGAAAAATATTAACTTTCATTTCTGTATATTCCAGGGATCATATAGTTCCAGGACATTATTTTTTGACATTCTTCAAATTGATTATATATAGCTCAAATCGATCATACAGAATGTCATCTTCCTGATGGCGGATGGAATTTTGAAAAATATTAACTTTTATTTTCTATATTACAGAGATCATATAGTTCCAGGACATTATTTTTTCAATGTATTTTTCGATCTTGTATATACAGGTTGTTTCAGATTTCAATCGGGAAATTTCCAAAGACGATTATAAACTCTACACTTGTATTGTTTTGGAGCTTCGTTTCAAAGATACAGGTTGCTTAATTTAAAAAATATAGATTTGAATTCACACTTTACACCTCAAATTTTTCTTAATCGATTCTTGTTGAAATTGACAGGTTTGTTCGTAATATTTTAGAATCCCTATCATGTTCCTGAAACAAGGTGAGTACCTTCTTTTTAATCTCTTGGGATGCACAGAAGAGAATCCCTATAATGTTCAATGAAAATCGTCCGTATACCTATAGGAAGGAAAGGCGGGAGGTTATGAGTTCTTGGAAATAATTTCATTGGCAGAGTATTCCAGAAGCTTTACCGTTCTATGAACGATCGAGTTTTTGTAAAGTGTTGTTCCACATATTTCGAGGTTAACGACCAAGGAATGTGCTGACTGGGCTTGTCGAGTTCGTCTGACTGGTATTGCTAGTGATGAAATAATAGCAGATATTTATTCTACGGTGTACTAATGAGGGCAAAAGGATTCGTGTGTGTTGAATCGCACCCACCCGGCGAATGGCTCTTCTCTGGATGGGATCTTAGAGCATCAGCTGTTGAACCCCATATAAGATACCAGTATTCTAAAGCTGTTCATATCTACCTAGGAAGGCAGCTAATCTTGGCTGAATTGGTAGCCTCGCTGCTCTCGACCATGAACTATCAGTCAATCTACATTTGCTGCCGTGTGAAACATATAATTTTTCCCCAAATACCAATTTTGTGTATTTTTTTTAGTGAAAACTTCATCGTTTTGTGTCCACCCAATGTCAGTGTCGAGTTTGATTACCAATTTCATTGGAATTACTTGGAACCATAACGTTGAATTTCAACTAACTTTTCCTGCCTTCAGAGGAAGAACAACTCTCCTGCCTGTTAAGTGTCATAGAAAAGCCACTTTCTATGGCGCCTGGAGCGAAAATCATTCACGTCATTGTTTTCCTCATGATTTTCATAGATTGAACAATAATTGGAAATACAACATTTTTGTTCTATGACATCAATTGAGAATTACTAGATAACCATAATGAGTTGATATAATCTTGAGATTTGAAGAATTCGTCGCTCACTGACTACACTGAATTATGGTCATTATAAAAGCTTATTTAGGGTGATAATTGCGAAATACGATTCATATTTCTGATATTAACACCCTGATGTATCTCGAAAACGTGACGAAACCCAGTTAATTATTCCATATATTCGGATGAAAATTGTTGTTACGAATTCTACGATACCAATATGTCGATTGATTTTTGCATATAAAATCTACTTCGATGTGCAGAGTGTGCCAAAGCGAGAACTAATTTACCTTTTTTTGTCAATATTTCTATTCTTTCGAATCCATGATAATATAGGATAATATATAACTGAATGAGAAATGATATGAATAGTTCAATATTATCAAGAATTGAAACTTACGTACTTGACAATATGAATTATTTGGTAGTTGCTATGATGCCTGAATTTTCCTTTTACTTATATATTATTTATTCATTATTATTGTTATAATACGTATAGTTCCAAGACATTTCTTCATAATATGTATAGTTCCAGGACATTCAGGTTGTGAATCATATTGTTCTATAGGATAATCTATGATCGAATGAGAAATGATATGAATAGTTCAATATTATCAAGAATGGAAACTTACGTACTGGACAATAATATACAATATTTGATAGTTTCTATGATGCCTGAATTCTCCTGTTATACAATGTCATTCATAATGTCGGCATAATATGGGAAAAACTTTTATCTTTCAACTTTTATTTTGCAATTCAACCTGAGCGTTGTGTTTTTCTTCAAAACAGATGAAATAAATTGAATGAAAAAAAACATTTTAATAAAAAGCTTTTATTTGAACGCTCTAAAATGAAGAAAATAAAATTTTCTTTTTAAATTTCAACTATCAACTTATAACCTTATTATACACAATTCATTTGATCATAATAGCTTGTCGCGATGATCAATATTTGATTGAATTGAAATTTGAAGGATTTAAACTTATCAGATTTTACAAAATTGAATTAGTACTGGTTTATTCACACAAGTGAATCGCGCGACAAGCTTTTATGATCATATAAATTGTGTATAATGAGGTTATAAGTTGATAGTTGAAATTTAAAAAGAAAATTTCATCTTCTTCTTTTTAGAGCGTTCAAATAAAAGCTTTTTATTAAAGAGTTTTTTTACTTTTAATTCATTTTTTACTTTTTCGTTATCGCTGACTAGGTTTCTCAGACTGTTCATCTCATTCAACAAATCATTGTTGCAAGGTCGTTTGCGCCGGTTGATTTCTAACAGTCCAGCTCTTCAATTAAGGAGCCCTTCTAATTGATTTGGGAGTTCTCCTTCTCCTAGACAGGCTGCAGACAAACGCTGATGACGCCCATCTAGCCAAATTACACAAGTAAAAGTTAATCAATCGATGTTACAGGCTCAACAATCGATTTTTCGAACCTGTATTTTTATTAACAACGAACCCTTTCATTATAGGAAAGCACAAAAAACTTCAATAGTGCTCCATATTGGATCTAGGCAAGCTCCGAGGTAAGCTCTCTCATTTGATACCAATATTATAGAAGTGCATTGAAAATATAACTATTTCGTCATCTTGGATTGTCCGCCATATTTGATTTAGAATGACGTCACATTATTTTTAGAGTTACTCTCAACGAGCCATATTGTAGAAGTATATCAAAAATAGCTATTCCGCCATCTTGGATGTCCGCCATATTGGATTAGGAATGACGTCACATTATTTTTCGAGTTAATCTCAACGCCCTCCCATTTGATACCCATTTCGTAGAAGTAGATTAAAAATGACCATTCCGCCATCTTGGATGGTCCGCCATATCGGATTTAGAATGACGTCACATCATTCTTCGAGTTACTCTCAACGAGCCTTTTCATTTGATACCCATATTGTGGAAGTATACTGAAAATGACCATTCCGTCATCTTGGATGGTCCGCCATATTGGATTTAGAATTACGTCACTTCATTTTTCGAGTAACTCTCAACTAGCTTCTTCATTTGATACCCATATTGTAGAAGTATGTTAAAAATAACTATTCCGTCATCTTGGATGGTCCGCCATATTGAATTTAGAATAACGTCACATTATTTTTCGAATCACTCTCAACGAGCCCTTTCATTTGATACCCATATTGTAGAAGTAGATCAAAAATGACCATTCCACCATCTTGAATGGTCCGCCATATTGGATTTAGAATGGCGTCACATCATTTTTCGAGTTACTTTCAACAAGCCTTTTCATTTGATACCCATAGTATAGAAGTATATCAAAAATAGCTATTCCGCCATCTTGGATAGTCCGCCATATTGGATTTAGATTAACGTGACACACCTTATCGTGCATTGTCATCCAAACTAAACGTGTTTACAAAATTTCAGCTCAATCGGTTGAAGATTTCTACTTCAAAATTGAGTTCAAAGATTCCACCCGAACATACATACATACAAACATACAATGCAAGTTAAATAAAAGCTCTTAATTTCAAAATGGCCTACTCGATCGGGGTAACGTGACTTTCGCTACATGCCAAAAGTTACATTTTTTCAAATCATTCACTGACATTGGGCTTATTTGTTTGAATATCGAGAAAGTTCACTCGAGAAAGTTGTTTATATTTCAGATTCACACAAGTTTTTCGAATTTGAACTTTTCATTGCAACTTTGAGATTTTGATATTTTTTAAAATTTTTCGAAGTTTCTGTAATTTTTGAAGAATTATTGTTAATTCCATAAAAATACTACATACCAGTAGCTTCATCATGCTACTAACTTTCAATCACTATTTATCACTAATTATGGAAAGAAATATAATTTTCTTTGGAAAATGATAGTCCCCGATTCGAATTCTGTTATGTTTGATGCAAAGTTGATGTATCGTCAAGCATTTTGAATCGAATTTTCCAGTACTGAAAAGTTGCCAAAGTCCATTTAAATGGATTTCGCTTTTGAATGCTTGATGATACATCAACTTTACATCGAACCTCGCATCGAACATAAGAGCATTTTGAAACGGATATTATCATTTTCTGAAGAAAATCATATTTCTGTCCATAATTAGTGATATAATTAGTAATTGGAAGTTAGTACCATGATAAAGCTTCTGGTATGAAGTAGTTATGTGGAATCAACAATTCTTCAAATATTACAGAAATTTCGAAAAATCTAAAAAAATATCAGAAACTGATAGAAAGTTCAAATTCGAGACACGTGTGTAAAATTGAAATATAAAAAACTTTCTCAAGTATACTTTTTCGATATTCAAAAATAAGCCCAATTTCAGCGATTAATTTGAAAAAATGTAACTTTTGACATGTTAACGAAAGTCACGTGACCCCGATCGAGTAGGTCATTTTGCATCTTTCTTGAAGCAAAACTTAACGCTCAAGTTGAATTTCAAAATAAGTTATAAATAAAAGTTTTACCCATATGATGACGACTTTATGAATAACACTATATTATTCATTCATTATTAATTATTGTTATAACGTATAGTTCCAGGACATTTCGTCATAATACGTATAGTTTCAGGACACTAATTTTGTGAATCATATAGTTCCAGGCCATACATATCACGAAGCAAAAATATACAGAGTGAATCATAATAAAATCGACATACTCCGGTTCCATAATATATATTGCTCAGGAACTTTGTTTTGAAGTGAATAGTTCTACAATTCTAGATATAGTGTATTGATTTGAAGTCTCAATTTTCGTAAACATAAACAGTTTCCGTTTTTCTTGAACCAACTTGTACATTGCGCAACATACAGTATGATGCAAATGTATGGAATAAATTCATTTCAAAACAAGACGACTTCCAAAAAAAATCCAAAAAGTAGAATTCAGAACTTTTTTATCGATGTATTTTTTCAACTAGATGACCCTTCGATGTTCAATTCTCAGTAGAAGATCTCCGCAAGATTCAGTTAACCAAATGATAATCCATTTTAATTTGAATCTTCTTTTGCAAAATTTCGACTATTGGATAGACGATCAGTAGACCTTTCAAACGAGGTGTCACATGACCCCTATTTGTATTTTAAAAAACCGTCCATTACGTCATTACTCCAACACCGGTGACGTAACATCTCTCATATGAATGTCATGAGATGAGGTTTCAAAAAGTGAAACTCACGTGTTTTTGGAATTTCTTCAAATGTCGCATATTTCTGAAATAATGAATTTATTCCATACATTTGCATCATACTGTATGTATTGGATATAGTAGTTCACCTAACAAGTGCGGAAAGTGATGCTATCCCGCACGCGACAGTTGACATGTTGCCAAACTAAATTGCGTGCTAGTATAGGGTGAATCACGCACGCTTGTAAAAGAAAAAACTTTTTTTGCTGAGTTTGTATAAGTTTTTTTGCGGAAAAGTCGCTTTGCGTACGTGTTAGGAACAACATTTTTCCATGAGCTTCATATCATATAACAACGGGAATAAAAAATAGTACCTGCAGCCAATCAAGTCAGTGCCGGATTTAGGGGCTATGGGACTATCAGCCGCCGGCGGTGAATTTCAAGAGGCGGTAGAGAAAAAGAGAAAAAACAGGCAGTAATATACTCTTTTCCGACGAGGCTACAGGTGTTATAGGAAATACAACGGGAGTCAGTATTGTAAAGTATATTCTATTACTTATTCTATTGACAATTCCCTAAATTATGACAGAAATATCAACAACCTCTCCAACTGTTATCAACTACATACATGATGATAATCACATGACATCACAGACATGAACGTAGAAAAAATGTATTTCGATGTGCAGTGAGTGCAACTGCAAGAATTATTTCACCTTTTTTCGACAACTTTTTCATCCTCTCGAATACATGATGATTCAGAAAAATCTATAACTGAATGATATATATAGATAAATACAGTTCCCAACACCCTGAATGAACCACTCGTAATTTGACTCATTTTCGATGACCTGTATTTTTTGGAAGATTTGACAGATTCTCATGCGGTTTTCTACATCATATGTGATATTTCATCAACTTCAAAGTGAGCTGAAACACTGTGGAAAAGTTCGCAGAACTAAAGCTACAGAGGGTGGAAAATGGAACCATTATAATTGATTATTGTCAACATATTTACGATACTGCCAGAAGACAAGGATTTTTATCTGATTGAAATTCAGTCATATTATGATATATTGGGACTTTACCCGGAACGTTTCCGTTATCTCTCCTCAATTCGCCATTCGAAAGTAGTAGAAACGAGTAATGGATACCTCATCAGAAAATTAAGTTCAATAGAAGTTGCTTCAATAATAGGTTCGAAATTTCTGGAATCTATTAATTAAAATACGTTCATGTATCATAGAAAAACAAATTAGGAGTTCAATTCAAAATTATATAACGAAGATCGAATAATATGACCAAGTATATAACTGATACTAAAACTCGAACGAAATAGAAAAATAAAACGAAAACCATGAAATAAAGGAATTAGTATGAATTTTATACAAAACCAAATGGATTCATTATGTTTATGCACTTCAGGGATTTGAAGGGTACCTTTATTTCTTACTTCCGGGGAAAAAAGTGGTACTTTAAATCCCTAGGGATTTAAAGTTACTTTATTTCCCTAAGGAATTCAAGTACCACTGTTTTCCCCGAAATCTGAATCACCATAGAACCTGAGGTATGGTTACTACGGTGTTACCCTTGGATTTTTAGAAACTCACCGTTTAGTGGCATTTTCGTTATTTTTACCTATCCCAAAGTGCATAAAATGGTATATAAACCTCAGGATCAAAGTGTTTTTGAATCCCTCGACAAATTATACCCCTTCCTTTGGTCGGGCTATAACCTTTTGTCTCTGGATTTAAAATACCACTTCGATCCCTAGGTGTATAATGTACTATTATCATGCATTTTTCATTATTCCCTATAGGAACCACATGCAGAAGGCACTATTAATTATCGGTTCGGCAATACTTCAACCAAATTCCTTATGAACTTCGGGACGTTTATCCCAAACTCTCCTTATTATATTGTCTGATAGTTTCTCTCTATTTGAAGCGTGGTAGTTATTATTGTAGAGACTTTTCATCTTGTATTCCCATTCATTTTCAATATGATTAAGGTCAGGGCTTCTGGCAGGCCAAAGCGATCAGGATCAGACCTTGTCAATGCGAAAGAGAGAACAGCACAGACAAAGAGGCGGGCGATATATAAAATATTGCGTAATTGCCTGCTAGAGGGTTCATTAATTTCATTTATCGGCCCTAGACCCCCCCTAGAGATGAATCTTAATAAGGCCACTGCCCGACAGATTTTGTTGAAAAATAAAATCAGGCAATCATTCAAGAATGGAGTGAATTTTTGAAATTATTTCGAGTTAGAAGTCTAATATATATAGGGTGTCCGCTAAAAGAAGGTCAATCCATTCATATATTCCTTAAACGAAAACAATATGAGTTTCTAAATACCATTTTCCATTTTAGCCCTTCATATTCGATATACAGGGTGTCAAACTTGGAAATGAAAAACTGTTTTTTTTTTAATTACTCGCGTATTTAATGAGGTATTAATCTCAAAATTGGTACATTACTTCATCACAAAGAGTTACATCGTGTAAGGAAAACAATACAGAAAATAACTGTCAAATATTCAAAATACTGGGGGTCAAGTAAACACTTACCCCCATTTTTTTTTGCACGTGCGCTAATGACTTCCTATCTATTTTTCTCCAAGTGTTCAATCATTTTTGAGTATTTTTTGTCTCTTGTAAAATTTCGATGAAATCATTTGTTTTTAAGATAATTCGAAAAGTACTGGTTATTGTTTGATGCCTATGCGGTTTACGGTAATCTCATAATGTTCACATAATCCTATTTATTTCGTCGAAATTGGAAGAGGGCGTAACTTTTTACGTACGAAAAGGTAAATATGAAAATACCGGGTGCTCAGAGCGAATGTATTAAAATAATTTTTACAGCAAATTTTTAAAAAAAAATTTAAAATCGGTTTGAGCGGTTTTGGGGCTGCGGAATTTTTGAAAAATAATCTCGAGCTTTCCCCCGTAAATAAAATCGAAAAAAATGTGAAGAACATTTTTTCGGAAATTTTAGGTGAAATTATGATATCTATGATTTTAATAGCTACTTGATGAAAGAAATAGCAGATCAGGATTGTCTGGTGATCTATGAAAGATTTTGTGTATAAGCCACATATTTTAAGGCTAAGATTTTCTTTAATTTAAAGGGCTCGCATGTGTATTCAAAATATTGGAGGTCATATTGAGCAATTTATTAAGACGTGTTGAATTTCTATCAATTTTTTTTTGGAAAAATTATTTCAATACATTCGCTCTGAGCACCCTGTATTTCCATATTTACCTTTTCGAACGTTAAAATTTACGCCCTCCTCCAATTTCGACGAAATAAATAGGAGTATGTGAACATTATTATCACCGTAAGCCGCATAGGCATCAAACAATAACCAGTACTTTTCGAATTATCTTAAAAACAAATGATTCTATCGAAATTTTACAGATGATAAAAAATACTCAAAAATGATTGAACACTTGAAGAAAAATAAGTAGAAAGTCATTAGCGCACGTACAAAAAAAATATGGGGGTAAGTGTGTACTTGACCCCCAGTATTTTGAATATTTGACAGTTATTTTTTGTTTTGTTTTCCTCACACGATGTAACTCTTTGTGCTATAGTAATGTACCAATTTTGAGATTAATATCTTATTGAATACGTGAGTAATAAAAAAAAACAGTTTTTAATTTCCAACTTTGACACCCTGTATATCGAATATGAAGGGCTAAAATGAAAAATGGTATTCAGAAACTCATATTGTTTTTGTTCAAGGAATATATGGTTAATGGATTGACCTCCTTTTAGCAGACACCCTGTATAATGGATTCCGAGGAGGTCGTTTCTGAATATCATGAATCAAATGGGCCATGCATGGTTACAGGCACCGTTTTTGATTTTTTTACCAATATCCGTTTTTTTTACCCTTTTCGTTTCACTCTCTAGATTCTACTGTGGTGCTCTGTTCGTCTTTCAGTAGAGTTCTGGAGGGAAATATGAAGAAATAAAATACTTTTGAAAAAAATCATTATTTTTGTTCCAATGGCGCATCAAGGAGAAATCACTAAAACGACCAGAGATGAAGTCTCAAGGTGAATATGACTGACTTTTGATCACAAAAAATGTCCTTAAGTACTGGCAGCATCGCAAATGAAGACCATAGTGTAATGGTTCCACTTTACACCCTGTGTAATTTTCGTTTTGTGGACTTTTCCAGTGTTCCAGCTCACTTTGAAGTCTATATGAAATATCATTTAGGGTGTTGAGAACTGATATAATTGAATGATATCAAAAATTGATACTTACCTACTTCACAATATCGATAATTTTATAGTTTTCTTGATGCCTGAACTCTCCTGCTATATATCATTCAGTAGCAGGACATTTTGTTATAATACGTATAGTTCCAGGACATTTTGTTATAATACGACTAGTTCCAGGATATTTTCTTATAATACGTATAGTTCTAGGACATTCATATTGTCAATCGTATAGTTCCAGGACAGAATATATAGGGTGAATCAGAATTAAACCGACAAACTGCGTATCAGATTGCTTACTTTCTTCCGAAGTTGAAGGTTTCTTCCAACTTACGTACGAAAATGATCATTATATGCATTTGTTCTTGAAAATGACTGTTGTAGAAAACAATAATAAACTTGGTATACAATTCTAGGTCGATCATTGTATTCATTCGTATTTTGGAATTCAAATTTCTGAAAATTTATAGTTTCAGTTCTTCTTGTACCGAGTATATGCAGGGTTTGGTTGACCGACGTATTCATAAATGGGGGTGATATTGGTAGGGAAATTTCGAACATATTCAACCAAAATTATTATTATACAAAGTGTTACGCATTTCCGGATATAATAATCTTTCCAAATTTCACCGAATTTGATGAATAGGTTCATATAAAGTATTGATGAAAGTTTTTCCACACATTTGATACACATTGAAAAATGACTATCGAGAAATTTGACTGAAAACTACGTTCGAATTTCTAATTACTTCTTTACATATCTACGTGAAGATCAGGTTTTATCATTTAGTTTTAGCAGAATTCATATTTTTTTATCGCTTGGTGTGCACGAAAGGGAATCCCTATAATGTTCGAAAAATATCGTGCGTACCTATGGAGGATAGGGAAAGGAGGTGAGTGTTGTTTTTTTTTAATTTTTGAGATAATAAGTTCTTGGAAATACTTCCTCAGGCAATGAGTTCCAGAACTTTGCAATTCGATGGAGAAACGACTTCTGATAAAGTATTGTTCGACATATTCCGAGGTTGATAACGAAAGTATGTGCTGACTGTGCTTGTTGAGTTCTTCTGACTGGTATTTCTAGTCGTCGTGAAATAATAGCAGATATTTCTGAAGAACATTGCTCGTGGAAATATATATAGAAAAGTAAAAGGTCGCCGACCTTTCTACGGTGTTCTATGGTGAAATCAGAATGTCAGTGAGTGTGGCATCACCCACCAGGCAATTGGCTCTTCTCTGGATGGAATCTAAGAGCATCAGAGTATGTTCGGTGCTGAACCCCATATGTACAATATTCTAAAACAGGCCGTATCTGTATACTTTGTAATCATGAGAAGCTGATGAGTTGTGAAATAGCTTTTCGCACGGAATAAAAATCCGATTTCGGCGAAGTAGCTTTCGCGATGGATCCGATATGATTATCCTGGCATTATTGATATAGGGTGTCTCAGAATATGTGGGCAATCTCTCGGATTCAGATAGAACCTGAAAAAATTATATGACAAGTTTATACGAAATCTTCTCCAACAGGACCCTCCCGACGTAGATATGAGCCCCTGAATGACGCCACTGGAAATCGGTTTTTCTTGAATAACTTTCGAAGCGATAAACAGAATCCAATGAAAATTTGATATGACGGACACTAGTACAGACCCCTCGAAATAGTCCCATTGAAATATAACTCGCTTCTTTACTTTATCAGGGGTGGACTAAGTTAAATTTTTAATCCTCAAATTTTTGACATCCTGTATGATAAAGGCCTAAAAGAATCGAATTCGAGTAGCTTGAATATTAAACTGAAATGAAGTTACTTATGTACATTATCGATAAATTGAACCGTTTTCAAGAAAAATAATAATAAATAATTTGATAATACACAGGGTGTTCCTGGAATGTCTGTACAAAATGATAACACAGACTACTGAGACCAAAATAAGGTCAATAAACAGAACTTACCTCTATACCAAAATGTTCCGTTCAGCCGCTACAGGGTGTTGAAATTTAATATATTTTTTCTATTTATTTCAATATTTCAATATTCCTAATACATATCACTCTGAAAATTTGTAGGTGCACTGAGAGGATTATCATGCATAAGGAACATGTCATAACACGTCGATTGAATGAAGGGTGTTTCATGTTTTGAGAACTGTTAAAGAACTCATAATCTGTTCTGAGTACGCCACTGACCAGGTATGCATGATAATCCTCTCAGTGTACCTACAAATCTTCAGAGTGATATGTATCAGGAATATTGAAATATTGAAATGAATCGAAAAAAATATATTACATTTCAACGCCCTGTAGCGGCTGAAAGAAACATTTTAGTATAGAGGTAAGTTTCGTTCATTTACCTTATTTTGGTCTCAGTAGCATGTGTTATCATTTTGTACAGACATTCCAGGAACACCCTCTGTAACATCAAATTGTTTATCATTATTTTTCTTGAAAATGGTTGAATTTATCGATAATGAACAAGAGTACCTTTTTTTCAGTTTAATATTCAAGCTACCCGAATTTGATTCTTTTAGGACTTCATCATACAGAATGTCAAAAATTTGAGGATTGAACTTGTCATATTATTTTTTCAGGTTCTATCTGAATCCGAAAGATTGCCCACATATTCTGGGACACCCAGTATAAGAGAGATGTCAGGATGTTGATATAACTCGACTCAATCTCCAACTAGAATGTACATCCGATATTAGAGTTCATTGATATGATAATTCCCATATTATCTGATTTTCCAGTTATGTGTTGTTCTCTCTGTTATCTGCAGTAAGTAGGTACCTATTCAGTCCAGAAAATTCATTTCAATTTCAGAATTAAAATTACAATCAGCAATATTTTTGCTTTTGTCTTACAGAAATAGAGAATTGATACGCATGTCGGATCTTTGAATAAAATAAATGTCTTCCCCATCTGTCCTTGTCTTCAGTGTTCCAACATGAAATAATGAAAATATTATGTAGGCATCATTGGACATGGGAAAAAATGGAGAAGAATATAATAATAACCTCAATATAAAAGAAGGTTAGAATGGTCTTCTTCTCTATTTCTTCTTATTTCCAGTGTTGGCAACATAAGATTTTCATTATTTCATGTTGGAACACTGAAGACAAGGACAGATGGGAAGACATTTTTTTTCTCTCTCAACGATAGCTGAACTGCTCTATTGTTCTCGGATTAATACGTCACTCGTTTGTCCGCATTTTTCATGTTATGAAATATCGTAAATTTCAATGATTTCTTTATTCATTGTGAATGGGTGGGTAATACGCCATTTTCTGTAAGCTGCTCAACTGGATTCGAAGAATTGCCATATTGAGCTCATTGTATTATACTTGTCATACCTCTTCATTTAAGAATACCCATCATGTCAAGTGGATTTTTAAAATAGGTCATACGCCTATTTGAGTCGGCCGCCATATTGTATAGTGATGTCATACAGTTTGTTTGATTCTACTTGTCATACTCATTTTTCACATACCCGTATCAGGGGATTTGTAAAAAACAAAATCTCCGTTGAATTGAATATTTTATAAGTTACTGTCTTCTGAAGGAATGTGCAGAATTCCACCATGATTGTATATCGAAAAATCTAGAAATCGATCGCCTCATCCATATCCGACATATAGCATCAGGAGGAAGTTTTCTTCTGGATATTCCCGATTGTTATGGTTGTTGTTGATAATGATTTCTCACTTTCAGTATCCAAACCACTGGAACCTCCAATTTTACACCCACAAAACGTCTTATTCAATTATATTAGGTGATCTTATAACGTTGTTCTGAAAACATTACTGATACCACATTCTCTAACTCTGAGTTGCTATAATTTTCAACTAGAGCCAAACATTTTTTGAGTACCTAAACATAGAGTGTGGAAGGAATTAATTGTTATAGATCTGATAATTCATTCAGTCCATCTTAGAAGTATTGACTTGAATTTCCAAATTTGAACTGAAAATTCATGATCCCCGAAGTAGGTGTTATTGTTAACAAGATTTACAGACGAAAAATCCACGAGTTCAACTCACTGGGTCATTGAATTGGAAATAAATGGAGGAATCGATATTTCCAGGACACGCGACTTCCAGGACAGTCCTGGAAGTAGCGGTTGAATATAAAAAACTTCCAGGACTGTCCTGGAAACATGCAAATGTCCTGGAACTATAGCTTAAAGCGAATTTTTTGTCCTGGAAGTAACCGTTAGACATATATATATATATATATATATATATATATATATATATTCTTGTTATGAAATCATCATCCAAGTAATTTTACGCTGATATTTACCGAATTAAATATATATTTATATGGTAATACTTGCTACTTTTTTTCTACCCTCCATGGAATACCTCGAATTAGCGCTATTCAAATACTCGATGGATAGGGGGCGGGGGGGGGTTTGTCAACTATCAAATAATCAATTCTAATTAAGTTAGTGCACGTTGAACTGCTGTAGGTGGAAGATGTATAACGCTATTGATAAATTTGGTCGCAAGAAGAGCAAATCAATGTGTTCGCTGCCCGGGCGACCTGGAATCGGGTTCAAACTCGACGAAAGTGGAAATTATGACATATTGGGTAAGCGACTAACGAATGTTGGTAATCCATTGAGTGGTGGGGATTGCGTCCCATTGGAGTTTCTCAATCAGCAAATGTTTGAGATGATGACAGCTCTCGAAAAATTGAAAATAGTTACCAGAGATTACAGACAGTTTTCTCAAAAGGTGCTTATGATGTCACCAAAAGTGAATAAGTCAGTAGATGATATAAGTTCCATGTCGAAACAGATGGAGGAATTGAGTTTGAAGTTTGAGAAGAAATCCACTGAATTCAGCGAACGATTGCTCAAATTAGAAGTGGAATTGGCGTTGAAGAATGGGAAAGTCTTCACCAACTGAATGAGGCGACCTGGGATGGAGGAAAAACCCCGAAATGGGCTTGGGGGAGGAATAAAATATATATTCTCATACTCTGTTAATGATTTAATGATATCAAATTGTAATAAAAAATATTAAATTCATATATTATTTGTTTTCTCTTCCTTTGTTGCCTTTCTCTACATCAACTCATGTTGGTAGTGAACGGGATTGGGTGAGACTTGTTCGTAGTGAAATCCTTGAGAGGATAGAATATGAGTGGGGTCAAGGTTGAGACTTGACAGTGGAGATAAGTGGGGTTGACGGCGGGATTTGGAAGTGGGGTTGAGTGGGCGGAGCCTGCGAAGGGATGTGAAATGAGTGGGGTTGGGGGCGATGGTTTGATAGTGGTGGAACCGCTAGGTGGGTGGAGCCTGTGAGTTAGTGGGGAGGGAGTGGGGTGGAAAGTGGGTGGGATGTGAGTGTTTAAAACAAGAGGTGCACACACTGACTCCTCATTCTGTTCGCAGACTTTGTCTTCTACCAGAACACCTTCAGACACCATTCGTCAGTTTTAATTCCACTACAGCGTCTTCGAACATCAGTTGAGTAAGTAATATACTATGATCGAATGTTAGCTATTTTATTCCACATGTTATGTGAATCTACAGTATATATATAAAAATGTTATTGTTTCAGATATGTCCAACGTTGAAACCGATCTGAACACCGCGTTCGTTGGAGAGGCCGCGACGGTTGGAGAAGGCTCCACGCCACCACTTCCTCTCTTAGGTCAGTATATTTTTCCAATCATCGCAATGAAACAAAGTATTTCACCCCCATTGTCTTGCTTTTTCCAGACCTCGATGATGACGACATCATTGCCATCGACACCCCCGTCGATGTCGGAGAAAGGGGTATCAATGATATCCCCTTCGACCCGGAGTTGCAGACGCCAAGTCAGAGGGAGTGGCTCAGTCAGGCAGTTAGAGATCACCTGGAGGAAGCAGGAACCTGGGAGAACCATGCGCCTTCAGGTGTTGATGGTGGGATGGTGCCGGCTCAGGACTCATCATCCGGTGTTGAGGGTCTTGGTAGCGACAGTGGATTCGTGAGACCTGCGGCTAGGTATTCCAATGGCTCCAAGAAAACTCTTAAGCAACCGAAGCCGTCAACACCGGAGAGAGTTTCCATCAGGAAGAGGGGTCGGGATGACGATAGCGACGATAGCGGTGATGATTTCCAAACCCAGCAACCCGGTAAGAGGGAACCAACAGCACCACCATCGACGCAGTCGTCATCGAGTACCTCCTCCTCCTCCTCCTCTTCGACATTGTCACCTCAGATTTTCAAGGGGAAGAAGATGAAGAAGAAGGTGGAAGTTGGACCGTCAACAACCATCCTTGGAAAGTTGCTAGGTAGCCGCAGTAAACCGAACCCATACCGAGGTGGCAAGGTTTCGCCGTGGTACACGGCTCACAAGAAAGCCGTTCCCTCAACAAGCGGGACGCAGCAGCAGCAACAGCGACGTCCAACCATCAATCTGATTAGTGTGGAGGTGGTGCGTCCAGCCGATCTACCCGAGAGTGTGGATGAACCACTTCCTTCACAGGAATCAGATGTCGTGGGAGACAACATTGTTGCTGCCGCTGCAGATGTGGCCGATCAAGATGTTGATATCCACATACGCATTCCATCGCCGCCAAAAGAGCTCATCGACCACGTCAGGAAATATGATGCCGATTTGAAGCGATGGAATGCGAATGTAGATAGTCGGATTGCTGTGAGTAAGAGTAGGTTGCGATCTTTCTCACAGCAAAGAGAAGCTCTACTTTCGCGGCTTGCTGAAATAGATCGACAGATAGAGTCTGAAGAAAAGTTTCAGCAGGATTGTGAAAGGGGTAGAACTCGTTTCGAGCATTTAGATCGGCTCAATACGGGGTATTTGGCAGATACATAAGTCAATTGTGTGTGTGTGTGTGTGTGCGTGTGTGTGTGTGTGTGTGTGTGTGTGTGTGTGTATATATGTTTTATATCATGTTTTATATTATATTATTTTTTTGTACCTGAATGAATGTGTTCTGTATCATATTATCCATGTAAATATATTTTTTTATAGAATGTTAACTGTTATTATTGTAAATATAAGAGATTACCCTGAATATATTCACTATTCTGGACTATGGTGTTTTCAATATTTTTACCCCCACCACTTTTTCCACCACCATTTCACCCTACTACTCATTTCAACACCACGCCCACAACTCTCCTCCTCCTTCTGCCACAGATAAATTCAACAGCTTCTCTGGAATCATTCAGTTGAAGTTCAGTATCAAAAAATGAATACTACAACCATCTGTGCAGCAGACTCCACCACTACCAGCCAAGGCAATGCCTTGTCATTCAGCCACCGATTGGAGCCAGCATCGGAGGGACCTTGCGACTCTTCCTCGGATGTTGTTGAAGTGGAGGATGTCTCCTTTGAGTTCGATTGGGAGGATGATGTCATCGTAGTCGAAGACAGCGATGAGGCCTCCGACTTCGATGACGATGACCGAGGAGACGACTCCGATTCCGATGCCACACTCATCCTAGGTGGCATTGGAAGAGAAGAAGAGAGCGACACCGAGGAGGACCGTCCATTGGCGAGGGGCGCTTACCTGGACCCCATTATGATGGAGGCGATGGAAATGGACGCGCTGGACGAGCGCGATTTGTTTGACTTGGTGGAGGATTATCTCAGATAATCTTTTTGTATATAGTATTTTTTTGTATATAGTCATGTAGTTTTTCGTATATAGTTATGTAGTATTTCTGTATATATATATATATAGTTTCAATAAATGTATTAAAAGATATCAGGTATTTAATTTCTTAAAACATTCCTTTAGCCGAAAAACTTGGCATACGTCGCAAAAAAAAAAAATCAAAAAAATAGTTAAAAAAAATCGGAAAAATTCCACCCGATTTTTTTCTTAATGGCAATCATTTTTTCTTCATATAAAAATTTTTGTCACTCCTTTCAATATGGTAGTTTACTACGAATCATTTTTAACGGGAGGGAGGGGGTAAAAATTTCATGATAAAAAATTTCTCGCAAAAATTCAACTAATACATTGCCACCATAAAAATCCCGGATTCTTACGTTTTTTTTTTTTAAGGACGAAAAAAATTGGATGTGTCGGGGTAAAATTTTAGATTTTTCAATGATTCAGTTGATAATGATTCGATTCTAAATTTCTCACAAAAATTCAACTAATACATTGTCACCATAAAAATCCCGGATTTTTACGTTTTTTCTTTTTTTTAAGGGTGAAAAACATGATAAATCTTCGCCTCGTTAAAAATTTAAAATGGTTAAAAAAAATCGGAAAAATTCCACCCGATTTCTCTCTTCATGACAATCATTTTTCTTCATGTAAAATTTTTTGTCACTCCTTTCAATATGGTAGTTTACTACGAATCATTTTTAACGGGAGGGAGGGGGTAAAAAATTCATGATAAAAAATTTCTCGCAAAAATTCAACTAATACATTGCCACCATTAAAATCCCGGATTCTTACGTTTTTTTTTTTAAAGACGAAAAAAATTGGATGTGTCGGGGTAAAATTTTAGATTTTTCAATGATTCAGTTGATAATGATTCGATTCTAAATTTCTCACAAAAATTCAACTAATACATTGTCACCATAAAAATCCCGGATTTTTACGTTTTTTCTTTTTTTAAGGGTGAAAAACATGATAAATCTTCGCCTCGTTAAAAATTTAAAATGGTTAAAAAAAATCGGAAAAATTCCACCCGATTTCTCTCTTCATGACAATCATTTTTCTTCATGTAAAATTTTTTGTCACTCCTTTCAATATGGTAGTTTACTACGAAACATTTTTAGCGGAAGGGAGGGGGTAAAAATTTCATGATAAAAAATTTCTCGCAAAAATTCAACTAATACATTGCCACCATAAAAATCCCGGATTCTTACGTTTTTTTTTTTTTTTTTTTTTTTTTTTTTTAAGGACGAAAAAAACTGGATTCGCCTCGTTAAAATTTCAGATTTTTTTTCAATAATTCAATTAATAATGACCCGTTTTCATTCAAAATTGGTATCTGGGGGTTTTCGGGGTCGGAGATTATGATTCTTCTGTCAAAATTTGAAAATTCAAGATGGTGGCCAATATGGCGGACGAATATGAATATTATCCGAATTCATTCAAATTTGGTATCTGGGGGTCTTTGGGGTCGGAGATTAAGATTCTTCCTTCAAAGTTTGAAAATTCGAAATGGGGATCCAATATGGCGGACGAGTTTTATAATTATTATCCGAATTCATTCAAATTTTGTATTGGGGGGTTTTCGGGGTCGGAGATTATGATTCTTTCGTCAAAATTTGAAGATTCAAGATGGGTGATCCAATATGGCTGACGATAATGAATAAAATCGATGAAATTCTTCTTATTTTTATTATTTTATTTCGAAAAACTTATAATTATAAACACAATAATATATAAATCACATGGAATATGGAGAAAATATCCATAATCAACAATATATATATATATATACATATATTAAAAATCATTCCGCATTCTCATCGCTGCTGCTGCTATTTTGCCAAATGATGTGATCCAATGCAGCAGGCGGAGCTTCAACATTCCCCAGTGCCCGCCTCTCATGACGCACGCACCAACATGTGGAGAAATGGTGGTCCACGCTACTATAGAAGTAGCCGACATTCTCACAGAAGTACGACCCCATATTGCATCCGACGCATACCCCTTTCCAACAATCATTCCTATATGCGTCGCATCTGATACAGCGTTGAAATCGCAGGCGTACCTCCACGCTGCATGCTCTACACACATCCCTGCAGATGCCCATGTTGTTATTTTTGAGCAGCTTCGAACAAGTCTTGCATCGCGGTCTGTTGTCGCCATCAAGCTGGTAGCTCCTTCTTGGGGGATCCGGTGATGTTGGCCGATTATGTTCCGAACATCTTTCGCAAACTCCCGTACTCGGGTTTATAGCTTTAGGATTGAAAAATATCTGGCAATTATGGCAAATTACAAAATATTGAGCCAATCTCGATGGTCCTACTGCCACCACTGGTTTCAAATCCCATGATTTTGGGTATACCATAATGTTATATGATTTATTTCAGTAGAACTGTTCGAGGACTATGGAACACTATGTTGGAAATAGAAACATCCGCAGCTTTTCAATACTCGAATCTACCCCCCACTCCTCTTGAACTATAAGAGGGGCGCGCATAATGATTTGGACATTGGTGGTCAGTGGTTAACGCCTTTCTCCTCCTCCTCAAACCTTTACACCTAACACACCTCAGGTGGGGGAAAGGTGTTAAAAATAGTTTTGAAGGATTGGTTGCCACCACCACCACCACCACCATATCATTCAGGGTAGAAACCACCCCCCTTCATTGGAAGGAGCATCAACCAGTAACAATCACGATTGCAAATCCACCACCCTTTTCCCTTTCCCTTTCACACACACACATAAAAACCACAGTCTTTGGCTGTACAAAATACTCTGATTCTACTATTCAGAAACACTCAATTGAATATCTGAAAGGAGAGTAAAATGGCTGCTGTCAGTGAAATTGTGAAGATGTTGGCGAAGTTGTCTCTCATAGATGAGAATCGCTTAGTTGGTGATGCTGGTGATGCTGCTGCTGCTGCTGCCTTTGTAAGTATCCCCTCATTCACATAATTTTCAATTAGAATATCGTTCACCTCTTACGTCCTTCATGAAAGTTTAATTTCCATTCTTTTTCAGGAACATGGAAATGCAAATATTGGATTGGGTGCTGGCGGTGTGGAGCAGGGGCGCGGTGACGAGGGTTTCGATGAAGAATGCGGTGTGGGCGAATTGTGGATTCGGCTACATTCCGAGATGGTAGACGTGGCTGAAATTCGAGACCGGCATCTGGAGATGACGTTCTGCGTAAACGTTGCTATGGTGACGTTGGATACTACAGAGGGTTGGAGGCACCTATGCTATAGATGCTTCTTCCTCTATTCCCTCCGGCCCCTCGTCAGAGGCAAGTATCTACACGCCTCATCGCACACAAGGGCGACCTTCCGCGAAATAGAGAGGATGTACTCGTGTGCAGCGTGTTCGATTCCTCTCCACCAAATCCATTTGATGGACATGTGTACGACTTGTAATAACTTTGAGGAGAAATACCATAGATTTTAAGTAAAATAGATGTAGTTTTATTCACATTGTATATAATTTTCCTATTCAAATACTTTTGATTGAAATAAAGTTCATTTCGATGCATTTATGAAGCGATCTTATTTTATATATAAATTAGATTTCATTGCATGCCCATCACCATTCCAATTGAGGGGTAGTGAGTGGAGAAGTGGTAGAAAAACAAGGTGAATTCATTGCTTAATGGGTATTTATTCGAAATTATCGATTTTCACACTTCAAATAACTGCAGATTTGTCAATCCAAGAGTTGTGTTGGTTAGAGAATCCAAGCCATTTAACATATATTCTACATCCTTTCTCCTTCAAGACTTTCTCTACCAAGTATGCGTCTAGATTGGCGGTTTTCAATAACTCCAATTCATAAAATGATCCTTTGATCAACCTTCCATCCACATCTTCAAGTCTGTAAGTTCTGGGGTTGGTAGCATTCACTTTGGATATTTTGAAGAGTTCAGTGGAAAAATTTGCGGTATAGCCCTTCTCGAATACACCCTTATACTTGCTTATACGCACCACATCGCCAACGTGAAATTTTGCCTTTGGCACGATTTTTGGGTGGCTATAGGCGCGTAGTATTGTAGTAGCTGTTACGTCGGCGGGTTTCATACCAATTGTTCTATGTACCCTGTTATTATACATATTAGTTAAGTGCTGTAATTTATCACACCACTTGTATTCACCTCTTGCAGAAAATTCCTTATAAATCCAATTCTTTAGAGTTCTTATCACCCTCTCCACGATTGCGGCCTTCATCGTGCTATATGTGGAATAATGATTGATTTTATATTTAACCATCAATGCGGCGAAGTTGCTGTTATAGAATTCCTTTCCGAGGTCACTCTGCACATTTTTCGGTGAATAGTCAGCCTTTTTCAATACTCTCTCCATGGCCCGTGTAACTTCCGAACCGGTTTTATTTCTTATCGGTTCGGTCCAGATGTATTTAGAATAGCAATCGATGACGAATAATATATAACGGTAACCACTATTCTCCTTGTAATACGTTTGCATCTCAGCCAAATCAATTTGCCACAAGTCTGCAAAACCTTTTATTATAGTTCTCCTTCTCGCAAAGTTGCGCCTCGCAGGTTTATGTAATTCATCAACAATCTGTCTTTTGGTCACACTTATTTCCATTATTGTGCTATTTTTCAACCTCCGAACACTTGCGATCTCTTTGGTTCGCATTGATATACTAATGGTCTAGCTGTTTTAAATTGTGGTTATATATATGGTATCAATACACAATACCTTCTTCACGTAACTCCTCAATGATTGAGACTATTTCATTATCGTGCCCAGTATGACCGGCCATTTTCGACCCATATAATAGTCGAAGGCGGTCCACTAATTCTGCAGCCTCATTCCAATAGACGTACTCTTTCAGATGATTACTAGCAATCTTTTTAATAGATTCTGATTGCTTTATTCCCCCACCACCTTTCACTTTACGCTGCTGCTGACTCCTCATGTTAGGCGGTGTGCTAATTATTGGTTTGATTATTTGTAGATATTTCTTTGATTTCGTACTAGCATTCAAGCCTTCGCGTATATCGTAATCCTTATATGGCGCCCTTGTAGTTTGTAGTAAATCAGCGTATAATCGCATGTCTCGATCATCGACAGATCTTGGTACATGTTTCATGAATATAAGATTGTATAATTCATATGTAGCTGGAAACATCACACTCTTCTTCTTACTACGCCATAATTCAATTTGTCCATGAGGAAAACGAATTTTCATGTTACCCATCATCATGTCTCCCGTAGTAGGATCAATGCGAACGCCATATGTGGTATCATAATTGGGGTCTTTGGATTTCAAATTTTTCAAATGCTCTTTCAACTGTTCATCTAATCCACTAATGATTTTGCTGCCAGTCGGTGTTTTATCGAATGGCATGAGTGAAGATGATGATGATGATGATGGTGGTGGTGTATCCATCATGGTCACATAATTAGATCTCCCTTCTTCTTCACGTGATGGAATTTCAGCGAAAAAACTATGTGGTTTTATTGTGCTTTCAGGTGTTTCCATAGAATTTGATTCATTTCCCGACATTGGTGTGGAATGGAGTGTAGGTTTCATCATGGTTGGTCTACGTTGTTTGGTGATACTTTTCATTGTCGTTGCTGGAATATGGTTACTCATAGAGGTTGCTGCCGCTTTTGAAATTGTGTTCAATGGTTTCATCAGTGGTTCATACATTTTTTCCAGCACTATTTGATTACCTATACGATCACTCTTGAGACTTTTGAACTTTTTTCTCACTGCATCAGTTGCTTCAACGAGTTCTCGTTTGAGGTCAATTTCAGATGCCATTTCAACCTTTTTATCATTAGATGTGCTCATTGTCGCTTCTGGAGATTGAATGAATGGAATGCTGCTGAAATATTATGGATATATGAAGTTATCGAATCCTTTTCTATAGCGCCGCCCCTCATGGATTTCACTATCCTTATCGATAACAAGAAATCCATATTTATCAGTCCAACTTTGTGCACACATATCTTGAAATTGTTTGAATGTCACATCTGGGGATACGTGATCGGAAAAAATGTGGTGTAGATTCATGTCATCCTGTTTGAACATCACAATGAAGTTAGAATTGTCTCGAATAAGCTGTTTAGGCACTCTAGAATATGTCTGCGCCAAATAGAAACAATCCACGCTCTTATGTCGACCCATGGAGAAATACGACCTTATTACATCTTGTTTTTCGCAAATGACATCGTCGAAAATGAAAATACTATCAGGTTTGGCGTCTGCCGGTTCCACTATATCCACATTATTGTCGAAGGTGTGGAATCCTAGCCCTTTTATTGGCTCCAAAACTTTTCTTAGATATTCATACTTGGGTTGGTATAATGATTTTGAGTAAATGTAGATATTGGCGAATCGTAAACCATTTTCATTGGTGAGTAACGATATCATGACATTCGTTTTACCACAATTCGATGGACCTATTATGAGCCCGCGTATTGTATTTGGGAATAACACCCCATGGCGACGTTGTTGTATGATGTTATTTCCTAATCCCACTTTTTCATCGAAATTATCCACATTGAATATTTCTGTCTGTTGAACAATCCGCATTGTATGGTGGTTAGATGGTATATAAAGAATCACAACCTGTGTTCGACTCATTTATATTATGACAGCGAAACGTTGCACATCGATAAAGAATAATAATAATAATAATAATAATAAAGGGAGAAGAAGCAGACGGGGAAAGAAAAAGGGTGGTGGAGGAATTGTTAACACTATAATCAATAAGTTACCATTCGAATTACACATTCCTGGAGGCTATCAATATTGCGGCCCGGGAACACGCCTACAGAAACGGTTGGCTCGCGGTGATCCAGGAATAAATCAATTGGATAGAGCCTGCAAAGAACACGATATTGCATATCTCAAATATCCAAGCGACCTATCTGCCAGGCATTCAGCCGATAAAAAATTGGAAGAAGCTGCCTGGGAGCGGGTCAAATCAAAGGACGCTAACGTGGGGGAGAGGACTGCATCTTGGTTAGTTACCAATATCATGAAGGGGAAGAGGCGTTTTGGTATGGGGTGCAGTGATGGAGTGAAGCAGCGTAGAGTGTTGAGGAAGAAGAGGAAATCAAAGCGTAGTAGAAAAATCGCATTTGGTTCTGGTATAGTTCACAAAGTTCGCAATGTGGTAAACCGAATGGGTAAAAAAAGTGCTATCATCAAAAACTTAGCCAAAACTTCATTGATGGCGATTGGGGCTGCTCGAAAGTTTGTGAAAATTGCTGGTGGAAAAAATAATATCCGAACACCTAGAATAATACCAATTCCTAAGGTTGGTGGAATTCTCCCGCTTATACCCATTTTCGCGGGTTTATCGGCATTAGGTAGTTTGGCTGCGGGGAGTGCCGGTATAGCACGAGCCATACAATCCGCTAAAGAGAGTAGAGAGCAACTCTCCGAAGCAAATCGGCACAATAAGCATATGGAGGCGATCGCAATCGGAAAAGTTGGTAAAGGAGTCTATTTGAAGCCATATCGAAAGGGATTAGGTATCTATCTAAAACCCCATAATTCAAAAAACTAGATGATTTACCTCGGAGGGCTTTAACAGACATTGATCTAATAAAGCAGATAGATAGAATGAAAGTACCACACTTCCGAGGTATATTTATGAGAGATAACCTACCCAATTCCGGGCCAATGCGTATAGAATCAGCTATTCTGAATTTAGATAGCAGCAAAGGCAGTGGCACACACTGGGTTGCATATAAGAAACGTAATAGTGTAGTGGAATATTATGATAGCTATGGAGATTTACCACCCCCAAGGGAGTTAATAGAGTATCTGAAGAGGAGATCGAAACCGTCAAATGATATGAAAATCGTATATAACTACGAGCGACATCAAAATTATAATACAGTGTGGTGCGGTCATTTGTGCCTGAAGTTTCTCTCCGCAAATAGTTAGAGAAAAATACTATAATATGGATAGAGAGAGCATCAAACGAATGGGTCACTCATTACTGGCTTACTCAAGAGTGCGCTCTTTGTTGAAAATGAGTAGAGCGCAACTTGCCGACATGCCGAAGGAAGTCATCATCAGCTGCGCACCGCATGAAATAGCTTTAGTGTGGAAAAAGTTACCTGAACAATTACAGAACGATCCTGATATATCAAAATATCAATTTTGTATGGAACACTTCACGGAGGAGGAGGACAGCCAACATAGCGTTGATGCTAATGATGGACCAGTGCCGAGAAGATTATTCTGCTGTTTTTGCCAAATTAAAGATGTAAATGTTGTAGCTGAAAATAAATTTGATATTAATAATTAACTTTGCGAAAACTATGGCATTCTTCATTGTTGCAAGCAGCGATAAGGTTGTCGCTGTTGCTGCTGCTACATACATTGATGTTTGCCACAGTTTTCATAGTCTTTGATTAATCATGTCGCAAACTTTCACCATATCTGGGGATCGTAGTGTATTGAGCGCCAACTTTTATCCACCTATTGAACTCGATGCGAGGAAGACCTATGGATTAGGATTGCATGGTTTCTACTCATACAACTCCATACTCAATATAGATGAGCAGAATAATCGATTGGGTATCAAGTTCGGACCTACTTTCACACATGAAATGATTACGATACCACCGGGTGCTTATGAAATAGATGAGATCAATAAAGCTTTACAAATGGCTATAGCACGTAGGATATCATTGAATGGAGGGAGTATGGATGGTGTATTCTCTCTCCGTGCTAATAATAATACCATGAAATGTGAAATGAGTAGCATGTATGAGATAGATTTGGCGTCTGACACATCTTTAGCAAGTGTTTTGGGATTCGAGGAGAAAAAATATTCAGCCAACGTGTTGCATGAATCCACATTACCTGTGAATATAATAAAGGTGCGCCTCATAAGGGTGGATTGTAACATTACCGCAGGAGCATTCCTCAATGGGGAGGAGGTACATACGCTATATGAATTCGACATCGATGTGGAGCCTGGATATAAGCTATCAAAGGAACCGCAAAATATTATATATTTACCCATCAGCCCGACTGGGTGTCAGTTCATCGACAACATTACACTGAGAATATTGGATGATAGCGGACTCTTAGTCAATTTTCGTGGAGAAAAAATCATTGTAAAATTGGAATTGAAGCAGCTTACGTAACAATCCATCATTCCAGAAGGAAAATGGGGTTTTGTTTTGGGAACCAATCAAAACATATGTTCAGAACTGAAACTGCCACCTACCGTAAAAATATCAATAAGAAGAGAATGAAGAATGGTGATGTATTCATTCGTACAGAACCACCCAAACGAGTCAGACATAGGTTGTCTGCAAACGATATACACTTTTTGCAATCCATTGGTCTGAAGTTGCGTTGAATATCAAAAAAAAATTAGCTAGATATAATGGTTGTTACATCGTCTATAAGCAGCACACAATTGGAAGTGTTTGATGAGCCGATTTTGGATCATTCCCTGATCAGTCTACATGAACACACATACAAACCATATGGTTCACCATCATTCAAGAACTCGGATGAAATAAGGATCGCCGTCAACTTCCAAGATTTACTACTCGATATTTCAGAAAGTTATATCTATATTGAGGGAAAATTCACACCGAATGATCCTACTAAAACATGTTATTTATCCAACAATGCTTTAGCATTCCTTTTCGATGAAATACGTTATGAGATGGGTGGTGAACAAGTATGTATGATTCGAAAACCCGGCATCACCACAACCATGAAAAGTATGATTTCCTATAGTGAGGTGAATGCAAAATCCTTAGAAACAGTTGGATGGGGTCTAGAAAATGGGAAACAGTGTATTTTAGATGAAGCTAGCCGCGTGTTTAGCGGTAAGCTACCTCTCAAATATCTGATGGGGTTTGCTGAAGACTATAAAAAAGCGATTCTAAATATCAAGCAAGAGTTGATCCTCATTATAGCTCGTTCATTCAAGAATTCCTACATGGGAGAAGTTGATGCCGCATTGGAGATTAACAAAATCGAATGGAAGATAAGGCATGTGGCACCATCAGATAAACAGAAATTGAAGTTGTTGAATCGTTTGAATAGGAGCACCACTGCAAGAGTAAAAATTGCGTACAGGATGTGGGATCTTTATGAGCTACCAACAATCCGTGAAACAGCTTCCGATATTTGGGCCGTTAAAACAACCAATAGTCTCGAGCGACCGCGATTTATCATCATAGGATTCCAAAACTCCTCGAACACAGATGACAGGTCTAAGGATGTCACACAGTTCACCCATGCAGGAGTTAACAATATTCGTCTGTATCTGAATTCGGAAGTTTATCCATACGAACGATGGAACTTGGATTTCGATAAGAAATTGGATGCGGTAGCCTACTATGCATACGAAAATTTCCAGCGTAGTTACTATGGGAAAGATATGGGTGAACCAATGATGAGCATTGAAGAATTTCGCGCTAACCCGCTATTCATCATAGATTGCAATCATCAACCCGATGCAATGAAATCCTCAACTGTCGACATCAAGTTAGAGTTCGAAACACGTAAAACGAAGTTTCCATCTCACATCAAAGTTTACGCACTGATTCTCCATGATGCATATTTGACTTATAGTGCATTGGACGGTTCCATTCAGATGGGTGCTATATAAACACTTGAAATGCATCGTCAATACTTTTATGTTTATAACATTGGTTGTTTCTCGAAATATGTTGTAATACTAAATAAAAACCGAATGTGTTGAAAATGTTGCTTTATTTCACACTCCAATTAATTATCATCAATATATATATACAATGAACTAAGAGGATTCTTCAGCATCAGACGTCTCTGGAGTTATACCAATACTATATCTTCGAACGAGGTGGTTTGGTAGGAAATCTGAAATTTCATAAAGGAATTGCACCAAGTCCTCTTCAACCATTGCTTCCACGAATTCCTCAACATTAATGTTTCCATATTCGAATCGAGCACATAGTAGGAAGCCCAATTTGTATTGATTAGCTTGATTGTAGAGTCGTTGAACTTGTTCCTGATCGAAGCATACTCTCGTGTCATAATTCATTTCATATAGTGTTTTCTGCTCCAACTCAGTAAATCGGCATTTCAACCTCCTCACACCTGAGGTGATATCTTCCGCTATCGGCCTTGATTGACTGGTATAATGCATATCTGGATCATTCATCGGAAAAGTCTATGTATCCTGCAAAATAAATACATATTACGCATGTGATCGATGTTGGGTATCAGCTATCGATTCATGATATTTCTATGACATATCACTCACCATAATAATAATTTTCATCATTATCAATACGTGGTAAGTGTGAGTATGTGATATGTAAGGTTTACTATATAATATCCATGTCCCTTTCTAATATATATATATACTAAATCTATCGAATAAAATTAACTATTGAATGCTAATTATAATTATTCATACTTTTTTGCAATCAAATTTAATGAGAGCTCTGGTCTTGGCACCAGCAAATATTGGCTCACTTTGCCCCAAGTACGTTAGAGTATAAGACCCATTAGAAGAATTCATCTCATCGATATCGTTGTCTGTCAATTGATCTACAACTCTCTTCGGTAGCCAACATTTCAAATTCACTTCAGTCTCTTCATCATACAGAATCACAGTACCACTTCTACCGAATCTAGTTCCACATATGGAAATTTTATTGATTGTGTAACACTTATTGAGGGGTAGTGATGAAATTAAAATTTGCTTGATCATTTCATTATCTTCATTGATTTTTTTATTGATTGCGACCAAATCAATTTTTGCTACTGCCATTATTCCTCGAAGGTGAAAGGGGACTGGAAAGTATATGAATAAACGTACTTACACAAAACAGATCACCTCTTAGCACACTGAAACTATTCTAGGTAGGTATAATATTCAATATTATTACGAGAACTGTGTTCCGGTTAGTCGGCGAGACCGTATTTATAGAAATTAGGCATGTGGCGTTTCACACCCCACTAATTCACTAAAATGCCTCCAATAGGAAACAAGGTCGACAACGATTGAGTGTATGCGCATACAGGGTCGGGCATTCCACCCAAGGTTTCTCCTCTCAAGGTTACCCTTCTTCTCAAGGACACCACACGAGGTTACTCCCTCTCCCAAGGTCGACTCAGTCTTCAAGAGCGTCAACCACTCCTCCCTCAAGGTCGATCTCAAGGTCACCTCCCCCAAGGTCACTCCCAAGGTCACTCCGCCCAAGGTCACCTCCAAGGTCACTCCCGCCCAAGGTCACCTCCAAGGTCACTCCCGCCCAAGGTCACTCCCAAGTTCACTCCCGCCCAAGGTCACCTCCAAGGCCACTCCGCCCAAGGTCGCACTCCTCTGGCCTTGGGCGGAGACCCAGAACCGGTGAAAACTATCTACTGTTATGATTTTATGTTGAATCAAAGAAGTACAACCCAATTTATCTCCTTGTTGTTCAAAGTAGGATTTAACTAGTTGATCCAATCGTGATTGCTCTTCATCACTCAAAACTTCCTTTGGAATTACTTTAGTGACAGAACTGATGGTATTGATGCACGAGGAAGGATTCGAAAATGACCAGCAGCCACGCTTCAAATCAGGAATTAAGTTCATTGCCAACCAAAAGTCAACACCCAGTATGATGGAGTGATTTAGCTCAGGAACAACCAAAATATCTAAAATCTTAACTTTATGTTCTAATTTTATCGGTACAGAAATGGAGCCTAATACAACGCAATTCTGATCATTGGCAACAACGCAAGAAGTGATATTTGACTTATTTAAATTGAGACCTAAACCTTTTAACACATCCCATCCAATTTTTCCCATAACTGTATTATTTGCCCCACTATCTAACAAAGCTTTGAATTCAATCTCAAAAATTTCAACTGATAAATATGGTCGATTATCACCTTCACAGTGTGACAAAATATACGAGAGTACTGGCAAAATTGTTTGAAATGAGTCGACTACTAATTTATCAGAGCACATCACACGACTCCTTAACGGCTCTGTTGCCCGTTTCCCGAACAGTTAGGACAAGTTTTTACTGTGACTTCAGGCCTACCGCATTTAAAGCAATGTAACTTTTTGGGTTGTGTACACCTATTCCTAATATGTCCTGACTGACCGCAGTTTCAACAGGTTGGACCTGAAGAGGGTCTAGTAGCGAGCGGAGTAGACTGAGTCGGGTTAAGCCCAAAATTCATAGGAGCAGCTTGAATGAAACTGTTTGAGTAATTCATTAAATCTGAACTATGTGGAAACAAATTATTGGTTACATCAGCAGAAAAAGTAGGATTACTGGCATTACCGTCAACATCCCTGTGATTATTGGTAAATTTATTATGTTGTTGTCCGTAATCTGGAAAAGTAGGCTGTAAAGGAGCAGCATTAATGGCTATAGGCGAAACTGAATTTAATTCCAAAGTATTAGGTGCATTAGGAAGTGAAAAAGAATTTGATGTATAGTGCTGACTATTTTGGGTCTGTGGGGAATCAAAGTAGTTAGGATTTATCGAGGAGTCAACCGCTGCTATACGAGAATTAGGGGGTCGCTGATACTCCACTCCAGGTTCGACTGAGTACCTAGGACTCACTAAAGGTGCTCTATAATCTTGAGCGCTCTGATTGGCCTCTTCGATTTCCCTACCTATTGAGATTAATGTTGTTAAAGTATAGACACCTTTTCCCGCAAAAGCCATTTGTAAATATGGTAGCATTTTTCCTCTAATGAAAGCAACCCTATACTCTTCATTCGGTTTAGAATTCAGTTTATCGAATAGGTTTTCCATATATGAAATATAAATAATCACACTTTCATTCGGACCTTGTGTCCTTCTCTTAAGAGTATCCCAAATTTTCTCTTCGTAATTTCGAGGTAAAAAGCTATTTCGCAATGCCAAAACAAAATCATCATATGTTCTGATGTTACTGCGCGCAAAACGGAACCAAATAGATACGTCTCCTTCTAATAATTCTGGAATTGAATCAAAAAGTTGATTTTTGGAAATACCTCTAGAAACTCGCATGTCCTCTAGTTTTTCTAAAAAGTCAGTGACACTACTAGTACCATTAAACTTTAGTCTCCAACGACTCACATCCACGAATCGCTGAGGAGGTACACCAGACTCGAAACTAACACGAGAAATATTCCTGCTATCATTCGTAGTATGAAAATTGACCGGTGAAAAGGGATCTACTTGAGTCGTGCCTATGGTAGCGCAACGACTACTAGGGAGGTTTAATCCAAAATCATTAACATTTTGTGCTGGACGTACGGAAGTTACATTCATGTCACGCATCATTTCTGAAATTTTGTTCGTTAAAATTGAAACATCAATGTCCTTTTCCATATCTTGATCCAAGGTTGATTTAGGCTGGGAAGATTGTGCCGCCGGAATATTGAAATTTACATGATTACCATTAGCATTAGGTGCCTTTTCACTATAACTATTGACATGTTCCTCTGCTTCGTCAAATGAAATTAGATCATCTACAAAAGAATGGCTGGTGGAACTGGCATTTGGAGGAGTATTATTATTTGTGGGAACAGTATTACTGGCTGAAGTAGTATTAGATGATTTTCTCCTAGCAGCCCTATATGCACAATCTAATGCAAGTTTCAAATTATTGGCTACGGTGGTCAATTTCAATCTTTCTATCTCATCTTCCGGTATTCTAGCTGGAAGCCTATCAATACGTTTGGAGACATGAATGAGCCGCGATTGAATTTTTTTAAATTCATTTTCGAAATTGTCCTCATCAAATGTTTGAACATCTCCTAATAATTCAGTTACTTTATTATTAAAAATCAAAAGCACATTTTTAGGATCAAACTGCATGGTGGATGTTTGTAATGAACCTTCCTGTTCAGCCTGCAACGCAGCTCTTAATAGCACCCTTTTTTCCTGAACTGTTCCATTTCCTAGGCATGCACCGCGAAGCAAAAGTTCATAAGTTAGCTCATCGCTACGTAGTCTATTGATCTCCATGATAATCCTAAAATTTCTCGGTACCCCAAAAATCAGTTATAAATTCAAGTCCACGCCTGGCTCACTATAGAATAACACGATTGAAATTTTCTCAGTCTCAAATCTCGGCAATAATAAATTCGAAGTCAAAATAGGCTGGTAATAAGTATGAAATAATCGAAAATGATCGATAAGCAAAAAAAAATAGTTAATAATCTCAATCAAAAATTCAAAAAAAAATTCAAGATCAAATGTCAAATTCAATTTGAAATATCAGACAAAAAAAATATAGGGAAATCAACTATCAGGGAAAATAAAAATATTTGCACATGCAAACGACAGTTTGCATACCCCCTCCCTTCCCAGAGAAGAAAAAAAACGAACAAGGAAACAATCCCTAAAATTTGACAACACCTAGACGGATACACCCAGCACGCTGACCACCCTGTACAACAACAACACGACCTGAAAATTTTATGTTCACCAGAGTAAACCTCTAGTAAATAAGAAAAATATATATATATATATTATCAATTGTTTGATCTATTACTGTGAACCACCTGTATGTGTACGCCCTGTATATTGATATCCAATGATCAATGATAACAAATGTGAGTGTAATGGATTTTTGGAATGACCCTGTATAAATTAATTCACTGTTGTAAAATATACAATCTAATAAAATTGACAAATGCTATCTTCAAATACTGTATAACTGACTATATTATTTTATGACCTAACCCTGTACATTTCAGTATTCAAAATTCAAAAAAAAGGAAAAAAAAAAAAACCTTTCACTAACTTTTTGATTACATTAAGAATAATTAGCTGATGTTGGTATATTCCTTGTTTTTTTTTTTTTCGAATAGAAATTTAAGTTGTGAAGAAGAAATGTACCTGAAAATTGAATACCCTGTACAATTAAAAATTGACGATAGGTTGTTCTCAAAAGTCTATACAGAATACACAGGTCATTAGAAAAATTGTCTGAATTGTAATCTTCTATTAATCTCTCCTGATCATCAACTCCAAAAATAAATGGTAATTTTGTCCAAACACCCTGTCGATTCAATGTTTCCGAAAAAAAAAAGCGATTCACAGTATAAAATAGATTCAAAAATATACAGAATTATGTGAAATTTAAGCCAAATTGGGAAGTATAAATTTTCAAAAAAAAAAAATTCACTACCACCAATTATTACTTCATAAGTCCAACATATTCACCCTATTGTGCCACTGATAAACGTTGGGCGCCACTGTTATGCCTTTAAATCTCAGGGGGTGAGTAGTAAAAAAAAGATGGAATAGAATTTTATTTACCCCTGAGTTTGGTTGATGAATTACCTAAGATTTATTAGGTGTTTTAAATCTTAAATGTATTGACAACAGAAAAAGTGTTTTTAGTGCCCAGTTTGATACCGTAGAAACTAGACACTGGTAGTTCAGCGGGACAAATGGGTGGGTACGTTAGGCTTAGTAAAATACTAAGTTTGATAGGGATGAATATGCTTTTAATCACAAATAAATTCTGAAATGACAAATAATGTGACAAATGATACTATAGTTGGCTCAAAGACTTCCAAAGTAACTGAGTATCAATAGCAATAATGCCTGAACAGTGTACAATTATTGCAACAACAAGAAATATAAATTGACTGACTGAAATCAACTCTTCAGATCAGTGTAAAATAGTACAATCACTGCTCAAATTCAAATCTCTGAGACAGTATGATAATATATAGCTTATTAATCAACAAAATAACTCAGTAAATCAGTATCAATGAGACAAAAGAAATAATAAGGCCTATTTTACCGCAGTGCACTTTTGGTTTACAGGGGTATATTTTGTAGCTATACTGAGTGTCTAATAAATCAATGACATGTTGCAATTATATTATGTTGAATGAAATTTAAAACTGATGAATTAAGGTTGGTGGTAGTTTATCCCAAGTAAAATACTATTCCTGATGGTGCATGGAACGAACTCACCAAATTATGAGCAGGTCCTGATGTGTATCATCTGGCTCTGGTGTACAGGGGGATCAGGTACGTGAAGTCAGGCAGCGTCAGGTGGTGTCTCCGGTGTGTCACCCTTCAGCCACAAACGAGCAGGCCCCAAAAACGCGAATTGACGCAGCGAAGCGTTGACTGCCGACGACTATAAGACAGTCCCAGGTCTGAGCTGATGGGGCGCAAAACTTGAGTGCGACAGTCGGGAGAGGAGGCTTTGGCCCGATAAAAGGAACCCTAGATGGAATGACGACAATCGTGCGTTATTTTACCAACACAAGGAATGACAAGAAAATAGCAGCTGATGATTAAAAGAATATATAGTACCTTGGATGTTGTGTGGGTTCCAGAAGTGGTGATGTAGGTCGGCTCGGCCACGTGGATTTCAGCCACGAAGAATCCCTCTATAGAGGCAACAGGAATCCCATCATCCCAGCGATGATAATGGATATCCCAAATTTGAGATCTTTTCCTAATTAATCCCAACACTAAGTAGTGGAAAATCGAATATTAGACAAATTCGAAATTATTCAAGAAACAGATCTCACGGCTTACTTTTGTGACCAGGCTGGTAGACTGCTGCAGACAAAATGGTGCCTATGAAGATCGAAGGGGCTGTCCTTGCCACATCTCACCGGAAGATCACCCTTTTTTGTGTATCTTCCCCTATACTCCCACACACATCAATCACCGGACGATATAAAATTATAGGCGGGAGATATCCCCGCGAACACCCTGTACATGGCATTTCTACCTCACCATGGTAGTGAAAACTATGTCGATAATATCAAGAGAGGTGTCTAGACCATCAGAAAAGAAGGAATATCATTAAATCACCATTTATTTCAAGTCAGAATATATTATTGCCAGTTATTATTGTTTGGATTTGAAACTTCAAATATTCAAATGCGGTCATGCGCAACTGAGGTTCATTGTAGACCTGAATAGTGGGGCGAAATACGTCATCATCTTCTTCCCGTGCGATGACCCTTTATCACCATGTAACATAACCCATAACGCCCATACTTACAAGGAATTAGTGCCAAATCAACAAACAGGTACATAATGGCGAAGATACGGAGTGCCAAATCATCATAACGAGATATGGTGCTGATTGTGAGCCGTTAGAGTCCGTATTCGTGATGATAGCAAGGGAACTATGGGTCAATGTTCCATGATGACAATGTCGAAAATTCGAGAAGATGCATGCAGAGGTTCGCAAATAGTGGTCATCCGTCATTAGTGTCATTACCGTCAATAGAGACTAAACGTCATCAAGCTGACAGTGACATTTTCAATAATTACAATAATTACATAACAATGATATTTATTTGGAAATATAACGGCAACAATAATTACAAGAATGATACTCGAAATTCAAGATGAAATTTGGCGAAATACCTGTGGACTGAATCAGTCATGTGCGACAATTCCAGGAACCAACTACCTACCTACCAAAATTTGTAAACAAAACATTCTGACCAAGAGGTATGCAATAACGATAACTAGTAGGCTAAAAATCACAATATAATTCCTTATTTACAGCAAAAATTGAGTTAGAATCAATAACAACGAACAGAGAAATACCAATCGATAGCCAGTAGTAAACATCACAGATGAATTCAATTATGAACCAATGAAAAAGAGAGTGAAAAGTAGGTGAACTATAATGCATAGCTCTGTTTTCTGCAGTATTTTCGTAACGTCATGAACGAAGTGTAACACATCACACTATCAATAAAAATGTTGTTATTTCAAACAAATTACTTTGTTGAACAGAACTCACAAATACATAATATCGAATAAATATTTTGTTGAATAATTATCTACTTGAATTCTTGCCCCCAGGTGGCATTTCTTCCAACCTTTCCATGATCGCCTCGATTGGGGTGTACATATGCCTACCTGAAACATCCGTTCATATAATTATATAAGGCTGTCCTAGAATTTATTATGATGCTTACACAAGCTAATAGTCTTGAATCAACTAAGGAAATTGATCTCTTATTGCTCTTAGTTTTGAAATTCAGTTATTGGATTTTTTTAAATATTATTCAGCACAATATTCTGTGAATTCTAGATACAAATTGGTTGATCGAAGAATATATATTGTTATTTTAACATATTCACTCTCTGGAAAACTGACAATTTTGTGACTTGAATGAATATAATCATTTCAATCAACTGAATCGTTCATGAGAGCATATATTGTATTATAGGAACGAAATAGTCTTTGTTTATTCAACCAATTCGTGCTGTTTATTTCAATCATTAATGAGTAACATCGAATAAATTTTGAATTGAATACTTTCAAGAAACATTTGTTGCGGTGACAAAATATTTTGTCGTGGATATATTATGACACTCAGATTTTGTTGCATTTACAAAAATTTTGTAGTTTCAAACAATTTTTTTTTCTGTGTATTCATTATCTGTCGAAACACTCACCAGTTATAATAACTTACATTGCAATGACTGGTTGAACGTACTACATCTCAGTGAATTTTCTAACAATATTTTATATTGAATATTCATTGTTAGTTCAAAAATCGCATGCCAAATCGGTTTCAATCTGAAGCGATAAAGAATGATCTATTGCACAGAGAAAAAACTTTAATAATGGTTATTAAACATTTAATAGTCACAGTTAAAAACTTGAATACTATATGGGACAGATATACAGTATGATAGTGGTAGATAAAATATTTTTCCTGAATCGGTATACCTGCAACAGATACTCAATTATATAGTTCATTGATCGTTAATGAATAAATATATTTAAAATCAACTCAGGATTATTAAAGTGTTGAAAAACATTGATTAGACAGTTTAATTACCATTGAACATTGAGTAATTCCCTTTGAAACATTGCTATATTATCTTACAGACTTCTTCACCTGTTGTAGGTGCACACTTCGATGATAGTTATTCAATAGTTTAATAAGTTTTCAATACTATATAGTTGCCACAGGTGAAAATAAAGCATGCTGTTGCAGAAAAATAGGTAATATTCTCTTAGATATATCTAACTGATGTTAGGTACATCCTTTAATTACTACCATTGAAGAATACAATTATTCCAGAAACATTATTAAGTTGTCCTCGGATCATAAATTACTCGTCTCTGGAACATAATTAAATTATCTCAGATGTGCAATTCAATCGAAATATTGGGGATGTTCAGTGTGCATACCTGAAAAAGGAGTTCAGAAACGATCATTCTGATTCCTGATTTTCAATGGCCTGGATATAGGAAAAATCAAAGATATTGTCTACGAGTATCAAGTGCGCCCGTGAAAAACATTGAAAATCATGAATCGGAATGATCATTTCTGAACCACTTTTTTAGATGATGCAGACCCATAGACATTTATTCCTGAATAACAAAAAATGATAAATGAGAATATTCAAATCATTTGGTATTATTTTTGGTTAACTTTTTATCATTTATCAACATTTCAGAATCAATTTTTGAAAGCTGTTGCATATCGTTCAATTTGGATATGTGCTTATTGTTGAATATTGAAGCAAGAAATATTTCATATTTTCAAGGTATCACACAATGGGGATGGTGTCTATAGAAGAGAAAAAACATTGTACAAAATATAGGTACGACATTATATAATATATTTTAGTCATTTGTAATTTCAGTACAAACTACATGAATAAATGAACTTGAAATGATTATTTTCAATGTACAATAGTTGTCGAACTGACTCATGTACAAATATATTTCAGACGTTGATGGAGTATCTGCGGGCCGCGGGGGTACTAGGTCCACTTGAATTTAGATCAAGTGGCATCAAGTTCCAATCAGGTACATCATTACCATCAGCACCCTGAAATTTGAAAATTCCTCTATATAATGTGTTAAATTTCTCCTATTATTTTCTTGAAAATTCAAACAAATAATCCTATTTCAAGAGATTCATTGGAAGAATAAACTCTTAACAGGTAGCAAACGTCCCGTGAGCCCATCCAAGTAAGGCCATTCCTTATAAAACTCTACTTTGACTCAAATTCAGGGACACCGAATAAGAAAAATCAAGATCCGTTTCCTGTAATTTTTTCCCGTGTACCTACTATCAGAAATAAGATTTTTTTGCAAACATTCACAGTAGAGAGTCTTTTCATTTTGATATTTCCCAATTTATTTCTCGGCTTTTGTGAAATATAACTATAAAAACTCCTCTGTTTCGGTAATAACTTGAGATCAATTCATTTATTTTTCTGAGATTATATATTTCTTTGATCTTCAACAAAATTTGAACTACTTAACAAGTGACTTCCTACTGAGATTTCGACACCATAGAGCACACTCGATAAAAATATTGAGAGATCATAATCAAATAGGAGATAATTTGAAAATATAACCTCTTCAAATGAAAAATAAATGGCACGAACCACGAATAAAACGGACATATAATATCAGATGTAACAATCAATTGCAAATGATCAACCAACATAAGGAACTAGAGGGTTTAGAATCATTTTCGGAAGGAGAAAAACATATCACTAGAAAACGTGTGTGCTCAAAAAGATTTCTTGTTGCACGGAGAAAAAGGAATGGTATATTACTCACCAAGAAAGAAAGAAGAGTTTTGCGTAAACTTCGCCAAACCCTGCTGTTTCAAAGTGTCATCGATGAACTGCTTATGCTGCTTCTATTTTTCAATTCTCGACCTGGGGCTAGTCGCTCCATAGTGATAATTTCACTGGGATCAATGTTTTTGGAATAGTCACAATCACTTAACTTACATGCACAACACAAATGTTCCAGAATAGAAAAAGGCACGCATAAGTGTTCGCAAACACCAAAGGTACATATTCTTAGTACAGATACAGACTCAGAGTTCATTAATGGAATGAAGTACAGAAGAGTTGCGCAGTCAGCTCGTGGCGTAATCGTGGGTATTCGAAACTAGCCGAATGATGACGAAACAGAGAAATCAAGTGAACTGTTACCTGTTGTTATTAAATTGGTAATAATGGCAGAATTATTCCTTCCACTCATAGAAAACAAGGATTGAGGGACAATTATATTAATGTTAGGTGGATTGTTGTGTACTGAGTATTAAACACATCGATAAAAATTAATCAACCACAAGAAAGATGGCCTGTTCCAGGAGCATAGTTAACCTGCCACTGAAAGTCGATATCAGAAAAAAAATTTCACCTATTGTAATGGTACAAAAGTTCATTAATATATTTGTGGGTATTAAATTTTACTCAAGTGTACTTGTGTACCTGGACCGTTTTTCTCTGTGTGCATAAAAACATAATATTATTATATTTGATAATTCTCATCCCTAATAACACAAGTATGTCCCATGGATATCTTTAGGACGTCCTGTCAGGACATTCAGGACGTCCGAATTCAGTACCGTGGACGTCCATTGGACGTCTGTGGGATGGACAAATGTTTCACTTGAGGACTAACTAGGGACGTCTTTGAGGGATGTACCTGGGACAACTATGGGATACCTATATCCCACAGTATACTTCATCAAGCACTACGGACGACATCCTTAGGACATTCGTTGGACAACCCATTAGCAATGCTTAGGGATATCAATTGAATGTCCATAGGATGTCCCAGGGACGTTTGAATTATTCTTGAATTCGAATTTTCCTGGGATCCTCTTGGACCAGATCTTGCATAACTGATGAGGACATCCAGTTGAGTTGATGGTCCGTAGAAGGTCCCCAAATAGATCCTGAAAACGTTCCGAAGGATATTCAATGGTCTTACTTGGAGGACATAAACGGGGAGTATTTATAGCCTACGAGCAATGATTCGTCGGCGAGGTGTAAGTTAACGTCCTCGCAGGGACACTATATTTAAAGTACCGACTGAGACGTCCGAGGGACGTGATTTCTAGGACATTGGAAGAGTACAGTTCATGTACGAATTAGGGCATCCGACGGATATCCCTTTCGATTGTTATACGATCCTGGAAATATAAAGGGCGTCTGTGGAGGGATATTTGAAGGAATTTACTAACAGGAACATATCATGGATGTCTGAAAGGGACAATATATAGGATCTGAAGTCATGTCAGAATATGTACTACTCAGGAAATCCGATGGATGTCCCAAAAAGAACGTTTTAAATCATATCCCATCAGCGACATGCCAAGGACGTCCTTGCATGGTCAATCTTCAATATGTACCACGTGGGACATTTCAGGGATGCTATTTCTAGGACTTTTGAGATGGACGTGGACGTCGTTGCTCGAACATTGCATGAGATGAGCGGGATGGGACGTCCCAAACACACTTATTTTTGGTCCGAACATTCGGACTTGAGTGGTACCAAATAGGGACGTCCCTAGGACGATGTGTGCTATCAGGGATTATACCTGTCACAGAAAACATATTATATCATTATCCTCAGCCCAAGTTTCTTGTATTTCATGGACGGACTCTGAATATACACGAAACTTGTCCTGTGAATGGAAGAGTCAATATTATATTGAAATATACTACTAACTATAAATACTATTCCGCCAACAATATTTTGTATGTTTCAACAGTTGGCATATGACTGGATCTTCAGACTCTGATATTTGATGTCGACCTACCCATCTATTTTAGCAAACAAAGGATTCGTCCTATGAATGAAATGAAAGATATGTTGATCCATCCAACATCTTGTACTTATACACTCACCTCAATAGTATCGAAAATTGAAAAAATAACTGATCACGGCTTGAAACAGAAACGAGACTAACTGATTCAACGTCCTCACATTTCGATTACTATGAACCTAATCAAATCAAATCAAATAAAAATATGCTTCATTGTCACTTAAGAATGTAATCCTTGTAGACAAAGCTGAATAGGTTATAAAAATAAAATAATAAAATAATGTATACAACAATTATCAACATAAATACAGTTTTTCACAAACATGTGCACACATAAGACTTCGTCTAAAATACTTGTTCATGAAAATCATTAACATTATAAAACACATAAAGGACAAGTTTTTCAATTCCTTCCTGAATTTTTTTATATCCGAGATAGATTTAACAATAGTTGGGAGGTGATTGTACATTTTCAGGCCATTATATAATATGGAATCTTTTATCAGTGAACTGCAGGGCCGGGGAAGCTTCACCATCCCTGACTGGCGTGTGTTGTAACATGAGTTCACGACTTCGTAATTATCTCTGGTTTTGTGAATCAAACACACCGACTCTATAATAAACAAGGATACTACTGTTGACACTCTGTGCTCTCTGAATAATTCTTTACAAGAGGTTCTTGAATTAACTTTGCATACATATCTTAATGCCCTTTTTTGTAAGATGAATGTAGACTGTAAGTTATGGTTGTTACAAGTTCCCCAAAATGCAATTCCGTACCTCAAATGGGATTCTATTAGAGCGTAATATGCCGTCATAGCAGCAGAATAACCTAACTCGTTTGATATCAATCTGATACCATAGCATCCTGATGCAAGCTTATTGCATAAGTGTGAAACATGCAGATCAAATTTCAGTTTTTTGTCCACAAAAAGACCAAGAAACTATGCGTTCAATTTATTTTCTGTAATTTGATGATCCAGAGATAAAAGAGGCAACTCACATCGGAATGTTATCAGGTTCGTTTTCTGAATATTGAAAGAAAGTAGGTTCGATTTGCTCCATTGATGGATAATTTCGACGTCTTTGGTTATTTTAATCAGTAGGGTCTTCACAGATCTATCACTCCATAATATGGTAGTGTCATCAGCGAAGAGAGTTATTTTCCCGGATATATTCAATTTAGTCATATCATTGATATATAGCAAGAACAGCAACGGCCCAAATACCGAACCTTGAGGTACTCCATGATGAATATTTGAGGTATCCGAGGTGACATTATTGATACGTACCAGTTGTTTTCTATTATTCAAGTATGAGTTCATCCATTGCAAGCTTGAATCACTAAACCCATAGTAATGGAATGAGTTCCTTCAAATTCAATCACTTTCACCAACGATCACAAATACACGAATTTTTCGGAAAGAGATCTAGTCATAAGTATCGAGAAAATATTAATACCCAGACTCAAGCTATTGTTGAAATCGAGGAATTTGTTGACAAATCTCGAACATAATCTGATGAAAAAAAACATTGAACTGATAATTTACCAACAACTATATGAAGGTATATCAAAGAAATGTTTATCCATATAGAAACTATGTGTTTTTGATAAGGAACAACAGGAATAATAAAATATATCCTGTCATTCCAGATTGCTTCAAGGTTTATGCTTTTTTGAGAAGGCCTTCCAGTTATAGCATTAATAAAACCTTGCAGATTGACAACGAATACTATCGACAACATTATTGGAAGTTATAGTAGTAGCGGAATAATGAAAATATTGATGAATTCATAAAAATATTGTCAACCATGATGCAAGGAATTATGAGGATATCATCATTTTCACTCAGAAATTATACTCTTGTTCAGTTCCAATAGCACTCACCATTTTCGAGATAAATCGGTTTCGATAATCTGCGTAACAAAAATAGTGCTTTTTCCCTATATAATAAAGTATCAAATCCTCCCAAAGATTATATTTCGATGGAAAAATACCCATCTTACATCATCTACCAGTGATGTTCGACTCAGAATGAGAGGAACAAAGGAAAGAATAATTTCAAACATATTATAGTAGGTACCCCATTAGGAAAACTCATTATTTTCATTACGCAGCATACTTCGAAAATTGCTCAATCTCGAAAATGGTGCTATCAAATCTGAAGAGAAGTATAATTTTCAGGTGAAAATGATGTTATTTCCATATTTTCTGGTCAAACTGCCGGAAGATGCATGCACCTATTTCTCAGGCCCCTGATCAACATTTTGGGAAACTCTCAACATTTTCGAATCGAGCATGAAAAGTGATATATATAATATATGTGAGTACGAAATTCAGTTATCTCAACACGAAGGATTTCGAGAATATTCACGAAGAACATCATCTTGGGACCTTATTTTGTCCACCTACCTCTCTTCTTTTCAGCATCATTACCATTGAGAATGAATTCGAGAAAAAGGTATCGGCTGATTGGAATTTGAAATTCATTAACTTTTTTATGAATAAGTGATACAACTCGATTATATCCAGAATGAATAATAGCACAATAATATAATAAATTGAATTTACCGAAAAACTGCGAATGATTGAGAAGAAAAAATCATCGAATACTCGTAAGGAATCTGCATATAAATTGAATCTAAACAAGGCATGAAAATCGGATCGAGGGGCTTTGGCTCAGTGCCATCATCTGCAACACCCAATATGGAATTGACTAATCACGCTACTCGATGATAGTATTTATAGTATTTATATTATAATGAAAATTGAGACAATTTGTATTCCTTTTTATAAACATACGTAGTATGAATCACATCGTGCGCTTCTATGTAAACTGAATCGTCACAATGTTTGGTTAGTGTGGAGAGTACCTACCAAATAGGTTATTCTGCATTATGAAACTAAAAAACTCTTTGAATGACCCATTTACATAAAATGTCTTGCTAGATATCAATTATATCTTGAAGTTAAGGAACATGTGTTACTCAGTGAATTCTAATCACTTCCTCTACAAGATATCGAAATGGAAGTGAAGCTATATTCATTGAGAATCAATTCTTCCAATGCTCAGAAAGAATAATGAACTTAATCGGCATTCTGATAGTGTTTTATGAATTCGTCGACTGAAATGATTCTCATTCCAATTTTTGAGATCTCCTGTCCTCGTGTCTATAATTCAAAATGGTCAGTATAACTACCATATACTCATAGCAAAAACAAATCACATTATCCACATCTGAGTTTTATCAGTAGGACCAGAAGTTGAACTAAGACAGCATTGGGAAATACACACTTTACTCTCAACTGGCCCAGTGATCTATCGGGAAAGCGGGAAAGCTATAGGGCGGTGACGCGATAGAGTGACATTATCATCGACGAGGAGTTTGAGTTGAATGAAAATAAAATTAATACATATATTTATATATACAGGGTTGCCCAATGTTAGACAACCTCACTTAAGGGATGGAAATTAGAGGGTTGGAAGTGAAGGTACTCTGAGGAAAGGATTTTTGACGAGCATTTCAAAAATGAAAACTCACTATCATGCAGGGTCTCAAGATTTACAAGACATAGCTCAGAATGCGTTGGAAATATCATAGAATGGTGACCTATTCGCTTACATCTCACATCCCAGATAGCACAAATTCCTTTTGAGGCCCTTCTGAGGCGTTCACAATCATGTCCTCAGGACGTCGAGAGCGAGCCTGAGGACATTCTCAAGACGTCCTCCTGTTACCATTCTCTACATACTAAAAACGTCTCAGAACATCCCTATAAAATCTTTTGAGACAACCTCAGGACATCATGGTAACAACTTGAGGCGGTTTTTGATGATGTTTCAAGGAGGTTCAAGATTTATGGGAGAATATTATTTGTATACAGAATGAGTCACTATAGTGTGTTCTCCTCCGATATTAGCCAAACCGTCAGATATATAAAATGAAAATTCAAGTACAACAGTAATAGGGTTTCATAAGAACAATCACCTAAAGTTGTTTTCATATCTATAGGGTGTTCGAATTCCAAGATATCGGTTGATGATTGGTATTTTTCAATGGAACACCTTGTATATTATTGCATTTTTGAGTTTTCCCTGAAGAGTTGATTCCATCAATGCATCACACTTGGTGTCTAGTGGAAATTATTACAGAGATATAGGGTGTTGACAATTGAGATTCTTCACATGTAGGATTTTTTGTGTCAAAACGGCTCACATGTTCATGTCATAACTTTTGATTAGCTATCTACTGATATTTATTTGGAACAGATACAATAAGCTGACCAGTATTCTGAATGTTAACCCACCCTCTATTTCTTCCGATTGAATGTCAGTAGATAGTAAATCGAAAGTTTATAAGGATATGTGAGCCGTTTTGACCAATATTGAATAGTTTCCACAAAAAAAATCCTAAAATTGAAAAATCTTGTTTTTGAACACCCTATATCTCTGTGATCATTCCCGCTAGACCCCAAGTGTGATGCATTGATGGAATAAGCTCTTCAGGGAGAACCTAAAAATGCAATAGTATACAGGGTGTCCCATTTGGAAAAAAAGAATCATCAGTCAATATATCTTGGAATTCGAACACCCTACAGATATATATGAAAACAATTCAATGTGAAAGTTCTCATGAAACCCTATTACTGTTGTACTCGAATTTTCTCTATTTATCTGATGGTTTGGCTAATATACAAGGATAACACACTATTGGCTCACCTTGTATTATGCAAATGATAATTTCTTCAAAATAATATGGATCTCATGATATTTGCAAGATTTCCCTCTATTTATAATAGGTTCAAATGAAAAACCAAATGGAAAACTCACATTCTATTATTTATAACTCATTCTGAAAAATTTCAATTTCCTTTTCGAAGAAATGTATTTCAGCTTCTTGTTGAGCACTACTAGAAGTTATTGCCTATTGATAGTTATATTTCTCCATGTTGTTTTTGATTTCTGAACTCTGGACATTCTGATGCAGAATAATCAACTGGAAGTTGAAGCCTTCATGCAATATTTTATAGATTCTGAAGAAGCAAAACTATCTTGGAATGAAAATATCATCAGGTTTGTGTTTTGCATAACCTTCTGAAACAAACAATGTATCAATATTTCATGTCCAGTACTTACTATCAATGATATGATTTATGTAGTTATAAGTACCAACCGTTATTGAATCTACTGAAAGTTCAAGTCTGCATATGTACAATCTTTCATAATTTCCAAAGCCAAAATATCTTGGAATAAAATATCTCTGCTCTGATGATTTTGTGTTATCAATAACCTCCTGTTCCAGTCCCTACTATATCAATGATTTGATTTAGGTATCTACCTTTATTGAATATACTGAAAGTGCAAACATGCATACGCAATCTCACATAGATTTCGAAGAAGCCAAAATATCTTGGAATGAAACATCTCTGCTCTGATGACATCATCAATCTTGTGTTCTCAATAACTTCATCTGAAACAAATAATCAACCTATCAACATTCCATGTCCAGTACCTACTATATCAATGATTTGATTCAGGTACCTACCTTTATTGAATTCATACTGAAAGTTCAAGCTTCCATACAATATTTTATAGATTCCGAAGAAGTAAAGCTATCTTGGAATAAAACATGTTTGCTATGATGATATCATCAAGTTTGTTTTCTCAATAACCTCCTGAAACAATAAATAATGTATATGAATGTATCAATATTTCATGTCCGGTACTATCAATGATTCTATTTAGTATTTACTCACCATTGTTTCTTGCTACCTGAGAGAAATGTCATCAACAGAGATTATCATCCTTTTGTTATCTTTTAATTCTGTGCAATAAGTTCTTCTCGCAATCATTTTGTGAAATAGGAATTTGATGTAGGTATTCAATGAATACTCTAATAATTTTGATATAATCATTAATATATTATGATGTATCTTGAACAAATCATGACTATCATGAGACATAACCTCAATTCTAGTTCTTCTTTTTCTTCCTTTTGTCTTCGATGACACGTTATTTCATGGAATGTCATCTGAAGACGTCCGTAGGCACGAAATTCTTTACATCCTCAGGCTGTCACTGAAAGAACTCATTTAGGACAATTACAGCGCTAAATTTACGCCTGATGATGTTCTTAGGTTGTAGAAAATAGAACGTCCTCTCCAGGCGTTTGGCGACACATTGAGGATGACCTTAGGCGAGTGTGTGCTATCTGGGATATATGGCAGCAATCTATTGAAAAATATAGTAAAACCTGAGCCGTGGCACTTGATATCTCCAAGGCATTCGATCTAGTCTCGTACCACAGGCTCCTCGCCGAGCTTCCATCTCATGACTTGCCGTCCCAGCTATGTTCTCTGCTAGCTAGTTTTCTCTCAAACAGGTCTCTCCATGAAGTGGTCGACGGAGTTCCTTCTGACTCTCTTATCATAAATTCTGGAGTTCCGCAAGGATCAATTCTAGCACCAACACTATTTATACTCCATATCAACGATTTTTTGGAAGCAACTTCGTTTTCAGTACACAGCTTCGCGAATAATATAACCCTCCATACCGCCTTCTCTTTCAGGGCTCCAATACCAGCCAGGCAAATCAGAAACGAACGAGGAAGCAACAATTATTGTCGAATGGGGATTCAATAACTTGGTAGATTTCAATGCAAACAAAACACAAGCATGCCTTTTCTCTAGAAAAGCCGATCTCACTGTGTCCAACCTAAGCTTGTCAGGAGTAATCATACCTTCGAAGACATCCATTTCGATGCTTGGTATTACTATCAGCAATAACCTTTCATGGGAAAATCACGTGAGATCAATTGCTAAAAGTGCATCCCGAAAACTGTTGAATTCTGTCGAAAAAAAGGCAATTTGTCTCGTGGGTGATGCCTCTCTCACAAACTCACTCACTTCTCTGGACCACCGTAGGAAAGTTGTCGATCTGACTTTATTTCATTGATATTTTCATGGACGATGCACTTCTGAAATATCAACAATTGTTCTTTCCTTGGCAGTCTCCGCGAGATCAACCCGTCGATTTGAGGCTTGGCACCCCTTTGTGATCACTTCGGAGTCATGCAGAACATCTCTTTCCAAAGACTCGTTTATCCAACGAACAGCGAGGCTCTGGAACACAATGCCGAGGAAGGTGTTTCCCGAAGCATAAGACCTCCAGAAATTTGAGGAGAACACCAATTCCTCCCCCATTTCTCTCGGTTCTTACGATGTTTTCTGAACATTGCAGGATTTCCTTTCTCGTGGGAACCAGATAATAAAAAAAAGTTGAGTATGACTTGCAAATTTTGCTTTCGCTTGGCTTTGCTAGACGCTTCGCCTCACAAATGCAGAATGAAATCATGTTACCGGTAGCAACGAGTTCACCAGTACATCGTTTGAGTTTGTCGTCTTCAACCTTGGATTTCCTGAAAAACAATGAATCTTCTGGATTGAATGCGCGTTTCGTGCGATTTCGTTTCTATCTAATACAAGCCAGCAAAGTATTTCCTCCGTCAGTTTGTGATTCACGAGTTTGTTCAAATAGATCATCATCATTGAAGTTGATACTATTCACGTGTATGTCGGGTAAATCGATCTTATAGAGTCATCAAGAATTGGACTAGGAGGTCAAAGTCTGAATGCTTGACATCAGGTGAATTAGTATCACCATTGAGTCGATTACATGGGTATATCAGTGAATTAGTAGCATATTACCATTTCTTCATTGTTCAGTGTGAATTATAAAGTTCAAATCTCTCAACTACCAAATTTAGATGTCTCATATGCTCTTTTATTTATTTTATTTTATTTTTATTTATTGAAGTGATACATCCAACAGACTAAAAGTCCAATTACAGGAGTATATAACAAGAGGAGAATGAGCATCACACACTTACCTAAGCATAGTATAACACTATGACTATAACATAAATATCTATTAGTATGATAATAAACAGAAAATAAGAACACTATTTCAACCAATGATTATGTTAGTTTGATATGAGCCTATACAGATCTTTTTTGAAGTGACCAGAACTCAAAAAAAATATATCTACTGAGGGTAAATTATTGAAACATCTACACATATAATTAATACCATTTTGAAAATGATGCTGCGAATTAGGTACATCAATATGGAAAGTTAGGCTAGTTCTAGAGACTGAGCGAGGTACATTGAGATTTAAGAAAGACAACAAAGTTGATGAATCGATTTCATTGTGGATAAGTTTATGGATGAAGGAGAGAGCAGCAATTTCACGACGTTTTTTTAAAGAGACAATATTGAATTCATTCAAAAGTAGGTGATAATCATAGTGTCTCACAGGATACGAGCCGTGCACTTTGAAATAAATGAATTTTAAAAATTTACGTTGAATGTTTTCAAGTTTGTCAATATACTTATTATGATAGGGATTCCATATTTGGCTGGCGTATTCCATTTTCGTCCTAACCAAAGAGAAGTATACACATTTCATTGCTTCGACTGATTGAAATTCTTTGCAATTACGTATAACGAATCCGAGTAGGCGTGTTGATCTATTAACAATATTTTCTATGTGGGAAGAGAATGTCAACTTCGTGTCGAACGTTATTCCCAAATCCTTACATTCATTCACCCTCATAACAATGTTATCGTTCAGCATATAGTTGTGTACAATAGGAGACTTACGTGAATATGTCATCACTTTACATTTACTGATATTGAGTGGTAAGTTATTGGAGTTACACCATTTCACAAGGTTAGACAGATCATGCTGTAAAGAAATGCAGTCCGTTATGTCATAAATTTCACTATATATTTTCATGTCATCAGCAAAAAGGAGCTTATTCGATTTAATGGAATCACATATGTCATTAATGAACATGAGGAACAGTAGCGGCCCTAGATTGGATCCCTGTGGTACTCCAGAATATGCGGTGAACTCAAAACTTCTTTCTCCTTCATACTCAACATACAGATTTCTATCCGACAGGAAACATTTCAGGAGGCTCTGAAGTTTAGTGGATATTCCAAATTGGTCCAGCTTCCTCAACAGTAATTGATGAGACACTTTGTCAAAAGCCTTACTGAAGTCGGTGTAAACCACGTCCACCTGTTTCCTATTATCCAATGCATTTGAAACATATTGAGTGAAAGTTCAGAGGTTTGGAGCTTTTACAAATCCATGTTGGAATTCTGATATGGACCCAACAATATGACTGTATATTGAATCCAATAAAATAATTTCAATCAGTTTTGATAAAACAGATATTACCCAACCAACATTTTAAGAGAATTATACCAAGCAGAGAGGAGAAATTACTCGAAGAAGTCGAAATTTACTAATTTCCGACCAAATATTTTACCTTTATGCCCTGAGTAACTTGAAAGTTATGGATAAGGTTGTAAAATGCCTGGTTAGGACCTCAACATTTTCTATAAAAACCATCAACTTCACAGACCAATTGCATAGTTGGAAACTACTCATTACAGACTTTAAACATAACTTCATGGTCCTAGTGAGCATTTAGTTATCAATTAGGTAATATTTAACATCAAAATTACCAGTAAAATGTCTTCCAGGCCCTCGAACTATTAGGATATTTATTGGAGTTGAAATTTACCAAATTCTAACTTCATTAACGATCATAAAGTCAGGGAATAATCAGATGGAGAAAATAAGTCGGATTTATACTCTGTTTTGCCTATTTTTGACCAATTGAGTCGAAGGAGTTTCTTAGACTTTTTTTAACCTAATCAGTACCAACTTCATATCCGATGAAGGCATGATTACCACTATGAAATCCTTATAGAACGAAGTGTCCTTGAGAGAGCCGAGAATACCAAAATTAGTCCTAAAATCATGTTCTCAAAGTTGATGACTATTATTGATCCTGGTGCTTTGAAGTCGTCAAATGTTTTGAAATGATCATTAATTTCTGAAAATATTAAAAACTGGAGACAAGCGCAATGTATGAGTTTTGAATGTTTTATTCTTTATTACCAGTGAGTGGTTCAGGTAGCTTACCGCTTGAACGCTTCTAAAGCAAATTATGATATCTTTCTATACATTACGATGATGTTTGATCATCTAAACCATCGATTTGTTTTGACATTCAAAGTTTTACCTCCACTTATTCCATTGGTCAGATCTGAATGCATATTTCATATAACTTCTATAGAAAAAAAACAGGTATCAATTATTACACTTCGGTTGAGAACGTACAAAAATGGCAAATGTACTAAAAGTATACTAGAACGGCAACACTGTTCGAGAGATGACAACACGGCGATGGACTTTTCTGATTCGCTGAAAAATGAAGCCTGTCATCCAGCGACCAATTAGAAAACATACCGTGGTGCAGAATAAGAAATTGAAAGCGAACAACGAACATTTGACAAATTACCTATATGATTATAGGAAACATCTGATAATATTAATCCATCAGGTTGACTGCTACTCAAATAATATACTCGTTGATATAGTCTAAAATCCCAATATGGGGAAATTGGACTCCATAGTCAGAATATACAGAATTTTCGACTATGAACGAAGCCTATTCGCCCTGAAAGTTGAAGATTCTAGAAAATTCGACTTTCAAGTCCAATATGAAACCGACGCCATATTTGTTGGCTCGAACCTTTTTCGCCATTGACGGAAAAAGAAGAAATCTCTACATAGCGACCACATCCTAATGAATAGTAATACAGAAAAGGTCAAATTTCGCATATATGATCATATTCTACCAGTTGATTTATTCTTAGATGGAATTGTTGAAAAATAATTCGAAAACACAAAGAATATCTTCCAGTATTTTTCTACAAATCCAATAATTTCGTGGGCCCACTAGTTTTACATGTGTAAAATCAACATTATCACAATAAATTTTGCATCGCAGGTTGAATAACGATTCACAACAACCTCAAATAAGCTAAACAACATGCATATTATCTACACCTTCCACTACTATCGAGTTTTCTTTTGAACGCCATGTTCATAAACTCCTAAGTCTCCACACGTAAATGAGTAGGTATAGTCGATCGTGAAACACGGTACATATTTGTTTTCCGAACCCAACCAAATGACAGTAAACCAGGTAGTTATCTTAGTAAACCCACCCATAAGTAGGTAATGAATAACGTCAGAATAACTCAAATCAGACCACTATCGGACTAGAATTAGGGCAATTTAACCTAATTGTTTCCTCGACCTATTGGTCAGGATACCCTTATATCCCTATTCTCGTCTTCTGAATTACTTCCAGTTTTTTCCCCATATTGGTGAATTTGAAGTAAATAAGACGTAATATTCACTTAGGCCAAATAAGTCGTTGACCTATTCTAAGGTCGAAATGACGTATATTATACCTAAAATGTTTGTTGGGTAGAACAATTGGCCTATAATTTGTTATGTCGCTTACTTCACCTGACTTGTGAACTGGACAGATACGTGAGATTTTTCAAAGTTTTCGTGATTGGCTGGATAAATAGTGATATCTTCTGAATCCTTCTTGTAAATAGGGAAGAAAATCAAAGGATTCGCCGCACAAAGTATTCAGGGCAGGTCGGTCACCATATTCGCCCTGCCCTGACCTTGTTTACCTGAAAATACGAATGTTGAGCTGCCGGCAATCTGTTTGTATATAGAACATTATTTTCTTGCGGATTTTGATTAGTCATATCAAGAATTAGATCGAGACTGAGGATTCTGAATATTAGTTTCACATCATGGATTTTTCGAACATTTGCTATGAAAATGCCACGCAAAACAGAATCTACATCGAGTTCTAGGTTTTATGCGATAAGTATTTTCATTTGGCTTCGATTCTGTCATCGTTGTAGGGCGTCTTACTCTGTATTGGGATGTGACTGTTCTGCATTAACGATCTCTCACTTTGTTTTATGCATCTGTGAATCATTTCTGGATTCGTTGAAATCATTACTGAATCGTTGGTCTTTGCCTATGGCCATAAAAACCCTAGTTAGCTGTTTAACTATATTGATAGTCAATCCTCTCAGATGTTTTCGGATTTGAAGATGTACTTATTCGTCCAAGCAGAATATTCACCAAGACAAATTCTGGAGCACCAGGACAAAATTCTTGAAAAATGAATATTTTTTCTAGTGATGAATAGGAGAATATTTTCGTTAAATGATTGTCCTTGCCCGTATAGTTGAGTTGTCAGCTGGGGAAGAACAGCAGTATTGTTGAATTTTTCCAAAATGTAGTATTCCAACATACCTCAACTCAGTTTGAGGTTTATGTATGGTTGGTACCACTCTGCAGCTTTGTCTCGTAAACATTCGAAAGCAATGTCCTCTTGTTCACTCTAGGGGATATTTTTGTTACGAAAATGTTTTTCCAGCTTTTGTGTGAACCCTACTAGATCTTTCGAATCTTCACCACTATTCGATAGTAAGAGAGGTTTCGAATCAGTCTTCTGTAAGTGATTAATGACCCACTGATTCCTGTGTCGCCGTCAGAAATGAAGAAGCTTATTCATTAAGATTGTGCTGCGATTTACTATTTCCGAAGGTTGTTGGTGTTCGGTTATAGCGTCAATTTGATGATAATTGCTTAGCTCGGTGATTATTCAGATTCAACTAATTCGTTGACTTTCTAGACGATTTCCAATTGGAAAGTCTATATCGTCTGCGGAATAGACTTAAGGATGTCTGTCAATATGTAAATTTTGTGCTGATACACTATTCATATATAATAGATTATTATACATATTTGAATAAAGTGTTTTTGACCAGCTTCATCACTAGACTGATTTTGAATAATATTCAAGTACCTGAGACTGTTTGCTTCGAAAGCTACCCATACAGCACATTATAGGTTCATTCACGTAGAATGTACATTCATTGTACTTATAAAGATGGATGTACAATGTATGTTTCAAAATTACCGTCCGTTGGACATCCATTTTATGTCAACTCAAGGACTTAAACTCTCGTGGACGTTTGATCAACATTCATTGTACGTACAGAGACGGACGTACATTGGATGATTCAAATCAAACTTCCATTTAACGGCCATTCTGAGTTCAAGCGTTAATGGATGAAAAATGAATATTATATTTATATGTATAGAAATAATTGTTTAAAGTAAATGTCTGCATGAAATTATTTCAAATCTGAAGGTTTATGGACGTTGAATGAACGTACATTGTACGTTCAGAGATGGACGTAGACTATTGATTTTTCAGCCACGTGGAGGGGAGGCAGAAGGTCAGATAGGTCGGTAGAGTAGCGACTAGCGTCTAGCGCAAGGAGGTATTAGTATAAACAACGTAGTGGGAGAACCGCGCCAAGCGAGACGCGAACGCGGGCAAACATCAACTGTGCCCATCACCTATAGCGACGCGCGGCTGACAACACATGTTATTTAAAGTCTAATAACACAAAACTAACACTTTGAATACTGATATGAGGATTTGGAGATTGAGGCCATAAAATGAAAAAATAAAATTAGGATACCTATACCTATTATAGGTATTCATAAAATACAATATTCGATAGAGAAAAAACCCAAAGTCGTCTCCACAATTTTTAATGTATAATCAGGCAGTCAATCCTGCATCATTAAGGTTGATACATGTTTCGGCCATGCAAATGGCCATCTTCAGTCAAAAGAATATAACAAAGTGTATCTACAATAGAAAACCAAACATGATTTTTCATGTAAGAAAAATTGAAAATGGAAAAGACAACAGTTGTAAATTCAAATTGAATTGATTAACAATTTCGGTTAGATCAAAGAGCAACAGTGATTTTTGATAATAAAAGTGAAAAACAAAATTTTATCAAATCAAAATTCTAAAAAACAAAATGGAGAACCATAGATAGATCAATTACTGATCAATTATCATTGTATACTCATAAAAATCACTGTTGCTCTTTGATCTAACCGAAATTGTTAATCAATTCAATTTGAATTTACAACTGTTGTCTTTTTCATTTTCAATTTTTCTTATATAAAAAATCATGTTTGGTTTTCTATTGCAGATACACTTTGTTATATTCTTTTGACTGAAGATGGCCATTTGAATGGCCGAAACATGTATCAACCTTAATGAAGCAGGATTGACTGCCTCATTATACATTAAAAATTGTGGAGACGACTTTGGGTTTTTTCTCTATTGATCATTCCACTCCACTTTGAGCATGGACTACTACAGAAAATACAATATTTTTCTTTAAGCATTCAAGTTTAGATCATGAATAAAGAAACTGAATATCTGAATACATTTTTCCTCTAATTAATTACTAATAATAAGACTAGTGATAATGGCAAGTAAGTTGATATATTGTCAGTATATTTGTGGTATCGTAATGGTATAACCCATAATCAGTGATAGAATAATGAACAGAATGTATTATTCCATTTGAAAATCCAAAATTGGTAGATGGTCAGAATGACGTGGTCATCGCAGAGAGTATCTCTGGAGAAAATGTGAAGTTCTATACACAGTATGATGCAAATGTATGGAATAAATCCATTATTTCAGAAATGGGCGACATTTGAAGATATTCCAAAAACACGTGAGTTTTAATTTTTGAAACCTCATCTCATGATATTCATATGAGAGATGTTACGTCACCGGTGTTGGAGTAATATGACGTAATGGACGGTTTTTTTAAATACAAACAGGGGTCATGTGACACCTCGTTTGAAAGGTCTACTGATCGTCTATCCAATAGTCAAAATTTTGCAAAAGAAGATTGAAATTAAAATGGATTATCATTTGGTTAACTGAATCTTGCAGAGATCTTCTACTGAGAATTGAACATCGAAGGGTCGTCTAGTTGAAAAAATACATCGATAAAAAAGTTCTGAACTCTACTTTTTGGATTTGTTTTGGAAGTCGTCTTGTTTTGAAATGAATTTATTCCATACATTTGCATCATACTGTATATATATTCATTCGCTCCAACGTTCGTCGGACATGTCGATAGGTGAAGGCATAGGTGATGTTTGTCCGCGTCCGCGTCTCGCTTGCGCGGTTCTCCCACTACGTTGTTTATACAAATACCTCCTTGCGCTAGACGCTAGTTAGAGTAGCGGTAGCGTCTGGCGTGATTCTGATGCCATTGCATTTCAGTTGGTTAATGACCGTAAACATGATGTGTCGTGTTTGTGATGAATTGTGTGGAATGCTGAATATTCAGGAACAAATCATTTGAAGTATGCATGTTCGAATGTGACTTGAAATATTATCTGATATAGTAATAATCTTATGCTTTATCATCCTACAGGTTGTTATTGATTTTTAATAGGCGACTTGATAGAAGAAGTACCTAAGTATATAGCAATGTGAATAAGGCTTCATTCACCAGTCAGAGTTGAGCAGAACAGGATTTGGGGTATCGACAATCGATTTCTACCTATAGTAACCAACCCTTTGCTCATGATATGAGGTTTGGATGAATTATGTATCAGTTGAAATAATGGGAGTTCACCTGGTCATTACTTTTTTGTTATCGGATATTTTTCAGTGAAATTCATTCAGTAGCATTAGCAAGGGTGGTAGATTCTGTTCCTGTGCCCATTTAGGGTTGAATATAAATTTTTCCGTATTTTTGTGAGTTTGAGACCATGTGCTTTCGGATGATACTTCATGCTGGCATAGTTGAAAATCCCGACCAATAAGAATCTAGGATTGAGCTGTCCTTGGACGAAGGTCGATGGAAAGTATAAATACTGAAGACGGCGACGGGATCCCTCTCTAAGCTCTACTCTCTACACGACACTACCTGCTCGACTTGCTCTCCAAGCTCTTGGTTCTCTTACCGATCTCTTGGTGCTCTCATAGTTCAATCAAAGCCAGTGTAAGGTATCAATGTATAGTGATTTCCTGTCGCATATGTTAGTTTGTATAATATTTTTCACCATTTTTATTCATCCTGTTTATAGATTCATTTCATCCCTGTTGTTTTCCATACCGATACTCACTCGACCTGTGTAACGAATCCACAAAGTTGTATTCGTGAATAAACGGTTTTTGTGATTGCATATTTCCTATTTCTTTCTCCGTTGTTAGTGTTTCCAGTTTCGAATAGTTCAATAATTCATTTAGTGATTCTCAATATTTCCATTTGTCAAATTGCTGATTATTATATATTATTGACTGACGGCTGACGGTAGCGGTGACTGCTGACACTGACAAGCCAGTTGTCAATTCTTCTTCTTTCTATCTTTTCCTTGAGCATTACAGTCCTGTGCACCAGTGTCTCTGTGTTTTGTATCCCGTCAGGCGGTTGTCTATGGTTCATGAAATCTGGCAGGAATGGAGAAATATAATTAACCTTACTGAAATTCCGATATTAGAAAATGAGAAAATCGAAGGAAAAGGAAAGATGAAAATGAATTGAATCTGTTTAATTCGTTTGGAACTGTGTTTCCGATTCTGCAGGTAGACCTCATGAAATAGGATAAATAAATAATTTTCCAGACCTAACCTATAGATACCAGAGACCCGAGAGATATTCTGCTTCGATCTCTGTAATTATCCAGCCTGAGAATAGTGACCAGTATTCCAGGCTGAACCCAGGGTTTGTAATTAAAGCCTACACTCCCTTGGCTCCTTATTGGTTCCAGGTCGATTCAATACCATAGACCCCTGGTTCATACTATAGGTACAGGAGGTATGTATACCTCCTGTACCTTGCTCCACTGTTGCTACTTTGGGCCTTTGTACAAAAATATTTTGTGCAGAGCAGGAAGAGTAAACTACCCCAAAAACAATCTGGCGCTCGGGAACCCCTTCCGTCAAATACCAGAGTAGTATCCATCCAGAACAGAGCAACAAAGTAAGGGCCACAGTAACAAAGGCCGTTACAAAATCCTGAAAATCAGAATTATTCTCAATATCGTTCGAGTTCAAACTTGATTTGAACTGATTTGTTGGACTATTTGCGTTTCTGAGCTCGTATTCAAATCATCGACAGCTACATATGCGTCTTGAGAATCGAAACTATCTGCCGAATATATTTTCGAAGTATCAATATAAGTGGTATATACCACTGCATGAAATTGAATAATGAAAGAAAACGGTATACGCTGATCTCTGCAGTCGTTCCAGCTAGACTTCAAGTGTAATACATTCATAAAATCAGCTCTTTAGAGGAATTCTGAGAATGCAGTGAAATACAGGGTGTTTTATTCGGAATACCAGGGTTGCTATTTATTTCTAATAAAAGTGGCAGCACCGCATTGTCCAAAATATTGTTGGCGAATAGAGCATGTTTGATTATGCACGCTTATACGAATTTTGAAATGATCTGTCGTTCGATTCTCCAGATATGTCAAATGTTCAATTCATACCTAGAAAATCGTACACAAATTGTGAAAACCAACCACCTCTCTCGAAAGGAGGCAACTCAATGCGGGGTGCCACAGGGTTCCGTACTTGGCCCCACATTGTTTTTACTTTATATAAATGATCTCACAAAAATTAATATATCTCGAGAGTATACATTGTTTGCCGATGATACCACTATATTTTGGCATGACAAAGATGAGCATGTTTCACATCATAAGATACAAGTAGACATTGAACTGATTGAGACCTGGTGTGACGATAACTTGCTAGTCTTCAATGCCACTAAATCTAATCTATTAACGTTCCGCTGCGAGCTTTCTGCCTTGACCTTAGGCACAAATATCATTGATAATGTTTCCTCCACAAAATTTCTAGGATTTCACATTGATAATAAGTTGAAGTTTAGCGACCATGTCACGGAATTGTGCAAAAAATTATCAACCGGATGCTACGCAATTAGGATGATATCACGGGAATTGGACTTTACAACTGCTAAAACCGCTCATTTTGCTCTTATTGAATCTCACCTAACCTACGGCATTGCTTTCTGGGGAGTGTGCAACAAACAACTGTTACATATGGTGCAAGTTGTGAAAAAAAGAGCCATCAGGGCTCTTTGTAAAGTGAAAACGCGTATTTCTTGCCGCGACCTTTTCAAAAATGATAGAATCCTCACTGTTACTTCAATTTTCATCTCAGAAACCACTTGCTTAATACACAAGAATCGTCACAAATATAATATAGTGTCGTCTAACCATAATACGCGATCATCGCACAAATTGAGATTACCTCTACCACTACCTAAAAACAATCTTGTTAAGGAATCTTTCATTTATAATGGACTAAAAATTCATAATTGCTTACCAATACATCTACGAAAAATTCAATCATGTAGATGTTTAAAATAAAATTAAAAGAATTGCTATCCACTCATCCTTTTTACAACGTGGAGGAATTTTTTAGTAGTGAACCCTTATGTTAGCAATAAAATACGCTTGCCTCTATATTTTATGATTGATTTCATTTGTTTGCAACCTGTGGCTTCATCGGCACATTTTATTATATTATGTCTGTATTTGTACCATAACGTTCTTGATGTTTTTAATGTTTTAATTTGTTCAATGGTTCAATGTTTCTAATATTTTCAATATTTTTAATATTTTTAACATTCTTAATATTTTACTTTGTAATACCTATACAATGACTTTGTCGATAAGAACTATTTCTTCTGACAATAAAGCATATTTGATGATGATGATGATGATGATACCGTGGAACACTTTGTACATGTATAGCGAAATAAGTCTTCAAGCTTGAAGAAAAGTTTTGGGCTGTGGTGAAATAGTGCAGTGTGATATCCAAATCAATTACGAACAAACACATCCATACAATGAACTCGAAATGTGTCATCACCATCATATTGGGTTCGTCTAAGAATCTGGGACACGTTGTATATATAGCGAACAGAAAAAACTCACACACAGTGATGGACTGATTCTGATATAACTGCATTGCAATCCATATTTTGCGATCAGTGAAAAAAGAGAATTATTCACGACGACAATTTACTGCAGTGCCCTTGCATAATTTGGCAGAATATCTGGCCAAATCGATAAAAATTCAATTTCATATAACACATTTCGGTTGTTAACCACGCCAAAGGCTAATAAATCAAACACACACACACAATGAGCCGCCCGTCAATAATGATCAAGCGGATTTTTTGATGCGAACGTTGGTCGGCACTATTTATGACTAATGATGTGTGGAGGATCCTTGAAACATTCCGGGATTTTCTAATGAATTTGTAGACTCATGATCTCGATTGAATATCGACTGCAGATAGGCTAGATAACTAGTTCATGAAATCAAATTGATACATTCAGATTACAGAATGTATCCCCGATTCTTGATTCACCTGTACAACCTCTGTTTCGATAGTCATTTGGATCCTGATATACAAGTTATTCCATGGCTTACAGATGGAGTATCTGCCATATCGATTGAAAACTGTGATGTCAATGTTGAAATAGGTATATCAAATTTGAGAAAAATGGGTCGAATGCATATTCCATATGGAATGACTACCAGCAAAATTATTACTGAGCATGAAAAATTGAATATTACCACTGAAATTATTGATTCATTTGACATGACTCATCTTTAGTGGAATGTTGTTGATTTGCGATAAGCGACGACTGATTTGCCGTACGAAAATTACACAGGATGATCCGAAATTCGGTGTAAATATATCTCAAGTACGTATTGTTGGGACCAAGATGAAACCTTTTTCTTCATATAATGATGTAGCCTGAAATGCACCCCCTTTGAGCTACAGTAACTGTAAGTTGGGTTGAGAAAAAGAGATCATCTGAAATTGTGATCAAAATAACGAATCGAGTGTAAGTATTTCTGATGAAGCAGTCTCAAATGCGTTTCGACATGCGATCACCTCCGCGTATGTAGCGATCGGAACCGATGTCTTGACCCCTTTCGTTGATGGAGATTTTCTGGAAATCGGTTAGTTGTATGGAAAAATTCGAGATACCTACCGGATTCTCAAATGTATTTATGACCCACTAGATCATGCTATTTCAAGTCAGATAGTAAAAAGAATGGATTTGTGCGAATAATTAAAGGGTGCCCCCCCCTCCAACTCCCTCAAAACTGCGTTCACATCATTTTTGAATCAGGAATTGAATAAGAAGGTGTTTGAAAAGCAAGGGCATGCTAATTTTCAGAAGATGGGGTCCGTTATTTTAGTCACAATTTTTCGAAAAGTAATCTTTTACTTCCACCTCACTAACAAGTACAGGAGAGGGTGAATTTTGGTACACATATGGAGGAAAAGTCCCATTATCACTACGACAGTATGTCCTTGAAATATTTGAATCGAATTCCGAATCACCATGTATATATGTAACCAGAAATGAACGTCCTGAAGATGTCCTTCAATAGTCCAGAAATATTCGATCAGTCAACTCAGGATTCTTGTGAAATAGGCAATATATTATTGGATTCAGATATGAATAGTTATTTATTATACAAGGAAAAAAAGTAGTAGTTTTTTTTCTCCAGGTTGTATTGTCTCCCGACGCATAGTGGAGGGAGGCAAAAAACCGTGAGTTAAGATGAAATATTTTTCTCTTGTATAATACACTATTTTTTTCTGTGACAGAAGAAATGACGAATCAGTATTGGGAAGATATCATATTATTTTGGAATCTGAAAATTATCCACGTGAAATTTTAAGTTTTCAACAGTAGGGACACCTGCTGCGTTGTAGACATCTTTATCATTTTTTCGAAGTAATCAAATATCTGATGTCATTTCTGTCAGTCTGATTCTGTGATTTGATCTTGAAAAATTGCGAATTTAGTAGTTGTTTAGTAATATACGTAACCGCAAAGTCGAATGGAAGATAAAAGGAATGGCAGTTCTCTCTCGGAGACGGTATCATTGACTCATTTTCCGGAACTATAGCACAACAGAAGACATCAACAGTGTACATATATGTGATATATATCCGGGACCAAATTACTCACTTTTTTCCCACGGGAAAAAAGTAATTTATGAAAAGTGACATCTTATAACATGCCAAGAGAGATAAAATGCCAAACTTTTTTCCCGTCTGAGAACAAAAAGTTATTGCTGACACCTTTGGTGGAAACCCTGGATTTGAATCTTCGCTTATGAATTTTCATACGCATCAGTAAACGAAGGTACTGATGCCTGTGGAAACTCAAAGATGTCTTGGAATGGACGTCTTGAATCGTTACCATAAATACTATAAGGCTCCGTGGTGACGTCACCTCAGTGAGGCCTAACCAGCGGCTCAAAACGACAAGCGCTATAAGGCGACCGCGTATTTCAATTATAGATGTAGATTATTATTGAGCCAATTTCTCTGGTTCTTTGGAGGGCTTCCGGTTAAAAGAGGATGCCAGTCGTCAACTGAGCCCTTCTTCGCATCCCATTCGATTTTATTATGGAAAAACAAAGTTTCAAAGCAAAAACCAGAATAAAATACAATCACCCACCTACATCAACCCATTGCAATTGAATATATCGGCAAAAATTGTAGTGATTTGATCCTATCAAAGGTGAACTTGACACATACTTATACACGGCCCGCAGAATATAAACTCATCGTGAGATTGATCGGGAGAAAATTGTGGAGAATGTAATTTATCTTGATTGACATGCTGTTTGTTATAATTACCTATATTTATCTTAGAGAATTCCTATTACCAGAAAAGTTAGCCAGTGAGTATTTTCAATTTCCTGTTGTTGAAATTCTTACCCAATTGATCGTTTGACCTGAGACAGTTATTTTCGAGTAGAGTGTGTTTAGTACCCCAGCAAACATTTTGATATGGGGCATCAATCGCCTGATATATTTTTCCCATACCTGACATCAGCTGCCCAGTAAATGGTCCTATATGCGGGACTCTATATATCAGTACACTGCGGCCGGCAGCTGGTTCCAGTGCTGGGTACCCAGCAATCATATTCAGTTCCCTGGCAAAAGGCCAGTACAACATAATCGACACATTGAGTTTCCCATAGCAAGCCCAGCATATACATAAATACTATCGAGGTATAGGGGAGGGGTAGGGGTTTTATATAGGAGTCCAATGGAACTGGAAGTTCTAGTACCTCTTCATTTCACAATATAACCCTCTCATCATAAATTAGACACATACCAGATTTCAAGAATTTTATGAATGACACAATGATATCTTCTTAACTTCTCTGTTCTTCAACGATGAAACTTTTCGGAGTGACTGCTTACTGGTTGGTATGTGGTATCTTCATCTTATTTGGCAGCATCCCTTCAAAGTTGATTCTTCGTTGTGAGGTACTTCTGAAATATAAAATGCATCATTTGTTTCATATTAGTGGCCTATGAGTTGCATGAGTTTATATAACTTGATAATATTGTCTGATGACCTGAAAGCATGGAGCTTTTCAATTCTCATTATTTTCTTGGCACAGGTATTTATGTAGCTGAAATCTTATTGTTATTCATTTCTTCAATATCAAGATAGGTTAACATAACCTGAGATTGCTTTTGATAGCAACAAACGAGTTAAAAATGATAGTTGCTTTTGGAAAAGTGATCATTAGAGGTACATGAGGTTATGGGATACCAAACACATGCATTTAATAATGGAATTCGAAACACTTCATGTAGGTAGATTGATACTTACTCAATATTCTCATAATTGGAGAATCTGTCTTTTATTATTGTCAATTGAGAATACTTCTGCCATCATAAATAACCACCAGGGAAAGAGAGGACCACAATAATTCGACATGAACAAACTAGTACGCGATCACCACTCACGAGAGTCAGCCATCTCAGTAACATAATATTGATCAGCTGATTGTTGATGTAGACGTTCCCAGAACATCCACCAGGGGGACGAGTAGCGAACATTGAATCGGCCAGTAAAGGGCCAGATCTCGTTAGTATTCAATTAGTTCCAGACATCTCATCACCACAAGGCCATCATCGTATTTTGAACTGATGATTACTTGGCATAGGAAAATCATCGGCCCATTACCAATACCCCGGCATCGTCACTTCCCCAGACTAGCATGCACTAGGCCGGACTTCTCCCGCTAGTTCAATGTTTGCTGGGACATGTCAATATGTTAGTTGCAATTTGATCATTGGAATGAATTGTGCATTCATTGTCACGATGCAAATGACCATTTTCAGAAAGAAATTTGAGGATGTATTGAGTTGAAAATGCCTGTTCATTATGAACATTCGAGAATATTTTCTCGATACCAGAGATGATTTTGTTGAATATAATATACGAATACGAAAATGACTGCACAATCAAAGTAATTTTCCTCTACTCACACTCTTCATGAGACAGTAATTGTCTTCTATTATTTATTCATCATTATAAATTAAGATCTGTTCACTACTGTACTCGGATGGAGTGAATTCCTCGCGGTGAATTGTATATACCTACTTTTTCGATAGTTCCTTGTCCAACAGGAAACTGAAAGTATGAAATTTTGGACCACCCACATGATTCCTTCGACAAAAGGGAACACAACACTTGAAAGGCATTGTTATTTCGCTCATAACATCACATAATACTTCACAAAACAGTAATTTTTTCGCCAATTATTCTGATGAATAAACAACAAAAGAATTCGGGACGCGATCGCTTCCCAAACATACCTGATCAAACTGACGACGAGCAGTGTTGCTAGATGGAAATTTTCCAGAGCAGTAGATAGGTGGGAAATCAACAGTAGATCATCAAAACTGAACTGTAGATTCCAATAATCATCCCAATTCGCTAATATAAATGGAAAAACATAGAAACCTATATAATAATTAGACAAAATATTATGGTTGTTCTCTAAACCTTTCAAAATTGAACGAAAAATAAGAGAACAGAATCCTGAATGAACCTTGTAAAAAACACGACCAAATTGAAAATGAAAGCTGATTCTTGAATCAGATCGAATATAATAGTTCCAGTATATTTTCATCATACATATTCTTATTGTGATGCCCCATCAATTATATATTGTAACATATCAGGTAGTTATGTCATATCAAAACATGACCATCCAGACTATTACCTCGAACAGTAGAACGGAGACAAAAACAGTAGATAGAAAATGTGTGTGGCCTCTCTGACAATTTAAGATGTTCAGAGAGGCCAGACAGATGACAATTTAAGATGTTCAGTCAAAACCTCACAGTTTTCATAGAAAAAAAAAGAACAAATAATCTTGAAGCAGGAGTCGAATATAGTCACTTATGTTCGTGTTCTTTTCGTGACACTGGATTCGTAATCAGTGTATATGTAATTTCTCTCTTTCTGGTCCAAGAATATTCTACTCGAGAGTGATTGATACAAACATATTCGAATTCGCGACTACAGGTTCTCAGACGCTTAACTTTAGAATCGGTCCCCTTCGGAATTCCGAACGTTTTTCCATACCCAACGACTTTTCGTGACCCGTGTGGCATATAGTCGTGTATACCGGGTGACACAGGAGATGTAGCAGCCTGTGGTTTTTTTATTTGAAGAGACACAATTCTGAAATTCACAGGGGGTATAAAATAAATGGTAGCGCACTTCACGAATTCAACATCAATTTTTTTCGACCACCTGTTTGACCGTTAGTGACCCCAACTTTAGTTTTTTGAATGTCACCCTGTACATTTCTCCAGTCTTTTTTGCCTTGAAATCATCTATTCAATTATGTATCACAAAGTGGCATTTATTTCTTAATTCACTGTCGAATTGCTTTTTATTCAAAAGAATAAGTTGGCTGAGACATGAATACGATGATATATCGACACTTGGTAGGCTATGAAATTTGAATATCATTAGTAAACCGATATTATTCAAAATGATTTTATATTCTGATCGATGTCTGCAGGTTTTCAATAGCTTGATCGAGTCAAGATGAAAACCTTCGAAAATAACTAATATTATTGAGGAATCTAAGATAGGAACATATTTTTTCGAATTCAGCTACTCGTCCAGAAACTATCTGTCTTTTGTTTTCGCCATGTACCTATCACATGAACTTCCCATTTGGGATGATAAAACTAAAATTGTTCCTCTTATACGATGATCCACAGTGCTATCAGTCTATTTTTTCATAATTATTTCACTTAGTAGGCGGTGTACCTACACAAAATGTTTTATGTGTTTGACAGTTAATCGATCGCATCAATAATTTTTCTTCTTCATTCGTGTGTTGATTAAAATTGCATATCAACAACATATCGACTTTTCCGTTTCCCGAATACATTTTCTGTCTCTATTGATGATATGCAATTTTAATCAAAACACAAATGGAGAAGAAACATTATTGATGCAATTGATTAACTGTCAAACACATAAACCATTTTGTGTAGGTACACCGCCTACTAAGTGAAATAATTATGAAAAAATAGACAGATAGCCCTGTGGATCATCGTATAAGAGGAAGAATTTTAGTTTCATCATTCCAAATGGAAAGATCATGTGATAGGTACATGGCGAAAATAAAAGACAGATAATTTCTGTACGAGTAGCTGAATTCGAAAAAATTTGTTCCTATCTCAGATTCCTCAATATCATGAGTTATTTTGGAAGGTTTTCATCTTGACTCAAACAAGCTATTGACAACCTGCAGACATTGATCAGAATATCAAAACATTCTGAATAATATCGGTTTACTAATGATATTCCAATTTCAAAGCCTACCAAGTGTTGATATATCATCGAATTCATGTCACAGTCAACTCATTCCTAATGAATAAAAATCAATTCAAGAGCGAAATAAAAAATGAATGCCACTTTGTGAAACATGGTTGTATAGAGAATTTCAAGGCGAAAAAGATAGACTAAAGAAATGTGAAGGGTGACATGAAAAAAAAGTTGGCGTCACTTCCGGTCGAACAGGTGGTTGAAAAAAATTGTCGTTAAGTTCGTGAAGTGCGCTACCATTTATTATATACCCCCTGTGAATTTCAAATCTTTTTCTCTTCGAATGAAGAAACAACAGGCTGCTACATGTCTCCTGTGTCACCCGGTATACTTTGCATAGGTGGGGGTCGAGAGTTCAACCACGGTAATGGCGGCTGGAAGTAGTTGGAATGATTGCACCCATCGTGAATCTCATTTTCATTTTATAATGATGTATTAGTATATTACATACCGAGGTGGGAAGTGTTACATCACTGTCAAGAGAGGCGCCTAGCGCCGAAGTGAACTAATATTTCGAGACAGTGATGTAATCTTTCCACCGAGGTTTGTATGGTATTTTATTCACAACCATAATCTTCTGAACAAAAATTCGGTAAATGCAAATTTTTCGTTGATTTTTATCAAACGTCAACAATAAAATTACAAAGACAACCCTACAATGATGATGACAACTAACAACGAATAACCTATTTTTTCTACAAGCGTGCGTGATTCACCCTATACCCGCACGCAGTTTAGTTTGGAAGGTGTCATTTTCCGGCAACATTGCGGGAAAATCTTTCCCACACTAGTGCGGGAAATTTTTTCCCGCACTAGTGCAAAATATTAGTGGTAGGTGATGGAATATGAGAGTTTGAGTTTGTTCGTTGCAGTATATTAGGTATGTATGTTCAGAATCATCCATCAAATTGCACTATTTATTGTGAAAATTGAGGAATATTGAAAAATGAAAATTGTTAATTATAAAAATACCTCTATAGATTTGGATTGATCTGATGGAAGACGATCATTGTTGTCATGCCAATCAAACCTTGAATGAGTTTGTGATTGTCGAAGTGACAGACACAGCGTTACTGTCATTTTCGATTCAGTGGAATTGCCACAATGTGATCAAAAACTTCCAGCAATAGGGTTGCGTTACAGATGCGTTGTTGCCAACGAAGTCTTAAGAAAGGTATGAGGAGCTACCGAGAAAATACCGAATAAAGAAAAAGTATTTTTGGCTCATTTCCTAGACGTGTCTGAAACCTAGAGACCAAGCACCTTATGGGCCTGCTGGCTTCCGCAATGAACATATACATAATGCGTCAAACTCTTAGTTCACAACAGCTATTACTAATAATCAGTAGATAGAGAATATATTCCTCTCGTTAGTTGTTCCTATATGAATGAATATATAATTGAACATATCAATCAAGTTCTCACGCTTGTAGAAAAAATGTTGTTTCTAATTCATGCGGAAAGTGTTTTTCCAGCACTCAACTGCTTGCCCGAACTCCGCTTCGCGTCGTTTTTGTCAACGGCAGTCGTGTGCGGGAAAGAATCACTTTCCGCACTTGTTAGGAAATTTATTAATCCCAATAGTGAGTAGGCGAAGATTTGTCTCTGACGTTTCTAAGGTGTTTAATAAACACTTCAAATATGTCAGCTCTTGTCAGTGTCCGGTCCATATAATTTAATTTTTATATAAAATGTCGGATATAGAGCTGAAGTGCACACCGCCAGACATAAGGGAAGCAGCGGAGACAGCTGAAGAAAATGTTCTGCCCCAAAAAAGTAGACCAAGGTATGATAAAGCATACCATTGGAACTATTATGAACAGCTCAGGAATCAAGTAAATATTGCCATTAGGAATGAGAAAAAAAGTCATTTAGAATTTTGTGCTAGAAACAATAATGATAGTGAAGTAATCTGGAAAGATTACAAAATCTGAATATCTACAACAGAAAAGCTCCTACTTCCATACCAATATGTCTAGATAATCTATCCAAAATAAACCATCACTTTTTACAGCCCTCACTGGATAAGTCCGAACCTGATCAAAATCTATTGAATTACTATAATCAGAATAAAAAATGTCTTTTTGAGGAACTCTTCGAATTCAAAACTGTCACCATGGAAGAAGTTCATGAATCTTTATCAGAAGTGAAGTCATTAGCTTCAGGTCCTGACTTAATTAATTCAGAAATGATATTACTTTGTTGTCCGACAATTCTACCTGTTTTGACAATTATTGTAAACACTTGTTTGCTAGAAAATATATTTCCCGATGTATGGAAAGTATCAAGAATAATTGCGTTGCCCAAAAAAAGTGAGGTACTGAGTTACAATGATCTCAGACCAATAAGTATATTACCATGTATGTCGAAAGTTATCGAGAAAATCATGAACAATCAGATAAGACTTCATCTTGAGAAATATTCCATATTACCGTCTGTTCAATCAGGGTTCCGACCGGGATTCAGTTGTACGACAGCTTTAATTAATATTGTTGATGATATCTTAAGGGCTACAGATGCGGGTGAAACAACAGTGCTGATACTTTTAGATTATTCTAAGGCGTTTGATACCATCAACCACCAGGTTTTTCTTTCCATCCTTCATTTTGTAGGTTTTTCGGCCAATGCAGTCCAACTCATGGCTAACTATATACAAAATAGGTGCCAATTCGTGGAAACAACTGTCGGACAGTCTGGGAGGGAAAATGTGACTTGTGGTGTTCCCCAGGGAACTATACTAGGCCCATTGTTGTTCAGTATATACACCAATAACTTTTTATCGAGTATAAAGACTTGTAAATCTCACTTTTATGCTGATGACACACAGCTATATCACTCATTCTTTCCTGATGATTGGCTATTGGCGCAACAGGCAATAATAGAAGACCTGGATCGGCTAGTAAAGCTATCGACACTGCATTCCTTAAAAATCAATGCAATGAAATGAAATGTCATGATTTTTGGTAGAAAAAAAACAATACATCGAATCTGTTATGAAAATACAAGTTCAAGGTGAAGAATTGTCCTTTGTTGAAAATGTAAAAAATTTGGGTTTGCATCTGGATATAGATCTTCAATTCAAAAAGCATATTAGTTATTGTATTCAAAGAGCATATTGTTCCCTGAAAATGCTCTATCCTTATAGACACTTGCTATCAACTACAACCAGAAGGATGTTAAGTGATACGCTGGTTCTAAGTTATTTCAACTTTTGCGATGTATTATGTGGACCTTGTCTGGACAAGAGTGACATGAATCGTGTGGAGAAAGTACAGACATCCTGTCTCAGATTCATCTATGGCATCCGCAAGTATGATCCAGTATCGCACATGTTGAAACCCTCGAAGTGGTTGAAAATGCAAGATCGGCGGAAACTTCACTTTCACGTTCTGTCACACTCCATAATTCATAAACAGAGTCCTCCATATCTGTGTTATAAAATAACATATAGAACTGATGTTCACAATCTGAATTTACGGCATAGGGGTCGCATCACTTTTCCACCTTATAGAACCACCTTATTTCAAAGAAGCTTCTCTTACAATATTTACAAAATGTTTAATGAATCACAACCTCCACTCAAGCAGATGAAGTCATTGACATTCAAAAAGAAAGTCAGATAAAGTCTTTTAGCTACATATATATAACTCTTCTCACGAGCATCAAAGCAGTGCTTTTTTTATCTTTCAATCCGTTATCAAGACGAACAGTTCAGATTATAATTGTTTTTCTTACTCTGGGGCTGAACTAGAACTTTTCCAAATTGTTTTCAGCTCCATTTTGCATCATTGTATTTAAAGTTGCAGTGAAAATGTTTTTTTTTGTTAAATGCAAATAGATATTACAGTGCAGACTCGATAATCCTAACGTTCAATAATCCGAATTCTCCAGTAGTCCGAACAAGCATTTTTAATACATTGAGTACTCTATAATCCGAATTTCATAGTACTCGATAATCCGAACCTATACCATTAGGCTTATTTATTTCCTATAGAAATTGTGAGTGAAATATTCAGGGATTCCCCTAATTGTTCTTTTGTTAGTATCTGGGATTCACATTACGCAAAGAAGATAATAATATTCCGTTAAATGATATTCTTGTACTTCAAAGATTGAAAGAAATGGCCTCTATAAATAATCAAAGATGTGCTAAGCAAACAAAAATTACAAATTACTTTAGAAACTAGTATTATATTCTTACATTTATGCATATTTCAGTGTTACTTTTTCCTATTTATGTTTTTTTTTGCATTTCCTGATACAAAATTGAAAAAAAAAACTGCTTTGGTAATCCGAATCGCCTTGGTTTTTATTAGTTCGGATTATCGAGTCTGCACTGTATTATCATTATTTTATTATACGTACAGAGATTGGTGGGCCAGAAAAGGGGTCATAAAAGCTGCATCGGAAAACTTCGTTCTTGCCTACTTCAGTGAAATGACTAAGACTAAGAAATTATCAACCGTATGATCTACGTACTCCAAGATAAAAACAACCTTAATTATCAGAGACAAGGTTGACATATCAAAATATGGAAAATGAATGGCTTCTTTAAAAAGGCAAAATGCCAATTATAAACCGAAGAAAGCAATTACCTCTACCCAAGAAAATGTTGATACTTTCTTAGATGAAGCACCAGAAGAATTTCTTGCTCTGAAGTTTATTATTCTAACACTAATGAAATAGTTATTTTTATTGATATTTTTCTAATCTCAGGTTGGTTTGGTAATTGGCCTTTCAGGAACTTGCAGAAGTGATGAAATTTTTGAGATGAAAGTCCAAGATATTGATATTTTGGAAGAAGAGATCACCATCATCATTCCCCACAAAAAAACATATCTAGCACGATCGTTTCTGATACTGAACACTAAATGGGTTGGAATTGTGGAGAAATATATATAACTCCGTTCACGAATTCAAAATGGGAGGATTTTCATGCAAATGAGATTTGGAAAAATTACCAATCAAGTCTTTGGACACAATTCCATATTGTAATTTCCGAAGAGAATAACATCGTTTTTGAAACTAAATAACGTCGGCGAGTATACCGGGCATTGTTTTCGGCGTACAGAAGCAACTTTGTTCACAAACAATGAAGGGGATGTTCTGAAATTAAAGTTATTGGGAGGATGGGAATCAAGTACCGTGGCAGGAGGCTATGTAGATACTTTGTTCTCCAATCATACGAAGACTACTAATCTGCTCTCTGGCAAAACGACTTCCTCCAATCCGTCATCAGTCAACATGAAGAGTTCATCATCTGTACCACAAGAACTGAAATTTTCAAGCAAAGAAATTACGCATGGGTTAATATGGTTTCTGTAGCATCTCACAATATTTCGACCAAAACGACCAATTTCAATAATGTCAATAATCCCTATACATAAAATATGTACATACAGAAATTATTAATCCTCTGTTCGAAAAGTTCAGTTCTTGTTAATTTTGTGTTCACTAATCCTGAAGAACTAAAGCAGTGCTTATGTTTTCAAGTGTGGTTATAAGTCTCAATAAAATTAAATAGGTGAATGAACTTTTTATTTGAAAAACTCAAAGAAGACATCCTCTCTCAAAATAAACAGAAAAAAATCCCCTCACGGCTGAAAAATTCAGCACCCGTGGGTGGGAAGTGAAAGTAGGTAATATGTCAATTTCAGACTCTTTGAACGACAGTAATGAAGACATTACATATATAGTTGTTGTGAATAAACACTATTACAGGCAGTCAAAAAGTTGATGTGTCCAGTAATGATGATGCAGTGACAGGTGCATTTCAAGCAAAACACCCTATATATTTCACTATGGCTGCATATCTATTGTCATTATTCTTCTTCTGATGAGAAAATGACTCACCAATATGTTCAGTATTGCAATTGAAATTGAAATGTATAGGACTTGAACAAACTCTGATCAATGTTTGTCGTGGCATATACCCAGGAAGATAGTTATTTTCAATCGAATAAACCGAGAAGAAATCGATATCATCATCACATATGGAATTCAAATCATCGAAGTATCTATTTCTACAGATAGAGATCGTTGTCGGACCAAGGACTTGATGAACGGTGTACTGATTCTATTCGATAAGCTTCAGGGTCTCGTGAAGTTGGCTTCTTCAGATGACCTATATATGATGTAAAAGCGAGTTTCAGGAGTGCAGCCATATCAACAACCAAGCAACCAGCTCACTATATGAGCAAAGCAAAAAGTCCAGAGCAGACCGCAGTTCATCAGCCTCACCAGAAGAGATCAATTTTGAAAAATCAAGACCGGCGTGGTCTGGAAGATGGCTTTTCAAATCGACAGGCCTACGAATCCCTTAGGATATATTTGGGTTTAACAATTCCGTGATTTACAAAATTGGCTATAGCGCCTCAGAACAATGAGAACTCATCTCCAAACTAAATGGCCTGTCTTGAGAGCTCGCACTTCTCGGCAGCCTCACCACAAAGAGGATTAATCCATCTCTAACTGTAAGGCTCTCAGCATCATGAGAAGAATTGTTGCCGAAAAAGGACGAAGAGACAAAGCACACAATAATTCCGAAGTGCGTGAAAAAAACTTTGGAAATGATGGTTTGCTGAACTGCACATAATATAAAATAATATTCTCAACGCACATGACTACCACGTGACCCAAATGCCTAATTGGTTCAAATTGGTACCATCATCAATTATATCATACCATCACTGGAATCTGAGCGGAAAATCGACACCAACTGAAAATTCTGACTGCCGTCCCAACGCTGCGACAACTGTATTTTTCCACCCATCACGTTCAAAAACGATAAACAAATATATGAAATTTTTCTGCAATCTATACTCCAAAAAGACCAATCTCCTGGATTAGAAGATGAAAACCAGAAATGAGAAAAAGAATATATGGTTAGCTCTATATGAAAAATAGAAATGAATGAATTCTCGTTTGTTTGCTCCATTGAGGATCATTGAGTTTAAATACAAAAATATCTTATGGTTTTCTTACACTGCGCAAAGTATACACTTTGGGCATTGTTCTCCTTGAGACACTGCTTCACACATGATGTCGTGGTAACGTAGGGAACTGGAAATAGTGTCACTTCACTAATGTGCGAACTGTTTTATTTCCTGATATTTGTAGAACAATATTTTTTCCATCAATCATCTCAGAATATCAGCCTCGACACCATTATCAACATTTTTCAAGAAAATAAATGAATTCGCGTCAAGTACAATAAATAATCACAAATTCGAACTCATTATTTTGATATTTTCAATTAGGTGTATTTTCGAATCGTCAATTCCATTCCAACTGTTTCAAGTGATTTTTTTTATTGGACCTGTATATATGAAGAATCACCGAGAAAACATGAAATTCCAATCAAGAGCGAAGACATCGTCAGAATACCTTCGTATTCCGTTCCCGAGTTCATTATTCGCTGAAATTTCATAAAAAAATTCCCGGTTGACGTACAGTTAATAATGGAAATGGCTGATTGCCCAATTATTCTCGAGTAGAAGTGTGGAAATTTGAGAGACAGAGTTAATGAAAATTATAGTGCGAAGCGTTTTTAGCAGAAATAGGTGAAGTAAAAGGAGCAAGGAGTGAATTTCTCTCCGGATTCTATAGAACCTAATAAGTAATGAATAATCGAATCGCTTTGTGCAATTGGGGATGATAATGGTATCAACGGTCCAATAAAATATTTGAACGTGAAAAAAATTTCAGTTGTCGGTTTTTCTGCGATTCCATATGGTTTCGGTGATGCTGAATATAATTCCAAACTTTGCGAACAAAATATTATATTGTTTCGGAACTTTCCGCCAAGGGCTCGAAAATTTCGATAAACAAAATCATTCTCGAAATCATTAGGCAGAACACTGCGAAATAAGTCGAATTCGTGGGGTTAATATGTATCGTAACTGCATGCGTTTTGGAGGCACAAGGTGTTGTAAAGATAATTCCTGAAAATATTTTTCATGATTGCCTATGTCGAAATCACTGGCGGCTGCATGGTGACAACATTCCGAATGATTATATTCGGAAAGATGACATTCGCATGAATTCGTTTTTTATATCTGACTCTCATAGAGGGCGCTACTAACATATTCCAATTCCACACTGGAAAGGTACCCTCTGTGAAACATGATACAGCGTACCGTTCTCGGAATATTTTGATCTGAGGATGAAGAAGTGATATCTGTTGCTGGTACAAAGTTATGTCATGTATGAACTGGTATAACATGAGGAACTATTTTTTTCTCATCGAAAATCAGACTCAGCACCATATTTCCCATGATAAATTTATCAATTGATCAGTCAATCACAAGAATGATATTCGAATAAATTTGACTGAACATTTTTTGCTCAGGTAGAAATCCAATAAAATCAGTTAATTTGTGAACATCTGATTGAACACAACCAATCAAATCAACATTGAACTGAAAACAGATCCCATGGTCTGTTTTCACTGTATTATGTTGCTATGGATACATTACTTATGTTTCATTTCGATTTTGACATATCGAATAATTAATATTTCAAAATGTCAAGATTTGGCTGTAATACTAATGAGAATATCGATGAAATTATCAAATCAAATAAACCAAAGAATACTGTTTACAGTAAAAAATTTGTATGGAGAACCTTTATGGACTTCTGCAATGTTAGAAAATATGAATTAGATGGAAATCGGACAGTGGAAGAATTGGCGTCGATTTTAAAGGATTGGCCTGTGAACATGAGAAAAAAAGATGGTACAGAGTTCGAAGAAGCTACTGTTAAAACCATGTGGAACCTAACAAGTGAGGTACTACAAGAAAAATATTATAAAGAAATGCATGTTATCATAGACCCATTCAAAAGTGTTGTATTTCAACAAGCGCGAGCTGCCCGCGATACTATACGAAGAAAACTACAATCGGATCCCTGTAAAAGGAAACAGAGTTCAGCGGCGTTAAGTGCAGAAGAAATAACAAAAATGATGAATTTGTGGAATGAGAATACCCCTGAAGGGCTGCAACGGAAATTTTATCACATAGTCGCCGTTGAATTAGCTTGGCGAGGTGGAGAAGCTGCTGCTTGTTTGACTGACTTTTTTCGTATCGAAACAAATAACGATGGTTCTGTATCAAATCGAGTTGAATATAACCCTGTATTCAGCAAGACTTGCCAAGGTGGTTCGAAAATGTGTGCTGACAGCAAATTTTTAGTCGAAAACAACGACAGCAACGTATGTCCCGTCAGGTTATTTAAAAAATTATTATCAAAAAGAGGCTCAAATATCAAAACGAATAGATTATTTCTAAGAACAAATCGGTACTGGAAAGCCAAAAGTGATTATTGGTATGATAATATGCCCATTGGAAAAAATATGATTCAGAATTGGACAAAAACGTCTGCAGAAGCGATTGGCTTGAAAACCAAGGAGAAAAAAATCACAAATCACTCCAATAGATCAACTGCGGTCAGTCGATTGGCCAAAAGTGGTGTACAAGAGCAAGAGCTTATAAAAATTACTGGGCATAACAATCCCAACTCAATAAAACCCTACTTGAATATTGACGAAGAACATCACAATAAAATTATTAACAGAATGCGTAGTGGAAATGCATCTTCATCAATTATAGAAACTAACACGGCTGGATCTTCATTACATTTTTTTAATTGTTCTTTTGTCAATTGCACATTCAAATAAATTGTTTTTGTTTCTGTTCCTATTTTTTTCCTCATTATCAGCAAAAAATGTTCTATCCGAATAACCCTCGAACATTGATAAATGCTCAAAAAATTTTTAACAACTCTCTCAAGCTTGTTGCTTATAGGCAATAGACCTCCGCCTACGGCGTCGGTCTGTTTCCAAGCAACAAGTTTTCGAAATCTGTTATGAAATTTTTTCGAGCAATTATCAATGTCCTTGGGTTATTACTACTGAAAACAGCATTGTGAGACAAAATTGGACAATACTTGAATAACCTCATAGCTGATCCTCAACCAATGAAAAGAATAATGCATTCTCAAAAACAGATTGAATTGTGTATTCGTGAGAGCGAAATACATTTAGAATTCTCATACTGATCTGAAATGAATCAAAAATTGAGATCGGGGCATGAAAACCATTATACCAATAATTGATAGTTTCGAAACAAAAATTCCTCAAGTTGAAAAATCAACGATTTTTAATACCATATCTCTATTTCTGCTAGACCCCAAGTGTGGTGGGTCGATGAAGTCACCTTCTTGGGGAGTATCTGAAAATGCAATAAAATATGAGGTGTTTTATTGGAAAATTCATATACGTTGAATACGAGTTTTTTTGATATGTTCAAATGTTTTTCATTTAAAATAATTAGAATGTACAGAAATAATTATAAAAGACTGTTTTATAGAAAAAATATTCGAAGAATATTGAGAAGTCAAGGAGAGATTCAGAATATACGTGAAAACCCTGTACTTGAAGAATACCTGTTTGAATTTGTTGACGTTGTACTCATTTATTGAACAATTCTTCTAGGAGCCTGAATTCGGAATTATAATCAACAATCATGATGAGGAAGAAATATCTGGAAACTACTCAAATATAAAATTAAATATTTATAATTGATTCATGCCATTCTTTCTGCATCAATAATTCGAGGATGCTTCGGAAAATGAGTCAAATATCATCTGGTTGGATATCCCAACCATTCCGTACAGACTGATTTGAATTGATTGTCTGCATCAAAGGATATTCGCAATCAGAAATGAAAAGCAACACACATACATATTCGTCTTCTTATTATTGACAACATTCGAATGGAAACTATGAGTACCTATGAGTTTCATCGATGTTCATTAATTTCAGCGTCACAACAGACTTGTCAAGATTTCGTCCAATATGACAAGAATTGAAGAGAAGTCTACATATCTTAAATGAAATGACAAAATTTTTCGAATTCGGGAATAACTACCTCCACAATTGTCGGAAAAAATAATTTAGCGATTTGTTTCCGTTGTTTCGTCATTGCGTAGATATCAACATTGATATTATAATGCACTCAAATCTAGACGCACGACACACTACACTACACTACACACAGTGAAATCTGAAACGTAGTTTTGTAGATCATCATCGAAGACCAAGGTTTTCGATTGAAAATCTGAAAACCTCCAACTAGGCATCAACATCAACATGAATGACAGCATCGGACTCTATTGGGGTAATCTGTGCTCTATCTAGCCGCGTATGAATAATCAGGTGAAGACTTGTATATCGCATGCGCTCCTCAAAAAATTGAAAAGGCTACCAATTAGTGCTGAGTTGGTGCATATTTACCACAGCAAGTTCAATAAGTGAGGAATTAATGACAATCCTAGACCAAATAGACAATCTATTCAATTCTTATAGGTGCGTTCTAAGCAAAAAGTCAACCTGTTCACGGATCTTGCTAGTCTTGGAAACACATTTTTTGGCAAAATGACTCCATTTTCATCTGTTCGCTCATAATTTTGAGGCAAATAATCATTCATCTGAAATAGCATAAAATCCATTGAATGCAATACATATGGTTTCAGCAAAGCACTTGATTTGGTCGATTTTTCTCAGTGCATGCTGCTACCATGGGAAAAACTCTAGAGAGTCGTCCGAAAGAAATCGCGAAGATTCCGCCTCAGATTTGAAATATTCCTCATTATTGCGGATCCTTGAGGTCATCTAAAACAGGAAATGAATGAGCATTTCTTTCTGCGAGCACCCAAGGATATCCTGGACGTAACAAGATCGAGCATTTCCCATTGCGAGCTCCTAAAGTAATCACAAACATAACCTGAATAATTAATGAATATTCCTACGAAAAAATTTGGTTATTTTTTTCGAATACTCGGTGTTCCAAGTTATCCCATACAGGCAATATCTTGCCTATTTGTCAAGATATCAAAAACATTAAAAAGCTGCATTGAATGGCATCAAATAACCTTCCTCATGACTTATGAAGAATGTGATTTATTTGGCAACCCCCTAATGGTAGATACTGATCAGTTTTCAGTTCCAAATATCATATTGTCTCTGAAAATCGCAAGTCAATCCATTTGGAATACAACGATAAAGCACATACTTGGTGTTTTGTTCATTGATAACAACAAAAACATGAACATTTTGTGACTTTTTTACGTTATTTGAATGAAGAATTGCTGTCACCCATGTGTCCAAAGAGTTCACAGGTAAGAAGCATGCATTGAAATTTTGTTTAAAAAAATGAAAGACAGGTATTCTATTTTGAAGTGCAGAACATCAATCATTGCAGACGATACCTACCTAGTGTAATAATTAATCTACTTTCATTGTGAGAAATTTCTACAAACATGGAAGGAGGCAACTTCCAATCGGTGTAAAGTGAATAAGGGCAAAATATTTTATTGTTTTTGTTGTTATCAATGAACCAAATACAAACGAAGTACCGATGTGCTATCGTTTTTTTTCCAAATTAGGATGATAGGCAATTTCCAATGACAATATACAGGGAGTCCAATCAATAAAAATCGAGGTGGCTACCAGGGGGCTGTTCACTTTGATATGATGATTCTTTCAAGTCATGGAGAGAAAACTTTGATGTCATTTGAAGCATTTTTACTATTTTTTGATCATCTGGTCGAATAATCGAGTTCTTGCCGGTACCTTTACGATTACTTGGAACACCCAGTATTAACATGAAATGGGAATCATTGATCTATGATAATACTGATAGTAAACAAGATACTTCATTTCCTCACTGTCTCAGAGAATTTGTTCAACAGGTCATATTATTGTTTCCCCGCCATCATAGAAGATTATTTGAAATTTTGCAGTAAATCAATGATAATTATCTGCTCTGACGAAAAAGGCAAACATGTTTTAATTCAGGTGGGATTGATAATCAAATATCTACTTCAAATCCGTTGGTTGATATCGGACAACCATCTTTCTTTAAATGGATGCCCGGCCAAATCCTCAAAGATAATTTCGAGTGAAAAAGAAGCTCAATACATTAATATAAAAGTTAGGTAACTTCATTTTCGGCGCTGAAACAATTGATGCATTGCTAGAATTGAGGTCAAATTGACTCTGGATTTCGATATCACTTGAAATATCGCCTCTGAAATGATCCCCTGTATAAACCTTGGGTGAGAAGTGAGCTTTCATATAGTTGGCTCATCATGAAAGTGCCCGCTATTCAATAGCTCTTTTTTCACCATCGATGTGTAATATACTATTTCTCAACATCTCTACACTGAGAAAAAAAATCAATAACCCCAAGCGAATATTTAATGATGACGAATAAAAACTTATATACTATATGGGACAGCTCTCCAACTAACTTACCACAAGTAAAAAGAGTTTGCTGAAATAAATCACTTACCATCATTAAGTTGTTTACAGCAACTTTAATTACTAGCCACTAGTTAACTGGTGAACCACCCATATGTGAGTTATTTTTTTTGTCAATAATAAATAATGTCTCATGATTAATCACCAGATATCTTGTTTCAGTTGCCTCTAGTCTAAACATAAGTAATCAGTTATCTTCCAATGGGTTTGTAACTAGCTTGCATTGAATTGATAGTTAGCTTATGGTGAGTTACTACACTCGCTTCCTATGAGTTAGCTGATGAGTAAACATAACTAACCAGTCATCTTCCAATGAGTTTGTAACTAGCTTGCATTAAATTGATAGTTAGCCTATGGTGAGTTACCAAACTCGCTCCCTATGAGTTAGTTGATGAGTAAACATAAGTGATTAGTTATCTTCCAATGAGTTTGTAACTAGCTTGCATTGGATTGATGTTTGCTCATGGTGAGTTACTGAACTCACTTCTTATGATTTAGCTGATGAGTTATTGTAATCAAAAAAACTATCGTTAAATGAGTAGACAACTAGCTTGTGACCAAAGTGTCAAGTAGAGTGATGTATAATTATATAGAATCAACAGTTATTGAAATAAAAGAACCTTTATTTGAGCAACTTTGTATATAGGAAAATAATATGTCTCATAACATACATTACTCAGTCAACACTACCATAATATACAAAATAAAACGAAAATTCACAAAGAACAACATAACATCCTATATTCCTATGAGATCAAAAAATATTCAAAATATGAATTCGACAATTTCTCATTATACATAAACTAGCCTGATTTAGAGTCCCTGTATGAATTTGACAGTTTTTGTATAATAAGAGTACGTACACTTGGCAGTGTTACATAACCACAAAAAAGTTTGAATGTCATGAGTAAATTGACGGGATTGGACAATACATGAACGTAACATGACATTACATTTAAGGTTTGTCAAATACGTAAAATACACAGGTATTCGAATCATATTCGAATAATAATACATCATGAATATTTGCGCTGTTTCGAACTGCCGAAATGCAGGCAACATATATCAATTATTCGATTTCTCAACAGATCATATCGAAAATTTGAAGCGGCCAGTATGGAACATCAGTCCAGCGATCTGAAATATTTTCAGCATTGCGGCGTTGCCACAACTTCATTATTCAAAATAGGACCCAATGTATTTTGTTATATTTTCAGATTCTCCCTGAACAGCTGATTTGGTAGATATAGGGTGGAAAAATCGATATTTTTCGACTTTGGGAATTTTTTGTGTCGAAAGTATTCATTATTGCTCAAAACGGCTTGCATGTCCCTGTCAACGTTTTATTTACTGTCTTTTGACATTCAATTGAAACAAATACAGGGTGGTTGAAAATTTTGATTCATGCACCACCCTGTATTCCAATTGAATATCAATAAACAGTAAATGAAAAGTAATGATAGGGACATGAAAGCAGTTTTGAGCAATAATATGGATAGTTTCGGCACGAAAATTCTTGAAGTCGAACAAAATTGATTTTTCACACCCTATATATCTCTGTAATTATTCTCGCTAGACCCTAAGTATGAGAGATCTACGAAATCAGCTCTTCAGGGAGAATCTGAAAATGAAAGAAAATACAGAGGGTCCTATTCGAAATAGAATGAGAATGAACCACAAAACAAATACACACACCTCGACCTGTGACCTCGACACACACTCACTTCGTTTGACCGACTGACCGTTTCGCAATCGCAACTACTGTGTTTGCGACCTTCGCTTGCCGTCGAATCAGGGCGGAAACTTCCGAAAGCTCGAATCTTATATGATAGATCACTACTCGCCAATATTTTGCAACCTGCAATGATCTTTCTGGTCGATAATGGAGGAAAAATGAGCTGCTATGACAGACATCACATTTCAGAAATATAGGTTCATTAATAGCAATTATTGTTTCTGTCCCAATCAGTTATCTGCATATCAGTATTATCGAATTATTGAACGGAATTTTAATCGCGAGTAGTTATTGCTCTTTAGGACGAAACTCTCACTTCAGAAACAACTTTTTTGCTTTCAGAAGTAGCAGAAATATTTCCGGCAATAAAAATTTCATCTAACCGAAATGAAGAAAACTCAGGAACAAATTTTACTTGGACGACTTTTCTCAGTGTAGACAGTTTCAGGAAGTGTTTATCTTACGGAGATTATTCTTATATATAACTTCCTTTAATCCATTAGGCATAGTCGCAACATGAGCTGTTTTTAAATATTTTATGGTCCATCAAGTTTTAATTCAGTTCGAGAGTACTATTCGATTGTTCTATATAGTATTCAAAAATGTTTGAGAATTTATATAAATCTTATATAGTGGAATTTGAACCACTTCTTAAGCATCGAGGTGTTGCGAGAATTACATGAATGACACAGTTCAAGAAAAAAATGCTCAGCCAGGCCTGATTCGAACCGATAGTACCTTCGCATCGTGAACGGCTATCTAAGTGTTCACACTGAGTTCCTTGGCAAAGGACGCCGCACCGCAATAGGGGGGAAATTGGCTTTCAGTGAATTTTCTCGAATTTTGGATATATCGTGAAAAAACGTGATGCTGATGAGATGTCCTAATTATCAAGCTATAAATTCAATAGTTTGGATTATACAGGGTGCTGAAGTCAACTTTCTGAAAATTTCGAATGGTCATTGTGAAGTTTCCTTTCTTGAATACCAAAATCAAATCGACAACATTTTGTTTGTTCATGTGGCCAGTGAAAATTCACTATAGAGTTCAATAATATCTGCGCGTACTCACGATATACAGAATTGGTCCAAAAATAGCAAATGTTTCAATTATTTCCGAAAAAGTGAGCAGTTGAAATCAATTCATTTAAGAACATTTCGTAGTATACAAATATCAACATCTATTCATGGTTGTTGCATTTCTTGAATCAGACTACATATTATACACAAGATGTTCAAGTCAAAAGTCAATGAATATTCGAAAGCTTGAACTGGAACAAGAGTAACGGATGGGCCTTTCCATCAAATAATTTTTTTCTCGAGAACAACATATCGTTCGATTTGACCTGCACGATTATCTCATGAAGTTGTTTCATACCCAGGGTAATTTGTTTTTCTTTTCCGGAAAAGAAATTGAATTTCTTTCAATATAACACCCTATAAATTCTTTGACATATTGATGAAGCCTTCTTTTTCCATTTCAAAGATATAAATGAGTTGCATATTCAGATTGGAAATAATTGAGTGGAGTTTAACGAAATACCGCGTCATAAACCTTAATTTCATGTCACAAGCTGAACATAGTGGTCTTTGAAAGAATGTTCATTTATTGTTTGAGCATTATGGAAATGCCATAATATCGTTGATTATTCATTCATCCTCATTTATACCAATTCTTATTCAATCACATATTTCACTGACATCACTTTACATCATCAACATCAACATAGCTGGTGCAAACATATTGGTTACAAATATTGACGCCTGGGAAAATTCGTGTGTCAGGCAGTATGAAAATTACGCACTATCAGACGAATTTTGCTTGGTCTCAAAACGAATGAGGCTAACGGTCCTGATGAAATTCCACCCATTATCCTCAGAGAATGTGCACCAGAATTAACACTGATTCTCTGCAAGTTGTTTACCGTCTCGTACAGATCGGGTATTTTTCCATCATGCTGGAAGACAGCTAGAGTCCAATCAATTCCCAAAAAAAAAGGAACAAGAATCTACCCAACTACTACAGGCCCATTGCCCTGTTATCACTAATCTCCAAAGTGATGGAGAAAGCCATCAATATTGAGCTCATCAAATATCTGGAGAGCTCAGGAATCATCAATGATAAACAATACGGCTTTCGCCACCGAAGATCTACTGGAGATCTACTTGCCTACGTCACCCATTTATGACAAGCTTCATTAAAAAAACACGCAGAATCTCTAGCTGTCGCGTTGGACATATCGATAGCATTCGACCGTGTTTGGCACGAAGGACTCCTCCACAAACTACCATCATACGGCTTACCACCTCAGCTATGCCATCTCTTATCGAGTTTCCTTTCACGCAGATCGCTTCACGTGGTGGTGGATGGTGTGTCGTCCGATACCATTGGAATCAATTCCGGCGTTCCACAAGGATCAATTTTGGCACCAACATTATTCCTTCTTCATATCAATGATCTGTTGGGAGTAACAACTTGCCCCATCCACAGCTTTGCAGATGATAGTTCCCTCCATACTGCGTTCTCTTCCAGAGTTTCCATTTCTCTCCAGGAATCTAAAAACTCACGGCGCAGGTAGGTCAATGCTGTCAATGGAGATCTTGCTGAAATCACTGCCTGGGGAACCAACAACCTAGTTGAATTCAACGCCACCAAAACTCAAGCCTGTATTTTCTCTAGAAAAGCGGAGCTCAGATTCATCGCGATAGCTGCTTCACAAAAACTCGTATTCATGTTCCGTGCGAAAAGCTACTTTACACCTCAACAGCTTCTCATGATCTACAAAGCGCAGATACGGCCTGTTCTAGAATACTGTTCCCACATATGGGGTTCAGCACCAAAACATACGCTGATGCTCTTAGATTCCATCCATAGAAGAGCCATCTGCCTGGTGGGTGACGTCACACTCACTCACTGTTTGACATCATTGGAACACCGTAGGAAGGTCGGCGACCATTCACTTTTCTATCGATACTTCCACGGGAAATGTTCTTCGGAAATCTCTGCTATCATTCCTTCACTAGCCATACCAGTCAGACGAACTAGACAAGCCCAGTCAGCACATCCTTTCGTTGTCAACCTCGAAAGATGTCGAATAGCACTTTACCAAGACTCCTTCATCCATAGATCGACTTGACTCTGGAATTCATTTCCTGTGGAAGTATTCTCAACAACATATAATCTCCAGGAGTTCAAAAAAATTCCAATACCTACCTCCTGTCCCTATCCTCCCTAGGAACGCACGATGTTCTTTGAACATTATAGGGATTCCCTTTCATGCGCTCCAAGCGCTATTATTTTATATTGAAATGAAAATATTTGATACCAACATTATTCAACTACTCACATCTATGAAAAGTAGAAGGAGAAAAAAACCAATGAAAATGGTGGGCACTCAATTTATATTCTGAACAATTGATAAGTAATGAATGCTAGCAGGTAGCTTGTTATGTTATGCGTGCTTTATCTTTTTCATGTTCAACAAGTAATTTTTTGTGAATAGTGGTTTAGCACTCAACTTCGTTCTCGAATATAGTTGAAATGTATTTCTGGGTGACTTGTAGCGTCTTCAGACTATAATCATATACAGAGCCCCAGACACTTATTTCATATCTAGAAAGAGATACAACTGAGCTGTTATAAACAATATGAAGAACGTTGAATACTGTCTGTAGGTTAATCGAGGAGGTGGTATATTCATTATTCCAAATTCTTTGGGATTTTCTCTCCTCGTTTCTATAAAATGAAAATATGAATATTATTTCAATATACGTGTAGTAAGGACAAATCAGATCATTTTCCCCAGAATGTCACTGCGATTGAAGGATTTTCCTATCAGAGAGCCTGAAAGAAATATTCACTAGCTTGTCAGTGACAATTTGTATTGCAAAAACTTTGGATAAGAGAAATGAAGGTACATGAAAAAAACATCAAATTTCCACTTATCTCTGAGATGCTTCAAGACAGATACGACTTTGCTATTGAAATAATCTTTTTTCATGTTGGAAACTGGAGCAAAATCGGTCCCGAAACGTCCAGAGATATGTGAAAATTTGATATTTTTTATATATAGGTATATTTATATCTTTAAATCTTATGTCTAATCTTTTTTCAATACAAATTGTCACTGACAAGCTAGTGAATTTTTGTTTCAGGCTCTCTGATTGGAAAATTCTCTAAACGCAGTGACATTTTGGGGCGAATCATCTGATTTGTCCTTACTACACGTTCATTGAAATAATATTCATATTTTTATATCATAAAAACGAGGAAAGAAGATCCCGGAAGAATTTGGAATAATGAAGAAGAACGTTCTTCCTCAGTTTCCTTCAATTATAAAGTTGACAACTTCTAATTTCAATTTTAAAAAAATGGGTTACAGTTCGAATTTTGAAAGGATTAGGCGATTTTTTGATCCAATTCGATCATCCATCACTCAATTATTTTTCATCCAAATACGCAAACTGTATATATTTTAGAAAACAGAAGAGTATGCTCTATCGACATTCAAAAAATAGATAATGTATTCCATTGAGAAGATCCTGGTTAATGTCCTTCTCGAAGAAACGAATATGAACCGTATATTGAAAAATGTAATCTATGCAATTTTGCGCAGTTCCAAACATATTTTGCATCCAACATGCTCCTATCAACAGGTTAAATTTTGAATGGGGCACCCTACACTCTTCGTTTTTTGTTCTATTGCGATCTTATTGGATTTCATAAATTTTGATATTTATTCCTCTAGATTTTTGAGGATTTTCCTCTTGATGATCTGTTACGGAACGTCATTGCGTTCGATAATTTCACTTCAAAAAGAAGATAGAGGAAAGTTCAAGCGTTAGGAAGTGAAACTCTGTTCTGGAAAATAACATGGTATTACTGACTATTCATTGAATAGACGGATTGAACAGATTCGCCTTTTCAACATATATATTGGTGGTCTGGTGGCCGAGAGAGCGAAGGCACAGAGTTCGTTACGGAACTCCTAGTCTGAGTTACGACTCATTGGGCGTTGGTTTCAGTACTGGGGTCAACGAGTGAATGCAAAAAAAAATATAAACTGAGATGAAACATTTATTTCTATTCATATAATCAGACTAAGAAATCAGATAAAATCTAGAGAGATCAATATGCTACCTCTCAATTCAAACATCAGATATGTTCGAGGAACAGAAATTTGGGAATTCACAAGTAATATACTTTCTAAATGCTGATTTTTTAAAAGGAGAAACATTATTTTCTGAGTTCTTTAGGCCTCATCACAAAACTGGGGTTCATTTGTGAGATCTTTTGCCTTTTTTTCTAATTCCTGAATGCATCTCTGTGGCTATGCACTCCTAGATGTCCTGATATCCAAATACCCTATTAACGATACGATATAATCTTGAGATTAGGTTGCCAAATTGTCCCTTTGCTGAAGGATGCCTGAAAACTGTCTCATCTAAGATACATATACAATGATGTCTACAGAATATTCATCTGCCGAGTGGCCGTGACATGTCCTGTGCACACGACTTGTAGGTAAGGTTGACCTTCTGGTTGGTTGAAGTTTGTTATATATTTGGCAAGGGTACTCCAATTTCACTATTTCCGTACACACAAGTTCTTCAGCCTTGACGGGTCATTCGACATTCACCAAATAGCACTCAAGTGAAAGTTCCATGAAGCCCCGAAATAAGTCCAACAAACGTCTAGATTCACTAAATATAACGTCATATGTACTCACGTCATGAATGTCTGATTAACGAACATGAAGAACGTTCTCGTTTACGTGCTACATGTTTTTAATATACGCTCATCATACGTCCGTTGACGTCCAAAGATGTTCGGAATTTGTCTAATGGAATTCCAGGTATAACATCTTATGAACGTTCGCTCCTTCTCCAGACCATGTAATTGTACGTCTATTTTCGTAGATGTTTCTGCAACGTTCACGAATATTCAAACTTCAGTTGCATGTTCAACAGACTTTCAGTTTGGAACAGCTGAAGGAAGATCTATCTGTTCATACTTACTATAAATAACCATTATGCATCTATGTTTTTTTGGACTTGAAGTGGCCGTTTGATGAACATTCAACCAACTTCAGTTCATGACATTCTATGTTCATCTTCGTACGATATTTATTCTACGACCATGAATGTGTAGTTTTCAAAAGGTCTTGGGATGCATGTACAATGTTCTTCTGGTTTGAAAAAACCAATGTTCGTCCGTATTTGTTTGTTCAATAATCTAAATATGGATGTTTCGGAATTGTTCAATATCGTGCGTCCAATGTGCATCCATATATATACCAAACTAAACGTACGATATATCATCAAATCGAATATAAATGTTTCGATAATATCGAATATTGTTAATCGAACAAACATCCATTAAATGTACCAAACTGAACATGAGATGAATATTCATCATAGTTCCACTGGACGTAACCAAATCTACAAACTAGATACAATTCCGTACATTACTTTGTCGTACTCAAATCAACAAATGTGGATTTTTCAGTAGTGTCAAACATTGCTCTTCCAATAGACATTCAGAAGATGTACAGTATGAGACGTACAAGATGTTTGAGAAACTGTATGTCTGTTAGACGTCCAAATCAGGTCAGACGTTTTTTGTGTAGTTTACAACAGCACGATGTGATGGCATGCTCGAATTAATGAATAACTCGAAAAATCCGATTCGTATGCTAAAATATTGTGAAAACCTTTTTCAATCCTTCGATTCCTCTTTGAACAAAGAGAAGTGAGGTTGTGTCTCAATGTTATACAGAAAAGTGAGGTTGTGTTACAATGCTTCACCTCTAGGGTCGATCATCATGCACGCGACCTATCAATATATCGGATGATTCTCATAGTAGATTCGTTACGAATAGAAGTATGTAAAATATTCACTTTACTCCGAGTTTCACAATCTCGAAATACTCAATATAGTGTTTGATGACTCCAATTTGAATGAGATAGCCGCAGGAATGAAAATGAGCAGTCTCGAGTAGGAGGAAGCGATTCATGACTAGAGGAGCTTAGGCAGGTAGGGAATCTGAAAACAATTATCATCTAAACCTTGTTGAGGGTATTGTTATGAAACAGCTGACCAGAAGTTCAGTTTAATAGGCGCAGAATCAGTGGATCAATTCATCAGAAACGGAACGATAGCTGAAAGTTAACGTCACGAAGTAATTATAATTACATAGGTAGACACTCACCTATGGGGTTGATGTACATCTGACTACTGCTATTTAACTAATCTGGAAATCAACCACGATTGAACTTTGCGCGAAATCGTACATGTAGGATCTTTATCGCAGGAATTCTTGAATTATCTGAGCATGAACTCGGAGTAAACAATAAATCTGATGGACTTATCAGTGGATGAAACTAGTTCAACCACAAATGGAAATTCACAATTTGATCGTCACGCAATGCACACAAAAACACGAGACTCTGGCCCAACCACACCTTTCCATTTACGAGTAACAGGAAACAGTATTGTTCAATCTGAGATTAACCTTCTGATACGAACTTCCAGATTCTGCACGAACACTGTTTAGTGGTTTATCTGATTTCCCCTGACAGGTGCTATCATGAAATAATGACCAGTTGATGTATAATTCATAAAAAATGATTTGAAATCAAGAAATGTATAAATTGAACACATCATCGTGGCACTGTCCTACTGATATTTCCAAAATATTAGATTGTATTGAATCTTCCAATTATAATCAGAAATATTACTACAACCAGTCAAAAAATAGTGTTGAAATAATGTTATTCACTTAACTGTCCATTCCAAATATCAATTGGTACGAATGTAGTATTATAACCGCTACATATAGTGAATATTTCGACAGGGAAGTGGTCCTGAATCGAATTTGATCTTGATTATGACATTCTCCAAATGGTGCCAGTCAATAGCGTATCTATAACTTTTCAAAAGTTTGAGTTATATGTATTTATTTTAACCTGTCAATTCTCCAATGTAATTTCATGGAGAATATATCCCAACAATGTTTGCATCATTAGGAGAAGTGATTACTTCAATTTACAGCAAGGCCAGGTAGCCGTGCGGACAGAGTGTCAGTATTCTAATCCGCATTCGCTTGCCACTCGTGGGTTCAATTCCCTGCGACTGCAGAAATTCTTCTGATGGCCCATGAAAGTGTTTGGGATCACGTTGAGAGAAAAGGCCCCGTCCACAAGATTCTCGAAGACTTCGAAGGATTTCTCGTAAGGGGGTAACCGAATGACGGATAGAACAATTTTAGAACATATATCGAGAACTGGAACCTTTGGCACGATAATACACTACATTGTTTCACCACTAACCAAACCAAGTTTTTGAACTCCTCGACACGTGTTTCGTTAACTATGTTAGCATCTTCAGGAGAAAATTAAAACAGTTTGGTAAGTGGTGAAACAGTGTAGTGAATTTCAGAACAAACACAATTTTTCAGATATGAGAATGTTTATGATATAATAATTGGATAATATAATCATACTGTTCAACGTGAGAAAATTGAAGCTCATTTGCGAACAACAGGTTTGATGTTCTGAATTTTGAATTATGAATGTCAACATGAAGAATATTCAAAATATCTTCAGACATCGGCGAAGTAAATATACGAGACAGTTTCGTCTAGCAGATCAGAAGGAGAAATGAGTGTGGTACATAGGAAACAATTCTGTCATTCTGAAAATTTTCATTCTGGTCAACTAAACCAGTTGATGAACAAATCTTCCAGCCTTCGAAATAATCATTGAATAATATATGCTGAGTTTGTGGAAAGTAGTAAACCTCTCTCAATAAGAATGATGGAAAATGAGAAGAACAATACAAAAGTTTGGGATATCCTAACTCAGGATCCCTGATATATCATAAAAATCATAAAAAAATATTGTAACGGAAGAAATCGAACCACAGAATCCGCTTGCATTCTTCTGAGATCAAAAAATAACATGCTTTCCTGTATTCTCGATATAAAAAAAACATGATATTCACTACTGAAATGTGAGTATGAACATGGTGAATTAAATATCGAATAATAAAAACATTTTGCGGCTCACTTTTTTCGACACAAAAATTCAGGCAATTCGCGAACAATATTCGTAATGACTTTCATATTATGAAGGAAAACATTTCATTACCGAAACGTCTGAAGATTAATGATATTGTAACGACCTTTGTTTTTGGGGCCCTTACTTTGGCGCTTGTTGAACAGACTTCTGGAACCTGTCGGGGTTTCTCGGGAGCCAGATTGTTTTTGAGGTATCTACCTGCTCTGCACCAAATACCTTGGTACAGAGGGCCAGAGTAGCACAGTGAAGAAGACACAGAGTGTGTCTAGTAAACCAGGGGTCAGTGCTGTTGAATTGACCTGGAATCAAGTGGCCAAGAGACTGTAGGCTTTAATAACAGCCCCTTGGGGAATCCTGGAATACTGGGTGCTCTGATGGATGGATGTTTCTACTCAATACTATCACTATCGGGTTGGATCACTTCCATCTTGATATTGATTATCAGGAATATGATTCCTGGAATGGAAACAACTTTGTACCTTTGTTATCAGGACAGGAAAATCAGAAGAACATAGACAGGTCGAGTACAGGTTTATTCAATTACGTTTCAGTGCATCAGTTGTTACATGAAATTGAGTGAATGAATCATCAATAATTAATAAATTCCTTCATCATACATGTTTATGTATTTGAATTGACATTCCTATTGACACTGACACTGGCAGTCCCGACGAACAGTTTGTTCCACTGGGCATATGCAAACACCTTAGAACATGAAATTATCGAGTCGCAGTAGCAAAGGTTAGGCAACAGGCAAGCAAAAAAAATACGAAAGAAAAATGAATGCAAGCTGAAACCCAATCAAGCGGTAAGAGAAAACAGGCAGGATAATTGAGCAGTGTCCCAAAGAAAAATAACAAAGCCCAAAAAGCGAGGACGAGTGCAGGTTTGGGGTAAGAACGAATCCTATTGATTTCTATACAATGAGGAAGGCTATTAGCTTCCTCCTGGTTGACCTGGTCTTATGCACAAGCACCTCCGAGAGGTAGTAGAATAGATGCTGAAGGCCTGGGGCGGATAAATGAGAGGCCCTGTCTCTCTGAACAGACAAAAGAGTCCACAACCTAACTCATCCGTCCAATGACACTGGATTTTACTGAACTTCAGATCAATTTCGGAACAGGATTCTTTTGATCCATCAAAATTATCGCAAAGCTAGCAACAAGTCTCACTCTAGTACGTCAGGTACTGGATCTTTACTGGATCTCAAACTCCCGTCAATTGTTAACTTTCGCGTGTCAATAAATGCTGTCAATGTTTTCAATGAAATTGAGTTATGTAAATGATGGCACTGGTTGTTGATAGACTGGAAATATCGATAGCTTTTCGATTTCATTGAATTGTTTAGGAAAATAGCAGGCGAAATCAAAGTAAGTTCAAGTTGAAAAATCTGGAGCACGAATTTGAATCAAAATAATAATCGAACTGGAATTGATGATGAACTGGAAACAGGAATGCGAAGCAATGTACACAGGAGAAATATAAAAGTACTTACTGGACTGAATAATACACAACCAAAAAACTAAAACACTTTTCAAAATATCTACACCGACTTGGACTCTGGAATCGACGGCGAGTGGATGAGAGTGAGCGCCCTGCAGTTTGCAGATTCATACCAGAGTGAGACCTTGGGCCACAAAATCAAGGACATGTGGTTTTCTCGTTGCTGATTGGCTCAAATTTCAGCCGAGTGGAGCCGCCGTTTCGACTGAAACTTGCTGTGCGTCAGGATTTGGCCTTGAGAATCGAAATTCTGCGGGGAAAATCATTTTCTTTGCCAGAAAGGCATATAAACAGGATCAGCTACCCTTGCTATTGCCACTGAGTGAATTCGAGGCAAAAATATTCAGAACTGACAAAGTTACATGCAGGTAAATATTTCTGACCACATGGTCTAGTGAGATCAGCCTAACATCCTATATATTCAGTAAATGAATATCTATTTCCTCTGAAGAGAATCAGTAATTCCTACCGACACATTTAACCATTGATTTATGGTCTCCAGAAATCACTAAGTTGATTTGCATAGCTTACTAAAGTCTCTTGAGAACTTCCAGTTCCTGTTCACATGAACCGTTTCTCAGTAATGAAGTCCTCAAAAATACTCCATTACACAATCCATTCTTGGACCAAGGAAGCGAAGGTATCCTTTATCCCCCGAATGTGGAGTGAATAAAACCTATAGAGAAATGAACCTTGCTCCTATGATATATAAATGGTTTTATTGAACGATTCTTGGAGTTGTCCTTCAGGCGGTCTAACTCTCGATCCAAATCAATATGCGTCAAGAAGATGTAGTATGTCATGAACAATTGACGATATCCGATCAAGAATCAATTCAAGACCTCTGTGATCATCAATTATTGAGTTTGTATTTTGTGTATTGAATCTTTGAGTTCTTTTTTTTTTTCTTTATTTACACTACTCAACAGATATACATCCAATTACAGAGTAGTACATAATAATATTCAACAATATAACAAGTACAAATGTTTGAGATGAAATATTGATGACGATACAAAGTTGAGAGTTATCAAAAATTTGAAAATGTTATCCAAAATTTAACTTTTTTATTGATGCCACACTACAGGAGAATATGTCTATTTGATGCGATACATGCTCGTCATGTATCTTGCATATGGTATGCAGTGGTGAAAATTTCATCGTATTCAAGCGCGGAATCGGTAGATGAAATGAAATATGTTGTCTACTTGTTAGCCTGGGAATGTGGAAATCAAGCATGTGAAGAATATTTGCACAATCAGTGTGCTAAGAAGAAGAAAATGATCAAGTTTGTCGAAAGCCTTAGAAAAGTCTGTGTAGATAACGTCCACTTGTGCATCCTCATCAAATGCATTACATATACTTTGTGTTAAGCAGAATAAATGTGTTGAAGTTGATCTTCCTCTCATGAAACCATGTTGAGATTCTGTAATTTGGATCTTAACATGATAGAAAATTGGCTGGTAAATCACTATTTCGAACACTTTCGAGAAATTGTTTATTATTGTGATAGGTCTGTAATTTAGGACATCGTGTTTATCTCCCTTTTCATGCACTGGTACAAGTTTTGCTTGTTTTAATGACATTGGAAAAGTTTTGGAAGAGAGTGACAGATTGAAAAGCTTTGTTAAAGGTTCCGCAAGAACTGTAGCACAATCGTGTAGCAAAAATGCAGGAATTTTATCAGGGCCCATTGTATTCCTTGGTTTCAGCTTCTTTAAAGCGAATGCCACTTCTCTGTTCTGATCAGGAACATCTGAAATATGAGGAAATGCATGAGATCATTGGAATTCGAAATGGGAATCGTTATTAGTTTCATGATAGTGATGTTGGCACTGCTTACTTGAATTGCATATTCGCATGAGATTCATGACAAGAAAGCTTGAAGATTCCAATATATCTCAACTCCCTTGGGTTAATTTCTTTCAATGGAAGTAGATTGACAACTTTGTTTCCTCAAATAAGGAAATGAACGCTTGATCCCGAGAAGAGTTAGTAGATAATAGCTTTGTGAATTTTCAGGTGGCAAAGGTATATATTCCTTCCCCGTATGGGGTTTGATGCACGACACGTAGCGGAGAGCATTGAATACACTAGGGAGGAGATGAACACTTGCTCTCATGATTTTATTCACGAAAGCATTCATTTGGAAACGTCCATTTTAATTTCGCGCTTCAGGCACTCTATCTGTCGATTCAAATCAACGATATTTGAACTTGAATCGATCTGACAATTTTTTCATGAAAAATTGATGAATTCGAGAATTGTTCAACTGTACAGATCTCGAAGATACAACAACGCCAAAGGCGCCTGCTGGAGCCAATCTCCTACGGAAGGTTATATTTTCTTTTTTCTCGTGAAACTAAATTAAGAACTTTGTTTCCTCAAATGGAGAAGCGAAGGCCTGCATTTCATGCAGTCAGGAAATAAAATATTTCTGATTCTGTAATATATCTATGTTCTTCTACTTCAAACGTTTCCTGAACACGGTTTCATTCTACTATGAATATAGAATGAATTCTCCTTTCAGGTTTCTGGAAATCAAATTCGAAGTGCAGTGAAATTCATGAGCAAGTTATCTGTTCCATATCCACCTATTCAACGGTTTGAGAAATATTCAGGTGCTCATGCAGTAGTTGTCACAATTTGGTCCCAAGAAGGGCTGCGATTTCCTTCCATTCATGAGGCTACCTATGTTTTTCTTCCTGGGACATTTCAAAATCCTAGGAGGGACTTTCTGCCTGTAGCTCAAGTAGCCAGGTACCAAACCGCTTCTACTTTCGCGCATAGGTTTCCGTGCGGGTCCTGTTTGAGTACCTCCAGTTTTAGCTTGTACTTGCTCAGTGCATGAGTCTGCACAGGCCCGTCGTCTGAACCCACTGTTTCACCATGGAGTCCGCACTCATTTCAACGCACAAGCCTTTGCAAATCCAGCACCAGAGCTCACTTTTTTCTAGGTTCATAGCACCAGCGGTCTTGCAGCCTGAGCCTTGGGATGAGTTAAGAATAAGCCTCATTTCATGTGCTCCTGGTCATTCCCTTAACAGGTTTATTTCGTCGCAAGATGTCTGTATCCTGCTCAGGACGATATTTCTGAGCTGCTCGGGATCTTATTGTGCAGGTGATATGAAGGTAGTCAAAACAACATCTACGGAGCCATCGTTGGCTTTTTCAGTTCAAAATTGAACTATTACTTTCTTCAGATCAGTAAAGAATCTAGGGTCAGTTGTCCTAGGCTCCTCTTTTCAGTCAAACAGACCATAGCAGTTTTCTTAAGATTGACGCTGAACCTATGTTCTTGGAACCATCCATGAACTGGTCTTAGTAGTCTAGGTTTGATAAAATGACTGTGTTGAATTTTTTTGTGGAAGGTTCCTGCAGCAGAGTCCTCACCTACCAACACCTCTTGTGCGATTTTCGTAGAGGGTCCAGCTGCTGGAGTCTCCACGTCAATTTCTTCATGGGCCCTCGCGTAAGCACTGAATTGGTCGTCCAAAATGACTCTCCAAGAGAAAAAGGGACTCTTCATCAATACTCACAGTGAGGCATAGTCCTTTGACCTCTTCTGTTCTAGCCAAGACCTTCCACCAACAGGTGAAATACAAAATACTCTGATTGAAAGCAATGTGCAACTGGAACGAAATAGATAGTATCATAATTATAACCTACGAACTGGAGATAGACCCAGGAATAACTTTGCAAGGACAAAACAAGGACGAGATCCTTCTATCCATCGAAGTGTATGTAAATGTGACGTTGTCGTACCAGGAAAAGTTTCTGAAAGATGTGAGAAAGTTGTGTACCATAACCTCGAGAGACTTTCCAAGGAACAGAGCCAATGATTGATTGATCAGTACTGTAAATACCTGAATCAAATTCATTATCATTGATTTAACTTGATTTTTCGGGATTTTTTCTCCTCGTTTCTATGAAATGAAAATATTCGTATCATTTCAATATATTTGTAGTGGAACAAATCAGATGATTCGCCCCAAATTGTCACTGCATTTAACAAATGTTTTCATCAGGAAACCTAAAACAAAAAAACCAGTAGCTTGTCAGTGACAATTCGTTTGAAAAAGTGTTTGAAGGGAGGAAATATTGATATATTGAAAAAATATCGAATCTCCACTCATCTGGACGGTTCGGGACCAAATCTGCTCCCTTTCTCAACATGAAAATGCAAAATATTTCTCTTTGGAAGTTGTGCTGCTCATTGTTTGACAGTTTTCAGTTTCACACTGGAAACTGAACATGAAAAAGGTAGGTTCAAGATCAATTGATGGAAATATCCTTGTTACTCATTTTTCGGATGAAATCACTCTTTCATATGCCAACATCAGTAGAACGAGAGCAGATTCGATCCCGAAACGTCCAAAGATTCGATATTATTTCAATATATATATATTTCTTTTCTTCAAACACTTTTTCAAACAAATTGTCACTGGCAAGCTGCTGGATTTTATTTTCATGCTTCCTGATGGAAAAATTTGTTAAACTTATTGACAATTTGGGGCAAATCATCTGATTTGTCCCACTACAAATATATAGAATATTTTTGGATTACCGATTATTGGACGCGGCGACAATTAGACGCGGCGACAATTAGACGCGGCGACAATTGGACGCGGCGACAATTGGACGCGACGAAAATTGGACGCGGCGACAATTGAGCGCATGTGAAAAATAATAAAATAATTTTATAATTCCAATGAAATTTATTGCATGAAATATGCAGGGCTCATATCTATAATATAACAAATACCTAACCTAACCTAACAGACCAGTTCTAGAGTACCTGCGAGGCATTGCACACAATTTTCAATTGCAAGTATAAATAGTCTACATCGTGTATTTTATTTTATTTTGGCAAACCTCTGTTTTTATTAATAAATATGAAGGTTTGGTTAGGTTAGGTATTTGTTATATTATAGATATGAGCCCTGCATATTCCATGCAATAAATTTCATTGGAATTGAAAAATTATTTTTATTCACGCATGCGTCCAATTGTCGCCGCGTCGAATTGTCGCTGCGTCGAATTGTCGCCGCGTCTAATTGACGCCGCGTCTAATTGTCGCCGCGTCCAATTGTCGCCGCGTCCAATTGTCGCCGCGTCCAATTGACCGCGACCAATAGTCGTGCGTCCAATTTTCCACGTCCAATTGACGCGACACCAATATTTTCATTTTATAGAAACGAGGAGAGAAAATCCCAAAAATCTGGTAATAGTATATTACACACTGAGAAAAGAAGTGATTCGTTTTTGTCGTGAGATTAGTTAGTTAATCGAGACGCAGAGAGCCGAGGTAAGCTATAATCTCGAGACAGGAATGGAACTCCCTACCGAGATTTGAATACTATTTCATAAACAATCATCATATTTTGATCAGAATCAATAAATCTATGTTTCGTTCTGAACGTAACTGATACATGAGTGAGGGCGGGAAGTAGAGGTGTGTAATTTGACACTTCCCAACCTTCGATGACGTTAGTAATGACAACATTACATATTATATGGTTGTGAATAAAATGAAATACTTCCTCCTCGATTAACCTACAGACAGTATTTATTATCATTGAATCAGTTAGTATCTACATTGAAAGCTAAGGCCTTGATGCCAGATTCATTGTAATCTGGATAGAGGTCAGAAATGAATGTTGAAAAAAAAATTGCTGCTGGCGGTGTGATGCTGATGTCATCAGCGATCGCCAGGCAGGCCTGTCTCTGTATGCTAGAGAGCTAAATTCGTGCCATTCGCTGTGAGGCATACGGCCATTTGTTCGAGCTCTTAGCTCTAAGATTCACCGCAAATCATTCGACAAATTCATCAGAATAATCTAGCTTTGTGAATAACCATTCCCAAATGATCGTTCTGCGGAAGTTTCTTAACGTGGATTGAACCAAAATACCATAATCTAGGAGTTGATTTGCCCATATTGATCAATTTTCGTGAGAACCCTCCACATTCTGCTCGGACATTCAGATAGTTGTGGATGAAGTATCATAGTTCTCTCCTTATGCAGAACAGCTATCGTCTACTCAGGTGATTTCAGTATACTGGCCTTCGACTCGAAACGTTCTTCTCATTACCGTGACTATTATCTCTCATTATGCGCTAGTTGATTGATCTAAATATTCGTGACAAATTTTCTAATATTTTTCCATTTCCAGGATGGAGCAGAGTGAAGAGACTGTACGACGAAAACAGTGTTTCGGGCGGTGAAAGTGACGTTGAATCGTTGATCATCGACCGAGGACCTTACTTTGAGAGGGGTGTTTCAAAAAATGTTACTGCCCTCGTGGGGAAAACAACTTACCTCAGTTGCAGAATAAGAAATCTTGGAAATAGAACGGTGAGTCCAACTCAAACCTGAAGAATAGAATATCTCAGAGAAATCACAAATAAAACGGATATGTTTTGTTCAAATGCTAGCTTACGGTACGTGTGCACTTTCATGCTCCTCAGTATGATCATTGAACCAAATGGAAGTTTCATACCATCCAAATTGTGGATTTCGACATTCAAAATCATCAATTTATCTGCTTACGCTCATCTCCGTATTAGGTAGGTTCTTGGGAATTCGAATAGTTCTGATATTAATGAATAAATGGTTATTTTGTTCGTGTGGGATCTCCTGAAAATCAAACCGATTTCGAAAAAAACAATTATATTGAACCATGAAGTGGGCGAGTCAGTTTTTTGACTCTAGGTCGTGTATATGAATCGTAAATGAATTTTGTGATTTGAATCTAGATAAATCAATACACCTAATGAGTCTATTCATAACAAGCAGGTGAATTATTTACATATGATTAGAGAATATTTTGATTATCATTACTCTTCGTTGTTCGTGGAACGCCAATGCTGGCAGCATCCGAGAGTAATATTCATATAATGTCTTCATTCTTGAAAATTCACTAGTTATGTTGAAGGCACTTGAGTGAAAATCTATCTATTCATGAATGACCCAGCAAACACAAATATGTAGAAAAGACGAATACTTTATGATTATAACGTAACAATTATGTCAATATTTTTTATATATATATATATCTCATATAAGTCCATTGCTACAAATATGAGGTAACGAATATAACAAACTGACATGAATATTACATAACATTCTCTATTCACATCCCTATCATGTGAAAATGTCAGCTACAAATATGACCCCATCCAGAATGAATATCAGAATCTCACAAATGAACTCTTCACCACACCAACTCACTTCACAGGCATATGCACATATTGAAAACTGATTAATCATCTCAGTAGGTGATCTAAACTACACTCTATAATATCTATACTGATATTACTGATGATGATATATGGTTATAGAAATGTGCATATGAGTTGGAAGTGGGCTAGTGTGGGAAAGGAGTTATTTGGCAAATTTTTGATTGTGTGGGGAAAATGTAACAAAGACAGATTAGTCTTGAAATGCTTTATGATTCATCATTTTCTTTGTCATCAAGTTTTAACTTCAATTCTTCTCACATAGTACAAAGAAACTACCTGCCTTTAAATTTCGAAGACTTTCTGTTCCAAATATTACGCATTATAGTATACTGTATAATTCGTCAGTTGCTAACTTGAAAATGAACAGAAGATTTGAAAACATTATTATGAATAATATTCAAATCACAAAACGGAATGTTCTAAACTGAAGATGTAAAAACAACATTAACTATCAAATGAAAAACATGACCTACAACTGTCTATGGAAGTAGTGAGACCTATAATGTATTCTTCAAACGTTCAAAACATCTAAATTCTGTGTAATCAAATTATATCTTTCTTCTCAATCTTCCTGTTCAACTCTCCATCCAACCTCTAGTGACTCAATCAGAACCACTCTCCTGCTAGTTCATCTATCAGAGTGAGATATCGAAGGGTGTGTGATGAAGATGGATTCTGAAAAAATATTGAGTTTGTTCTTCATTTTTTAAATGAAAATCTGAAATATATATTACCAGATAAAAATATTTTGATCGATTTCAAATCTCTGACTTCAGTGTTTTTCCCCTCTGCCCATACCAGGATCATTGTGTGGCCATTTCATTGGTGAACAATAGGAACAAGGCTACCATATAGATAGTCTCTGTCATCTCTACCACCTTGAGTTCTGAAAAGATGTACCTTCCGGAAAAAGTATTCAGTTCAGAATTCAACTCATTGAATTTCTCGATAAACTTATTTATGGAACAAAAACTGATAATCACTGACAAAAGGTTCAAATTTCCAATAATATATCTTCAATCCAGCATGTAAGGCACTCTGGGGTTCTCACTGGGGTTGTCATCAGGCATTATAATCAATCAGTGGCTGTTGTTTAATTCCATTTGAGAATCGAAGATTGACCAGATTGCGCATCGGATTCTGACAATATCTACCAAAGTCTGACAGTGATCAATTCTAGATATTCCAGGATAGATTATAGTAGCTATTTCTTTTTTGTTGTTTCAGAGAGCATATGAAAATCTCGAGACATGGTTCATTCTCACTCACCCTCATTCATTCTCATTAACACTTTAGAGTTCATGAAACAATGCAGAAGAATAGTGGTAACAAGAAAAACCGAGAAAAACACTCGAAATAGTTATAAAATACCGAAAATGCCTTATAACTCATCACCTCAAAGTAGTCAACCAATGGGAATTTGGAATGTGGAAAGGGGGATCTCTAACAGATGAATAATTCCGTGCTGTTCATCAAGGGCATGTTCTGAATGTACAATTCGACCATGACGAATTGATACAAATATATACCCAGCAATATATCTGGAGAACATACATTTCGAAACAATCCAACCTGGTCATGTGAATATTATTAATGATCATAGATTGAGCTTCATCAGAGCAAATCGTTTGCAACCGAAAATCAAGTGTAGATTAACTCGTCTACCTCACGCATAATATATGGATCACAGATGACAGTGCCCTAATTGAACTCGCATTTCGAACATCCTCGGAAGATAGAAAATCAAGACATAGACAGGTCAATGAGGTCAATATAAGAATTCTACTGAAATTAAATCCTGGGGTACCATCACCGTTTTTGAATTCACTATATCTGATGCCCGCTATATGTAAGTTTAACAATACAAAACTATGTTACTATATGCATGCACATTTTCTCTGGTAATTGAAGCATATTTCAAAAGATACTACACCGAGAGAAAAATCTATAGACTGTTTCGTTTTCACTGTAATGAAGTGCATCATTCCGAAAAAATCAATTAACTGTGAAACAACACTCATATGTGAATTAAAATACGCTCATATAGAGGTCATATGAAATAGTAATATAATGCCAATTGAATAACACTCATATTAATTCAATCAATCTGCTTGCAATTCAATGCTGAAATGATTGGCATGTCAGTATTGAGGAGATGGATTTCATTTCTCAAATAAATGAAGTGAGTCGGAGATGGTCGAGGAATAATGAATATATATCCAAAGAATAGTAGGTTAGTATATATATACTAAGTTTATTCAGAGTGAAGTTTCATATTAAAACTACAGGGCATTGAGTGCATCACGAGGACAAGATATTCAGTACAGATTATCTCAATTTGCCTACGACGAAAATGCTCCCAATCTGAAGTATTCGTTTTTCTTCTCACTACCTTGGATTATGAGTTGATAAAATTGCCAAAAATTAACACGGTGGCGTCAATAAATAAGGGTTCACGAATCATGAAACGCAAGTGGAAAACCTGTGTTTCTTCTGATGAGTTGTTACCTAAAACTCATGTGAATTTTGAAGCAGCAAATGAAATTATACGAATCTAATAACGATATATAAACCGTGTCCACCAGATTTCGCCACAATAGTGGATAGTGAGCTGGTCTTACAATATAACATTTCATTCAGATTGGGAGAGTTTTCGATACATTAACGATATATCGTGCAAACACTATAACGCTCTGATGCAGTTCCACTTCCTGTAGTTTCTCAACAAAATCTATGTTTGGGGAGTATATAAACAAATATGTCCCTAACATTTCTAGAAGAACTTCCAATCACTTCACTATTTCAAACAAAATCATCAGCCTGTAACAAGGGTTCACGAGCTGCTGCAGTCTGAAATGTCCTAACATATCAGGTATCCAGAGACAACTAACGATTCTGATGAAACGAGTGTTCATAAGTTGAGATGATGCACCATGGTGATCTAGTATGACAAAAATGTTGAATTAACGAAGGATAAAAGTTAAACGATCCTTGCATAACTGTAAAATTACATCTTCTAGGGTTTTGATGGTTATCTTTTGAATTCCATGTTCCAACTATAATCTCGTTCCATTTTAAATCTATATGGTAACCTTCCCGAAAAAAAAGAGTGTTTTGAATAGGTGACCTTTTTCACGTTGGTAACGTTGAGTTTTCACGATCATCAGTTGAAATTTCGTGATTGAAATGTTTCATGTAGCAGTTATAGGATGTTTTCGAATATGGATTTGTATAATCTAAATTTTCTTGTGTATAGAGTCAGCAAATCTCCATTAATTTTTAGTTTTTCTTGAGATGACAACTGAATTGGCAATACGAGTATTCACGCTTAAGTATAATACACCGAAAAAAATCCAGGAATATCATCTGATGAACGTTAAAAGTCAACATTCTCAACGTGAAATAGGCCTTCTTTTGGAATCACTGTTTTTATTTCAAATAGGTTACCTCATAGATAAAAAGTTAACTAGATTATAGTTTAGAGATGGAATTTGAAAGATAATCATTTCAACCCTAAAAGATGTCATTTCACAGTTATACAAGTATCATCTAAGTACGATCCCTTATTCATCTACCATCTTTGTCATACTCGATTACCACAATGAGTCATCTCACTCACTTATGAATATCTGTTCCATCAGAATCTTTAGTAGTCTCCGGATACCGGATACTCCGGACACCGCAGCAGCTCGTGAACCATTCTTACGGGGTGATAATTAATTCATTCGAGAAAGTGGAGTGCTTGGAGGTTATACTAGAAATATCAGAGATAAATTAGTTCATGTACCCTCAAGAATAGTATTTGTTGGGGAACTACAGGAAGTGAAAGTGCATCAAAGCGTTATAGTGTTCTCACGATGAGTTGGTAATGTATCGGAAACTCTTCCAATTTGGATAAAATTTTGTATTCTCAAACCAACTCACACTATTCTTCATAGTGGCAAAAGCTTGGAATCACAGTTATATTGATGATAGGATTGTATTGCGTATAAGTACACAGTGTGTCCAAGATAAGGATGCCTTCGTATCTTTATCTTGGACACGGTGTATAGGTATCTATTTGATAATAATAATAAAAATGATATTTATCCAAGTTTGTTCGATTGATCTCTCAGATACAAAATATGAATAAATATTGTGTACCGTACCACATAAGAAGCATCGTTTATAGATGCTTGTTTGTAAGTTTGATAATGGTAGGTGCCCTATACAACAAAAATTATAAATAACAGCAGTATATAATATGAATATTGTACATGTGCACAATGATGGAAATAATGATTAAATAACAAACCTTAAACAATAATTGAGTTGATTATACGCATATCGAACAATTCTGCAGGGTTATTCTACTTTTTTTTCATCGATTATGAAATTTATTTGAAATTAGTTCACATATTCAGCACATTAATATGATACAGTCTAAAATATATTCCCATGATATCAGATTGTTTCTATTCCTTCTGATTAACGAGAAATTTCATCCCAAGAATATAACAAAATACGAGAAAACAATCGAGTTTTTCACTTTGAAACAATTTAAATGATTGAACTCCGCGTGATTGTGCCTACTGCATGAAAATTTGAACAGAGGTGACGTCAGATTTGCTACAGTGTAGTGTAGTGTAGTGAGTGGAAAAAGGGTTCTAACCGCAAATTTTAATTTGGTCTATGAATTTTTTTCAAGTGCCATTGGATAATATACGTCGAGCTTCCTCAGTGTTTGGAATATTTGCACCTATTTCAATGCTACCCTGTATATATATATATGAATTATTTTCATTTCATTTGATCCATTTACTTTCAATTATTCTCATTTGTTTTCTGAAGGTGAATGAGCTGCTCGCATTTTGCAGTATTTCTGGTAGAATATTGAATGCTTCTGGGCCTAGGTATTGAAGGCTTCTTTTTTCTACAGATTTATGCATTTGCGAAATGGTTTACTTATTTTTGTGTCTGGTTGGATATGAATATTCAGGTGTGAATAGTTCATATTTTTCACAATATATGAACTTGTTCAATTTTATGAAGAACAATTGTCGTATATCGAATATTTCAGATTCCTCAAATGATGATCTGCTTGGGTATCTTAGATTTTTTTCAGAATTATTCTCAAAATTTTTGTGCTACTTCCAGAGCTTCCAACTAGGTTTTCGTCACTCCCTCCAGCCTTTGATACCATAGTTCAGATGAGATTCTACTAGAGAATGGTACAGTATCTCTTTCTGTTTGAAATTCAGGATATTGTTCACTTGTTCGAATTTATATAAAATGCTATGGAGTTTTTTCATCAAATAGTCAATATGTACATTCCATCTGAGATGCTCATCAAGAATGATTCCAAGGTATCCGATTTTTGTTGTGGATGCAATTTTGTAATTTTCTATTTTGATTTGATCAAACTTTCGAAGTGTACTTTTGTTACTACGGAAAGGTACGTTGAAGGTAATAAAATACCTTGTCGTGCGCTCCAGAGAATCGGGAAATTGATGAGGCATATATATCGGCTTCACATTATTGTGATAATATCCCCACGTGATTCAACAATATTATACAAACATTTTTATAGAAATCACCAATAGAAAGCTCACGCATGTTCCAATAGATTCTTAGAAAATCGCATTTCTGCAAATGTTTCAAACGTTTTCTGAACTCAGATAGTTTGATGGTGGTTTTTTATCAAACACATATATAGTCAAACTTTGTATGTTATAGAAATCATAGTTTGAGTCAGAAGTCGTGGCATTTTTTATGTATTCACACTATTGCTGGTGATTTTCACTTGGTGCTCTCACTTCACGTTACGAAATGTTTGATTCCTCAAAGATTGTAGCAGAATAAATTCATACAAGGTGCTTTCCCACCATGGTGGAGAGTATCGAAGGTAGATTTCTTGTAGGAGATCAAGGTCAGGGTACCCACTGCAATCTCAATCCATAATGTTCCATCCGCTTATATATCGAACTGATCTCAAGTGATCATGATAACTTTCGTGTTGATCTGATGGATCTCATAGATGATGAAAATGATCCAACATCAATTCATCATGAACCTATATGAATAGAAGGAATCTAGACTTCGATTCCTGATCAGGTATGAATGTTGACAGATTCATGATTGACAAAGACTAAGGACGCTGTCTGAGAGGATATATTTATGTCTCTGTTATACACTATCAGTGATGGGGTCAAATCTGTTATATGTGAATGATTTGCTATCGTCTGAGTACCCAATAATTTGAATTACATTTATTTCGGAATACACCTCCTGTATGATCATGCATTCTTACAAGTAACATTCTCAACTCGGGAGATTAGAATTCTACTAAAACAATTTTCAACGCAAAATCCACTTGAGTGCAACTCTAGGAGAATCAGAATATAACATTTGTGTAAAACATTTTCACTACTGGATTGGGATCACAGCCGTCACCAGCATAACAAGTCTTTTCAAGTGGTGTGATTTAATTTCAGACTGAAAACCACGTAAGCTTTATGCATTCATATCAAGAATGCCGAGAACCATGTGAAACGTGAAAAATACGCAGTCAGTATGAATTAAATTAAATGAAACATTGGAGGAGAGAAAAATATACGACAGCGAGCTGGTCATCTGATAGAAAGGAGTCATGGAAAAGAAGTGAGAATTCCAACGAAAGATAATGTTTCGAAAAGAATCTCCAGATCGTTTTTTGAAATCTTTGAGCCGAGCAGTGATATGTGATACAGGAGTATCCTTTTATTTTGACCCCTACCTACACCTCTACCTACGAGGGGTGGAGGAAACTTCAATAATTAAAGTTGTACAATTTCATTCGTACTATCTTTTGACAGTCCTTACACTACATATCCAAGTCACTAAATTGCAATAAAACAGTCTGAATGATTCCTCCTAATGTAATATCCTGTATACTCCCAACTTTCGTGAAAGATCTCATTCTTATGTAAACGAGTATTAATGAATTGTTTTCTGATGTTGCCTCGAGCTGTTGATTCGAAATTGCTGACCAGATTTGAATGGCAGTGGAAGCAACAAGATACCTCGAAAACGTTTCTTGACAGAAATTTACTGGACTGATAAAAAATTATAGTATAGGATTCTGAATAGATGCATCGTAGATAGACACAATTTCAACACTCAAACACATTTTTATCCACTCAAGACGGCTTGTACAAAGATGACCGTTTATAAAGAATACAACATCGGCAAGTGATTGGTTTTGATGCTACGATGCTAATGACTGAACCTGCTTCAATCTTCGATCACACGATCATTATGAATACCGATGAGCCGTCGAGGCCGCTCGTGATGAGGCATTCCTTAGGCGTTCTTCTCAATTACGGGGTGATTCGAACATCGTCGCTAATAATAGGCATTCAATCATTACTCTAAAAACATCTCAATACCTGTTTGTAAGACATGTATATTTAGACATCATGAATACGAATGATTGTTGTGAACTTTGAACTCCACTAGATCATAATAACCAACCATACCGGGTGTTTATTTGGAAAACTTATATTTTGTTTAGTAGATGGTTGTCGGATAATCGCCGAGACACGTGAAGAATATTTGTGAGGGGGACATGTTTTTATGTATAAATCACTTCGTTCGTTTCATTCATTTTTCCTCCACTGTCACCCCATAAATATTTTTAAATGGCATTGTTCGTTGTGTGACCCCCCATTACAAATATTTTTCAATTCTCTAATCGCCTATTGATCTATATCGAAGGCAACGTTTGAAAATATCGTCCCTGAAAATTTGTTAAGAAGATTCCATTAATTCATTTTGAACCAATCAGAAAGATCATTTTTGATTACGTTGCTTATAGCAACGGATGACTAACGATTTTGTTCGGTTCTTTCAACTGGTGGAATTAATAAGTGATAATTATTCTGTCAAAAACTCAGTGGGTTCCATTCGGAACTATGTAGATACGTTATATCAGATGTTATGGTTGGAAAAGAATTGATGTGTTTGATGTTCCTGAAATTTCAGTTATAAACCTAGTATAGTGGTTATAGTGAACTTTAGTTACTCAAAAGTACAAATGAAATCTTCTGTGAGAATATAAAGCGTCATATTTCAATGCACTCATGTGAAATATGTTTTCCAGGTTTCATTTGAAACAAATGTGGACATTTTATATCAGATGCTACAGTTGACACCGATTAAATGTTTGTGATGTTACTGGCATTTTAGTGATAAATCTTCATTACTAACGAGTCGAAACTTGTATGATTGGAATATAGTGTGTTATATGTAGCTACAACAGCCATCAGAAATATGTATTTTGAAGTTTCATTCGAAACTATGTAGGTATGTGATATCAGAAGTTATGATTGGAAACGAATTGATGTTTTCAATGTTCTTGGAATTTTTAATCGTATGATATAGCTCTGTTGATATCTGCGCTATGATAAAACAACGAATATTTATCGCTACATTATTCATTTTGACAATTTTGTGTTATTTTCGAATTCGTCCAATTTTGTCATTTGTTTCGGCTTATAACCGACTTTTCGGGTTTTGTCAGATTTGACAGGCTTTTTGAGAAATCGGTTCGAGTGTTGTCGAAAACAATATTTTTCTGAAGGAACCCATGCATACTATGCTAGTCAGATGAGGTTTCGTCTTTTTTCTTTCAAACATTCGCAGGTACGGACTGCAATTCAAATAATATGATTCATAATCAGTTAAGAAGTCATTAATCAGATGATATCATTTAATTTCTTATATCAGAAGGAGTTAAGATTGAGAACGAATTGATGTTTCTAATGTTCCTGGGAATCCATTGCGATAGGCAGTTCTTTCACAGGACGCTCAGATTTCTGTGCACCACCCCAAATTCTTTTTCTTTAATGTACCACCCTATATATTATGACATTTTCGAACAGCTCGTAAAACCTCCTGAAGTTCGATGTATTACTTGTCATGTTTATCTTGGAAACTATCTGCAACATTACGATTCAAAAAATAAAATATTGTGCCTACACAAATCATGATTGCCATGACTATAATGAAATGGCATAGAATGTAGAATGCTAACATGTTATGATTGAAACCACAGATCTGAAGTTTCTACGTAAAAAAAAAGAAGGCCATGATTATGATTTTTCTGTTTTTGTTGTTTGACAGCTTCTGAATAGTTGAGAATTGACAGTATAGGACTCAATATTGTTCAATAGTTTGATATTTTCAGTAGAGAATAAGTATTTCATTAGGTTTTTGGCAAGTTTTGAAGGATGTACAAAAATTTTGATAAGTTCAACATGCTTGAATGTCACATAAAAAGTAACAGAAATGCCCAGGCGGCAAGAAACTTGTATTTTGAAAGATATCCCGAACGACAGTCGCCATCCAGGGATGTATTTAGACTTGCCCATCATAATCTTCAGAATGTTGGCACATTCAATCAAACAAGAGCAAATTATGCTCAGAATCAAGAAATTCTCAACAAAAATGAAGTGAAAATTCCAACCGTATTGGGAACTTTATATGAAAGTAATGGTAAAACTTCCACAAGAAAACTTGAAGCAGAGACTGGCATATCCAGAAGCACAATCCACCGGATTTTGGGAAGAAATAAATTCAAACCTTATCGGACCCGCAAAATCCATCAACTTCTCCATGGAGATTTGGATGGAAGAACTCGTTTTTGTGAGTGGTTTTTGAACAAAATACAAAAAGAACCAGATTTCAATGCATTGTATTCGGACCGACGAGGCTTCGATTAGTAGTGCGGGCATATTTAATCGGTTCAATGATCACACTTGGTCCCAAGAAAATCCCAATGGGACTGTCCAAAACAGACAACAAGGAAGATTAAGCTTCAATGTGTGGGTAGGACAATTCATTGAACCCTAAATTGCCATTTTTTTCTTTGGGATAGAATTAGAGACTAAACTCATAAAAACAATGATTCTGAAAGCCGAGAAGAATTGAAAAGGGCGTTGCAAGGTGTGTTCAAACGAGTTCGAAACATAGAACTTGAAGATGTAGAATTTGCCTAGAACGAAATAGGAAACAATTTGAACATTTGCTGACCCAATTCAATGTGTTTTTCTGTATTCAATATCCTTTATTATCATTATTTTCAAATTGTTGATTTTGTATTGTTCTCCTTTGTGTTTTGAATAATTACTTATACATTCAGTATAATCTTTTCATGAAACTTCAGATCCGTAGTATCAATCATATTATATAACATGTAAGCAACATTTGTTATTTTATTAGTCATGGCATAGATTAACGACTCCCCTAGATATACACCGCCCATGCATTCAGACGGTAACGCTTGTTTGGGATTTAGTTGGGACCCCGAATTTTTACCATCTATCGCCGCTATTGCGAATTACCGCGCGTGGTCGCAAATTCGATTTTTTACAGATTTCTGTAACATGGCATTCAGCGTATAGAAGCGGAGTTGTCAAATGTTAGTTTTTGTTGGATTTCTAATATATTGGTAGGTACATGTAGATTATTATTAATCTACGATACTGCAACCACAATTATTTTTAGTATAAGACTTCCTTGGTATGTATAAGAGATTTCAATCTTTAATCTATGAATCTATGGTATTATGTTATTTTATTAGTTTTCCATTGTGCTCGAATTATGATTACTCATGATGTGTTATTGTGCCTACCTATGTGAAGCTGGAAAATTCAAGAACGTGAGTTGACAATAAATAAATGGACATGAGTGTGAGAAAGTAGAAATTTTGGAAATTCAATTGATCGAGAACTCCAGAGTTTAGAAGCTGAAGATGCATTTGGATATTGGGCACTGTTTTTAGGGTAAACAATCGATGAATTTAGATTGTTTAGAATGTTTAGATCTGTCTATATACAAGGAAGTCCAAATTCGTGATAGTTACACCATTTTTAATTCAACAACGGCTGGAACAATTTTCATGATATTTGATTTTTTATTGTATTCATCTGAAATATGGGATAATAAGTTCAAAAATTCTTCAAAATTAGGAAATTCGAGATGGCGAACCCAATATGACGAGTTCTGTGATTATGATCAGATTCTATTCAAGATTGGTATCTGGGGGTTTACATGGTCGGAGATTATGATTCCTTCGTCAAAAATTCTATATGGTGGATCCAATATGGCGGACGAGTTTTGTAATTTATAATCGGATTCTATTCAAAATTGGTATCTGGGAGTTTTCGAGGTTAAAGATTAATGGACAAAATTATAGAAAATTCGAGATAGTGGATTCAATATGGCGGAAGAGCTTTGTAATGAATAGTAAAGTTTTTGATAAATAGTATTCACGAAACGAGATTCAATAGATTATTTCACTTTACAAAACAGTCGTGAGACAAAATAGTTATTTTTGTATCTAGAGCGCGAAATGCTACTTTGGTGATCGAGATCTGATTTTTTCAAAGAGGCGAAGCCGAGTTAAAAAATAGTCGAGATGACCAAAGTATTTCGCGCTCGAGTTGCAAACAACATTTTTTCTACGAACGTCAAAAAATATAGTTCTAATGTAAAAATATGCTTAGCTTGACATAAAAAATAGTGTTGAACTGGCTTAAAAGGCCTTCCCCTTTCCCTAGTTACGCACGATGTTCCACGAGCATACCAAATAGGAATTTCCTTTCGTGCGTTTCAAGAGATAGAACAAAGTTATTGTTGAACATCCAGAAATAAATGATTTCGTGGATGTTTGCTCGATTGAGGACTATGAGGTTGAAATATAAATATCTCATATATTTTACGTAACAATGCGCGAAGTAGGTACTTCGCGCACTGTTTTACTTCGCGCATTGTTTTGTGCAAGGTATCATGGTAACGTAGGAAACTGAAAAAAGTGTCACTTCGCAATTTGTTATCAATGCGCGAACCTTGTCATTTTTTGACGTTTGTAGAAAAAATATATTTTATATATCATTCTTATGAGAGAACAATCATATCATCAAAGGCCATTCTTCAAAAATACCTATATTCCATTTTTCTATTATCTGTCCTTGAATATTTCGAAAGCTTTCATTTAACTTGCATAGTATGTTTGTATGGATGTATATGTATGTATGTTCGGGTGGAATCTTTGAACTCAATTTTGAAGTAGAAATCTTCAACCGATTGAGCTGAAATTTTGTATGCACGTTCAGTTTGGATTACAATGCACGATAAGTTGTGTCACGTTATTCTAAATCCAATATGGCAGACTATCCAAGATGGCGGAACAGCTATTTTTGATATACTTTCACAATATGGGTATCAAATGAAGAGGCTCGTTGAGAGTAACTCGAAAAATAATGTGACGTCATTCTAAATCGAGTATGGCGGACCATCCAAGATGGCGGAATGGTCATTTTTAGTCTACTTCTACAATATGTGTATCAAATAAAAGGGCTAGTTGAGAGTTATTCGCAAAATGATGTGACGTTATTCTTAATCCAATATGGCGGACCATCAAAGATGGCGGAATAGCTATTTTTGATATACTTTCACAATATGGGTATCAAATGAAAAAGCTCGTTGAGAGTAACTCGAAAAATGATGTGACGTCATTCTAAATCGAATATGGCGGACCATCCAAGATGGCGGAATGGTCATTTTTAATCTACTTCTACAAAATGGGTATCAAATAAAAGGGCTCGTTGATAGTAATTCGAGAAAGAATGTGACGTTATTCTAAATTCAATATGGCGAACCATCCAAGATGGCGGAATAGCTATTTTCAATATACTTCTACACTATGAGTATCAAATGAAAAGGCTCGTTGAGAGTAAATCGAAAAATCCAGCTAGCGATAATCAAAAATTAAAAAATAAATTGAGAATAATAATAATTTCCCTGGTGGCATTTATATATCTATATTCTATTCAGATATGCAATTTGAAAAAAAAAATCGAATCAGAAATGCTCGGTCAGCATACTCTAATATAGGTCAGCAAATTATACGGCCCCTGCGTCATTGTTGAAAATATTTCAAAATCGCAATACTCCCACTGTGCACAAATCATGAATTCTTTTCCATTGGCAGCAAACAGCGGTACTTATTTTTTATAAAAGGTCGTAAATCATGCGGCGAGGGTCAGAAGATGCGTGTCAAACCGCAGCGCTAATGAGTCGTCGTGAAAAAAACTTTGATACCGATAAAAAAGCGCATCCTTTTTTATTGCGATAACAATTTTTTTGATATGTCTAGAACTGGATGGCAGTAGATTTTCTATCGTTTCCACAATAATTGTTTCTGATCCGACCGTCATTATTCCGAGGTAATATTTTTCAAAATAGGTAATAATTAGGTTTTCCATGTTTCGAGAACCCAAGAAATATGATCGTTAATTGTGAGAGCCTCACCGTAATAACATTGCCGTATATTCTTGAATTTCTATAGGTATTTTAAAGCAGTCTGAAATGATATGAAATAATGATAATTTGATATCCCACTGAAATTATGAAATTTGTATTTTCTACACATGCCAGACCCTCGTAAACATTGCAAATGAGAAATGTATATATACCATCTCCATTCATAAATGTTAATTTCTATCAATTCTGAGAGCGGCGCCACTCTCTGGATACAAATTGCTGCCATGCAAGAGTTTCGTAGCCCCTAACTTTTTAGGTTAATTTTTCATTTTGAGTGGTTGAAAAAATTAGTACATATTTGTGAAGATCTAATCTATGTTCCTGTCGTCTCACTTTTTCGAAATTTGATTCAGTTTTTTCTAAAAAAATCGCTAAATAACGTGTTTTTGGATGATTTTCCAATTTTTTTTTCGGCGGAACCGAATCGAATTTCGAAAAAGTAAGACGACAGGAACATAGATAATATCTTCACGAGTATGTACAATTTTTTTCATATACTCAAAATGAAAACTGACCCTGAAAAGTTAGGGACTACGAAACCCTTGCATTATTGCTTTATATCACAGTACAACTTCCTCTTCATCAAATAATATTGTTAAGAAATTGAAAATGAAGCTTAAAAATATATCGGAGCATAATATGATATCATCAATGTTAACAGATGACTGCATGATACATTTTGAATTCCTCATCAATCATTTGATTGTAGTAAAATTATATAAAGAGTGCAAATGGATGTCGACGTCTGAAAAATATTCGATTAAGAAGAAGAGTATAGGAAATGTATCAAATAAATCAAAACTTGATATTTTACGTAGTGTATAGATCATCGGGAGTCGTTATTCTATGAAATGTGTAATGTATTTTGAGTATTATATAAAACTTTCATGTGTTTTTTGTCTTTTCTCTAAAATTCAAATTTCAATTAATTCAACTGTTCTGTTCTCGGTTCTGTTCATAAATTCATAAATTGAGTACCTATTCAATTATACAACAAATTTTTAGAACTTTAAAACCTCAACTCTTATACACTTCAGATTTTCAATTCCTCTAACCTGTTTGTAGTTCAGCTTTCCAACAATTACAACTTTTAATAACTTTCACTTTCGAACCATCAAATAGATATTCCAATTATGCAACTTGTCACCATGTACGCATACATGATATATCAATCCATTACATTTTTTATCCTCAAAATCGGATTTTCAACTTTTCTGTCTTTCAAAATTGAATTTTGTCTCAAATTCTCATTATCCTCAACATCTCAGATTTTCTGTACTTCAATTTTTCAACTCTACGACCTGTTTGTTGTTCAGCTTTCTGACTTTTCATCATTTTCACTTTCACATTGTTGAATATTTCAATTCTCACTTTATACAATTTCATCCCGATTTCAATCCATTTCTCTGTAATTTTCAACTTCCAAAACCATTCATACTCATACATTTCAACTTTTCAATTCTTCAACCTGTTTGTTGTTCATTTCATTATCCACTATTTCAACCATTTATCTCTCTCCAATTCTTAAGTACCTATTATGTTTTTCTACAAATTTTCAAGTTTTCAGGTTTGTAACGCACACGACTTCACTGTCTTTCAACATTTTCGATTTCTCAAAATTTTCAATTTCTCAACTTTTCAACCTTTTGGTCTTGCTAAATCACATTTTGCCTCAAATTCCCAATATCTCAAAGCTCATATTTTTCAGCTTTTCTGAACATGAACATCTCCTACTTTTTCTTATTCAAGTTTTCCAATTTTCTCCATAAGAATTAATGTTCTACTTCTCAACTTTTCAACATATCATATTTCAACTCATGCTTTTATCATATCTCAAGTGTTTTTGTATAACAGATTCATGATATAGGTATAATATTATTATGATGGTTATCAGACAAATATATTATAACTAGCTGTACCCTGGGCGCGTTGGTTCGCCATCAACTAAAATAAATTTAAAGGAAAGACATTACACAAATATTCAATTTATTTTGAGTCAGCAAATCATCGAAATCGGTCGTGCCGTTAACGATTATATAACGGACATATAGACAAACATGGGAACATAATCACAAAACCCGTCCGCCATATTGGATGCGCCATTTTGAATTTTCTTATTTTGACGACGAAATCATTATCTCCGACCCCAAAAACCCTCAGATACCAATTTTGAATAGAATCGGTCCATAATTACAAAACTCGTCCGCCATATTGGATTCGTCATCTTGAATTTCCTAATTTTGACGAAAGAATCATAATCTCCGACCCCGAAAACCCCCAGCTACCAATTTTGAATAAAATCGGTCCATAATTACAAAACTCGTCTGCCATATTTGATTTTTTCAATTTTTGCCATATTTGATTTTCTCAATTTTTTTTCTACCTATACCATCCCTGAACTATAACGGAATAAACAAAAAAAAATTATCCAAATCAGTCGAGCAGTTTACGATTTTATCGAGGACATACAGACAGACAGACAAACATTCATTTTTATAGAGAAGATGCAGAATAATTATTTTTATTCTGATCTGATTTTTTATCCAAGAATGGTAATAAGAGTGTATGCCACATTCTGGCAACGCTGTCACGCGTAGCCGGTTTCGAGGGTGCACGGCGCTATAAATAGACCACAGACTGCCTGGACCTCGGATGAATTATTCGCACCAAGGATACTGGAGACATCTGTGTATGTTCTGTTTCACTAATTTCAGTGTTGACCAAATCCCCATTCACGGTGTATATCTAGGGGAGTCGTTAATCTATGGTCATGGCCATATTGATTTCTGTAGATAGAATATTTTAATTTCGATGTTGCTCATGGCCCTTGAGATGGAAATGACTAATGATACATCGAAATTCAGGAACTTTTACGAGCTTCTGAAAAATATCATAATATATAGGGTGATCCATTTATAAAAAAAGAGTTTGGGGTGGTGCACAAAAATCTGAACTTCCTGTGAAAAAATTGCCTATTGCAATGGATTCTACAAAAAAAATTGTTTTGAGGAAGTTTTAAGCAGAATCAATTATTTTTGTCGATCAGAAAGTTATGGGGCATTGAGGAAATCAACGGAATTCCAGACAAGCCCTCTGCCAGCAAAAAAATAAGAGATAGCAACGTTTTGTTCGCGCTAGTGGCTCCCTCAATGAATCCGAGCTCGAGACACCTTGGTTGATTTTTTTCCCATCTCTTCAAATAAGGGATGTTCCCATAAGAACGCGTCCAGTTTGGGACACCCTGTACATGAACTGATTAGCAACATTGTAGAAATTGAACATATCTTAAATCGTGAGGTTTTTTACTGGGGCGATGATGTGATAAGTTATTAACTAATATTTATCAACAGCTAGGATATGATTCATAGTTCACCAGACAACCTGTATATTATATGTCTGTCTCCACATTTATGGGATATGACCACCTATGATTGTTTGTGTCCCTATTTCCTCCACTTTCATAACATATTGGACTAATAACATTGTTTCAGGATGTCAATAAACGAGACGGAAGGTTGAAGGATGATGATGAGGTGTTTTTCCGATAGGTATGCCGGTGTGAGGCGCGGGCATATTTCCCAGCGAAATCGAATCAATATGGTGGAAAATGAGTTGGGTTATTATTCATGAATGATTGCGTCGAACAAATTACGGTAGAGGAATTATTTTCGCTTTGGAACGCAGTAGTGATAAGCTAGTCAACATTCGGAACGTGAAATTGAGAATGTTTTATTATTTTCGAGATATTATACCGATCGACAATTCACTTCTTGAAATTTTAATAAAGAACTTGATTGACAGATTGTATTCAACAACGAATACAACGTTAATTTAATGAGTTTTTTCGTTTTAAACTGCGTAATAAAGCAATTCAAGAAGTTTATCCTATCATCAGAAACAAGAATAAAAATTATAAAACTCCAACCTATTTCAGTTCATCAACTGAAAAATCATTTTTTCATCATCTGTTGTGAAAGACTAAAGAAATCCCAAATGAAAAGGGTTGTTTTATTCACAAAGTAATTTATGAGGAGACTCACATAGCGTTATAGCGAAATGGTGAATGGGAAAAATCGAGACCAGTTGATGTATATACAGAGTGACTCATTTGAGAGAGGGCCACTCCCATGAATTGTTCATTTATCGAGTGACTATCACAAGTCTAAGAAGAGGGCTACCCTCATGAATTCTCCATTAATTGAGTGACTATCACAAGTCTATTTTTGAAGGGTAAGAAGATGGAAGGTGTATTTTGGAGCTGAGCGACGTGATTCGTTTGAAGAAACCAAGGCTCACTAGACCAAATTCAGAGGCTGAGATATTCATAATCCATATTAGCGATTTATTCAGAGAGAATTTGCGTACACCACTGGAATCGGCGTCCTCTGGAATACATCTGTACCACCGAACATAAACAGAGACTAGAAGGACCACTCTGAGCTCTGCCCGAAAATTTCCCTTCCTGCCACGTCTTTGATCTCAGCACTTTTCGGTACTCTCTCGTATACCGATAGTCTTCGCGCAGTGTACTTGTATACCGGTTGGAATCCAATGAGTCACCTCACTTCTCCATTCATCATTAGTTCATTGTCGTTATTTTGACTAATAGAAATGGGTTTGTATTGTGTTGAAAGCTGTTACAATAAACCAGGGCATGGAATTGATTCAAAGATATTTCATTTGCTCATCCATATGAACATTTTCGATTGGAATATCTGTTATCCCTGTGAACTAGAGTTTATATTCATTATACTATGAAATTCGCTAACCCTGATATCAAGAATGAAAAATTCTATAAGCCAAATATAAAATTGAATATCTTGCAGAATTTGTAGGAACAGTCATTGAAATAGCTTTTTGTTCGAAATCTGAACGATATAAGGAACATATTTTGTTAATAAACATTCCATTTTGTCTCTGTTATACGAAAGGGTCAAACTTGTTTTTTTGGTGATGTTACTTTTTCTTGTAACACACCTATTCATCATGTTATTAGGTACTGCTACTGGTATTGCTCCCAGAAAAGGGTCTCAATTATTCGATATTCTATTGAAACGAAACACGTGGAATTGAATGATAATAATAAGCAGTTTGGCTTTTTCTTAATTGAATATTGATAGTATGATCCACTTCATTATACTTCAACTCACCTACACTTATCTACCTGTTTGTGAAAATCTGTATCGAAATGGAATGAAACATCATGATTGTCAATGATAGAGCAGAAATAAACAACATCGTTTTATTTGAGTCGCTCTCATTTGTGCAGAATCTGAATAATATAAGAAATATATTTTGTTCATAAACGTTCCATTATGTCTCGGTTATTACGGAAGGGTCAATCTCGATTGATGTCGAAAAGACATTAAGTTAAATAATGATAATTTCGGCTTTTCCTTAATTGAATATCAATAGTATGCTCCACTTCATTCAACAATGACTCAACATTGTAGAAATCTGTATTGGAATGGAATGAAACATCATAAATGCCAATGATGAGCCAAAATGAACAATACCGTTTTCTTTGAGTCGCTCTCCTGAGAGATATCAAGACAGGCACATTCGTCATAATAGCAGCAACTAGTTCGTTCTTAAGATCACATATTGTTCTTGTTCTTCTTTATAAGTTGTGGATAATGGAAACATGATAACTATATTATGAACGTTTTATTCTCGATGGAAAATAACGCTTTTGTGAGCGCAACATAAAAGTTCCGCCGGAATTTGAACCTTTTAGTCTCTGTTTATGTTCGGTGTCTGTACTAGGTTTCTGAAAAATCATTCAACATCAACGAATCTATATCGTGTCTCATTCCTAACTTCCCTCCTATATATCTCAGCTAGTAGAAGTGCCATCTTCAGAAAATACCTATTTATTTTAGCACTAATAATATATTGATAATTGTAGGGAAACTAATATATTTATTTCGATGAAAAATTGATTTTCTGGTGTAGAAACACCGTGGCGGATCCATTCATCTATCGAAATAAATTCTTTCATTTTGTATGACACCCTTTTCCTCCACTATTTCTCAATAATTATCATTCAATGAATCCTTCGCATATTATATGCTTGTTATCGAGCTTGCTATCCAATTTACTATTAGTTCATCAATTAATACCAACAATCTTGGCAAGAACATATTATTGTGAGGGAGAGGAATGAAAGTAGGTTTCATCATAACTAACTGAAACATTCACAAAACTCAATATCTACTTCATAACGAAGGTTTTAATGGTTATGAATCTATCTCAAATTCTGATTCTAATGCTACACCAGCATAGATGACAATAAGATGCATACATTTTGTTGAAATTCGAGTCCTGGTCAAATCTAAAAATGGAACTTTATATGGGTGCTTATAATTTCGAAAAACTGCATCCACTAAGAACTTGAGTCAGAACTTGTTATTGGACAAGTTGAATGTATAGGAAACAATATTGTAATGAAGTGTTTCTGAGTCCGCTTCATTACTAGACTGGTTTTGATTAATATCACAGTAGCTACCTGAAACATATTTGACTTGAATTCTATTTGTTCGATATCGGGAGAACCAAAAACTATCAAAGGTTTTCTTTAAAGTGAACCCAAAACATATTATTACCACCCTTACGATTTCAATATTCTTCAACCCTTTGCTCATGATATGATATCTGGATGAATCTGAATCTGTTGAACTGATGGATGTATATCTGGTCATAACTTTCATGTTATTGTATGTTTCCTAGTCAAATCAATTCAGTAGCATTATCAAGAGTGGTAGATTATGTTCCTGTGCCCATTTGGGGTGAAAGATATATTTTTTCGCACTTCTGTGAGTTAAAGAACTCTCTGTACTCTTGTATGCTTCTTTCTGCAGGCATAGTTGTGTATTCCGACCAATTAGAATCTAGGACTCAGCTGTTTTTGTCCCGGAGCAGATAGGAAGTATAAATACGAGAGACAGCTAGGAAATCGCTCTTTGCTCTGTGGGGGAATGTTGTTGAGTGGGGTTTTCTTTGAGTAATGGACTGTATTTTTATGTTATTTTATTGAACTGGTCACATACATATTAGATATGATGAGAAAAACTCAGCGAGAATATCTGACAGACATTGTCATAATTAATTTATTGATTCTCTCAAAACAAACTATCGAAACCGTAACTAGGTAACAGACAGAGTAATCGAATCTAGATCACTGCTGATACTGATGCCAAATCAACTGAAAAGTAATAATATTTATGGAATTCGAACATCCTTCCCCCTTGAAGTAATATCTTCAATTTAATCTAATGGCAAGGGAGCTAATTTCGTGATTGGACGAATGAAAGTGCCAGTTTTAGTTTTACTCTTCCGTCCGGCCCAGGTACAACTCTCAGAATTCTACCTAATAGCCATAATAGAGGTGGTGCGTTGTCCTCTCTTACAAGAACCATCATGTTCTCTTCGAGATTATTTGTTTTCTTCATCCACTTTGGCCTGTTTTGCAATCTGTTAAGATATTTTATTGAAAATCTTTTCCAAAAGTGTTGTCTAATTTTATCACATTGTTTCCAAAATGACAGTCGATTATCAGGAATGTTCGAAATGTCTTTTTCTGGAAACGAGGTCAGTGGTTCTCCAATCAAAAAATGTCCAGGTGTCAAACACGTAAAATCTGAAGGATCAGCTGATAGCGGACAAAGTGGACGTGAATTTAAGATACTCTCTATTTGAGCCAAGACAGTACTAAGTTGCTCAAATGTAAGTATTGCATTACCAACAATACGCCGTAAATGAAATTTGGCCGATTTGATACCAGCCTCCCAAAGGCCTCCCCAATGAGGGCTCACAGGAGATATAAATTTCCATACTATTTCTACGGAAGCTAAATAATCTCGAATTATCTCTGAGTTATCTTCAGACTTGAAGAATTTATAAACATCCTGTAGACTATTGTTTCCGCCATGGAAATTAGTAGCATTGTCGCTAAAAATGCAAGAAGGATTACCACGACGCGAAATGAATCGTTTTAGAGTCAATAAAAATGCATCAGTTGTGAGACTGAAGTTCTATATGTATAGCCTTTGTATTCATACAAACGAAAAGTGCAATATATACTTTGGAAACGACAGCCTTGCGTAAGCTAGATTCCTTCAATTTCGAAGGGCCTCCGAAGTCTATTCCAACATTTAAAAAAGGCCTAACCATTGATACGCGTTCAGAGGGTAAAATTCCCATTATTTGTTCTGATTGAACAGCTTTGAATCGAAAACATTTAATGCAATTATGTATTATCTTCTTCACTTGTTTTAATCCATTTAAAGGCCAATATCTGAGCCGTATATTTGAGAGTACACACTGGGGACCAGCATGTTGAAGTTTAAGATGCTCGTGAATAATGAGAAGATCAACAAAATGAGTATTAGCTGGCAAAAGAATGGGATGTTTGTGATCAAATGATATAGAAGCATTTTGCAATCGACCGCCAACACGCAGTATGCCTTCTTTGTCCAGAAAGGGACTTAATGATTGAATATAACTATTTTTTACAACTTTATTGGATTGAATGAGAGCTATTTCAGCATGGAAATAGGTTTCTTGGACACATTTGATTAAAGCTTTCAGAGAAATCTGTAGTTCGGATACAGATAAAGAACCTGATTTTTTGCCATTGTGGTTTTTGCAATTATGCACAAATCGCAAACAGTATGCTATTGATCTTTGCAAACGAGAAGATTTTGAGAATCTTGAAATAAATGCAATATCTACATTGCTCCGAGAAAGAACAGTAACATGTTTTTCTTCAGGTAGTAAATCAAAATCAAATTTGGATAAAAATTGTGGACCATGCCACCAGAGATCATTATGGACTAAAGACATAGTAACAGTTTCACGAGATGTAAGATCTGCAGGATTATCATGTGACTGAATGTGATTCCATTGACAAGCTAACGTTAAATCTTGGATTTCGGAAACTCTATTGGCTACGAAAGTATGCCATCTTGAGGGCGATTCATTTAGCCAATGTAATACGATTTGTGAATCAGTCCACAAGACGATTCTTGAAAACTTGAATGGAAATATATATTCCAGTTTATTTATTAATTTGGAGAGCAATAATGCTCCACAAAGCTCTAATCGAGGTAGTGATATTATTTTAAGAGGAGCTACTCTCGATTTTGAACAAATCAAATTAGAGGAAACTGATTCGTCTGGGTAAATAGTTCGCATATACACTACAGCACCATATGCAGACATTGAGGCGTCAGAAAATCCATAAAGTTGGATCTCTGAGTAATTTGACGAGGAATTCAACCAACGCGGAATAGTTACTTCACACAAATCTGTTATGTTTTTTGAGAATTTCATCCAAGCGTCTATTAATTCTTGAGGCAACTGATCATCTCAATTTAACTTTCTTTGCCAAATTTTCTGCATCAGAATTTTTGCTGTTATGACAACTGGACTTCAAAGGACTCTCAAAGGGTCAAACAGTTGTGATAGGCGAGATAAGATATTACGTTTTGTGTAAGATGTCAATTCCCCTTTCGATGGAGAAGTTATTTTGAAAATATCTTGTTGTGAATTCCAAGTGATTCCTAGTATTTTGTTAGATGAATCCTTGAGAACAACATCATCGGAATGAGAATCTTGTTTCTGAGTGTCTGAGAATGATGATTTGTTGAAAATCCATTTATGTAAGCGAAATTGTCCGAGAAGTAATAAATTTGTGAGCTCTGATCATAATGTATTCAAATCACCAATGGAGTTTGCTCCTGCTAATATATCATCAACATAGCATTGATTCAATATAGCTTCAGAAGCTGCAGGGTACCTTTGCGAGTTTTCTTGGGCTAACTGAACTAGACAGTTAGTAGCGAGATAAGGGGCAGATTTTGTACCATAAGTCACTGTTTGAAGCTCAATACATTTCAATTGGTCATTGGGGTTGTCTCTCCATAAGATATTTTTTTTTAAATGTACAAATTCAGGATTAATTTTTATTTGTCTGTACATTTTTTGTATATCTACAGTTAAAACATATCGAAACATGCGGAATCTACAGATTATATCAAACAGTTCAGATTGTACTGTGGGACCTTTTAACAAAATGTCATTTAACGAATAAACAGTTGTCGTTTTCATTGAACCATCAAATACAACTCGAAGTTTTGTCGTTAAACTACTTTCTTTAATAACGCAGTGATGAGAAAAATATATTTTTGTGGAACTGCTGCATGGCCAATATCAAATGGAATATATTTACCATGTTTCGAAATAATATATTCATCTATGAATTCCTTATAGCGTTAAAATAATTGTTCGTCCCTGAGGAACCTTCTTTCAAGAGAATAGAAACGTTGAGCTGCGGAATTGTATGAATCACCAAGCAGTGAAACATCGCTTTTGTGTTTGAGAGGCAAATTGACTTGAAAGGAACCGTCTGTCAAATGCTTTGTCGTTGTTGAAAAAATACTTTCACATATTTTTTTCTTCTGTGCTTAAGTATTTTTCATATGGATATTCTTCCAAGTGCCAAAATTTCGGCATTATTTCATCAATGTCTACGCCTGATGAAAATAGTGCAATACTGAGGAGAGAAGACGTCTCTATAGGAACTGGGCCACCAATAATCCACCCCAAATGACTATTCTGGAGAGTGGGTAGATTCGGTCCCAGTTTGATGATACCTGGGGTAATAATATCAAAATATATATCTGAACCAATCAACATATCAATTTGAGCAGGTATATAAAAGTCATTATCTGCTAGTGCTAGATCGATATTTTCTGGTAAGGGCAATTTACTATCGTCCACTCTGATATGAGGGAGTTCACATGTAATATTATCTAAAATAGCACAGACAACTTCAACTTTGAATGTGTTTTCATTGAAAGACCGCATGTTCAACTTTACCATTCGGTTTACTCTAGTTTTATTGTTAGCTATGCCAGAAATTTCCATTACATACTTTTGAGCTGATATTACCAATTTTTTTATATTCTTGAAGTTATAAAAGTGGTCTGCGATGCAGAATCTAATAATGCGCGGGCTTTAACCTTGTTGCCGTTTTCAGCAACCAATAAAACTTTCGCTGTGGCTACACTGAGAGAAACTGGATATTAAAAATATCTATCAGCTCTGATTGTAATAACCATTATAAGGAAATCTCCTATTCCTGATCATTTTATCATTACAACAGTATTCTCTTCATTCTGTAATTATAAAAATCGCTTTCTTAAATCATTTGTAATACCCTTGAATGGACATTTGCTACCATCATAACGCAGGTGTATTATGACATTATGAGAATCTTATAAATTCTAGTCTATTTAGATTTTTTATTGACATAGCTCGTTTTGTGAGTTATGCTCATTGGTAAATTCAGATAATGTGTGTCCCAATAATCATAGCTGTTTGGGTTTCTAGCATTGTACGTTGACTAATAACTCTAGCAATTCTCATGTATGACGGTTATTAGGCAATCATTCGAAAATCGTAATTCGGCTCATTCCGCTCGAGTTTTTCATTAGTTTTGGAGCTGACAAAGATACAGATCGCGTTCAATTCCACTGCTGTTCTCGGTCATGGGTGCCCGTGTTCAATTATTGTTCAATGGTTTCGATCGTCCGAATCGATATAGACGTGTCTTGTGGGTGAATGTCTGTGATGTAGCAAAGTTTTGTTTTAGTGCTGGCTGTGAACCGATCTGTGGAATACACCGTGCATTGCATTATTGCAATGAAAAAAGTATTCTTCATACCCACTTTTCACGGCCTAAAATTGGCTTATTTCAAAAACAAAATGATCGATGAGATTCTGAATCAAAATATCTGGGTTTCAGTGAGGGAAGTTTTATTGACAATTCTCATCACAACTCCGAAGGAAGGGTAAATATAAGTATTCAACTACTCATTTCTTAATGAATTCGTCAGTATGCATATAGATGATATTTCTCTGAAGAAATCAATGAGTATTGACAAAAAACTTCCACAGATACCAAAATATTTCAATTCAGAGACTTTTTGTTTTTCGAATGCAATAACTTTGGATCATGAAAAGTAAGTGTGGATAGGATATTCATTTTCATTGCAGTGATTCGAAGCACGGTTTCATAATGCATACCATCGAATAATGTTGATTAGATAACCTTATTACCACTGTTTGATGAATATACTAGAGTAGAAAAATATTGGGATAACTGTTGAAAATGAGCTATATTACAATAGCATGTCAAAATGTCAGGTTTTCATGCAGATATCAGATAACTATAATAAAATGAGACGTATTACTGCGTTACCTCAAGATGGTTGTGCCAGTAATAAAAACATGCTGTTTTATGTCGATAGTCTAATAATCACTGTAGAGTGGAGAGTTACTGCAACATTTTATGGGAATAATTCCTATTCGACATTCTGTGTTATTCTAGAGACTAGAACAAGTTGTAGTTATTCAGCAGCGTTGTTTATACAAGTTTGCAAATTGAATATGCTGTCATAACTACAAGCCACCTGAAAATTCACTTCATCTGTGGTAGCGAATGAACACACCTGTCCTCTATTTATTGCAGATATCGTGATAACGATTATTAGATTTCTAACTATGATAACTGAAGTTTTCTCTCAGTGTAAAAGTACTTGTGAATTATTTTGTGATATCATACAAGCATTTTCTATAGTGGGTTGAGATTGAGCATGATTTTCAGAAATATTCGTGGTTAGGACAGTTTCCTTGTTGTGAGAAGAAATACCTGAGGATACAAGTTGATCATAGTCATTATTAAAAGATCTGGTTTCTTAATTACTAGAACTTCTTGGTATTGCATAACATTCATGTAGCAGTGTGTGATGTTTTTCGTTACAAAATCTACACTTGAAAGATGTACATTGTGCCACTGAATGTTTAGAACCAAAACAGTTCAAACAAAGACTGTTTTTAATGACAAATTGCTTACGGTCAGCTGCGGGTGCTTTTGCAAATCTGAAGCACTTATAGATTGTATGATTTTTTAATTTACAGAACAAACAACTTTGAGAGTTTGCTGAGGTGTGTGGTGTATGATTTGGAATGGGTTTAGTTTCATTCGCAATATGAGAATACCGAGTAAACTTAGGTTTAATTTCAATGCTAGAGCTAGTTGATAATGCTTCCATTGTGGAGCAGCGTTTTTCCAAGAAATTAAGGAAATCTTCTAAATCAGGGAGCACATCAGCATCTCTCTCATGTTCAAACAATTGTCTTGTTTGATAATCTAAATTTTTTGTATAAATGAATATCAATAGTAAGTCCCAATTTTCTACTGGAACCTGGAGTGCTTTCAAAGAATTCAAATGTTTATTTATTTGGTTAATAAATTGTCTCAATAAACCACTATTATTTTTGGTTATTTGGGGGACTTCAAGAAGTCCTTTTATATGAGCGTTCATTATCAACAATTTTTTATCGAAGCGTCTCTTCAGTAAATTGAATGCTACAGAATAATTATCATTGGTGATAGACAAATTGTTAATTATATCCAGTGGTTCATTTTTGAGAGAGGATTTTAAGTACATGAACTTCTGAACATTATTCAACTGAGAATTATCGTCTATTAATGCTGAGAATAAATCTAAAAAAGCAGGCCATTCCTCCATCCTACCTGCAAAGACAGGTATATCTAAACTAGGTAATTTCACCTGAGAACTAGACATGGGCGGGATAGAAGAGTGCATAGATCTATTAGTTTGTGATAAACTGATTCGATTGTATTCTTGAATACGAGATTTGATTTTTGCTAATAAAGTACAATATTTTGTTTCGATCTCTACTCTGTCTGCTTCCTGAGTAGCATCCGCGTCTTCAATTCCATCTTGATATGTAGTATAATCCTCAAAAGCCCTAACAAGCTGAGTTTCCCTTACAGTAAATTCATTTATATCTACATCGGGGTTAAGTTCATTATCAGCGAGAAAATTTTCGATTCTTGTGATAGCGGCTTTGGAGCGACCTCTTCTTCTGATGATAGTCTCCATTTTTTACAAGAACAATACGGGATTTCAATGATAAATTGATCGCACTTCCACTAATTTTCATAAAATGCTATGAATCTGAAGAGTCTACTACTGGAGCAATATATTACGTCGATGCCGTTCAATAAGAGCAAACTGAGGAGAATCGACGAGGTATTTGATTATTATGGAAAGATCTAACCTTTGTCATCCGTCCATGTGTACCATACAATTATTTATGTGGTATGAATCAGCGAGGCGAGATTGCGGGATTCAATTGCAGCTATTCTTCTGCGAGAGTTTCTTGGGGGTGCAACAGGGATGTTGCTATGGGAGTTTTGAATAAGCTGTTTGAGTGTGCAACGGGACTATTTCTCCGACTACTTCTTGGGAATCTTGGGGTGCAACGGGAATATTGCTGCAGAGTCACCAGTCCAATGGATCCGTAAATCGCTCTTCCAAATCCGTGTAGAAGGACCAAAATGTGGGGGAATGTTGTTGAGTGGGGTTTTCTTTGAGTAATGGACTGTATTTTCATGTTATTTTATTGAACTGGTCACATACATATTAGATATGATGAGAAAAACTCAGCGAGAATATCTGACAGACAATGTCATAATTAATTTATCGATTCTCTCAAAACAAACTATCGAAACCGTAACTAGGTAACAGACAGAGTAATCGAATCTAGATCACTGCTGATACTGATGCCAAATCAACTGAAAAGAAATAATATTTATGGAATTCGAACAGCTCTGCTCTTTGCTCTTCAACTGTTCACTCTCTTCCCTTCTGGTTCTTTTGCTGATCTCTAAGTGCTCTCAAATATCTCGAAGCCAGTGTGAAGAATCAATGTATATTGATTTCGTGTTGCACATTCAATTTTGTATAACATTTTTCACCATTATTATTCATCTTGTTTATAGATCAATTTTATTCCTGTTGTTTTTCATAATCAATACTCACCCGACCGGTGTCACGAATCCAAAAATCTTAATTTGGAAATACACATTTACTTTGTGATTGCATATTTTATATTTCTCTCTCTCTGTTTTCATTGTTTTCAGTTCCAGATGATTGCAGTCATTTGTTCAACGATTTTCATTCTGTAAATTTGTCAAATTGATTATTATTACTGACTGATGGCTGATATAGCCATTTGTCAATTCTTCTTCTTGAGTATTTTTGTCTTACACGCTATTGTCCCTGTGGTCAGTGGTTCATGAAATTTTGACACAGAAGGAAAAAATTCCGATATTGTTGAAATTGAGAAATTGCAGGAAAAAGAGAGAAGAATACTAATTGGATCTGTTTCATTCGTTTGGAACTGTGTTTCTGATTCTCCAGGTGAATTTAACGAAGTTTGGAATGAACCATTATCCAGACCTAACCTGAGAATACCAGGGACAGAATTCGACAATGATTCGTTCTGATTCCTGTAATCATCTAGCATTGAGATAGCAAATAGTATCTCGGGCTGAATTCACGATCTGTTGTCAAAGCCTACATTCTTTTGGATCTTTGATTCCAGGTCGATTCAATATCATTGACCCTGCTTCATACCGTAGTTATCGAGGTAAGCCAAGGCCTCCTGAAGTCCTGAAGAAGGCAGTCAAAAGGAGCAGGTGGAGCTAACCACCTAATAAACAATATTGCACCCAGACAAGTACCAGAGTAGTCACTGTCCTAAAAGCATACACTCTATTGGCTCCATGATTCCAGGTCTGATTCAACCCTCACAATAATATGATATAGTATTCAATAGGTAATCTAGCTCCTCGTCTGGTCAACTAAGTCGAATAGCAATCTACACAGTTGATCTAAATTCAGAGTTTCTTCTAGAATGAGTAATGAGTATTTCTTATGACCCTGATTTGGAAACATCGCAATAATTTCCTTCACCAAGAATTCGCAGTGAGATGATGAGTTAGTCACATAGGTATAAGAAATATAGGTTTATTTTTCATTCAGTTAAATCACATCAGGTCATTGACTCGTTTTCTCAGTATCCTCTGGAATTCACATTATGAATCAGCGGATCTGTTGTGCAGCACACATGTAATTGTACTATTTTATCATTACTTGAATTTTAGTGTGATTTTGAGTGTTATTCTGAATGTAACTATTCACAGTACAGAAGGAGATACGCTTCAGTAGTGTGGAATGAACTTTTTGAAAGATTGCTCAGATGTGAAAATAATGAAAGAATTGTCTGGAATGGTATGATAATTCAGAAAATTATAAATTATCTACTTAACCAGCTAGGCATTTGAACCACAATAGTTTTTCAATCTTTTCTTATCACTTCATCATCATTTTTCAGAAACAAAAATATCAGAACATCTCAGGAATTGTTGTTGCAATAAAACCAACTACGAACAAACGTGATATTGAATTCAAAGTGTAGATAGTCACAGAATCTGAGAAAAAGTTAACTGATTTTTTGAGAAACTTCGCCTGAATAAGGAATTGAAGCAAATTGTTTTCTTCGATTATTTATTGGTAATAAACTACGATGAGCAAACTTATCATAATGACGATTGATTCCATCAATGTAGTGAACAAACTCAAATTCATTAAAATTCGGATGACGTGAAGGGAAGGGGATCACAGAATCCGTGTGTGTCGGTTTTCTGTATATAGCAGAACATAAACTATCCTCATTTTCATTAGGTAATCAATAAATCTAGAAAAGGCAGGGTATTGTTCTGTGCAATTTCCATTGTGGATTTAATGGCAGGATGCGATGAATTCTAAGATTTCAACTGTAGAGATACCTCGCCTGAATCACCATCATAAAGTACCCAGTTATCATCTACATATCTGTACCAGAACTTAATTTCAGCAAAGGAGGGGAATAATTTTATTATCAGGCACATGTGATCCTTTCACTTTATCAGTTAGATTTTGATGCATTATCATAGTTTGATTTTTTGAAGTTCAATTATTACTTTTCGGTAATTCAAGGGCACGTGGGCCGTTGTAAAATATGAACTCGACCCCTAACCGGTCAAATAAGTTCACAACATAAAAAATTCATATCATTTCACAGAGACAGCCAGCTTTTCACTTCGTTCCTCAATTTTTCTGGATCCACTGTTTTCCAGATCATATTCCTTTGTTTGTTCTGTTATTGACTATACTATTTGTATGTATACTTCTTTATTTCCATGTGAGTATCAAGAAATATTTGTATCTATATCCAAAGTCGATACTGATTCTGCTAGAACTTTGATACTTCCTATTGGCTGATGATGGGCTTACATAAGCCTGAAACACGTTCCGTTACGATCGATCTTTGATCATTTCAATAAATGTTGCGGAGATGAATGTAGGTTCGTATTTATAACCAAAGAATTTGTTCATGGACACCGTTACACTTCTGATTAGTGTACATTCCATTCATATTCAACCTCACGCGTGCAAATAGTATGGCGAATCGATAGTCATTGAAAATCAGCCTTCAATTTCTTATATTCAACTCATTATCTGATCAGCTTTGATGATTCATTCGTCATCGATCGAGTTTTGGGATACAATAAAAATCTCATCATCAAGCTGTTGAAACAGCAATCTCAACAGATTTACTTCTTCTCAAGCTTTGCTGCCCAACTGTTATCGAATAATATATTTCTTACAGAAATGATAACTTATTTATTCATTGTGAATACAAGAAGTCATGAAGTCATTTCGGAGATTCGTGAAGAAGTTGGAATTTGTCTTCAATTTTCAATACCATTCAAACACTAATTTAATTCAACGGAAAGACCATTACATAGTTTCATCAGATGAGAGGATATACCTAGATGAATTGAAAAGTTCCTCGAGCATATGTGAGCTGGTGATTCGATATGTCAGCTGGTTAGCTCTCCATCTTTTCAGCAATGTTCATGGGTTTCCGAGAAAAATACCAATTCCATCAGTCGATTTGGCTGAATCACGTTTCATATTTGAAGTCAATGTCCTTGATGTGAATCAGTGGTTTCCTTTCATGATATGATTTCAAGTACTGTGACATGAAAACTTGATCAGGGTGCTACATGTCCACTCTATATTTCGCAGACATTGATCGATATGTGTATGGCTTCAATACATACTTTTAGGGACCATTAACTTCAACGGTCCATTAATTTCACAAATACTAAGTGCAGTATTTTCAGATCGAGAAAGTGCATCTAGGTTCAGGATGGGTAAGATTGATTGAAATATTACTACTTTCTGAGAATGATCATATGTATTGATTGAAAGTATAGCTAACAACCTTGTTTATAAAGATTCCCGAACTCCAATATTGCCTCTCATCGCTGTGAACCACGAATTTTCTCATAAATATTTTGAGTTAATTGAAATATAATTTATCTTCTACCGTTAACTTTCGGATTTCAACTTCAAGCTATTCCATATCGATTATAACGAGATTATATATTCTGAAGATGATAATGGTAATTGGTACTCAACAATGGTATAGGTAATATTTGATTCTCGTGTGGAATGAGATGATCCCTGATGTTGAAATTCTCAACAGAAAACAACCATATTCATGGCTGATACCTGTCTGTCAACTATTGGAAATACTCAATATGACAAAACCTCTGGAGATGTTCAGTTACTATTGTTTGAATGTCTAACAGAAAAACAACAACTCTCCTGGTGGATACCAGAGGAAATTGAACAATATTATCTGTTCATTATTGAAATATTTGAATGCTGAATTTCCTATTCCGACAAATCTTCCATGCAACCTGATTCATGAAGACAAATCATGCTGATATTATCAGGCATACCGTCATTAGAAATTGTTGAACTATCTGGAATCTGGATTCACTGACTGAAAAAGTCACTATGTCAACTTGCTATCTGATGAATCTCTTTCAGAAAAATATAGAATTTAATAGTTTCGAAGTTTAAACCCAAACAAGTGCACTTTTGCGAACCGTTTTCTCTTCGGAGCTTCGTACTATTTTTGAAGGATCATCGGAATCCATGATATCCACGACATACAGCGTATTTCGTAGTTCAGTTTCTTTTTTTTTTCAGTAGGTTTCTGCACACGTTTCGATAAAGATCTACAGAGCGTTAATCTTTCAAGATTCTTTTTTTTTTCTCGTAGCTCGCAGTATCTCAGATGAAATTTGCATTGAATTTGTAACATAGGTAACGTTTCAGAGTTCACCTCATACATCAACATGAGTCTAGTCAGGTCTAGTCCTTTTTTGGACAATTAACTTATTTGTGGTGTGCCGCTGGTAGATTCTGAAATACGAAATTATTTATTGGCTACGCGTTCATTCTAGTATGAACCTGAGAATGGGCCGACCTGTTGGAGTTATCCTCCTGAGGTGTGCTCGATACGTATCCAATTTTCATAATGACTTGATTGAAAACGCAAAACAAGAATTGCGGTGCCCCGCTGGTAGATTATGAGATACGAATCTGGTTAGTGGCTTCGACGTTCCGAAGTTGATACTATAATAAACTTTGGAATTGGTTGAACTCTCGGAGTTCTCCTTCTCATGTATGTTCGATACCCATCCGAGTTTTATAAAGACTTGATTGAAAATGAGAAACAAAAAAATGATTGACGATATTTCCTTGTTTCCAGTCTAGACATGGAGACATTCAATCTTCGTTATCCAAATAGATATCTGAGCCCAGCTCCCATAGCCAGCGCATTATCATGAACAAAAAATCCAACATTTCAACACTAGTGCCATCGTCGACAAGCGCAGGCGATCCCTATCTGCGGGATTGCCACAAAAAGCCATAAATATTGAATTGCAGTCAATTTCAAATATCGACAGACCGTTAGTCATTTCCGTGACCTCTCGGTTGCCGAATTTTCTGTGAAAATCTGCAGCGAAATGTCATGTAAGAGAAATCGCGAAAAGCTGCGACTTCCACTTAATCACACATCGATACGCCTTTTCGATGTTGATGGCGAAAAAATATGGCACTGTGGACTCGATCAATTATCAGGACGCAATGACGAGTGTGTGAATGGATGGAATTATCAGATACAGTGGATTTATTTCTTGAATAAGTTGTTCATATATCGTTCCATATTGGATTTGAGTATTTGTGGTGTATTTTTATATCCAGTAAATGAATTTTGTAGATTCTTGAGAGGCCACGAAGAGTTCTCATATTTAAAATGACTTTGTCATACTTCATTTGATCGTTACAGATTATGATATCAAACATTCATACCATACATGACTTATGGTTTAAATTTTCGTTCGAGATACTTTCTCATCACTGAGGTTTTGGAGAGCAGTCGTGCAGGTAAAACCTGAATAATAAAATCTAGTAGAGTTCAGAGATCTATGTACTATGATTATTTGAAAACCCAAAATCATGTTGATCATCACTATATTGTACCTGGAACTCCAGGAGAATGCACTTCTTGGACTATACCAGGAAAATGGGAACGTAAACAGTCACTCAGACAGTATAACTCTAATAACAGTAGTGCCTCAAGGTTCCATGTTACGCCCACTCATATTTTCTATCAATACTTCATTCAATCCTGTATTCTGCTCCTTTTTCCCTCAGAGTAGGAATCCATTTCATTTTTCATCGAAGAATAACAACTGTTCGCTTCAACGTCCACAATCTGAAAATGATACTCAGAATTCGAAATATTTTTTCAAATGTTCATTCATGAGGAACTTTCATTGTAGAACTATTACCTTGAAAATATTGATTCCTACTCAATGATAGATTATTGCGTCTTTCTAATTTTGAACAAACATTGTTACCGATGGATTAATCAGATGATATTATAATATGTGAATACAAGTACTCTAATATCTCGAAAACGGATCAATTCTTCGTATTTTGATATGAGACCTTTTTTGATGTTATAATGATTGTTCCATCAAATGCACCTAGTTTTTGACCGAAACGAAAACGAGAAAACGAGTTGTCTTCAAAAAACCATGACCTACCCTCTAGAAAAACCCTTTATGATGATAACATGAATGTAGAAGGGTATCAGAAGGATGCAATTCAACAAATTACACTGTTGAGTGAAGGTGAGTTATGGATTCATAAAAAGAAAACGAGAAACAACGTAATGGATAATCAGTGCTGGTATTCATTTTCTCACACAAGAGATAGAGTATTATCACATTTTATGTATCAGAAATACAAATCGAAGGTTGACGATGGAAATTCATATAACAGATATATTTCAGGGTAGCTCTCTCGTCCTACTGCGAAGTAGCCACTACCAAATATTTTTAGAAGATCACAGTGGATTCGTTGATATTCCTACATATAATCCATTCTCCTCAGCAATGGTCAAGGTAAACATACAGTTGAAATATACTTCAGTTCGTACCATCATTTATCACGGAGATACAAAATTCGGAAGAATCCAGTAGAAAAACGAAATTCATTGGATGGCCCCAAAAAAGATATGGCCAATATCGAATAACTCAAAGAGGTTCCATTGCATTACCATGAAGACAACAAGATGGCGAAGCAGGTGAAGTTGAAGGCCTGAAAAATATCATGGTGATTATATATGTTTTATTATGATCTTGAAGATGAATATTACCTACTTGTCCGAAGTTGTCAAACGACCTTCATCATATGATGCTCGAAAAAGGCATGCTCACACCGCAAATCGCCATAATGAGGAGAACATGCTTTTTTTTCTCTACTCGATCCTCTCGAAGGAACTCTATTAGAGTAGGCGGCGTCTCAAACACAACTCTAACAGCGGACGATCCAGGTCGTTATCTGACGAAGGGTTGTCTAGAAGAAGAGAGGCGTGATGAAAGACATGCCTCTCCAGAGGGAAATAGTGAAGAGGCCATCAAATGGCGACACATCATCTCTCTTTCCTGAGCTTCCCACAACATGGAAAAACCCCACGGCTCTCCTATGTAGATAACTAAGGGAACTCATAATGAATTTGGCAATCAATCAGGAACCTTTGGTACTCCACAACATAGTAAGGAGGATATGGCTAACCGAAGGCACACTGTATCACATCATTTCTAGCTCGAAGCGGATAGCATGCATATACGCGGAAGGTGTTGACGCGATTCTGCTACCAGGATTCTGCTATGGGGAACTTGTAGCAATTAGGATCAAGGTAAGCAAGAGGATAACAGAAGAGAGCATGAGCAATATTGTAGTATGGTCAGCCTACTTTTCTTACGAAATACCGAACCGTCCTTTTGGGGTAAGATGTTTTGTGAAGCACTGTGAGGAGATGAGACTTATGATTGGATGCGATGGAAACTCACATCATACATTGTAGGGAAATCACGACATTAATCAGAAAGGCAAGGCACTTCTGATATATCTGAGCTCTAGTGCTCTAGAGATCCTTGATAGAGGATCAGTGACAACATATTTCATTGTCTATTGCGCGAACGATCATTGCATTGACGTTAGGCCCTACAGAACTAACGAGTAGGTTCAGTAACTGGCATTTGTCGAAGAAGGACAGTTTGTATGGTCACTGTCATATATTTTTTTCAGTAACAGGCAATATCCAATCAGAGAACCGATGGTTCTGAAAGCCCAGAGCGACCAGATAAAAAATATACCGTGAAGTGCTTCAAGGAAGACTCTGAAACATGCTATCACGCTATAGATCAGCAGGAAGCTTTCATTCCATAAATTGAGTCGAATCGGCCATCTTCATTCGATATTTGGTATATTGTGTCCTGAACGAATCGATTCAATTGCTTGATCGCTCAAGAGGAGTCGAGTTGATGCGTTTCGTCATTCTATCGTTATCATGCATGTTCTTCTTAATCGTCATCTCAATTTGTAGTTAGATCATCTTATTCATGTGAAACTGTGTAATCAACTAGGTACTTCATGAAAATAATATATAATTTGTTCTCGATGTCGTTCAAACTCAGAGATGCCCACGGCAAAACGTTGATAACACTTCGAGAACAGTACAGAACAGGTCACAGGACAATTTCCAGAGACTAATCGTCCAGAAATAATTGAGAAACTTTGTATCAGAATTCAATGCATTGGGGCTTGATAAAGCTTTTGTTGTACTATAGTTCCGAAAAATGAGTCAATAATACCGTCTCCGAGAAAGAACTGCAAGTCCTTTTATATTCCATTCGACTTCGCGGTTACGTATATTACTAAACAACCACTAAATTCGCAGTTTCTTGAAATCAAATCACAAAATTAGACTGACAGAAGTGACATCAGATATTTGATTACTTCAAAAGGATGATGAAGATGCCCTACAACGCAGGTGTCCCTACTGTTAAAAACTTGAAATTTCACGTCGATAGTTTTTATATTCCAAAATAATGTGATATCTTCTCAATATTGATTCGTTCTTCCTTCTGTTACAGTAAAAAGTAGTGTATTATACACGAGAAAAATATCAGATTTTAGCTCACGGTTTTTTCCTCCGCTACGCGTCGGGAGAAAACACAACCTGGAGCTAAGATCTACTACTTTTTTCTCTAGTATAATAACTTACTTTTCCTCTAGATCAAAGATGCAAAGTACTAGCAATTCAGACACTGATGATATTGAATATGTCTTGATATTGAAGATTCCTTTCCAGCAGAGTACAGAATCATCGAGAAAATGTATCATTTGTGGGTAAGATGGTCAACTCCTTCGTTGTACAGAATTATCGATAAAAACATCGAAAGTTGTATGGATATAAGTAAAAACCTTGGAAAAAACTATGCGTGGCAAATTGATGATATTTTCAATAGAAAACAAGGTCAATTGATCTACTGGCACAGGCACTGTTAATATATTTCCAGGAGTAAACGGATTATTGAAAACTGGAGACAAAAATGTCAGGAATATAACGTTATTTAGTGGAATTGATGTGAAGGATGAATCAGATGTAATCCTGTCAGAAGAAATACCACTTCGTAAATTTTGTAATTTCGATGTGTCTACATTTATTTTCTGTCAAAAAAGTTCAAATCAGATATATCTTTATCAAGTATTGACCTAGTATTGACTACCAACATTGTTTTTTGCTTAGTATCAATTTGGAAACTTCATGTAGATGATCACTGTGTGAGAATGAAATTATCAGTAACACACATAACAGAGAATTTGATAATCTGATAAAATTAATAGATGGTGGATTCTCTCATAGAAAAAAGTAAACTTTCAACTGTTTATATCAAAAATATGTCGAACATGGTGGCGAAACTGGTAGGAAAATCTTTATCGAAGAAATCAGGAAGCACTACGACCATGAGATAGAAATAACCAAATCAAAACCTTCTAATGAGTCGTAAATTGTGATTCCCAAAGTAACAAGAGCTCATCTGTTCATACACATATAGAACAAAGTGAAATTACAGAAGAGACTACCCTGACTTTGCATGCAGCAGATTAGACCCAGATACAGAATATTTTTTTAAATATTAAGCAAGATATGAGAGATATTCCAGATTATAAACAACTCAAGAATATGGATGTCAAGGCTTACAAGGACAAGGAATTTTTTTTTCTTCAATTAGTTGGCTTATACACGATAAAGTTGATTTAGTTGAGTATCTATCAAAGTATAATATTTACTAATTCGAAATTCAAACAACTCACACCGAAACACATTGGTTAGGGAATAATGATTCATCAAGAGACATGATCGAAAAAAATTATCGAAGCTTTGTATTCTTGTGGACACTGTATCGTATACAAATATTTTACAACTCCGCAATTCGATAGGTATCAAATAATTTTTTTTACAAGTTTCCACGAGGATATCTTATTTGAATTTCAGTATTATATGTATCATGTTCTGTTTCAATATTTCTCAATTTCTTAATAAATGAGATGGGTGACATTTTACTCTGATGGACAAAAAATGTAGGTTAATAAATAGAGGTCACTCTCAATCAAACAGCAAGTTTGAATAAATTTCTGTCAACTTGGAAATTAGCGATCGATTTCATTTCTTCCGTGAATTCAAAGATGGCGCGGGCATTGCGGGGAGAATCGTGGTATCAAAACGGCGAATCGCGGTCCTTCGTAGTACCTGTATTCTGTATTGGATTATGATTATCCCAATATTTTCCTAATTTATGCTTCGATTTTCAAATTTAAAGAACCATTCGTATCTTGAAACATAGGCGCATCGACATTATGAAGAGTATTTTTTTTGATAAACGTTGTAGTAACTGAGATAATGCGAGGTATATGAAAAACAATTCAACGATAATTCACAAGTTTCGAGTTATGGCCGTTTGAAATATAATCCCCTCTTCTATCGTAATGTTATTAGTGGATTTCAAAATTTTATATAATTTGTTCTACTTGCCACACGAAATCAAGATTCAGGGTCGTAGAACTGAAACCCATCAATATTTTCCAAGAATAAAAAAAAATCCATAATTTTTTATGAATAACCCCCCGAACGCACAGGACGATTTTTTGACGACAAGTGGATCCGTGATCTGGAGATGGTGGGTAACAATTCTAGCCATGTCACAGCTTTTTACCTAACGATTTCCCACGGGGTGAACGATAGGATTCGATTGGCACTCTACTATTTGTCATAATGAACAATATTGAAATGTGATATTTGAACATTCTCAACCAGCATCAATAGATACACTCTCTGATGATATTGGAAACAGAACTTCTCAAATGACATGAGTAAATCAGGCTTCATATATGCCTGAGGGATTATAATTATGTTAGTTTGCAATGGTTTGCATCAGTCCTTCAGTACAAAATCCCAACACCTAAATGGATTTTCTTGTTTTCATCTGTTATCAACATCTATTCGACCTATAGTATGGCAGCTTGTGTTCTTTTTTCCTAGCTTCACCAAATTATGGGAGCAGTGATACATAAAAAAAAAACGATATCACTGAGCCACTGTATTATATCAATTCTAAATGCCATCAATTTATTTTCCAACTCAGACATAGAATATTTCGTGAGAAAATAGAGTGAACCTTTATGAAACGAGCTTTTATTGAATGGTCGGCATCATGAACAACATTAGGAAGTTGGAAGGCTGTTAAATTAGAATTTGAATAACATCCGAATATGATAATAGTTCATTTCCCGAGAGAGATCTTTTCGTTCGCATTGACGAACATCGCCCATGGCCCAACTTTGTCTATATGTGAATGAGCATTTTCAGAGCACGTCCGCGGCCCTTTGAAAATGCCTCCCTAGAGTTCAAAAGAAACAAAATTCACATGATTCTCAGTCAGAAATTCGATTCTGCTGGAGTTCATATACTGTGTTTATTCCAAATGAAGTATCTTCCTTTGACATACAATCCTTCTGAGGGTGATACTATCAATAAATGAAACAGAATGAACGAATAAATGAGATTTATACCTAACAATGTTCTTTAGTGGTGTGGATATTTCATATATTTATTATCGACTATTTCATGACAATACTTTTTGAAAATATCTTAATAAATAAACTTATGTCAAATTCTCCCATTTGACTTGAATAGACAAATATAGGGTGAACATTATTATCACCACATTACTCCCTCCCTGTTATGTATCTTCCTGTACGTATTTGATGAACGTGGGACATGTCATGTATGACAAGTAACGGTATGTCAGAAATAAATCATCGATCATCTAATTAATATATTATTGAATAAATATATAACAGTTTGGCGACGAGGATTGAAGTTATCCTGAGAAGAAAGAATCTGATAATTACTCCTACAAATATTTGGAAATGGCAGAAGATTTAACACCTCTTGTCAGTGCACTGAGCGACCTCATTTCATCCTTACAGAAACAGAATCAACCAAATACTGTGAAGAATATATTACAAACTCAAGTTATAACATTCGAACCATTCGATGAAATAGCTGAGAATTTCGACAGTTACTGCCAGAGATTGGACAATTTTTTCAAACTAAAAGGTCTTCATGGAAATGATGTCGATACTAATGAAGCAAAAGTGATGATTTCAATTGATTGTTTGGGAAGTAGGCACTATAAACTTTTATCTAGTTCAACATCACCCGAGCTACCAGCTTCAAAAACATATAACGAACTTATAACTTTATTAAAAAAGCATCTCACGCCAAAACGGAATGTGCTAGCAGAACAACACAAATTTTTCTCTAGAATTCAATCTGCAGGTGAATCACTATCTAATCAACTCAAATCGTGTGAATTCAAAGCTGAATGCAATGCAGAATGCAGTAATATTTGTTCCAAATCCATCATGAATCTTTTATTGAGAGCACAGTTCATCAGAGGATTGTATGATACAGATATTAGAGAGAAAATTCTGCAGCAAGCAGATATTCCATTTGATAAAACCTTGGAAATGGCTCTTGCCATAGAAGCAGCGAAAATTCAAAACAAAGAAGTATACAAAAGTTCAGCTTCAAGTAGTATACAGCAGATCGATACACCACATCAACCTCAAAAAGCAAAATACCAAAATCGTAGCATTTCCCGAAATAGTCAAAGTAAAGTAGATCTACAAAAATTAGGCTTATCTGATGTTTGTTTGAGATGTGGACGTCGCAATCATCGAACTTCGGAATGCAGTGCTGGAAATTTATTTTGTGGACTTTGTAAAACAAAGGGACATATTTCGAAAGTTTGTATTACTTCTCTCTTGAAGAAATCAAAACAGAACATTCATGGTATCGAAAAGTATTCAGATACTGATTCTCCAGACGAATTTTCAATAAATAAGATTGTAGATATTTTCAAACAGACTTCTTCTATTCATGAACCAAAGATGTTGCTAGAAGTGAAAATTAATGATAAACCCATCAAATTTGAATGTGACACTGGGAGTCCTGTAACCATAATTTCTCAAAAAGACTTCGGAAATTTGAATATTTGTTTACCTCTAGAGAAAACAGATGTTTGTTTTCGGTCGTATACCAAACATATTTTCAAACCTCTGGGTATGGTTCAGGTAAAAGTTTCTTTCAAAGAGAAAAAGTTCATTGGAGATTTATACATTGTCTCAGATTATGGCAATGCTATAATGGGTAGACGTTGGATTCGAATACTGGACATTAATCTTCATGATATTGATTCCATATCCACTCAATCATCATCAATTGAAGATATTATCGAAGAGTTCAACGACGTATTCAGTCCAGAAATAGGAAAAATTCCTGGTTTCCAATGCAATCTTCTTTTACGTCCTGATGCGAAACCGATATTCCTCAGACCACGTCGAGTTCCATATGCTTTACAAGAGGAAGTAGATCGAGAATTGGATTCATCAGAAAATCAAGGAATAATTGAGAGAATGGACCATTCTGAATGGGGAACACCCGATTATACTGAGAGAGCTTCATTCAACTCATATCGGAATCGTTAAGATGAAAGCACTAGCTCGAAATTATATACTGCTACTGGAAAGGTATTGATGCTGATATCGAGAACTTGGTTCAGAGTTGTCAACCATGTTGTGACATAAAGAAGAATCCTATTAAAGCTCCGGTTCATCAATGGGAATCTCCTATAACAAATTGGCAACGAGTTCACATGGACTATGCTGGGCCGTTCTTGAATCATTATTTCTTTATAATCGTAGATGCTAAATCTAAGTGGCCAGAGATATTAATGTCTAAACAAGCTCCATCCTCTGCAAGTACCATATTGTATCTACGGGAAATATTTAGTCGCCATGGTTTACCAGAAATATTAGTAAGCGATAATGCATCGATTTTCAAATCGACAGAATTCCAAGAGTTTTGTTCACGTCATGGAATCTTGCAAAGAACAATTGCTCCAGGTCATCCCGCAACAAATGGACAAGCTGAACGTTATTGTCAAACTCTGAAAGCAAAATTAAGATGTATGATACATGAACCAGGAACTCTGCATGGAAAGTTACATGCATTTCTATTACGTTATAGAGTTACACCATTAGCATGTGGGAAGACACCATCAGAAATATTATTTGGGAGGAATTTAAGAACAAAATTGGATTTGATTCGTGCGACTTCAGAAAAAACACAATGTTCTCAACAACCTCAATTTGATAAAACCTTCCAAGTTGGGAATAGAGTCCAAGCACGTAGTTATACAGGGTCTAAATTATGGAATTACGGAACTGTTGTTGAGCGATTAGGGAAACTTCATTATATGATTGAATTGGATGGTGGATTTATTATCAAACGACATTATAATCAATTGAGAAGATGTCAAGTGTATAAACAACAAGAAAATATATCATCTCCTTCAAATACATCAAATGTGGTACAAAACCAATTAGCGATATCTGATTATCCATCGAATCATATCAATCATCGACGATCGTCCTGCCGACAATATGGAAGAGAAGTTCTTGATGAATCACCACAATATCAAGGAGGTCAACATCCACCTGAACGTTCACAGAATCAATCGTCTACTTCTGAAGTTGGAGAAGATCAACAATCCGTTCCTGTAGAAGAATCATCTAGTTCAACCTATCCCTCCAGTTCAACTGACATAAGAACTTCATCATCTCGAAGAAGAATATCATCTCCAGAAAGAATTTCATCATCAAGAACAACACTTATGTCTACGGAATCGCCGGTGTCAAAACCATCTACAACTGATAGGGAATTGATACCTGAAATTACAGAAGCGGTCAAGAGATCTCCCGTTTTAAGAAGATCGAATCGTATTCGGAAAGCACCAGAACGTTTAGGATGGTGATCATTTAAATTATTGTGTTTGATATATATTATAAGGAAGGGGAGAGTGTTATGTATCTTCCTGTACGTATTTGATGAACGTGGGACATGTCATGTATGACAAGTAACGGTATGTCAGAAATAAATCATCGATCATCTAATTAATATATTATTGAATAAATATATAACACTCCCCCAAGTGGCAACGGTCCTATGGAATAAGAAATTTGACTTGTTTTCCACGTCTTGTTTGATGATAGGACCTGGAAGATTTCGGTTCTTCAAGAGAAGCAGCATTTCTAGAAGTATGTTCATCATTATTCTCTAAAAGCCGGTTTCAATCTCTCCAGAGATATATTCTTCTGTTTTCCATTAACTAGCAGAGTATAATAATTTTGATTTCTCTTGATTACCTTGAAGGGACCGAGATATGGTCGTTGTAATGGTTTATTTACTGTATCATCCCGTATGAACACATAGTCTGCCACTAGAAGATTCTTATGAATAAAAATAGTTCGATTACTATGATTCGATGTATGAACAGGCTTAATTAAATCCATCATCGAGCGCAAGCACTTGAGAAATTCTTCGTGATTTGAATTATATTCAGTGCTCTCTAAAACGAATTCTCCTGGTACTTTCAGCGTTGTTCCATAAACCAATTCACTGCTTGATGTCTGAAGGTCTTCTTTCGGAGATATTCGGATTCCAAATAAGATAGTTGGCAGAATATCTGTCCATTTTTCAGAAGCATGACATTTCAGAGCAGCTTTCATAGTTCTGTGGAATCTTTCAAACATCCCGTTTGCACTTGGATGATAGGGTGTTGTCCTCAAATGTTTAAAACCCATTAATTTAGAAAATTCTTTGAATAAATTCGATTCGAATTGCCTTCCTTGATCATTGGTTACTCTTGAGGGAATTCCAAAACGAGTGATCCACCCATTATAAAACTCACGAGCTACGGTTTCAGCGGTCATATCTATCATTGGAAATGCTTCAACCCTTCTCGTGAATCTATTTACGCACGTTAGACAGTAGGTGAATCCATTCGAGGGTGGTAATGGACCAACAATATCAATATTCACATGGTCGAAACGTGAATCTGGGACTTGAAAATCTCCCAACGAAGCAATGGTATGTCTATTGATTTTTGATTTCTGACATGGCATACAAGTTTGTGTCCATGTTCTGATATCATTCTCCATTCCTGCCCAGACAAACTTGCTTTTGATTAACTTAACTGTCGCTTCCACTCCAGAATGAGATGAATCGTGGAGCTTGTGAAATACTTCTTTTCTAAATACTTCTGGGACATAAGGTCTGATTTTCTGGGTGGATACATCACAATAAATTTTGATATCGTTATTTGGAATGACTTCTTCAATAATTAAAGAGGAGTTGGTGTTGCCTGCAATGGATTGCTGGATGAAGTTGTTTTTCAATTGCTCAATTTTCTAGTCGTTATAATTCATAATATCACATAAACGTATCTCAGAAATTCTCGAGAGTGCGTCTGCCACAATGTTCTGAGATCCTGGTAAGTACCTTATGTCGGTGGAAAACTGGCTGATGAAGTCTAGGTACCTCGTTTGTCTAGGAGTCGTTGTTTCTGGTTTCTTATTGAATGCATAAATCAATGGTTTATGATCAGTATATATGATGAACTCTCGACCTTCGAGCATGGAACGGAAATGTTTGATTGCTTCATAAATTGTTAGGAGTTCTCTATCATACGTACTATACTTTCTTTGAGAACCACAGTGGGAACTGTTGCCCTAGACACTGATCCGAATATGTGGAAACGCTATTGAGCTTTTCTCGGAAATTAGTGGATTGGATCTTTGTGAGATTACATTTGAACAGATACATATGTGGATTGAACAAAATCAAAAATCATATGATTATTTTTGTAGTGAACATTAATGTCACAGTATATGTGGATTGATCCAACCAACAGTTATTTCATTCTAATGTTCTGTGATGGATCGATTCCATAGGTATTACATGAATACTCCAAATCATTTCGAATGAACGTTAATGGTTATATATCATAAAACATTCTATAAGCATGATAAATTAGTATATTATTCAATAAGCGCGAAGGGTATCACTCACGAAGATGAAAGTTGCAGTACGAGCCGAAGGCTCTCATTATCTGAGTGAGTATTTGCTATTGTGCGCGAGTAGAATACTATACTTGATCTACAACTATTTGAATTTTGAAGCGACTTCGCAATTTCTTCATCGCTTGGAGCGCACGAAATAAAATCTCAATGATGTGGGAGGAACATCATGCGTACCTAGGGCGGATAGGGAGAAAAAGTCATTAGGAATATTTTTTCGAGAAATGTATTAAAGAGCTTGGCTTATAGACAAAAGAGTTTTGATTAAGTGCTATTTGACAAATTCCGACGTTGACTGGTAGTAGTGAATGATAGCAGAGATTTCTGAGGATCATTTCCTGTGGAAGTTCCTATAGAAAAGTGAAGGAAAGCAAAATTTTTTACGGTGTTTTAGGTGTCGAAGAGTTGATGAGTATTGCGTCACTCACTAGGCAATTGGCCCTTCTCCAGATGGAATCTAAGAGCATCAGCGTATGTTTGGGTACTGAACCTGATATGTGGAATTAGTATCCAAATAGGCCGTATATGTGCTTTGTAGATCATGGGGAGCTGCTGAGGTGTAAAGTAGCTTTTTCTACGCGATCGATCTGACATGATTATCCCATGAAAGAGTATTGCTGTTAGAAAAACCGAGCAAAGTTATAACTAGTGGACTTGGTGAAAATGGTCGTTCCAGACATCGCTATATCAGGCATTCTCAGTTTCGCCTTTCTAGAAAATAGATCAGGCGTGAGTTTCGGTGGCATCGAGTTCAACTAGGTTGTTGGTTCTCCAGCCTGTAATTTGAGCAAGATCTTCATTGCTAGCTTCGAACTGCCATCGTCTTGAGTTCTCATTTTTCTTGGGAAAAAATGATATTCTGGAATAGAACGCAGTTTGAAGGGTGCTATCATCTGCAAAGCTTTGAATATGGCAATGGTTCCACTCAACAGATGATTTATATGAAATAGGAATAATGTTGATGCCAGAATTGATTCTCATAAATCGCCAGATTTGATGAACGAACTCAATGGGAGATGGCATAACTGAGGTAGTGAGTCGTAAGATGGTTGTTTGTGGAGGAATTCTTGGTGTCAAAAATGTTCGAATGCTCCCGTTATGTCTAACGCCACAGCTAGAGACTCCCCAAACTTTCCTTATAAAGCTTGCCATATATTAGTGAAGAAGGCAAATGGATCTCCAGTTGGATTTCGGTGGCTGAAGACATTTTGTCTATCATTGATGATTCTCGAGCTCACACTGAGAAAACAGTTTATTAACAATAAAGAAATTTTATTTATTGTTAACGAATGACGTTGTTGAATATGGACTAACTAACATGATTTCATCACAAACTAATGGTATTTTAAAAGAATACAAACGAATATACAGGTTAATATTAAGTTATAATAATCTTGATCTCATGAAACATATATTAAATATTAACAAATATCACTTTGTGGACACTATACCCCATTTTGCATTAAAATAGATTTGTTCATAATAATGTAACGTTAATTTGAATTCAATTAACGTTTTCTAAATGCAATCGACTGTCACTTATATGTTAACTTATCTATGTCAAAACTAAATACACTGCGTTTTAATTTTAGCTTTTCCAGTGTTGTACAGAAAGGAGGCATTGTTTCAATGAAGAAACATTACTTATAGCATGAGGAATCATTTTGTTATTGATAAGTTATGCTTCGTCAATATATAATATATTGTTCGGTTATTGATAGTTAATATTTTGAGTCGATGATCGATGGTTCCAATTGTTTTTTCCTAACAGGAAGAATAAAGAGTCTCTGAGAACGAATTTATTCAAGCAAAAGTTTACAGTATAGTTACATCATATATATTTTGATATCAAAACATCTGAATAGAAAGAGCCAAAATCAGACCAGAAATCCATCAGGTGTATCGAGCATTCCACTATATTGATATGAATGATCTGTAACATGAAAATAAACAAGTTCTTGATAGAGATAATATATCTTGTCCCATTTAATAATCGCCAATCGGTACGGTATTTTTTCATCTCTTGGAGCGCACGAAAGGATGTTGAAATTGCATTTAATCATTCAAAATGATTGTAAAGTATAAGAAAATGAAAAACTATCAGGTTTTCCAAGGTCAACGATGTTCATTAGGTCGAAAAGTCATGATTTTCATCTGATGCATCAATTTCGAAGCACTTGGACGGATTAAAATGGATGAGATACAAAAATTTTGGCATGTTTATGGATATCTCAACAGTTGTCGTATACTGATTGACAATAACACAGGCATGTTAACTATTAACGAATATTGGTTACTATCTAATTAATTTTATATTCGAGCCTTGTTTCTTCAATCAAGGATTTTGTGGATTTGCATCCATTCTTATAAATCTATTCACTTATATGAATTTGCACTTGTCATCTCCTCACAATTGATCTGTACAATCATCATCCTATGTACAGGAAGATCAACTATATTACCTTGCGGAATCTTCCAACAAAATTTCCTAGACCCCACCCTTTCAGTGTTTTCTCCATCTTGGAAGTCTATAGAACAAGCTTTAGAGAAAATGTATCAGCATGCCTAATAGTTATCAAATTGGTAAGAATTAGAGTCAGACGATGAGAAATATATAAGAATTCAATTAATAATAACACTTGATGGAGAAGTAAATGCTAGTATGATTTATTCACCATGCAGACTCGCTATTGTGTCTTAGAAATTTAAAACACTTTATGATAAAAACTCACCAGCCACTTCGTGTTATACCTATGCTCCAGCACAAACTGATGAAACTCAAATTCACATTCAACAGTGCACACCACAATTTTCTGTGTTAGCAATTGATATTTGATTATTAGGCCACTCCAAGCGTCCTTTGCAGTCTAACATGTTGACTCCGACTACCTACTGCATTCCAACCTCGAGCATGCGCCGAAGAGAATATCACTACGTCATGGGAAGGTACATAATTGTATAACGAATAATTTGTTTCTCTCAAGAACAATTTCTTATTATCTAAGCAATTAAACTGTGGAGAGAATTTGTTACCAGTTAATAAATGGTAATTCGAGAGTAAGATTCCATAAAGTTTGGATATAACGAACAGATTTGTGACAAACTCATGGAAGTTACTCCTAAAAACATATGTTAATATTGAAAGAATCAGCTTCTAACGAATCCTTTGTTTTCGGTCAACGATTCTTTTACAAATTACATGGTTGTATTTAATAAGGTATATTGATGACAAGAAGATGGCGTTAATATTCAACGAAGCATACTCAAACGAATCAATTTATTTATCATAACAAAACCTTTCCCTCAGTGCACCAGATACTTGATAAGCTCAATCACTTTGGAGATAAATGATGACAAAGCGATAGGCTTCTACACTGAAAGAACTGTTTGGTTAAAATTAATAAATATGATTAACTGTTACCAAATTCGTTATTGAAATATGGTTTATCAAACGTTTGTTTGAGAAAAACAAATTATTTGTTCACACCCCCATGAATAAGCTTCGTGCATGGTTGAATTATGATTATTTCATGATAATATTCATTTATTATCTGAGAATATATATATATTTCTTCACCCACACCAAACGATTATCATTATTTCAAAATCTCCATTTTTAGTAACCAAATATCCATTTATAAGCATAGGTACAATATGAAAAGGAATATTTTATTGATAATAAATAAATATAATGTTCACTGATATAATTCAATGTCTTCATTTCAGAAAAATTGCTAATTGTTTTATTGAATTTCCTGATGTATCACCACCAGTCGTGAATCACCCCGAGGAGGTGTTTCTAAGCCTTATATCAATAACAAATTTAGTAACAGTTAACGAATATTATTTATATAAGTATATAATCAAACTATTCGGTCAGGGCTGGTTGCGTATAGAACTATTACCTTATAACTCATCAGCTCTCAGATATGATGGCATACCCACGTTCCAATGTACATAATAAAATAGTACTTTCTTTCAAATTCATGCAAATCAAATAATATCAGAAAATGCTCATGCATACTACATAGGCATTCGCACCAACTTACATATAAAATGTTTCAATATTGATTGATCAGCACCACATACACCACTGTTTTTTTGAGAACAATACGAATGTTGTATTGTATACTATATAGATGCACTGATAGTCGTCTGCCATTTTTTTGATACGTGATGTCGTACCTATATGAAATTATCCCAAGAAGCTAATTGTAGACGTAGATATGCATGTCCAAATGTAAACAAACCCGCACTGTCATATAAGGGATTGAACTGATATAACCATCACACTTTATAACTTTCGCGTTGGTTGAAATCAAATGAAAATCAGCAACGACATAAAGAAGATGCTCACGCGATGTAAGATGGAAGCTAAACTAAAATGATGGCCCATGCGCATGACAGTTTTTTGATTGATACCAAATGAATTATTATAATAACCGAACGAAGAATAAAATGAAATATCCATTGTTCCATCCATCATAATGAATAAACACATATCGGCGTACTAGAAGGATTGTTAATTATTAAATAATGTTGTTCACAATGAACAAATGTGACGGTAATAAATCATTTATTGTTTATAAATCAAGCTTAGAAACAGGTACGATTTTGATGCATAAGACTTTTTAATTATGAATATGGCTAATTGATTATGAACAAATTTGACGTTAACAAATATTCGATAATTATTACTGAAATTTTTCTTTCGGTGTACGTTCTAGTTTACTTTTCTGCGAATTGGTTGGACTCTAGATATCTTCCAGCAAGATCGAAAAATACCCGACTAGTAGGAGAAAAAATAACTCGCAGAGAATCGGTGTTAGTTTTGATGCACATTTCTTGAGAAAAATTGGTGTAATTCTAAGAAGACCGTCAGCCTCATTCGTTCTGAGACCAAGTAGAATGCGTCTGATAGTGCGTTGACGAGAGACGATTATTGGCATTCGATTTTTAGTAATGTGATCGCGATTTCATTCAAGGTGCCAAGGAGTAAATAGAATCACAGTATAGATGGCATAAGCTTATACACTGAAAAAACAGTTTATTCATGGTTAACGAAATTAATTAACACCTAATAAATCATTTATTCGAATATTGCGGAATAAACGTTTATTTATTAGAAACAAATAATGCATTAAAATTATTTGAATATTCCTCATTAATAGTTAATTCAAATTAATTTCCAATAAATATATGTCTCACTATAGATTTATCAACTGTAAATAAAACATTATTCATAATAAATAAGGAATATTTATCAATATTATATATGTCATTACCATTTAATAAACACATTTTTATTATTAATATGTTTTATTCATTGAAAATAAACGTTTGTACATAACAAACCTCAGCATTTTTTCTAATAAATAAAGCATATTTATTAACCTTACATATTTTATTATCTATAAAAAAATACGATTGACACTTAGAACTTAAACATTGTTTCAATTTATATAGCTCTTTTATTGCTCTGCCCATAGACGTTTTTTCCAATAACTCCGATAAATTGAAATCATTTAATAATGATTCAGTACTGATGATGGTTCCACTTGAGGCTTTGAAGGTTCCAGTCATTTTCCTCAATATGACTGGAACCTTCCGTAGGCTGATCGTTTACATCTACAATGTATATTTTATTGGGTGGCTCAGATTCTTCAATATAGTGATGGGTGTCATAGTCATGTCTAAAAATAAAAAAGACTACAGTGTTTCATTTACCTACATATATTAGGTATCCAATTGCAATGTGTAAAATCAAAACATTATTCACACCAGACATATATACTTACATGATAATATTATTAGCCTGTTCTTGAGATTCGATTTGAGATTGTTCAAAAATCATCAACTTGTATTTTAACTTAATCCTTTGTCCTAACTGAGGTACTAATACTCTGTATTCGTCAGGTTCACGAATAATTTCTTTGAGTGTCGTTATGCTATCGACGCCATTTGCTACAAATACAATTTCCTGTTAAATCAATGATATATTAATTAGAGAACAAAGTTGTTAATTGCTAATCAGGTATTATTATATTTGTATAGCTTGATATAAAATTTATGAATAAAAAATTGGGTTTTTTTGTTATAAAAAAATATTATTGATTATTAATAAACCAATAGCGTCGCAAGAGGAGCCTTCTGAAATCGAACATTCAATATGGAAGAAATTGGAATCAATTCACTCTTTACAAAATTACCTTTACATATATTTATCAATTCCACAAAACCGTTGTCATTCAGAAACTTTTCCAGCTTCTGGACCTGATCCATTATGGCGCGAGACAGCCTTGATATGCCTTGGTGAACTTCGTTATATAGAGATACCTATAGGTACTTGTACACACAACACAATAAATGGCACCACACAAGTAACGCACGCGCACGACTGCAAACAACGAAAGAACGAAACACGAAACCCGGACCCCCGACCGACGTACGACGTGACACGTGTCCCATTATGAAGCCACCACGGCGTGACGTCACCTATCGAGGCGATTTTATACTAATGTTCAGCGCCGTATTTTCAATGAATATTTATTATCTGGCACTAAGACTTATTCACTTTGAATAAACTCAAAATTAATAATGAATACAATTTTAGTAATATCACCCAACAAACGATTTCATTAGTAGTAAATTTATATTGTTAATTATAAATATATCGACCTCAAACAAACTATTTATTTTTTATTAACAAATCATATTATCGCGTTTACTAATATTGAATAAAATATCCTAATAAAAAATAAAATGTTCTTTCCTTTATTCATTGTAAATAAAAGGCACCCAAACAAATATTTATTAACTATGAGCCCTATCTTTTTTTTCAGTGTATTCATCAATTCTAAGCCGAGAGTGATAGCAAAAACTTCTGCAATTCGGCCAGCCTCGTTCGTTTTGTTGAAGTTAACGATCCAAGCAGTGTTGTGTACATTGAAATCGCTTTTCATAGTCTGGATCATTTGGTGATGAGACAACTGAGATGATTGGTCTATTACTGGTTATCGAGTTTGAACCACCAACAGACTTATCTGGTTTCTTTATGACATAAGAGATTGGATTCAGAATGGTGGCAGATATCTTTCTCGAACCTGAAACGTGTGTGGAGTTTCTATTCAGGACAGAGCAATAGGTCGCGTTCATGTATTGATTGACCTGTGTCTGTGCCATATATCTGGAATTCAATTCGAAGGTGTCGATGGACATCGTTGATTTCTATCGACGCGGATGTTATATCGGTCTATGTCTGGCACTCCTTTTGGCAGCTCTCGACTAAAAATCCGAATGGACAGGTATTTTATCTCCGGATGATTTGACTTGAGGATAACTCATCATCGCTTCCTTTGTATGCCAAGCGGAAGGCTGCCATAAGAAGAAAAGGTGATTGGATTGGAAAATTGGGCTTGGTTGAATTGGCCAGAATCATCAACCAGCTATTGAAACACGGGTACAATTCATTTCACATTGCTTAGAAACGATGTGATGGTATCGCATCGGGCAATGATGATAGCCATCTTCCTCTTATTGGCGTTTTTTTAATCGTCTTTCACGACAGGCTGGACTCACCGTGGGGACATTCTTATCTGCCCGCTAATCATACTATTGTAGAATATTCATTCAAGAACATAAGAATTCACGTCGAAACTGATGTTTGCTGACTAATGATAATGGCCGCTACTATGTAGTCTATCAACAATGAAGTTTCATCGTTATGATTGGTCTTCACAGTATACATCTATTCGAATTGCTTGAACGTGATTGTGCGCAAAATTAATTTTTACGTCCTGCAATCTGCAACTGCCAAGTGTCAAGTCCTTTTTTATGGTGACTCATAGTAGTCACAGTTGAGAATTAAGAACACTGAATTCACATTTCCTCGTGTATTCGTAAAATGGTGATCGAAACTATGAGAATCAATAGGATGAGTTTTGAGCATATTGTCAAGTTGCTTCCTGCGGCCTGATATATAAAAGTTCAGAAATGATTTCGCTATCATGGAATTGGATTTGTTTTTCAGTGAACACTTCATTGCATTCCTACAACATTATAAATAACGCAACCAATCTTAGGTATATATCTGATCCCTTTATTCACATCTAATGATTCCATACCTCTCGATTTCTTTCTTCATTTTCAACATGCGGAATGTTCCAATTATCTTCTACTAAATGATTGGCGTTGTTTGTCTTGGTTTTTCTTTCTACTGAGAGCCATATCTCATTTTATCTTATCTTGATTGACTGAAATTTTGAGGATTAAACTCTGTTGTTTTTGTCGATATCAAAATCTTGTTTTTCCGGCAATGAACTGATTTTGTTGCTTGGATATCCTACATTAGTTAAATATCTGCAATGTTCTCGTTCTTTTATAATCGGAAACACTTTTTGTAAGGTTAAATTATCTTCTAGAAAACTTCCTTTACACGTATAGATAGATATATATGAAACAGACAGAGAACTAAGCTATTCTCGGAATTATATCAACCCCATTCTTCCCAACATTGAATTCATTCCATAATTTGAAATTGATGATTTAATCAACTTTGTTTATCTCACAATCAGTGAAATAGACAGAAAATAGAACAAACACAAATTTTCGATTCACCACGATCCATCACACTTGGATATAACTATATATATTCATTACCTCTACTCATCTCTTTCAACATAAACTTGCAGCCTACAGCCTACTTTGTCTGGAGAATGTTCCTCTTCCTGAACAAAATTTCACTGAAGAACTCAACACATCAAGAAAAAAGCAAACAATCAATAACAGATTCAGTATATATTTTGCCAAGAAGAAGTAATTAATCCAAGAAATTATTCAAAATTATCAATTCAATATTTGAAAAAATCCTAAATCGTGCTTCATGCATAGCACTTGAAGGTTCATGAACATTCCGAACATGTTCTGACATATAGTCAATTATCGGGTATAGGATTAGTCAGAATAACAAGTGAACAAAATCAATCAAATATTCAATCTCGCATTCGACATGAAATTGTCAACTGCTTCAGACCACTCTACAATTTGTCTATCGAAAATTCTCGAATGCGTCATTCAAGAATGAGCACTCACGTTTTTTGTTCGACAATGTAGAAATCTCGCATGCGAAAAAAATTCATAACCATTTGAGAAAAGGGTCCTAGGATCGTGACATAGTGGAGGCGCCTAAGTTTCAATTCCCAAGTCTTCTTTCATCATGATAGACTTACTATACTCTTACCAAATAATATTGAAGGAATGAATCCTCAAAATTTCAAGAAATAATTGAAAATGTTCCTGGCTGATAATTGTTTTTATTCTGTAGAGGAATTTGAGGTCGCTGTAGGTAATTTTTGAATAATTCTATATTTTAAATCAGATTATTAGTATGTCTTTCTATGTAAATACACAAATGTATTCGTCTATTCTTCAAATTGTTGTTTTGTACCCGTTACCATTATGTGTGACTTGTCCTATCTATACATGTTGTAGCACAAAGGATTAATAAAATCTATCTATCTATCTATACCTGACTACCTGTCTCAATTTCATTAGGCATATTTGCCTGCTTTACCGTATCCAAGGTGTTTCATTGGAGAAGGTAAATACTTTGACTATGGATAGGGATGACTGAGGTGATTTCAAAAAATTATGGTCAACAGGTCTTCGTCAACGTATAATAACCGAGGTACGAGAGGTTTCGTCAATTTTGCCCATATCTTCATTGTCTTCTTGAATATAGGGTCACTCACCCAATCTGTCCTGTAAGATTGATTGGGGCATTAACAAGAGAGTGAATCCAGATCCAGCTCTACATAAAATTTCAAAACTCTTTCTGCCCAATAAGAATACCCTAGATATTTGGATATTTGAATTTCATTGCCATATCTGAAAAGGGCGTCAGAATGTACATTCAACGATATACTTTTCATTTGTGCACAGACCATTCTCAATACTCATTATTGTGTTCAAAATATCATTCTTGTTCATTCTTGAAGTGAGCGACCACCATGATCACACCTGAATTAAAAATACACAATACAGAACACAAACTTCAGAATCCAACGAAGCAACTCAATACGTATACGTACCAATGCAATAAATGAAGAAAAAGAGGAACAACCTTTTTTACTATATCTACTGGAAACTCTCCACAATCTCATGAAAATACTACGGATGATAATTGGGTTCAATTGTTCAAGATGGCCCCAATTTCAATAGGATGTACATTCTTTTTCTCATTGACATCTCGTTCACAGATTTTTCAATGACATCTGGGATATCATAGATTTCTCGATAGGCGTTTCACGAGGGATATTATATAATGTCAATTATGTATTCTCTACTATTCATGGAAGTAAAATGAATCTGGGTTTTCGTATATTCCGGATTACTTCAAATGAAGTGATTAACAGGATTCAAGGCCAGTGATTTCACAGACTAATTGATAGGACCACTTCTGCCTATCAACGTATCAGGAAGATTTGTATTCAAAAGTTCCCTTCTTCAATCTTGTATTGCGTCTGTACCTGCATCGTGAAGAAAAAAAAAAGCTAGAGGCAGAAGATGAAATTCAGATAATAAATTCGGACAGATCGATCACCAGAAACCGACGGATTATACATAGTTGTATCTTCCTTGATGAGGCTCAGTCCACAAGAGATGGTGTGTTCAACCTAAGAAATGTGCATATATGTGGTCGTCGGTATGAAAATGCACTTGCTTCAAGCGGAACCCATTCACAGTATGCAGGTTTAGACGTAGCTGGTTTGTATTCTCAGCATGATGGTGTCCTTCGCATTACAAAACTATTGTGAGGTAGTTTTTCAAAACAAATCATCCTGATACGTGGAGAGGCAGAGTTGGTCCTATCAATTGGCCTTTTCGTGAGCTCCAAAAATAAACAGAAATAATATTTTGAGCCCATGATATCAGTATTAATAATCGTCTGTGCATGAATGAAAAGTGTATCGTGGAAAAGACATTTCGATGCCCTTTATACCAGGTGGCTACGGAAGTATTGCCTACGGAATATCTCAGTTATTGTATGAAGCAAGGTTTGTGAAATTTGGAGCGTCGATATAATGACATAAGAGCTAGAATTTGAGCATATTGACATGTCGAAGTTAACTTCCGGTCTGACCAGAAGTCACATCAACTTTCTTATTTTAAATGGAAACCCTATTTTTTTTCTTCTCGCTTTATTCAGCATTCAATTCCCTTTCTGATGACATATCACAAGTTCGTATCTAACCGGAAACTAAATCAGAAAAAATTATTATTGAAATTCACCGAGTAGGCCGTGGAAGCAAAATGAAAGCCAAAAATTGAAAAGTTGGCTATGGAAACCATACGTCACTTGATAACAGTTGCTACTACTGTGATATTTTATTTTCATTCGTCGGCGTTATGAAAAGCCGCCAAAAAAAAATATTGGAAAAATTGGGAAAAAAACAAAACTCTGTAGGTCCATAACTCAAATAGGAACTGTTAGTAGCTAGCTGACCAGCTTGTAGTTCAATAAAACAAAGGAGGATGAGTTGTTATTATAAACAAGAGATAATTGAATTATTGAAATATTGAGAAAAGTCTGAATGACATGATCAATTATATTATGTATGATATATTCATGTTAATAAAGTATTAGCATATTTAAACATGGCGCAGTCGTATAAAGCAGAACCATTATAATTAATATACCCAGCCTGAAAGAAAGTAAGCATGGAATTCAACAAACCTGGAGTTTTGGATCTGAATGGAAATATAGCACTGAATTTCAAAGTATTCAAAGAAGAAATAATTATTTACTTTACTGCAACTGAGACAGACAAGAAACCTAATGAAATACAAGTAGCAAGATTGAAAAATTGGCTTGGACATGAAGCCTTAAAGCTGTATCGGTCCATCTCTGAACTTCTCCAAGAATAGGAAACAGTCGATTCAATTCTGGACATACTTGAAGAATACTGTATACCGAAGAGGAATGAAATAATGAATATATTCAAATTCTTCAGTAGAAAGCAACAACAAGATGAACCGTTTGATCGATTTTTCGCCGATTTGAGATTTCTTGTGATGCAATGTTCTTTCGAAAATCAAGAAGAAAAGCTACTGAAAGTGCAAATAGCAATAGGAGTAACCTCAAAATCTGTCCAAGAAAGGTTGTTGGGGGATGATGTATCTTTGGAGAAGATAGCATCATTTTGTTGATCAGTTGAGCTAGCAGAAGAGAACATGAAACTTCTGTCAAATGAAACAATGTCATCCATTGATGTCAAACAGACTAATCAAGTTATACCATATAGGGTGAATCGCCCCAATGAATATAATAACAATACAAGGCAATATCATAAGAAGAATTACAGTTGTAATAGATGTGGTATTAAGCATTTATATGCTAAATGTCCAGCTCAAGGCAAAGTATGTAGCCGTTGTTCGAGACCAAATCATTTTGCTCCAATGTGCAGGATTAATCCGATGACTTCAAAGGTCCAAGATGTGCAACTTCATCGAGAAAACAAAGAACAGACATCAGAAGTTGAAGATAGGGCTTCTAACTCGTCGTTTGCAGTGGCACAGTATATTTAGTCAATAATTTGGAGAAAAATATTTGGTATAAATCTTTGTTGATTGAAGGTATGGAAATATCGTTCAAAATAGATACCGGTGCTGAAGTTGATATTTTGCCATATAGTTATGTGAGACAAGCTGGTTTGCATAAAAAATTTCAAAATCAAATATTAAATTAGAAGCATATATGGGGGATTTCGTATTGAACCTATTGGAAAATTAGATATTGATGTCGAGACATCTTCTAATATTGTTCTCATAAGTTTTATAGTCATAAAAAATTATTGTGTTCCAATTCTAGGTTTGGAAACTTGTTTGAAATTGAATCTAATTAAGCGTATCGATGCAATGAGAGATATATATCTGTCTGATAAACAAAAATTTTATATTGAATATCGAAATAATTTTGAAGGTATTGGGTGTTTTCCAGATATTTGTGAATTGAAATTAACTCCAGATGCTATTCCTATTGCTAGTTCAGCTAGAAGAATTCCATTAAAAATAAAAAATAAATTTAGAGATACTCCGAATTCTCTGGAAAAAAGAGGAATTATCAAACATGTCAATGAACCAGTTGAATGGGTTTCGAATATTGTTATTGTTGAAAAACCAAATGGATCACTGAGAATTTGTTTCGATCCAGCTCATTTGAATAAGTATATAGTGAGAGAAAGATATACTATACCAACTATAGAAGAATTAGCAGTAAATCTGTCGCATTTAAAATATGACAGTATATTAGATATTAAAGATGGGTTTCATCATATAAAATTACATGAAGAATCTAGTAAATTATGTTCTTTTTCAACAATTTTTGGCACATATAGATTTCTAAGATCTCCATTCGGGCTTTCAAATTTGCCAGAACTATTTCGTAAAATGGTTTTCAAATATTTTGGAGATATACGAGGTGTGACTATTTATTTTGATGACATTTGCATTGCTACTGAAACTAAAGAAAAAAATGAAATTAAAATCAGGAAAGTATCAGAAAGAGCTGAACAGTTCAATGTTAAATTCAATTTTGATAAGTTCCAGTATTGTCTGACACAAATTAAATATTTAGGAATCATATTCTGTGAGGATGGCATGCTTCCGGATCCTGGGAAAGTAGATGTGATTAAGAAATTTGGAAATCCGAAGAATAAAAATGAGTTACAGAAATTATTGGGAATGATAACTTTTTTCAGATATTTCATTCCCAATTTGTCCCAAGTAATTTCACCGTTGAGAGATTTACTAAAAAATAATGTGGAATGGCAATGGACTGCTTCACATACAGAGACAATAAATAAAATTAAAACAATTATTTGAGGTAACCAGGTACTTGCTCCGTTTGATCCCTCTAAGCCTGTGGTTATACAATGTGATGCTTCTAAAGATGCTATTGGATGTTGTTTGATACAAAATGATCGGCCTGTATATTTTGCATCAAGATCTCTGAATAATACAGAAACAGAATACGCTCAGATCGAAAAAGAGTTTTTAGCAGTTACATTTTCATGTAAAAAATTTCATAATTACATTTACGGTCACGAGGACATCACAACTTATACAGATCATATGCCTTTGATTTCCGTTATATCTAAACCTTTACATAAAATTCAAAACAATAGATTGAGAAGATTGAGATTGAAATTATTGATATATATATTCAATTTGAAATATTTACCAGGAAGTAAAATGTTGGTAGCTGATTTTCTTTCGAGATGTGGAGTGAGTACAACTGAACCAATTGATATCTCCATGAAAGATGTTATACATTGCATAGGGGCTCATGAATTAACATTTTCTGATGAAAGATTAGAACAATTCAAGGAAGCTACTTTAGATGATGATGTTTTGGGTGAAATTTCACAATTTTATATGACAGGGTGGCCTAATAAAATAAGCAATGAACATGGTGGTGAACTTAATCACTTTATCAAGAATGAAAATGGAATAGAAATGAACAATGGGCTTCTATATTATCAGTCTAGATTGATTGTACATTACGGAAGTTTGTTATGGGTCTTTTACATGAAACTCATGCGGGAATAGCAACGATGAATGGTATTGTAAAAAAATTTTTTTATTGGCCCGCCGTAACTTCAGATGTGAAAAACCTCGTTAGTTCCTGCTCAATTCGTCAAAAATTCCGTAAATCAAAAACTAGAGAAACGCTACTGAGTCATAATATTCCTCTCATACCTTTTCATAAGGTAGCAGCAGATATTGCTGAATGGTCTGGAAATAGTTATTTAGTTTTGATAGACTTTTATTCCCGATGGATCGAAGTCAATAAATTGATGAATAAAACTAGTAGTTCAGTAATTGCAAGCTGTAAATCTATTTTTGCAAGGTTTGGGATCTCAGGAGAGTTCATAGCAGATAATATGCCATTCAATAGCTATGAATTCAAACAATTTTCACATCAATGGAATTTCAGAATTCAAACAACTAGTCCTCACCACCATCAGTCTAATGGTCTAGCTGAAAAGGCTGTGGGAATAGTGAAAAAAATGCTCAGCAAGTCAAATGAATCAGGTCAGGATTTCAATTTATGTTTATTGAATTACCGTAATGCACCAGTTGCAGGCTTGAATTTTTCACCAGCACAGTTGTTCCTTAGTAGAGTTATTCGGTCGAAATTGCCGATATGCTATGAAAAATTGAAGCCTTCGGTAATTTCCAATGATGTTTATGAAGACATGTTAACAAACCAGAGAATTCAACAACAATATTTTGATCTAAAGAGTTCAAAGCAAACAGATTTTTTGGAGGGAGAACAGGTATTGCTTCAAGATATCTCATCAAAGCTGTGGAATCCAGCTATCATTATAGAGAAGTTAGCTGCTCCTAGATCTTATTTAGTGAAGACTAGAGACAGTAAAATATTGAGAAGGAACTCTATACACTCAAGAAAACTAAATGGAGCTGATAATTCCTATGATATTTATGATTTTGAAGACTTTGAAAACACACCATATAATGGTGTTGACTCATCTAATGATTGGATTTCTGAGGAAATACCCAGTACGTCAAAATCTATTGAACCTAATATTTCGAATGAACATAGGGGTAGTGTCACTAGATCAGGTAGGTTATTCAAACCTCTTCGTTAATAGAGGGGAAGATGTTAGTAGCTAGCTGACCAGCTTGTAGTTCAATAAAACAAAGGAGGATGAGTTGTTATTATAAACAAGAGATAATTGGATTATTGATATATTGAGAAAAGTCTGAATGACATGATCAATTATATTATGTATGATATATTCATGTTAATGAAGTATTAGCATATTTGAACAGGAACATACAACTTTTTCTTGCCTGTACTATTCAGCATAACCATTCCTTTCTAATGATATGATAGAAAGTCATTTTTTGGCTTTCATTTTGCTTCCACGGCCTACTTGGTGAATTTCAATAATATTTTTGTTCTGATCTAGTTTCTGGTTAGATACCAACTTGTGATATGTCATTAGAAAGGGAATTGAATGCTTAATAAAGCAAAAAGAAAAAAAAATAGGGTTTCCTTTCAAAATAAGAAAGTGGATGTTACTTCCGGTCAGACCGGAAGTTAACTTCAACATGTCAATATGTTCAAATTCCAGCTCCTATGTCATTATATCGACGCTCCAAATTTCACAAACCTACTTCATACAATAACTGAGATATTCCGTAGGCAATATCCCAACCAACATTTTAAGAGAATTATACCAAGCAGAGAGGAGAAATTACTCGAAGAAGTCGAAATTTACTAATTTCCAACAAAATATTTTACCTTTATGCCCTGAGTAACTTGAAAGTTATGGATTAGGTTGTAAAATACCTGGTTAGGACCTCAACATTTCCTATAAAATCCATCAACTTCATAGACAAATTGCATAGTTGGAAACTACTCATTACAGACTTCAAACATAACTTCATGGTCCTAGTGAGCATTTAGTTATCAATTAGGTAGTATTTAACATCAAAATCACCAGTAAAATGTCTTCCAGGCCCTCGAACTATCAGGATATTTATTGGAGTTGAAATTTACCAAATTCTAACTTGATAAACGATCATAAAGTCAGGGAATAATCAGATGGCGAAAATAAGTCGGATTTATACTCTGTTTTGCCTATTTTTGACCAATTGAGTCGAAGGAGTTTCTTAGACTTTTTTTAACCTAATCAGTACCAACTTCATATCCGATGAAGGCAAGATTACCACTATGAAATCCTTATAGAACGAAGTGTCCTTGAGAGAGTCGAGAATACCAAAATTATGCCTAAAATCATGTTCTCAAAGTTGATGACTATTATTGATCCTGGTGCTTTGAGGTCGGCAAATGTTTTGAAATGATCATTTATTTCTGAAAATATTAAAAACTGGAGACAAGCGCAATGTATGAGTTTTGAATGTTTTATTCTTTATCACCAGTGAGTGGTTCAGGTAGCTTACCGCTTGAACGCTTCTAAAGCAAATCATGATATCTTTCTATACATTACGATGATGTTTGATCATGTAAACCATCGATTCGTTTTGACATTCGAAGTTTTACTTCCACTTATTCCATTGGTCAGATCTAAATGCATATTTCAAATAACTTTTATAAAAAAAAAACAGGTATCAATTATTACACTTCGGTTGAGAACGTACAAAAATGGCAAATGTACTAAAAGTATACTAGAACGGCAACACTGTTCGAGAGATGACAACACGGCGATGGACTTTTCTGATTCGCTGAAAAACGAAGCCTGTCATACAGCGACCAATAAGAAAACATACCGTGGTGCAGAATAAGAAATTGAAAGCGAACAACGAACATTTGACAAATTATATGATTATAGGGAACATCTGATAATATAAATCCATCAGGTTGACTGCTACTCAAATAATATACTCGTTGATATAGTCTGAAATCCCAATATGGGGAAATTGGGCTCCATAGTCAGAATATACAGAATTTTCGACTATGAACGAAGCCTATTCGCCCTGAAAGTTGAAGATTCTGGAAAATTCGACTTTCAAGTCCAATATGAAACCGACGCCATATTTGTTGGCTCGAACCTTTTTCGCCATTGACGGAAAAAGAAGAAATCTCTACATAGCGACCACATCCTAATGAATAGTAATACAGAAAAGGTTAAATTTCGCATATATGATCATATTCTACCCGTTGATTCATTTTTAGATGGAATTGTTGAAAAATAATTCGAAAACACAAAGAATATCATCCAGTATTTTTCTACAAATCCAATAATTTCGTGGGCCCACTAATTTTACATGTGTAAAATCAACATTATCACAATAAATTTTGCATCGCAGGTTGAATAACGATTCACAACAACCTCAATTAAGCTAAACAACATGCATATTATCTACACCTTCCACTACTATCGAGTTTTCTTTTGAACGCCATGTTCATAAACTACTAAGTCTCTACACGTGAATGAGTAGGTATAGTCGATCGTGAAACACGGTACATATTTGTTTTCCGAACCCAACCAAATGACAGTAAACCAGGTAGAAATCTTAGTAAACCCACCCATAAGTAGGTAATGAATAACGTCAGAATAACTAAAATCAGACCACTATCGGACTAGAATTAGGGCAATTTCACCTAATTGTTTCCTCGACCTATTGGTCAGGATACCCTGATATCCCTATTCTCGTCTTCTGAATTACTTCCAGTTTTTTCCCCATATTGGTAAATTTGAAGTAAATAAGACGTAATATTCACTTAGGCCAAATAAGTCGTTGACCTATTCTAAGGTCGAAATGACGTATATTATACCTAAAATGTTTGTACTTCCGTAGCCACCCGGTATACGTACTTATATGGCAGAAATATTGAAGAATTCCAATGTGAAGAATTGTTTTGTTTTTGGCAGCGGAAATTCGTAAATTCGATGTGAATCCGGACCTACATTGAATTTTTTGTTGATGCCCCTTCAATTTCGACAGTATTGATTGAGTAAGTGTAACAATTTCCGTTGAAATATAGGGGTTGATTGAGAAGATATAGAGAAAATTGATGGAAAATCTCGTACCTTGGTTATAAGATGTCGATGACCTATCAATCATAATTTTTCTGAATCACCTAAATGACCCCTATCCACAATTGGAATATCCTCCTTTTCCGATGGAACACCTTGTATAATCTATGGATTTCAATGGGTCCGTGTTTTCGTTCTCGGGGTCGTGAACGCTCGATACAAAGTCAATTTGGGCTCTCTCCGAAAATTTATTAACCGAAGAAGAAGCTCATGGAAGGATATCGAGTCAAGAGAGTAAACAGAAACTTATACAAGTTGATCGCTCCTCGCGTTAACTCCGGATAATTTCCCGTAGAGACAAAAACTCCTGATAACTTTTTGTCGTATAAGTTGCATTAAAACTTTCAATCTTTTTCCATGGTAGGTCCTTTTCTCGAACGTGTTGAGATTTTATAGCTTGGACCTTTTTGTTCGAAACTGTATCGATTGAAGGGTCGTCACAAGAAGCTCAGTACGAGTGTCTATGCGAATACTTTCGATGTGAATCGGAACGAGTTTTGATTAGAAATACAATGAATGGTCCATATTATGTTGATGATGACGAAAGGGACCAAAAATGACTTGAAATAGCGTCATTTTCGTCAGTGTGGCTACCTGGGTACTGAAATCACAATGGCTGCAATGGGCGTGTACATTAGTAGAACTTTCAACTCAAACCATGTTTATAATGACCCTTTTATACATAAATAATGATTGACGACATGATTCGATCGAAAAATTAACTGGAATGTTTTAGTTTTGGACATAAATAATAGTACCGTCTGAAAACGGACCCCCTTATGACGTAGACACCTCATCTTGCCAAAGTTAAAAGAAAATACCAAACGCCCGACGCAGACTGAGGCAACTGATTTATTAATCCTTTCAACTGTGATCTCACGCTAATTCACTCAGTCAGAAATCATGTATCATTCATCTCTGTCTGGAATAGTCTTGTTTCAGTATTAGGGTTCTGACGTCACATCATCGCCTCGTTTTCAGAGGTCCAAAAAATCGGGGATTTCAATAATTTTTTATAAAACGTAGGGAGCTCACAGCAAGAAACGGTTTGCGGTGGTGAGCTAGTTTGGGTGAGTTCTATCGAATTATGAAATAAAAATTTCTTGTGATACTAGCCCATTTCGGGCCCTTTTAGTCAAGTAATGATTCGCATAACGATGCCAAATTCAATTGATCGATTCAGTTTGTTACCTAATCGGACAAGAATGTGGGGTTTCAGTGAATCTATTGGTTGTTAGGGAGCCTCACATATTCACCTTCATTTTGAATTTCACATCCTATAAAATGAGAGAAATTTTGCAAATGTTTTGTAACATGAAGATTTCCCTAGTAATACCAATGATGTTGTCTTATGATTCGCAGTGTATGTATGTATGTATGTATGTTTTCGTGGGCGGTGCCTCTCTTCAGCTGTCCTTGAAGGACAAAGAACTCATTAAAATGTTACATTTCGTGTTCTTATTCTCAATGTTCAATTATCAACAGTGATCAAACAAGTGGAAGTAATTACTTGATGAGTTTAACTAGGTGCACGAATCTTTGTCGCTATAGAAATCTTCCGAGTAGACGAAGCCCATGAGTGTGATTCCTCGAAAGCAACACAGATGGGTGCTAATCTACTCAGAATTTCATGAGAATATAACCACCACGAATGTAATTCGGTGTGATTATTTATTTTTTCTATTTCGCGAAATGCCCAGCGAGAACGAACATATCACAGGCACACGCATCGGTTTCACGTCACTTTTTGTTCGAACAGACTTGTTCGTCGCATATAACAGCCTACCAACAACGCACTCTATAGGCCCCTTCTTGAACAAAAATTCAATCGTGAAAAACTCATCACTGTAATCTGCTACTAACAAATTATCAGTATGATACTGTAGGCTACTCACATGTTATACCTACATCTTAAGTCGTTATCATAGTGATGTAATTGCAGATGTCTTAACCATGACGATTCAATAAACATCATAATTTTGATTACCAAAAAGGTACATCTTTGGTATTATTCATTTTAGGATTATATCTTAATAATTATCTTTACTCCTATAAATTGGTGACCCCGACGTGATGTCTGAACCCAGCAATAATGATTCTACATCGTCAGAAGTTTCGAGCATCAATTTCAAGCTACCAGATTTTTGGCCGAATGATCCGATCATATGGTTCACACAGATTGAGGCAATATTTTCAACAAGGAAAGTCACTTCAGATAAATCGAAATATAATATTTTATTATCTTCGTTGTCGCCTGAATTAGCCACTGAAGTGAGAGATATTTTGCTGAATCCACCTGACATGAATGCTTACGAAACTTTGAAAGACGCAATTATTAAGCGTACCTCGATTTCCGATCAAAAAAGGTTGAAGCAGCTTCTATGCGTCGAAGAGTTAGGAGATAGAACACCTTCACAGTTACCTCGACGTATGCAACAATTATTGGGCGAGAAGGCGAATACAATTGACAAGTCTATTCTGAAACATATCTTCCTCCAGAGACTTCCCAGCAGTGTCAAAACCATTCTAGCAAGTCTGGGTGAAGAAGTTTCGCTAGAATCTCAAGCAATAATTGCAGACAAAATAATGGAAACTTCTCTAGATTCCTATTCTGTTTTCCATGTAATGAAGAATTCGGCCATTGATAATTGTACTACGAGATGTTCCAATAGAGAAGAGATGATGAAATTGTCGAAGGAATTGTCAGAGCTACGAGAATTGGTTAATTCGTTACAACTAACGCATCGTTCACCATTCCGGAAGCAGTCTGATAGTAGAAGCAGGTCTCCTTCAGCTAATAAGAACTACTGTTTCTACCATAAGCGTTATGGACATCGAGCACATAAATGTATTGCCCCATGTATTTGGTCATCGGAAAACTCCAGTGCCAACAATTGAATGAGGCTGAATTTGTTGGCACTACTGAGGATCATCGCCTCTTTTTCACGCAGGATAGGTTATCTGGTAATAGGTATTTAATTGATACTGGAAGTCAAGTTAGTGCTCTTCCTGCTCAATTCCTCATCAATAAAACACCATCAAAATTATTCCTTCAAGCAGCTAATAACAGTAAAATTCATACATACGGTTTTCGATCCATGACATTAGATTTGGGTTTCAAACGACCGTTCAAGTGGATTTTCATTGTGGCTAATATCAAATATCCTATCATTGGTATCGATTTTTTAAGACATTTTCATTTATTAGTTGATGTTTCAAATAATCGTTTGCTAGATAATTTGACAAATGTCAATATCGAATGTAAATCAACGAATATTATGTCATGTCAACTAATGCACATACGGGGTGATTCAGAATGTTTGTACGAATCTATACTGAATGAATTTCCATCTTTGAGTCAGGTTAACGTTAATTATTCCCTAGTTAAACATGATATCACCCATTGCATTGAAACAACGGGTCCTCCAGTGCATGCTCGTGCTCGCAGGTTACCTCCTGAAAAACTGAAAATTTTCAAAGCAGGATTTGACCATATGCTCGAACTTGGAATTATACGTCCATCTGCTAGTAGTTGGTCATCCCCTTTGCATGTTGTTCCCAAGAAAGGTGGTGATTGGAGACCAGTAGGAGATTATAGGTCTTTGAATAAAGTAACAATACCAGATATCCTATCTTACATATTCAAGAATTTTATTCAAGCTTTCAGAAACCAAAAATATTTTCCAAAATTGACTTAGTACGTGCTTATCATCAAATTCCCGTCGAACCTCGTGACATTCCAAAAACTGCAGTAATAACTCCTTTCGGATTATTTGAATTCACCCGGATGAGTTTTGGTTTACGGAATGCTGCACAAACCTTTCAGAGATTTATAGATAACGTTACTCGAGGGTTAGATTTTTGCTACGCATACTTAGATGACGTTCTCATCGCAAGTTCTACTGAAGAAGAACATAAATCCCATTTGAGGCAACTATTTCAGCGATTTGAGAAGTTTGGCATAGTATTGAATGTATCGAAATGTGAATTTGGGAAAACAGAGTTAGATTTTTTAGGTCATAAAATAAATTCTCAAGGTATTCAACCATTGTTAGTAAGGGTTGAGGCTGTGAAAAATTATCCTAGACCTAACTCTTACGGAAATTGAGGGAATTTTTAGGACTCGTAACATTTTATCACAGATTCATTCCTAATTGTGCCAAGATTTTGGCACCTCTTCATGAGATGCTTTCAAACAAAAGCAAATCGAAGCATTCCCAAAATCTAGTCTGGAATACGATTTCGGAAAACGCCTTCGAAAGTGCTAAAAATATGTTAACAGAATCAACTTTACTGTTTTATCCAAAACATGATGCTCCAACCAGTATCATGGTTGATGCATCTGATGATGCTATTGGAGCTGTTTTACAACAGTATATCAATAACATGTGGTGTCCGATTTCCTTTTTCTCTAGAAAATTATCTCAAACAGAAACTAGATATAGCACTTTCGGCAAGGAGTTACTTGCAATCTTCTCAGCAATTAAACATTTTAGATATTTTGTTGAAGGTAGAGATTTTTTTATTTTCACTGATCACAAACCATTAACTTCCATGTTTGCCAAGAATTCTATTAATTATAATCCTCGAGAAATCCGACAAATGGAATTCATTTCCGAATTTACAACAGATATTAGGTATGTTAAAGGTACCGAGAATAATGTAGCAGATTCATTATCAAGAATGTTTATTAATACTTTGAATCAAGAAGATATAATTATTGATTATGAAACGATTGCAAATTATCAGAAAGAAGACAAAGAGTTATTAACATTACTTAACAAATCTGAAGAAAAATTGAATTCACTTAAATTTCAGGAAATTCATTTACCTGAAAGTGATACTAAATTATTTTGTGATATTTCATTGAATAAACCTAGACCATATATTCCCAAACAGTTTCGGCGAAAAATTTTTGAGAATTTACATTCTTTGTCCCATCCAAGTATTAGAGCAACTCAAAAATTAATCAATGAAAGATTTATTTGGCCGAACATGAACAAAGATGTTAGATTTTGGTCCAAACATTGTATTGATTGTCAAAAATCCAAGATTATTCGACATAATGTTGCACCAATTCAAGAATTTCCTGAACCTGATTGTCGTTTCGATCATATACATATCGATTTAGTAGGTCCTTTACCATATTGTCAAGGATTCAATTATATATTGACATGTATCGATAGGTATACCAGGTGGCCCGAGGCTTTTCCTTTGAAAGATATATCTGCCGAAACTGTTGGAAAAACTTTAATCTCTGGATGGATGGCAAGATTTGGAATTCCTTCAGTCATCACTACTGATCAAGGCAAACAATTTGAGTCATCCTTATTCAAAGAATTGATGGAATTTCTCGGCATTAAAAGAATTCGAACTTGTGCCTATCACCCAATGAGCAACGGTATTATAGAGAGATTTCACAGAAGTCTCAAATCATCCCTGAGATGTTATAGTAATTCCTATCAATACTGGGTTGATAACTTACCTTTGGTTTTATTAGGTTTACGTTCGACTTTCAAATCAGATCTTGGATGTTCTGTTTCTGAAATGATTTATGGTACAACACTCAGATTACCAAATGAGTTTTTTGAATCTAGTAGCAAACCAAACTTAGATACGTCAACATTCGTACTTAAATTAAGAAATTTTGTCAGTACGTTAAAACCAGCATACAGTAGAGAAAATGTCAGAAAATGTTTCATTTCTAAAGATCTGTCTAGCTCAACTCATGTATTCTTGCGTACTGATTCATTAATAAACACACTCCAACCTCGCTATTCAGGTCCACATAAAGTGTTGAAGAGAATGCAGAAATTTTTCATTATTGATGTTAGTGGTCTGAATAAAACTATTTCAATCGATCGTTTGAAACCAGCATTTTTTGAAAACCACTGCGTGAAATTAGACGATGATTCCCCACACATTCCGCAAATTCTTGATATAAATCCCAAGAAGAAAAAGGTTTCTTGGGACAACAATGTTCATTATTTCACTTGACTGATATTTTTGTTATTGTTGTTTTTATGTCGATTAGTTTTTATTTGAAGGGGGGCTATGTAGGCTACTCACATGTTATACCTACATCTTAAGTCGTTATCATAGTGATGTAATTGCAGATGTCTTAACCATGACGATTTAATAAACATCATAATTTTGATTACCAAAAAGGTACATCTTTGGTATTATTCATTTTAGGATTATATCTTGATAATTATCTTTAATGACTGACTAGAGTTGAGCATGGATATCGGATGAAACAATGAAAACGTCCCATTTTCACATGTGAATTCATTATTCACAATATTTCAAAATATGTTGAAAAGGAATATTCTCAGATGAATTATGAACATACAAAAATGGATATATATTTATATAAAGCAATACATTGAGAATTTGCATTCTCTATGTGATGAGAATATTCACTCTTCTTCAGTTGATTCAATAGAAAACAACTACTTTCCTGGCTATATAAATATATATCCATATTTGTATGTTCATAATAATTCATCTGAGAATATTCCTTTTCAACACTTTTATACCCAATCAGGGTTTTCAAACTTGAACGATGGAAACTTGTGATATTTATAGACCTCTAATCGCAGATTCGTGATAAAGTCTCAATTCAGAATTTCTTTCCACCCCCTGTATGATGAATGTCAATTCATCATACAACCAAAAGCATTTCAAAATATATTTGATGGATATAAATTTTTGAAAATTCATTCTATATTTGTTGTGAAAATTGAGCATGCGAAGGTTTCACTGAATGACATTCATGAAGTTTCAATTTTCTTTTCAAAACTGGGTCGCAAATTTATTGAAATATCAAGTACTTCTCTCCATGCGCCACTGTTGCTGGGAGAATCAGCTAATGCTATCCTTGTTCAGCATGAAATGAACACTCAAGATGTTGGTTCCAAACAAACTATATTGCCAGGGCTATGGATTACTCATCTAGTCTGCTGTATGATCGAAGTGAACCAAACCCTCTGAAAATTCAATCCGATCAATTTGTCATATTTTCTATACGAATCGGGGAAATTAGACCCCAGTATGTGGAGTTTGTACAATCGATCCCACGGTTGGCTCGAAAACAAGAATTCGAGAACCGAGGCGATGAACTGCGAGATATGATTCAGGAAGCAATAGTGAACAGAAGAAAATAAATAAACCCTATGAAAAACCGTTCAATTTTCTCTTCGACCTAAATTCGCTTGAAAATAAAAAGACGTCTGCTGTAGAAAACTATTTCCGCACCGTCGATTCCTGTTATTCAAACGTGATAAAAAGTTGTATGTCGCCTATCTACCATTCGACCAGCAAATTTCTCAATATTATATAATCCAACTGTAGCGAATCGATAATTATCAACCTAGATTGTCAGTGTTTCGGAATTTCTTTTTCGTGACAACGTTTGGGATATATTTTCCAAATTAAAAATAGTCATCAGTACACATCAGTCTCCTGCGGTTATTCCTGAGCGAACCGATCCAAACCATTGTTTGTTCTGACATTCTGCATATTCATTTAGCACAAATTCATTGAATATTTCATGGAATCAGGTGTGGAAGTCCAAGGTATGGTACAGCAAGCTCAACAGTGGAATGGAATGGTAATAGTAAGAACATAATTTCTTCTCACATGATAGGAACATAATATAAGGTCAATTCATAGCCCAGTGGCAGTGTGGTGGAAAATCTGTACATCAGAAGTGTTGGCTGCGGAATGTCATACCTCAAATGTTATACTATATACACAGAGAAAAACGGTCCAGGTACACAAGTACACTTGAGTAAAATTTAATACCCACAAATATATCAATGAACTTGTACCATTACAATAGGTGAAATTTTTTTTCTGATATCGACTTCCAGTGGCAGGTTAACTATGCTCCTGAAACAGGCCATCTTTCTTATGCTTGATTAATTTTTATCGATTTGTTTGATACTCAGTATACAACAATCCACCTAACATTAATATAATTGACCCTCAATCCTTGTTTTCTATGAGTGAAAGGAATAATTCTGCCATTATTACCAGTTTAATAACAACAGGTAACAGTTCAATTTTCTGTTTCGTCATCATTCGGCTATTTTGAATACCCACGATTACGCCACGAGCTGACTGCGCAACTCTTCTGCACTTCATTCAGTCTGTATCTGTACTAAGAATATGTACCTTTGGTGTTTGCGAACACTTATGCGTGTCTTTTTCTATTCTGGAACATTTGTGTTGTGCATGTAAGTTAAGTGATTGTGACAATTCCAAAAACATTTCTCCCAGTGACATTATCACTATGGAGCGACTAGCCCCAGGTCGAGAGTTGAAAAATAAAAGCAGCATATTAAGCAGTTCATCGACGACACTTTGAAACAGCAGGGTTTGGCGGAGTTTACGCAAAACTCTCTTTTCTTTCTTGGTGAGTAATATACCATTTCTTTTTCTCCGTGCATGAAGAAATCTTTTTGGGCACAAACGTTTTTTAGTGATATGTTTTTCTCTTTCAGAAAATGATTCTAGCCATTTATTCTTCATTTGAAGAGGTTATATTTTGAAAATATCTCCTATTTTGGTTGTGACCTCTCAATATTTTTATCGAGTGTGCTCTTTGGTGTCGAAATTTCAGTAGGAAGTCACTTGTTAAGTAGTTTGAATTTTGTTGAAGATTGAAGAAATATATAATCTCAGAAAAATAAATGAATTGTTGATCTCAAGTTATAACCCAAACCGAGGAGTTTTTATGGTTATATTTCACAAGAGCCGAGAAATAAATTGGGAAATATCAAAATGAAAAGACTCTCTACTGTGAATGTTTGCAAAAAAATCTTATTTCTGATAGTAGGTACACGGAAAAAAATTTCAGGAAACGGATCTTGATTTTTCTCATTCAGTGTCACTGGATTTGAGTCAAAGTGAAGTTTTATGAAGAATGGCCTTACTTGGATGGGCTCACGGGACGTTCGCTACCTGTTAAGAGTTTATTCTTACAATTAATCTGAAATAGGATTATTTGTTTGAATTTTCAAGAAAATGATAGGAGAAATTTAACACATTATATAGAGAAATTTTCATATTTCAGGATGCTGATGGTAATGATGTACCTGATTAGAACTTGATGCCACTTGATCTGAATTCAAGAGGACCTAGTACCCCCCGCGGCCCGCAGATACTCCATCAACGTCTGAAATATACTTGTATATGAGCCAGTTCGACAACTATCATATATTGGAAATAATTATTTCAAGTTCATTTATTTATGTAGTTTGTACTGAAATTACAAATGACTAGAATATATTATATAATGTACCTATATTTTGTACAATGTTTTTTCTCTTCTATAGAATCACCTTTCCCATTGTGTGATACCTTGAAAATATTTTCAGAGGTATGCTCATTGAACATCCCCAATATTTCAATTGAATTGCACATCTGAGATAATTGAATTATGTTCCAGAGACGAGTAATTTATGATCCAAGGACAACTTAATAATGTTTATGGAATAATTGTATTCTTCAGTGGTAATGATTAAAGGATGTACCTAATATCAGTAAGATAATATATCTCAGAGAATATCACCTATTCTTCTGTAACAGCATGCTTTTTCACCTGTGACAACTATATAGTATTGAAAATTTATTAAACTATTGAATAACTATCATTGAAGTGTGAACCTACAACAGGTGAAGAAGTCTGTGAGATAATATAGCAATGTTTCAAAGGGAATTACTTAATGTTCAATGGTAATTAAACTGTCTAATCAATGTTATTCAACACTTCAATAATCCTGAGTTGATTATAAATATATTCATTCATTAACGATCAATGAACTATATAATTGAGTGTCTGTTGCAGGTATACCAATTCAGGTAAAATATTTTATCTGTCACTATCATACTGTATATCTGTCCCATATAGTATTCAAGTTTCTAACTGTGACTATTAAATGTTTAATAACCATTATTAGAGTTTTTTCTCTGTGTATGTATATTTTTCAAAATTATGACATATCGTGATTATGATATTCTTCAATCGCAACAATTTCATCTATCAGGAACGATAAGACTTTCAAGAAAACGACTAAAATTTATTGACAAATCATAAATCCAGAGTAATTTCGTAAAAAATCCAATCAATAATAATTCTGAGTCGATCCTTTGTCTAATTCGAGTTTATTGTGCATTTCCTGTTATCTTCGTTTGTGTTATGACCTGATACTTCATTCTCGACATGGGATGCTCCAATGAAGTTTCTCTAATATTTTACACTAATTTAGTTACACCCTGTACATTATTCAATTTTCAGAATCTGTATTGAAAGCTGAATTCAGGAATGAATCACACGAAAGGTTTTTCACAGTACGTACGTTGAATTGAGTACGTTCATTTTCAGCCAAGCTAACCATTCCTGAGGAAAAATAGATATACAGGATGAATCACGTTCGAGTACGCGACAACTTTTACGAACGGAACACCCTATACTTCAACTATAATTCTCATGAGGTTTGTATACAGTGCGCCTGCTATATTCAGTGCTATCGTGAAATGAGGTTGCCATTTACGAATTAATCTGTATAGGTATTAATTGGATTTCGAAAAAATGCCTTCATAAACAAGACATTCGACAGCTCTGAGCGATCTTTCCAAAAATGTTTTCTTCAATCTTTCACTAATTTATTCGTGTTTATGCGCTGAAATTCACTAGATAGCCGCTCACGCGATGCAAAGGTTCACTGTCGATTCGTATCCGGCTTGACTGAGCATTCTTCTTGATAATGTGTGATCCATTTTCGTTATTCTGGCAGCACCTCGATGCCCTAGAAGTGGTTCGGTCCCGCTCATCCTCCACACAAGTTTCGACTTCTGAGTTGTTGGTTCCCAACTTGGAAGTAGCGATATACACATCCTTTCCACTTTACGACAGCACTTAATTTAACGACCGTACTGTATTGAAACCCTGTTAGTATGTGACATATATTTGATTCCAGCATTTGATAGAGATTCCGAAAATAAAATAATATATAGGGCGTTCCATTTGAAGAAATTTTCTCAGACGTCAGAGTTCAAAAGGTACACAGAAAAAATAGATAGGCAAATTTCACTATAGTATTATAGTATTATTCATTTGGTAATACAATGTACATTCATAGTCCATTATAGTAGTGTCGAATATAATCATCAATACAATTTCATAGTTTTTTTATTAAAGTGATGTTTGTCTTCTCGAGAGACCTATATTGACTATGATTCATAGTAGGAAGTGAATCTGAGAATAACTTAAAAAAATATATAAGTATATATTTTGCACTTCATCTTATACATATTGTGAGAATACTCATGATTACAATCACTGAAACTATTGTGATTACTCATCATTATCAAAACAGTAGAATGAAATGAATGAACTCGACGGGTTAATCAATTTTTGATATTTCAGAAGAGGATCGTCCATAAAAATATCCATAGAATCAAGCCAGATCGCCAAATTCTTTGAGGTGTTCCAGAGAAGTGTGTGAGTATGTGAGCGAGGCATCACCCACGAGATGAATGGCCCTTTTTTGGACAGAATCCAACAGTTTCAGGGTATGTTTGGGTGCCGCACTCCGAATATGGAAAAAGTATTCCAGGACAGGTCGAATCTGTGCCTTATAGATCATAAGCAGCTGACTGGAAGTGAAATAGCTCCTGGCTAGAAACAGAGAACCAAGTTTTTGGGATGCATTTTCAGCAATTGATCTCACGCGATTTTCCCAAGAAAGGTTATTGCTGACAGTAATACCAAGCATCGAAATGGATGTCTTCAAATATATGGTTACTCCTGACATGCTCATGTTTGGCACAGTGAGATCGGCTTTTCTAGAGTGAAGGGATGGTTGTGATAGTTCCTAGTCTCATTATGACAGGATGAGATCTGGTATAGTCGTGAACATTATGCATTCAGAAATACACGAAAATATTTTTTCGTATCGAACTATCGTACTACTCTATATTATTTTGACAAATTCTGATGGATACATCAGGTAACATGCATCATAACTAGTTTATTCTGAAATTGCATATTCGTTAAAGAAATTTCCGAAAGTTTTCATGTAAATCCCTTTCCACAGGAATTATGATATCATGTGTATCTCATGTGTATATATGACTCATAGGATAGTTTTTCTCACACTCTTACAGCTACTTCCGAATTTCATTATTCGAATATCATTTCGTCAAGTGAGTGCCATAACCTCGGCCGTAACCAATTCCTTGCAATATTCTGATCAGGTCAAAAATTCTGCAAATCGCATTGTTCGATGGCCCTTTTGTTGGATTTGACCTCCTTCGTGACATCGGCTACAAATTCTTTACATTTCACCGACGTAATGTAGAAACGGGCGAATCCCACTTCTGATGAAAGATTCTATGTAGAGGCATCGTAGATAGACACAATTTCAATTCTCAAACACATTTTATTCACTCAGAACGGCTTGTACATAAAGATGACCGATTATAAAAATAAAAAATCAATAAGTGATTCGTTTTACGATATTAATCGACTGAACCTGCTTCAGCCTTTAATCACACGATGATCACGAATACCGGTGAGTCGTCGAGGCCGCTTGTGATGAGGCATTCCTTAGGCGTTCTTCTCAATTACGAGGTGATTTGAACATCGTCGCTAACACTATAATCATTATATACATTTTTCATAAATATCAATGTCATTGCGAGTATTGACGTCCGAAGACTTTCTAGTATTTGGAATCCTCTCATTTCACGCCTTTCCATACACCCTGCTCCATAACAAACCACGCTCCTAGGTACGCTTACCTGACCCCCACATCCTTTACCCACACACCCTCGTTTCTCTCGAAGTAGTAGGCAGATTGAGACCTCATAGAGAACCAGTGACGAGATCTGGAGAGTAGGTAGATTGAGACCCCAACATCAAGTCACATACCTTTTTCGATATTGACTGAGGAGTAGGCAGATTGAGACCTCGGCGAAAAAATCACCCCTCCTCTCTTTATTTCCATTTTCCATTTCTTGGAAATGGCTCCAAAATCGTTGCCCCAACCGTCGTAAATCTATAGATTCTAGACGCTAATCAACCAGAACTCCTAATTTTCAAATTCCTGAACGCGGAAAGCCATCCGAACATATATATATACATATCTATAGACCTAAAAAAAATATATTGCAACACTATTACACTATGGCAATATACTCACCAATCCGAACTCGTCGACATCGTACATAACTATAATACAAGACATAAACAAAATAGAAATGTGATACCTAAATCTGAAAAAACTATTTTCAGAGATCCTTCACATATCTGGCTCCAAAAATATATAATGAATTACCAGTCGAACTGAAACAAATTAAAACAATAAATCTTTTCAAAAAAAAAACTGAAACTGTGGTTATTCAATACTCCAAAAATCATTTTATGTAATTGAATTGATGTTAGAAATATTAGTACAAATTGACAACAATTCAACTTTTTTAATATTTTTACATTCTAATATTTCATCAATTTATTATTTTAACACTATAATTATTATATATGAATCCATTTTGTTTAACCGACCTCTAATGCAATCAAGGTCCCTTCCTATTACATTTATCTCTTATCATTGATTTTATACATTATTTATTATATACTTACTATTCACTCAATGTCCTAGTCATTTAAGAACAATTATTTTTAAGAATTTTATTATTATTGTTTTACATCATTTTATCTTTTTTATCCATGAATAACTGTGAGTTCCATATTTCCTTATAACATCTACAAGGTGTAGAAGGGAGAAAAACGAGCATCTCACGCACAAGGGTTATCTATCCTTTTGTGAGTTTTCCTTGTTTATTTACCTTTTGCATATTCTCATAGGATAAACAAAATGCATTGTGATTTATTATGTTATGCTAATGGTAAATAAATTACAATTACAATTACAAAATATCATCCGTAACACAGTTTCTGGCGAATTCAAATTTTTCAAGTCCCAGAACAACTTCATCGAGTTGGTATAGATCCAATACATTCAGGATCTGCAGGATCACCAACACAAAATGATCATAAAATTCCTAAACAGTTGTTAATTAAAACTATCTTGATAATTTAGGATATTGATTTTAACAATGAATTAAAATCCCATACACCTACCCACAAATATTGCTCAAGATAATACCAATAATGCTCAAAGTAAAGCCTATTGAAATGAATACCTTTTTTAAGAATTGATCAGCGATTTTCTGATTATTTTCGGCTGCTTTCTATTCAATCAAGCAATTCTCTGATCATCAAATATGTGGGATCGTTTATTTCCTATTCTTGTTCACTATGTGCATCTTACCACACATTACACGCCAGAGAGCTATAATTGTTATATTGACAACCTTCATTGACAACTCAATTCAATAATGACGATCTACAGAGTAAACAGCAACAGATTTCTCGCGGACATATGCTTTGGGTAGTTATTGCTTGCTCAGATTATCCTGCTCTTTTTTTCTTTCAACACTTACTTTTAGGGGACTGTAACTACACCGAAACTTTTGTCTCATTCTTGATGATCTGATTCTTGTGTCATCACGTCTGTCATCACGTCTGCATCCTAATTATAACTGCTGACGTGCTGAATTTCAATTAAATCACAGTGAAACTTCCCACGGAAGAAATGATACCACATTTCCAAATCCCATGTGGAGTGCAGGATTCTCTACGAGCTCAATGGAGCTTGAACTGTCCATATAAAGTATAGGATCCTATTCAATGTGGTGATTTCTTCTAGTTATCGTTCGATCAAGATTGACTATTCCGTTGCTTACCTTCCAGCGATATATTCTGCCCCCTTGATACTGTCCTGCTAAGCAAAACCCCCATATATCGATTTTTTACACAAAATGAGTTGAAACCTGTTCCATATAATATGTTGTTCTGATTTCTGATTATTTTCTGAGCAAAAATACCGTCAAATAATATTGATTCGTCATTTTTAGAACCTGTATTTGGAAATATCATTGGCCAAACTGAGCAAGGATACAATAAATTGTCATTGCTCAGAACAAACATTGCAAAAAGAATAATATAGGTACTTTAATCTATTCGCCGTGTTTTTGTTTTCAAATGAAGATGGCAAGTGCTCTCGGGACTTTACCAGTCCTGAGTATTTCGAAACTACTATAGTTCAGGAACTTCTCGTATCTGCATCACCTGCGTAATCTGTATGAGAGAAAATATCGACCACATTATATGGCTATTCATTTGCATCATAAAGTAGTTCATAGTTGATCGTTTCTTTCCAATATCTGAAGATACGAATAACTGAGCGCCAAACGGCTTGAAATGTTGCGTTTGATTCCTCTTGGGCAATGCTCAGAGCATGATGAGCAACATTCGGTCGTGAAGCTATCACCGAGTGAATCAGACTCCCCACTACTTTTTGATAACAAATTTTGCTGGCGAAGTCTCACGTTTCTTGCAAGCATTATTGATATCATCACAAGGTATCATAACTTAGCGTAAATTAGCGTAATATCCTATCAATATAATCACTCTGACCTAGGTAAATACTTCCATCAACTTTTCGTTCCATTTGAGTGCCCAGATAACATTCCAATGTGCTCTTGGTGATTCGAAATTATTTTCCTGAGGTTTCAATGAATAATGATTCATAATCACCATCACCAGCTACTGAACTATCATCAACGAAGATAGCAACACGTTATTTCTATGAATAAGACACACAAAGTCATCTCCACAAACTTAGTGTGTCTTGTTTATGAATCTATGCACTCCACTTTGAGATACCATAGACTTTCACCATAGACTGATACGTTATTCTCCTTAGAATGTTTTCTGATCAACAACAAACATCGATCCAATGTGCTCTACTGCAACTTATTCTTCTTGACGAAATCAACATAACGTTCGTTTCAGCAACGAAGTGCTTGTCACAGCCCATCCAGATTTTTGTTCAATCTGCATACTCGCCCAGAGCCATCATCAAAACCTGCTAGTTCTTTCTTAAAGACTTCTGCTTGGAGTTCACCATGCTTTGAGGCAGCTTCGATTTCAAACTGCGAATGTTTGTGTATTTTGAATGAAGCAACACTCAATATCAAAACGTAGCTACGGGATTGATTGGCGATAACACCTCTCTACTAACCTAGTCTCATGAGATAACAGGCTCTTATTGACATTATTTTGTTTTATGCGTTTCGATTAGAATCTTTCTCCGTTTCTTGTGGCAACTGAACTCATTTTCAGCTATTTTTTCTTGCTAAGAATTTAATTTTTTTCTCTATGGCATGCTTCTATTGTTCTGCTTTAGCTGATTTCTTAGCTTGTTCATAAGATTCAGGTATTACACATTCAGCATGCATTACGACTAGGAAACGAATCCCTCACTATTTTGTCTTATACTCTACTAACGGAATGGGACTCGAGATATTGATTGATGAGCTCGAAAACAAATCATCGTTTCGAGTAGATGGAATAAGAACTGAAAAAGAAAAATATACTGCTCACCTTATAACGGAACTCTTGTTTTTCATATTCAATAGTTGCTTGGATTGTGATATTTGGCCTCCTTCATTCGACGCATTCATCGTCATACCACAATACTAACAAGGAGATCGAACAAAAATGGAAAACTATAGACACATTTCAATGTTGACTAACCTAACCTGACTTCACAGCGAAACCCCTATTTTTCATAATCAAAATGAGCATCGATTGTGATATTTGGCCTTCCTAATCAAAAAAATCCATCGTCTTTCAACTATACGGAAAAGGTGATGAAAGAAAAGTAGAAAACTTTAGACCATCTTCATTGCTGAATAATTTATATAAGAATGACATCATATCTAGACGGATATTGACTCATATCAAGAGAACTAATTGGATTATAGAAATGAACATCCTAACAGAAGGACATTTTGACGCTCACTACGGAACTCTACAATGCCTTGAGTGTGGTGCACATAGCTTGCTTGTGCACTTTGATAGACCTGTCAAAAACATTGTACACCGTCAGTCATGACCTACTCTTTTGAACATTGAATAATATGGATATTGAAAATGAGAATTAAACATTCTCGAGAGCATTCTAACAAACAGGCGACAGGTTGTTAGAGTTGATTATGTACACAGTCAGAAAGGAGCTTTTGAGTACGGTGTGCGTCTTTCCTCTACTACTATTCATATACGAAAAAAACTATTTTCGCTGAATAGCTCCCGGAGCATTACCGGTTTTACCGATGATATTGAAATTGTGTATGAAAATTGTAATTAACTACAAGAAAAAACGCAAGAGAATTATTCTATAGTTGAAAACTAGCTTGAACATAATAAACTGACAGATCTCTGCTGACAGTGAATCAGGAAAAAAACCTATAACTTACCAATCAGTTGCTCCATGAATTGACCTCACTAAGATCATCTTGAAATCGCGACTTAGGATCAGATACTCTCTATATCGAAAGTTAATGAAAGAAGTATCTAGGTATACTAATTGACACTAATTCGTAGTGTAGCGAACACATCATGTATGTGATTGAAAAATCTCAGATCATCTAATACAAATTCAGGTACTCTACAGCTCTTGTACGAATTCACCTACGTCATGAAATCATAAAAGCATTGCGTGAAAATGCAGTGAAAATGAAATGATTGTAAACAGGAGTGTATAATACAGAGTGAGACGAGACTACATTAAATATTGCTCAACTTTTTTTGTATGCATATTTTCCGACAATTCGATCTCGGATTATGGAATTCCACACCTATTTACAGGAAAAATGTACTCTTGTTCCGTGACGATCAGATGTATCATCATGAAGTAAATGCAATTTTGAAATATCTCAGATATCATGCCTAACATTGCAATGAGGAGTAGTAAAAATGGAAGGAAATGCACAAAAATTCAACTAGTTGTTTCATCATTATTTTTCTGTTTTCTGCGCTCTATTAAAATTGTTTGGTGAATAGGAAGTACCTGATTTTTTTTGAAGCCACCATGATTCGCAAATTGGCAACGTTATGCATAAGATGTGAGTGCATCAATACTTTTTAATCGATTTCACTCGGAGATGCGGAACAAAAGCAACTTTCCTTGTGGAATGATGTGGGTTTTCACAATCCGAGATTGAATTGTCAAAACATATGCATACGAAAAAGTTTGAGCAATATTCAATGTAGTCCCATCCTGTAGTATACACTCCTGAATGCAACTTCGAAATCATTCCATGTTCACAGCATTTGGCTTGTGTGGTTCAGTTCTTGAACCGGAATGCATCATTTCATCACGTGGCTTTTCGGAAATATTCAAGAAATATCAACTTCAGGAGCCTCCATTCAGGCGGCCGGAGGCTTAGGAGACATTTCCTCCTCTTTTTGGTCGAAGAAGCCGCTGGTGAAGTTTTGCAACTAGAGTCTCGAGATCATACCCGTGTGTTCACCGAACACGCCCGATCGTTACCTAAGCGGTGGGGAGACCGAGACGTAAGCAGGCAGCTATGATACAATGAGTGGGCAGGCAGCTTCTCTCATGCTGTCTCTGTTTTTGCAGTACGGGGTGGGCCACCAACAGTTTTCTTGATCACATTTCAACATTTTTTTTTTTATATAAATAAGAAACATTTGATAGGCATCAAGTGATCTACTGCGACCTATCAGATAATGAAAGCGATGATTTGATTTGCAATAGTTCGCTATGTCACGAGTCCTACATGTAAATAGCGAACCACTCATCGAAAATCATGGAACGACTATATGTACATATATATGCTTATGTTTTGTTGGCGAGGACGCTCGTTTTATTCAAATTATTTTCGATAATGTTCATCTGCTTCACTTGAGATTATTATTAGTAGATAGTAGTAGTAGTATCAGCTTTGTTATTCAAAATGGAACACCCTATATTTTATTACATTTTTCGATTCTTCTAATTGAGCTATGATTTCGTTGATCAAGCTCAAGGTATAACTATACGTAGAATGTGAAAAATCGAGATTTTTTTTGTATCGAAACTATACAATACCTATATTGATTTGTCAAAATGGCTTACATGTGTCCCTATCCTAACATTTTATTCACTATCTACTGATGCCATTTAATTGAAACAAGTACAGGGTGGATCAGATTTCAGAATTATATAAAAGAAGTATGCCTACTAAAAAAATATATATATTTGAAATAAACAAAACAAATATATCACATAAAAAACACACTCTAATATTCAACATAAAATAAAATTCAATCCCACTGGATGTACTTAAAAATATAAACAGTGTGCATGTCACTTCTATAATGGAATATCAACCCGTATATATCTAACGTAAAACTGTTCAATTTTAAGGAGCGATAGATATATATATATACCAACTATGACCAAAGTGAGGTAATCTTCAGTGAAATACACTGCTCAGGTCATGGACCCACCAACATTTCCGGAAAATGATATTAGGAGGCAAGATAGGTTGAAAATCACTTCGGATTCGAAATCAGGACGTAACCCTGTACCTCGAAAACGAAGCAAGTTTAGGACACATGTTCATATGACCTTTATCCATCATATTATATCACAAGGAATCATCCCTTGAATTATTTCGGTGTTATTTAGATACACCCTGTATAGATCATTCTTCATCGCAATATAGTTATTCAACATTTTTCCCATAGCGAAGTTCAGCAAATACCGATGGCGAGAGCACTATGTTTATTGATTTGATGTCTACCTATAATATATGTAAAACAAGAAGGCACAACTACTAGTGTTCCGTTTCGAAGTACATTAAATTGACAAATTTGACTCCAAAATAATTCAGGCACGCGCCAATATTCATAACGTACCTAGTTAGAGTTACTGCTGCCCGTTTACGTCTCCCCCCGCTTAGGTAACAATCGGGCGTGTTCGGTGAACACACGGGTATGATCTCGAGACTCTAGTAGTTTTGCAGGCTAATTTCGGGACACCCTGTATAATGAATCATTCTTCAAGTTATTATTCTTTATGAGAATTCATTATCATTGAATTTCGGGCGGTTGGTCATTCAGTCATTTCCTTTCAACTGGCAACACTGTATGTGTTGACATATTGACGTCACTATCACTTAGCGTGAAAGCCCTCCGATACTGTTATATGTCATGATCATAACATTATAGAAATATATTTTACAATTCCTTGATTTTCGCCTACTTCGATAAACATAACATGGGGTGGGTGAATCTCGCTTTATTCTGGTGCCGTACCAAAATCACAGGCATCATTGTAACAATTGCGACCAATGAAGATAGGGAATACATTTAGCGATCTAGCCACATCAAGGTCGGTAGAACTGCTGTCAATCATAAATTATCATCAGTTCTACCAACCTTGATAAGTTCTAGGAATCACGCCATCTAACATTCAATATGTGAACCCCACGTTATCGTCTGAAATTCAATTGTTCATATCAAGAACCAGTCTGACGAAACAAATGAAGAGTGAGCGCACCAGAGGTTTAATTCATCTATATCATAAGCATATTGTTATCTCAGCAATGTTATAACAGCATCTGAACTGAATCAACCCGATGATGAAGTTTTTTTTTATGAAGTATATGCTTGCTAGCGAATACCTTGCAATACGAATAATCGAAAAATGCAGTGGAACTATCCATTGTGATTGATTGAATCGAATCAGATCAATTCAGTGAAAACTACGAATTCCTTATGTTTGCCTGGATGAATTCTAATGATTAATTAACGAGGATATTTTTTGTGAAGGGACTTCACTCAATATCATCTCAAGTGTATTCAGATACGAATTATAATATGTTTATCTGATTGTGACAATGACTGAATATGGTCAGTTCGTTCACTGAATTTCTACACGTTATATATATATATATATATATATATTTATGTTCACCCCTCCAAGTGAAACGAGTCTATTTCACAATACAGACAGCTCTGAATTGGCGTTGAATACAAAAGAGATCTGTGTTCAGTTTACAACCTGTGAATGGCGGCATCATCGTTCCGGAAGATCTAATAAAAAGAGGATGGATCGTTTCCGTGAATGTTTCCACTTGAGTTAAGTGCTCACAGCACTGAATAGAATAGTCCAATTCAACGATTTCACATACATAGGTCCAACTAGGAAGTTATAATCCAGCATGAAAGATTTCAGCTGTTGAGAATTAATGAAGATCACCAAAAATAATCCAAACGAATGGAATATTTCATGGGGAAAACAAGATAGTTTTTATCAAAAACTTCATGAATATAGTCAATCTTCGGTAAGAAACACCTCCGTTAACACAATTGAAATATTTTATAATTCTGACTCAAGACGAAGCCATATTTCGAGACTTTTCGATGGTGACTACAAGATCAGTCATGAGGAAATGTACCTTGTCTTCTAGGAGACATATAAAGAAAGAATATTTTCTCCAGTAATATTGAATGAGTTGTAGAACTCCAAGAAATATTAGGAATATAGTATATATAGTTGCAACAAGATATCTTAGAATGAATTCATGTCGTCATTCAATTCAAACCGAACGTTTGTTTTGACTGCTATCGTTTGGCAATTATCTGAATTCCAAGAAAATACACAATGACATTGATGGATAAGACATACCTTGATAAGATGAATTTTGTTGCATATTTTTCTCTCCTGGATAGTCATGTGAACCCTTTATTGACGTCAACGTTTCAATATTTTTGGATTCAATGATTTTTGTTAAAAGGTTTGTCGAGAAAGAAGAATATTGTCCAAATAGTCTGAGTGACTCGAGACGAGCACAATTATCCTCTGGCATATATCAACTTATGATGTGAATCACCTAGGCGCAAGTCTGCCTGGTCAGTCTGGCAAACTAATGTGAGAGAGAGAAGGAGAAGTTGCAGAGTTTCTGGAGTATTGCATTACCGTCACTGAGAAACTGAAATTCATTCTTTCAAACTTTGAATATTGGAAAGAAAAAGTCATCTTAGATCAAATGGAAATAATTCACTCAGCCAAATAAGATATATAATTGAAGCATGAGGAGCAGGTTCTGACTACTACATCGAAAATCTAGACAAAATTCAGACATGGCTAAATAAGATTAAATACAATGAACCGACAACCTACCCGTCGAACCAGCTCCATAACAAATCACAATTATTAGACACACGACGATTATCTTTGCAGTCTCTATACAACACCAATATAAGAACGATCTAAACTCCATACAAATTGAATATTACAAACGAAACAAGTGCTATCAAATAATAGTTCGAAGATCTGAAAAAATTACGTTGAAGAAAACTCATCTGTACTTGGCGCAGGAACTATTATACTGTGATAGTCAATGAATATGGAGATACCCATTCAATCTATGCATTCAAATACATACATGGATATCAAGATGTATCTAATATGCATTTTAACTGACAAAATGTAGCAATACAGATCATAAATCAATAGGCTCATAGATTTTGTGCAGGCTATAGTTTTCTTCTTTGAGAAGCGGTTGGACTCTGGGTATTTTCCAGCAAGATGGAGAAATTCCCGAATTGTGAGTTCTGAGGTCAAGCAGAATACATCTGATAGTGCATTGACGAAAGACGACTTTCAATGGGTGTAATGACTTGCGTCATTCTTTTCTTGGAATCTATTCGTGATGTTGTTGCTTATGTATCGTCGGCTTTGATGAATTGATATTTGGGGAACATATAAGGTTGTTACAAAATACTGGCTAGTGTGAATGCATTGCTATCAGAGGAATTGGGAAATAACTGCTTTCTATCAGTAGGGTATCATATTTCTTCTCAATAGAGGCCCATCGGAAATATGACATAACATTTTGGGCTTCCAGCAGCCAGCAGTTACTTTTTAACAACAGAAGAGAGCCGTGTGAGGTTGAACGTACTGAATACTGTGATCCTCCATGTATACATCACAAGATTCTAACCCTTATCTTAGCATTTTCATTCTAGAAGCTGTGTGTTTGATGAAAATAAAGCAAGCAAGAATTTCATAATGACAGTGATTTTAATATACAATAACAAATATTACTATGATAATTTTTTTGTTACGTATTGATGTAGGTAATTGACTATAATGTATATAAATTTGTCCGTGTATTTGTATGTATAATATTTGTGGTTTTATACATTTTTCACTCTTTTTATGTACTTAGATTTCCTTATGTTTCATATTATCTGAAATTTGAATTCCATAAATTCAAGCTTCTCACTGTGAGCAACAGTATAATTTATAATTTATGTAGGGCTTCGTCAATAATAATTAATTCTTGGACAATGAAGTTAATTTCTGATTGATTGATTGGAGAATGAATTCCTCCCGACTGTTAGAGAAAGGAACCAGCAGAAACGGAAGTCATTAGGACATTTCATTAGTTTCGATCTCATTCTGGCATTGTGTTATTCTCTCGATGCATTCATTGTTTGGCAACAGTCATTCCAGACTTCAACATATACTGCTCTAGTCACTAGGTCAGGGATTTTGCGCCAGCGATGGTAAGCTGTTTGTTTCAAGGCTGCAGCTCTACGACAGTTCGTGTTGAATCAGGGTTTCTGAGGTAATGTTTTTTCTCATGATGGAGTATGCATGTGTTCATTGCAAGCGCGATGATCTCGGATGAATCTGAAATTCAAAAAAAAACATGCAAAGTTCGTCCCAGTCTCCTGAGTTAAGAGGCAACTCAAGACGTGGAGGTGCTAAAGCACTTGATGGAATGAGATATAGGCAGGTTGTGAAGATGGGGATGTGTTCAGGATTGCCAAGTGGAGCTCGTACATCTATGATGTGAGGTACTGAATTTTCAGTGGGGAATGAGTCGAGTGTGTTGGCAGAATGGTTATTGACATCGGGAATTCGTATGGGTTCGTTGATAAGCTGCTCTAAGCAGTGAGTGATGGAGAAAGCTCTGACATGTCGCTTAGCTTTATATGTTTTGTCGCACTGTACGAGCCAAGCAATGTTGTGTACATTGAAATCGCCCGTGATGATTGTTTCTCGCCGGTGGTTTTGTTGGATTGGGTCGAGCATCAGGGATAAAAATTTGAAGAGATCTTCATAAAATGGACCATTCGGTGATAAGTAAAGACAGCAGAGATATTTGGTCTGTTTCTGGCTATAGATTCTGAACCACATGATATTGAACTCATTTGGTTTCAAGGTTATATTCTGATGACATGAGGATTCGTTCCAGAATGAACGCAGATACCTTTCTTGAACCTGAAAAGTTTGTGGAGTTAGTGCTCGGTACAGAGCGCCTAGGGTCCATGAGGTGGTATCGCCCTGGGCAATGATTTCAGCTATCTACCACCTGTAAAAACTCCACACACGATGAGATTTTCATGAAATTCTCATTCACACAATATGATGAGCTAACACATTAGCTTCATCAGGTGAAAAAATAGTACATTAAATTGTACCAGTATAGCATCCGATGAAGCTATTGTGTTAGCGAAACATATCGTGTGATTCAAATGGGGTGGAAATCTCATCGCTTGTGAAGTTTTCACATTTGCTATAGATTTCCATCAAGTAACGGCTGAGTCAATTTAAAATATCTTTCACCTATTGGCGTTTTCTAATAGACAAGCGGGACTTATCGTGGGTTCATTTCATTCTGACAGCTACTTGATTGAATCAATTGATTTTTTGAATTGACTCGGCCATTACTTGATGGAAATTCATAACAAATGTGAAAACTTCCGTTCGTAGCTTCGTCAGGTGATATACTGGTAGGTATATGAAATGTCGAAATCTTTGAGTTTGTTGATTTCTAATGATTCAAAATGATTAAGTTTCAGTCCTCCATTTTCTACGTGCAGAATTTCGAAGTTATTATCAAAACTATGGTTTCCTTTTCATATATGGTTGACGTATATTGAATTAGTTTTCTTTCTCATAAAATTCATCTTATGTTCATGAATACGCTGATTGAACGTACTACCTGTGTGACCAATATATACCTTAGGACAAGATCCACATTCTAGTTTGTATACCCCTGATTTTTTTAATGTAGAAGTTTTGTCTTTAATATTCTTGATAAACCGTCCCAACATGTTATTTGTCCTATATGCCACTTTTTAGTCCTGTTTATGTGGAAATGAAGCTAAATCCTCAAAATAGGTTAGAGTTCTATAATTTTGATTATTTTTTCCTAGCAAAAATTGAGTATTTCTTTCCTGGATGTCGAAGTGCAGCCTTGAGGGCCTATATTATTGTGCTTTGTGCCACGAATCTGGAAAAGAATAGGCCAATAATACAGAATTCGACAAATAACTGCATTCCACTTTGCAGTTACGATGATTATTCAACAACCACCAAGTTCTAGATTTTTTGAAATCATATCACAGAATCGAATTGACCTACATTTGATCATTTCGAAAGGTTACTACAGCAACAAAGATGATGCCTGCAAAAATATGCCTGCAATGCATTTTCCCTACCAGTTGAAACACTACGCGTCGGGAGACTACACATCCTCGAGCCAAAACCTATTACCTTTTTTTCTCTATTGATTTTCATTTGTATTTCGTGAGTTATCTTTCTGTTCATAGTATGAGTATTTCACCTGGAGAAGCAACTGTCAAATCAGAGGAGAAAATTATAAAATAGAGTTCTTGTTTCATATTTTCTCATTGGACCAGTCGCAGTGTGCCATGAAAATTGAAGTGCGGTTTCCATGTCATTTTGTATCGTCTTTCAGAATCTGATGAAATGTTTCTTGAGAAGTTATGACGGAGTGAACCTCTCCAATGTGCCAATAATACACGAATTTGAAGTCCATGTCTGGATTTTTTTTTTTCATAATATGCCATCTTGAGAAGTTTCAATAGGAAAACGTCGATGCCAAATTCAAGCAATTAACGATGGATCATTTCTGAAATATCGGCATAAAATGTATACCGGGTGACACAGGTTATCGGGCCACCCCTGTAACTTCTGCATTCGTCAACGGATTTTTCTGGAATTCGGTACAGTTATATAAGCAACTATTTCGGATTTGATCACATTACAATCCAATATGGAGGACTTCCGGTTTTTCTGGAAATGCCAGCAATTTTGTTTTTTCAAATGGAACACCCTGTATATTTTTACATATTCAAGTTCAACAGGTCAAAACAAATGCAATCTTGATATCAAATGTCATTTATTCCACAGCCTACCTTGTTGAAAAATTATTCTAACTGCAAGGAAATTCATAAACTAGTTGTTGATTTTTGAATGTATACAATTTGTTACTGCACCGAAAAACAAAAATGATATGTCATTTTGTTCCTTAATGTAAGTTCTAGACAGACGGGTAGGTGGCCCATCATAGGGGTTCCATTTGAAGAAAAATAATTTATGATCAAAAAGTGATTTGGCTGAATTGATTGATCCACGAGGTAAAATGAAGAAACAATTTTAATTTGAATTTTTTCGAAAAAATAACATTTGAAATAGAGATTGCACTTGTTTCGACCTGTTGAACTTGAATATGTAAAAATATACAGGGTGTTTCATTTGAAAAAACAAAGTTGCTGGCATTTCCAGAAATACCGGAAGTCCGCCATATTGGATTGTAATGTGATCAAATCCGAAATAATTGCTTATATAACTGTACCGAATTTCAGAAAAATCCGTTGACGAATGCAGAAGTTACAGGGGTGGCCCGATACCCTGTGTCACCCGTATAGCAATTCCACAAAAAGCCATGTTTCTTCGTTATGGATGACCAAAAGAATCTTTCATATATACTCATACAAAAACTCATCTTGATTTCTCCTATATTCACCAGTTGCCTATGTAGGTCTCCTCATGAATCACCCTGTAAATTGGTTTCACAACTGAGTCGACTCTATAGCTACCGAAGGGAGAATTTAATAGCTGAACTCCAGACATACGATTGGTACTCAATTTAATATACTTTGCCAAATTTGGGAATTGTGCAGTGGTCACAACGACTGTTGTTTTGTATCTGCACCAATGGTTCATGACTCGACTTATGATCGAATATAGAATGATGAAACAGAAGATGATGATGAAAAACCCAAGAAAATAATTATAAATCGTCATCAGCATTCGATCAGTCTTTCATAACTCCATGGAAAATGAATCTTGCAATTGAACTAATTCAAGGATTCATTTGTTTCCTAGACGAGTAGAATCTGCCTCGTTACTTCATTTGCATAGTTCATCTGTCGATTATGATTTTAACAAAAAATAATATTAGTCTGATCTTTTTGCCCCAATGATTGCGAAATCTATCTTTCAATTTAGAATGGAATAAGAACAATCACTCATGTTATCTTGCCTATAGTTTAGTGACAGTTGACATTTTCTCCACTAACGTTGTGAATGATTTCTATTTTCGGAAAACTTCATTGTAGAAGTGTGTTTCTCCTGAATTTCTTCGAGAGCGCACAGGATCGTCTGAAGAATAATCAGTGCACTTTTGCTCACCTGGAAATGATTTTTGCCTATAGGTACCTCTATTTGAAATATACCTTTCCTGGCCTCAATATAGGGAGCACTTCTCCTCCTGACGACCTGAACTATATTTCATAATACAGGTATATTCACGTTATGAATGGTGGTTGAAGCATTGGTTTTTTTCTCGAGTTTTTTTTTATGAATATAGGGACCAGTACTTCTTTTTCGGATCTGTTTATGTTTTTCAGGAGGTGACAAAAACACGAATTGCATCATAGTTTCATTTTTTCATATTCAAAATCTGTCAGAAGGGCTGATTCCATCAATTTTCCACACTTGCGGTCCAGCAAAAATGATAACAGAGATGAAGGGGGTTCAAAATGATGGAGATTTTCAAAATTAAGGATTTTGAAACGTTAAATTTACCTGTTTCACTGCCAAACGGTAGCTCTTCGTCAGAGGCACATGGGCGTGAGTTGTGATACTAGCTAATTTCAATGTTGATGACTTAATTTATAAAATACTTATCAGTTAATTGTCAAGAAACAAAAATGTTACAAAGTTACATAAAATAGATGGAAAGTTTTGGACGCCACTGCTTCTTTTAGAAAATAGATGTTGATTCTGGGAAAAATCAGAAACCTGTAAAATGAGTTTAGAGAGCAAGAGAGATATCATTGAAAATCATGGAAACTTCAATAATATGTGCATTCTATTTAATAATGAAAACTTGTTCAAGAATTATATACACATGTAGTAATTATATACAGTAAAATAATATTATCTATTACCTGAAATTTGTTGATATTTTATAGTCTGGTATGTATAATACTCATTAGTTCAATTTACTATAAAACCTCTTTTGAAAATAATGATATTGTTGAAAAGTGGATGTGTGTCTACCGTACTCGAAAATTCATGAATTTTTACTGAGTTTTAAGGGGACGCATGTTAAATAGTAGATATTAAGTATGGTAATAGTTTTGAAGATTTCAAATAAGGTTTGAACATTGTTCTTTTTGATCATATAGGTATCATGATTGAAATTTAGGTAATAAGTAATTATTGTTCAAAAATGAAAAATGAGTTATTAAATTCAAAGATTAACTGGAAAAACCTGATTCCAATATGTAGCAGCTAGCAACTGTCAACAGCAACTCTGGATCATGGTGACTAGTTGGGGATTGGTGACTTCATGGATTGTTGAAAGTTAGAAGGATCCAACTGCATGATGGATCACAGATAGGGCTCCTGGATGGATTGTTGTACCACCTCTGGAGTGGCCCCTTGGTGTAGGTATGCTTCCAGATGACTGGGGTTGGAAATAGCCATCAGTATGAACTCCAAAATCAGGACTCATCATTATCAAAGCCGTGCTCGAAACTGTGTCGAACCGATGGTGGTTAAAACCATAATTAAAAGCTCGATTAAAACGGTGATTAAAACCCTAGAATGAATTGTTTTTATGAAATGACTGGTGTCAAAGGCTGGGAGAAATAACTTACCTCTGAGAGGGTTTTAATACTTTTCAGGATCAAGAACATCAAAAAATGAGGGCCGGTCATCAGACAGATCACATGCCAGTGAGAATTTCAAAGTATATGAAAGATCTATTTTTCCATTCGTCGAATCATTGAAAGAATCTAGAGAAAAAGTTTCTATTGATTTCAACTATTCATTGAAAAAAAAACAGGAATCAAATTCCTAGAATCTTTTCGACTCACCAGTCAGCAGTATCAGCATGCAGCTCAATCATTTTGAAGTAAATGGCTACTTTCAAAATGTCTTTTCCGGAAATCGGAAAATAAAAATTGATAATCGACATTCATCAATCGACTGTCAATAATATTTCATTCATCGTTGATTGACAAAATCGCCGAGAGATGGCGGAGCGAACATCCTAACTTAGGGCACATTCGCATAGGAGAGTAATTAAAAATGCAACACGGAACGGAACTTTCTCGGGCAACGTTCGGCCAAGACAATGGAGATAGAATTTCTCTGTGTATATGATTTATGGTCTACGGTTGATGAATGACACCTTGAAAGAGAAGAATGGGAAAGTCACCAATTAACCAATTTGTTAATCATTGAATATTTTCAATAACAAATTCAGGAAAATTAAAAGAAGATGTTTTTACCAATGTCCCACTAATACTAGAAAATGGATTGTACACTATTTACATATGTAGACAAGGGAAGGTATGTACTATAAGTATCTGTAACTATTCCTTGTCTGGTTGATTATGTTTTATGCAAAGTGAATCTAAATAAGATTGTTGTTTTCTTTTTGTTTCAGGAAAAGCTATTGGGTAGAAGATACTTTTGGATGGGCAACAACTGTAACCAGTAGATCAGGATTATAATCAATAGAAAGGTGAGGTTTGTTTATTCAGTAATCTACTTGTGTTTGTGTCCTAATCAATAATAACCTCTAATCTAACTCGATGTTTCATCTGTTTTAGGTAACGACAGTTTTTTGTGAGACACAGGATGAGACGACTTGGTATACAGTGTGTCCAAACACTTACACTATTCTGAACTGTGTTAATAATGTTCAATAAATGTATTCAAGTTTTATAGTGTTTCTTTTTGTGTTTTGTCTAAACTTGTAGAAAGTGGTATGAAAGAGTAACGTTTATTATATGTAGTATGTTGTGGCAAATGAAAACGTTACACCACCTCCCTCCGAAAAAAAAATATAAAAAACTATCTTGATAGTTTTTTGTATTTTCAGCTAAGAGAAAATATTATAAACTAATAAAAAGGTTTTGGGCTTAGAATTTTATTTACTTTTTGAAAGTTTACCTAGCAATGGGTAATCGTCCAAATCATTCTGAAAAAAAAATGGGCTGAAAAATTTTGTCAAGTTGTGGCTTGATATCTACGCGTATCACACGTCCTTGATGGGTACAAAATCGGTAGGTCAAAAATATGGGTAAAGTCATAATCAGGATAAAAGTCATAATGAGGATAAAAGTCACAATCATGATAAGTCATCCACAACTAGCAAAAAAAATAATCTGGTGGCAAATATATTTACAGTTTGCGTTTTATTCGCACAAGGGTATACTACTACTAGTATTCCTCAAGAAAAATATATCTATGAGAATATTCTAAATCTAAAAAAAAATCTAAATTTACATTTTATCGATTATTATCGATCGGCGATTTCCATCGACGGTTACTATGGCCATAGTGGGATTCAATTTGTTTCTATATGTCCTTATAGGATGAGTATCAACTCGGGGCAAAAAATATATTTAGTATTAAATACAATACTTTGGGAAATTAAACTAAATATCGTGTAGTACTACCGTGACTGTAATATCTTATTCAGACAAAACTGAGGACACTTCCTCTTCACTATCGTCAGGTGGGTCGGAATCGTTAAAGGCTTTCAAATCTTTGATGTGCCATTTTCCAACTTTTGCACCTGTATCGAGATCTTCCAAATCATATACTAAACGGGAACATTTTTTCCGAACTACCGAAGAAATATATCTGGGAGCAAGTTTAGCCGCAAACATATCGCCCTTATTGGACTTTGCCCTATTGCGCCGCCAAACATTGTCCCCTACGAAGAACTCAACGTCTCTTTTACGTAAATTATATGTTTTGGTATTTTTCTGGTATGCCTTGTGGAGTTTTCCACGGACATCCTGAAAAATATCTGTTAAACCTTCTAAATTTGCAGCGTATGCGTTACGGTCTCCAGGCGTAATCTCTATATCTTTATTAGGAACATTATTATCATAAAATTTGCCGGAGATTGGAGCATGTCGTCCAAAAACCAGAAAGGCCGGTGAAAAACCAGTTACCTCGTGCTTTGCAGTATTTATAGCTTGACGAATTTTGGATATTTCCAGATCCCAATCACGGTGCTCATCAATGTAGCTTCGTATTGCCGTTTCTATAGTGCGATTGTTTCTTTCAACAAAATTGCATTGAGGCGAATATACTGCGTTGTACCAAATTTTTTTGGACTTCATACTTTTTGCAAAGTGCTCTGAAATTTCTACTAGTAAATTGTACGCCATTGTCGCAAATGACAAATTGCGGTACTCCAAAGGTTAAAAATACATCATTCTCTAGAATTTTTTCTACAAAGTGTGCTTTTGCACTTTTTAATGGATAAATCAAACTATATTTTGAGAACCAGTCGGATACGACTAAAATCCACCTGTTCATCTTTTTTGAAGGAGGGAGTGGGCCAATTAGGTCCAATCCTATGACTTGAAATGGCCAACTTACATCTTTCTCTCTTCCCATTTGTCCCATACGTCCAGTATTGGGCATTTTTTGGGCACTACATGTCTTACAAGATTTTACATACCTTAAGATATCTTGTCGCATTTTCGGCCAGTAAAAGTGTTGTTGAATTCTATTCAATGTTTTATAAAAACCTAAATGAGCGCACGTTGGAGGATCGTGACACGATTTAATAACCTCAGCCCTTTGAGGCTTTGGAACAAGAAATTTCCATTCTGAGATGTTCGATCGAAGGGGCAAATTGCAGGGTGCAAATTTGAAAATTAAGTTATTTTCAATTTTCCACTGCGGAAATTTGTTTGGATTTTCACGAATTTTATTTCTTAAATCACCATACCATCGGTCAATTCTATTGACGTCTAAATTTAAATATCCAATCTCAAGATGGTCGGTGTTTTCGTTGTCGTCGTCATTATCTGGTACGATTCTGGATAGAGCGTCTGGCAAAATATTAGTGCTACCTTTTTTATGTATTAAGTCGAATGAATGTTGGCGTAATTTCACGGCCCATCTTTGAAGTTTACCCGAGGGGTTTTGTATATTATTTAGCCAAAGTAATGAGTAGTGGTCTACTATGGCTGTGAATCTTACACCTTCAATGTACGGCCTGAATTTTTCAATACAAAACAGTAGCGCTAATAACTCTTTTTCCACGGTAGAATAATTACGTTCTGATTTAGATAATGTTCGACTTGCAAAAGCTATGACTCGTTCTTCGTTGTCAATAGTTTGCGTTAAAATCCCCCCTAACCCTGTATTTGATGCGTCGCTCTGTATAACAAACTTTTTAGTGAAATCTGGCTGTGATAAAAGTGGCGAAGATACGAGAAGTTGTTTAATTTTTATGAAAGCTGCTTCAGCTGCTTCATTCCATACTATAGACTGATTTTTCTTTTTACCTTTCAAAAGGTCGTTTATAGGAGAGAGTATACTTGAAAAATGTTGGATAAAACGGCGATACCATGAACAAAGACCTATAAATCTCTTAATTTCTGTAGTTGTTTTTGGGCGAGGATAGTTAACCATGCTTGCCACTTTGTCTGGATCAGTTCTCAAGGAATTTGAACCAACAATAAATCCTAAAAATTTTAATGAAGTTTTAAAAAATTCGCATTTCGCTAGATTGATAGTTAAATTCGCATCTTGTAATTTTTCTTTAACGATTTTCAAAAGTTCAATATGCTCTTCTAGAGTTGAGCCAGTTACAATGATATCATCAATGTACGAGAAAATTTTAGGTTCGTACTTGGGACCAAAAATAGCGTCGACCAGACGTTGTTGCGTTTGCGCAGCATTTAATAAACCAAAAGGCATAGTTACAAACTGGAATTGACCTCGTCCTACGACACTGAAGGCGGTCTTTTCCCTAGACTCTGGCTCCAATGGGACTTGCCAGAAAGCCTTTCTTAAATCAATTGATGAAATAAATTTTGCATCCCTAAGTGAGGCTAAAATTCTCTCCACATTTGGCAATGGGTAACTATCGTGCTTAGTGACAGCATTAAGCGGACGTCCGTCGAAGCAAAAACGATATTCGTTATTTTTCTTTTTCACTAAAAGTACTGGAGAACAGTATGGACTATTTGCTGGCTCGACGACGTTCATTTTTATCATTTCGTCTAGTTCTCTATTCAAGATCTGTTGCATATAGGGCGAAAGTACAAAAGGTCTCCTACGAAAAGGGGGAGAATCACCTGTATCAATTTTTAACGAAATTTTGTTTGTACGGCCTAGTCCATTCTTGCTGTCTATGTCATCGAAACTTTTTATAACTGCCTCTGCTTTAGCACGTTCATGAGTAGTCAAATCGTCAAGAGACATCAGGGTTGGCATAACTACAGGTTCGCTAAAATTGTCAACAACATTTATATTTGTACCGCCTGACTGCACATGCCAAGTTTTATCTTGAAAATTAATTTTAATATTAAATTGAGTAGCAAAATCTGCACCGAAAATAAATGCATGTGGCAGGGAAGGAACAACTAAAGCTTTCAATATTTGACAATGATTTTCTACAATAATAGGTAAATCTACCACACCCTGAACGTCTTTCTTAGTGCCGTCTGCTGTACTAATATTTTTGTTAGGAACATTCCTGATTTTTAAGTTAGTATCTTTCAAAATTTTCAAGCCTTTTTCTCCTACGATTGATGCATTGGCACCACTATCTAGTAATACTGTAATATCTTGATCTATTAATTTTACTCTAATATATGGACGGTTGTCCAGTGGTTTTTCAATGAAAACTGGTGAAATATCGTAAGTTTCATTTGAATTATCAGTAATGGATGAATAACTACAACTTGGTTCACAGAAATTATTAGAATTTTGAAATTTATTTGGTGAAATATTTTTTTGAGTAAAATTATCTCTTCTATGAGTGACCTGTTTTTGAACGAGAGCCTGTCGGTCACTACAAAAACTCGTACTAATTAGTTTTTTGGCTTCGAACAATTTTGACAATTTGAAAGTTTAACATTTGCTAATCCGCATCTATAACAAAAAACTTTACGTTTTGCTTTACAATCGTGGAAAAGATGGTTTGCTAAACCACAATTCCAGCAAACAATATTTGAAGTTGTTGGCCTATTTGTAGATTCATCTCGACGATCAGGATTCGTTGAGTGTGTGGCATTTCTATCAATATTTCTATTTTGAAATGAATTAGAGGAATTGCTTCTTTGATCATTATTATTATTATTATAAAAATATTGAGAAGAATTGTTTCTGTCTCTGTTCTGCTGAGAGTAATTTTGACTATTTTGTCTGCCATTATTATTTTGGGAATAATTGAAATAATTCCTATCTCGATTATATCGGGAAGAATTCGAAGAATTTTGTCTATTGCCATCTTGTCGAGAGGAAGTGGAAGGATTATTACTTGACCAATTATTATTATTATTATTTTGTCTAGAATTATTAAATGTTTTCTTATAATAAATATTGTTGTGTTGAGGTTGGGAAGAATTTTGAATGTCGGAAACTTTGCTAGAACTTTGCTGTGAAAGTTCAGAAACTTGACAAGAAGGGTTGTTTTTATTTTTAACATAATTAGCTTCTTCTAATTTGCGGCAATATTCTGAAAGGGATGAAACTGTAGTTATGTCAACCAGTGCTAGTTGACTTATGTATTCAGGCAAGATATTTTGTCTGAGATACTTGACTTTTGTTACCTCTGCAGGGGATTGTGTGAGTCTACTGAAAAGTGCATCTAAATGTGCTATAAAAATTGCTACAGGTTCTGTGCGTTTTTGTTTTCGCTTCTTAACTTGCTCCCAAATCTCATCGTCGGCTGTTGAGTGCAAGAAATCTCTCTTCAGAAGAGCAACAAGTGAGCGCCAATCATGAACACTCGATTTAATACTGCGGAACCATACGAATGCATCGCCTTCAAACAGTTCGACTGCTGACTCAAATAAATTTAATTCAGTAACTTTACGAGATTCTGCTAGTTCTGAAACACGTTCTAGAAAATCATATACTGACTTAGGATCTCCATTAAATTTAATTCCCCAAGACGAAATTGGGACTGCATTCCTGGAACAATTTACTATTGGAGGGGCAATATTGATTACTGGAGGAATTGTGTTAGTATTACCAGTAACTGAATCAGTTGAAGTCTTAATATTGTTTGTGAGGTCAGCCTCTAATGTCAAACAGGTTGCGTAACCTTCAGATTGAAATTCTTTTAATTCCTCTTTCTTATTTGCTGGTATTACACCTTCAATTAGCAAGCATTGTTCTATTCTGTTTACTCTATTTGTAACATGAACTATTCTGGACATTGTCCTCTGGAATAAATTGTCACTAGGATCTCCAATATCAGCAAAGTCAATTATATTTGCAGCAATTTGAATAAAAGTATTGTTAATTTCGTTTTGTTCTTTTTCACAGTCGAAAGGGTATGATGACAATACTACTGTACTATCTGGTCTCACTTGTTCCTTTTCCAAAAGTTTTCTTAAAATTTTCCGTTTTTCAGCAACCGGTCTGACTGATTTAACTTTTCGGATAGAAAGCTCATACTCTAGTTCATAATCTAGTAAATGATTGACTTGGAATTTCTCAGTATTCATATTGTTCATATTAATTCAAAAAGGTTAAGAAAAATGTAAATGTAGGATATCACCCTGTATAACCGTACTGTCTCACCCTGTATGTCAAGTAAAAAAAATTAACATTTTCTTGTCAAAATATTGTATGTTAAATTGTCTATGTTTAAATCAGATGATCACCCTGTAAATCAGGTATGAAGAAATTCAAAATTTTATTGTTGAAATGTAGTATGTCAAAAATGGGAATCACCCTGTATACTAAATCAACATCAAGGACTTACCCTGTATACTGCAGGAAAAAAAAATACATCTGGCAACACTGCCTGTATGTGTTGAGAAAAATATAACTATTTTTTTTGTTTCAACTTTACAAGAAAATCAAGCAAAGGGGCTTCATCAAAATGAAAAATATGGGGTATAAGAAAGAAGAATTTATCAATTCAATCTTTCTCTCAGTATCAAAAATCAATTTTTTGCAAACTCAAAAATCTATCCTTTATGCATTTCATAGAGAAAAAATTGATATGAGTCAAGATCGTCACCCTGATCTCATTCAATATCAGAAAAGCAAAAATCATGTATACTATCTAAATGATTTTTTTTTTTTATTTTTATTTATTTTTTGTGAATCAAAGAAAAACTACCTAATTTAACTGTCAGTGTACTGATAGTTTCATCAAAGAACTGAACTAAAAATGTTATGCTTTACTCAAGCAAAAAATTTCCAACAAGGAATTTATACTGAAGTAAACCTAATAATGTAGCTAATTAATTTTGACTGCTTTTGTACAGTACTGCATTGAAAACAAAATCAAATTCTTCATGTAAGAAGAAAAGCATTAATATGAAAACTGCTGTTTCCACTATTAATATGCCATGAAAAATGAAATCATTTAATTCTGAAAATAATTGTGAATTATTTTGTTTTCTTCTAACTTTTCTAACCAGTCACCATAGTCAAGGGCATTTTACCATGAAATACTATATTATTTGAAATTGAATGCATATGCACCATACTACCAAGAATCCATAATTTACTGAGATCTCTCAACTCATTTATTTTTATTTTAAATTGAAGTACCAATAAGAAAGATGAAAATCAAAATTAGCTAAGTATATTCTGAATATAAGTACAAAATACCACGTTAAGAGGGCGCCAATTAGTGAAACGTTAAATTTACCTGTTTCACTGCCAAACGGTAGCTCTTCGTCAGAGGCACATGGGCGTGAGTTGTGATACTAGCTAATTTCAATGTTGATGACTTAATTTATAAAATACTTATCAGTTAATTGTCAAGAAACAAAAATGTTACAAAGTTACATAAAATAGATGGAAAGTTTTGGACGCCACTGCTTCTTTTAGAAAATAGATGTTGATTCTGGGAAAAATCAGAAACCTGTAAAATGAGTTTAGAGAGCAAGAGAGATATCATTGAAAATCATGGAAACTTCAATAATATGTGCATTCTATTTAATAATGAAAACTTGTTCAAGAATTATATACACATGTAGTAATTATATACAGTAAAATAATATTATCTATTACCTGAAATTTGTTGATATTTTATAGTCTGGTATGTATAATACTCATTAGTTCAATTTACTATAAAACCTCTTTTGAAAATAATGATATTGTTGAAAAGTGGATGTGTGTCTACCGTACTCGAAAATTCATGAATTTTTACTGAGTTTTAAGGGGACGCATGTTAAATAGTAGATATTAAGTATGGTAATAGTTTTGAAGATTTCAAATAAGGTTTGAACATTGTTCTTTTTGATCATATAGGTATCATGATTGAAATTTAGGTAATAAGTAATTATTGTTCAAAAATGAAAAATGAGTTATTAAATTCAAAGATTAACTGGAAAAACCTGATTCCAATATGTAGCAGCTAGCAACTGTCAACAGCAACTCTGGATCATGGTGACTAGTTGGGGATTGGTGACTTCATGGATTGTTGAAAGTTAGAAGGATCCAACTGCATGATGGATCACAGATAGGGCTCCTGGATGGATTGTTGTACCACCTCTGGAGTGGCCCCTTGGTGTAGGTATGCTTCCAGATGACTGGGGTTGGAAATAGCCATCAGTATGAACTCCAAAATCAGGACTCATCATTATCAAAGCCGTGCTCGAAACTGTGTCGAACCGATGGTGGTTAAAACCATAATTAAAAGCTCGATTAAAACGGTGATTAAAACCCTAGAATGAATTGTTTTTATGAAATGACTGGTGTCAAAGGCTGGGAGAAATAACTTACCTCTGAGAGGGTTTTAATACTTTTCAGGATCAAGAACATCAAAAAATGAGGGCCGGTCATCAGACAGATCACATGCCAGTGAGAATTTCAAAGTATATGAAAGATCTATTTTTCCATTCGTCGAATCATTGAAAGAATCTAGAGAAAAAGTTTCTATTGATTTCAACTATTCATTGAAAAAAAAACAGGAATCAAATTCCTAGAATCTTTTCGACTCACCAGTCAGCAGTATCAGCATGCAGCTCAATCATTTTGAAGTAAATGGCTACTTTCAAAATGTCTTTTCCGGAAATCGGAAAATAAAAATTGATAATCGACATTCATCAATCGACTGTCAATAATATTTCATTCATCGTTGATTGACAAAATCGCCGAGAGATGGCGGAGCGAACATCCTAACTTAGGGCACATTCGCATAGGAGAGTAATTAAAAATGCAACACGGAACGGAACTTTCTCGGGCAACGTTCGGCCAAGACAATGGAGATAGAATTTCTCTGTGTATATGATTTATGGTCTACGGTTGATGAATGACACCTTGAAAGAGAAGAATGGGAAAGTCACCAATTAACCAATTTGTTAATCATTGAATATTTTCAATAACAAATTCAGGAAAATTAAAAGAAGATGTTTTTACCAATGTCCCACTAATACTAGAAAATGGATTGTACACTATTTACATATGTAGACAAGGGAAGGTATGTACTATAAGTATCTGTAACTATTCCTTGTCTGGTTGATTATGTTTTATGCAAAGTGAATCTAAATAAGATTGTTGTTTTCTTTTTGTTTCAGGAAAAGCTATTGGGTAGAAGATACTTTTGGATGGGCAACAACTGTAACCAGTAGATCAGGATTATAATCAATAGAAAGGTGAGGTTTGTTTATTCAGTAATCTACTTGTGTTTGTGTCCTAATCAATAATAACCTCTAATCTAACTCGATGTTTCATCTGTTTTAGGTAACGACAGTTTTTTGTGAGACACAGGATGAGACGACTTGGTATACAGTGTGTCCAAACACTTACACTATTCTGAACTGTGTTAATAATGTTCAATAAATGTATTCAAGTTTTATAGTGTTTCTTTTTGTGTTTTGTCTAAACTTGTAGAAAGTGGTATGAAAGAGTAACGTTTATTATATGTAGTATGTTGTGGCAAATGAAAACGTTACAATTTTCTTGTGCCGAATTCGTTCATTATTTGCCAAAACGACTCTCATGTCAATATCTTAACTTTTGATCTACTATCTACTGACATTTAATTGGAACAAATACAAGGTGATTCAAGGTTCAGAAATCTGATAACACTGTATCTGTTCTAATTACTCTACCACAAATTGCAGATTTATAGAATGCAAGAATGAAAGTTACGTAAGTTCTGTAATAAATTTTGTTCGTTGTATCATTCATGAATAAATCATTTGAAAATGACTTGTTATTTCGGAAAGGCAGAAAAATCATATGTACCTATAACATAAGAGTACAGTAAATAATTACTGGAAGGAAAAGTAGCACTTTCATTCCTTGTCATATTAATAGCTATATCATTTCATAAAATGTGAATCAATTCTTATATTCACATATAAGTACAATTGAATCTCACTTCTTGAACAGTTCTACGAGTTTCTGGCACTGCTATAGGATTCTCAATCTCTTCGGCTGATGATGGCCTTATGATGAGCCAGAAACATGTGCCACCACCCACTAATTATTACTAAAAATCGTGGACACGACTTTGAGATTTTTCTTTCTTCGAATAGATTATCATTATACAAAAATTCCATTATTTTTCTTCCACCACAGTGATGATCTCCATTGCTTCCTGATACTCATTTTCATAGTCAATAGTTCTTTGATAGGTCGGGAATAACATGTTGACAATTGGATTGCCATATCCATTCTCTTTGATGAATTCGTAGTCCATGAATCGAGTTTCCTGAAACCGCTAAAGAAAAAAAAAACGAAACTTTTGCGACTATTTTCAATGAATTGGCAGTCCTGGTGTCTTCGAGAAGATAGAATGCTTGAGTCTCCATAAATTCCCACATTAATTCTAATTTTAAATTGAAAAAGTTCAGTGGCATTATTGAGTTTCATTCGCGGTCATCAATTATATTCACTGATTCAGAATAAATTCTATCTAGCAGCAAAAAGGATCATTTCAACATCGTTAAGCAGGCCCAATCAATAAAAATAAATCTCGGAAGTCGGAGGAGCCTTAGTCACTGCTGGAATATATTATACGTACGAAAAAGATGAATTATATATGGAATTCCTGACAGAAAATGTCATTTCGTTAACTTCACGAGAAAATTGTTGTTTTTTAGACACCCAGAATAAGAATCGTAATGGAGGAGAAAGGGGTAAACGTGTATCGGCCGGAAGTTTATTGATTATCGAACTTTTTGTATCTTTTTTGAATACTCTTATCGTTGATTTCTGGATGTTCTTCAAATGTTTCCTATTACTTGAGGTTCTTATATATTTATTTATTGAAATATTCATTCATCAACTCATTTATTTATTTATTGACTCATTCATTCATTAATTCATTCTTCCAAATGAGCCTACTGGCATGAAAACAGAAGAAAGTATCAAAATTGACCATAATAAAATAATGTCGATATACAGTGTGTACCACTTACCATGCTCACCATGGGCATCTTTTTGACGGTGAGAGATACGAGGTCGGTTGAATGACACCAAATGTAGAGTTTGTAAAGGCCAACTATAATGTGAAAAAATATTCTGATTGAATCTATTCGTTTTTGTTTTATACGCAAAAAACAGATTTTGATCATTTTCATGTCTCCTCTGTAACTTTTTTATTCATGAAAATATTTAAATAGGAATTTCACATTCTCATGGCAGTTTTTTGAATTGATTCCGAATAAAATATGAAATTTATACCAACTGTTCTAGAATTTGAGATATCAGCACCAACTTTAGTTTTTCAAATGTAGGTCATAGCTCACAAATATCTTTTTTTTTTCTTACAGATGAAATGTCGCAGTGATAGTTTTGTGATACTAACGAAGTTATCGTCATTTATACAAGAAAAAATTATTTGAAAGCCGCCATCTTGAATTTATAAATTTGAAAAAAAGAATCATGATCTCCGACCTCAAAAACCCCCACTCACCAATTTTGAATGGAATCGGACCAAATCTTGCCCGCCATCTTGGAGCAGCCATTTTTTTTTATTTCAACAAAAATTCCATAATGTTTTGTCACCGAATTCATGAACACCTGCCAAATTTCAAATTAATCGGAGTTATGGAAAGTGGAGGTTTTTGAGGTCAGAGATCATGATTTTTTTGTTAAAATTCATAAATTCAAGATAGCGGCTTTCAAAAATTTTTTTGTTTTTGTATAAATGACGATAACTCCGTTGTTATCAACCCAAAACTATTACTGAGACATATCATCTGTAAGAGACAAAACAGTTATTTGCAAATAAGTCATAGTGAGCTATTACCTACATTTGAAAAACTAAAGTTGGTGCTGATATCTCAAATTCTAGAAGAGTTGGTATACATTTCATATTCTTTTCGAAATCACTCTGAAAAACTGTCATAAAAATGTGAAATTCATATTTTAATATTTTCATGAATAAAAAAGTTACGGAGGAGACATGAAAATGATCAAAATCTTTTTTCCGCGTATAAAACAAAAAAGAATAGATTTTATCAAAATATTATTCCACATTATAGTTGGCCTTGACAAACTCCACATTTGGTGTCATTTAACCGACCTCGTATCTCTCACCGTTAAAAAGATACCCATGGTGAGCATGGTAAGTGGGACACACTGTAAAATAGGTATAAAGTGCTTGTTATTGAACAGAAAAGGAGAAGATTAAATGAGAATGCTGAATATGGAATTCAAAATTTCACTTCTGAAAACAGTTGGGAACGACTCTAATACATTCAAAACATTGAATTGATTGGCAAGTCAAAGCATGCTTACAACAGGAGATTCACCTAACTGCTTTGGAACATAGTGGTGTAGCGAATACGATGAAAAAGTATATATGTACTTCGAATGGGATTAGAGTTGACTTTGGGACAATCTATCTTATCATTGATGATTTTATTCAAAAACAATATACTTGTAAGGTTCCGTCTCTGATCCAGAGATATTATTTTGAAATAAAATCTGAGTTCAGTAGTCCCAACATGTCGAATATTTAGGCAAAACATAATATTTCTTGTAATACAATTATCTGAAAGTAACTTATTTCGTATCTCTTCAATTTTTTTCAATGTGTTTGGAGTTCCACTCATCCGAACTACTCATGCAAATTGAAGTTTTGGCGTGACTAAAGTATAATATCTTTGGTATAATTATATGTATATTCGTGAATCTGAAAGTCTGTCTCACAATATATTCCAAAATACGATTTGCAGAGACAATATCATCCAGATAGTTGATGAAAGAAAAAACATTATCGTAAGTTACCCCCAGATCACGTGTCCCTGTCTTTTGTTCTAGAAGTACCCATTCATATCATACCTAAATACGACTTGATTCATCAACCAAATTATAGTCAGCACGGCCCATTTATTCATGTTGAGGAGAAGTTTATTTTCATAACCCAGTTTATTGATATTGTTTTTTCTTATTGTGGAGGGCCGGCAGGTCGTTTATAAATATAGGGTAAACAGCAACGGTCCCAGATTACATCCCTGCGGTATGCCAGGATTAGCCCTTAACTTGCAGGACGTATTAACATTATATTTGACGAAGATATATCTATTTCCTAGTTGAAGATATATCTATTTCCTGAATTGTTCTCCATCCATTCCAGAAAATTTGGTGCAAGTCCATATCCACTCAACTTATTCAACAACAACATTGTGGTTACTTGATCGGATGCCTTTCGAAAATCTGTGCAAATGGTGTCTAACTGTATTTTTTCCCAAAAGTTTCATATACATGATCAATGTATCAGAATAGATTTGCATTGATTGATGAGTTGGCCATAAAACCATATTGCTGTGGTGAAATTTACTTTTTAACATGTTCATACATTGTTATTTTCTGTTCTGCTGTAGAACACATGATTGAGATGAGCCTATTCCTCTCTATATCCATCTTGATACTCAATTTATGTATTGTTGTTTAGTGAAGGCATCCTCAACCATTTGCTACATCTCTTCAAAATATACGGTGGAATACCGTTTGTTCCAGTAGATCTTTTCGATTTCAGCTCTTTCAATGATTCATTGAAACCCGATTATTCAATTGGATCGATTATGAACGTATCATCACACAGTGAAGCTATATCTTCTGATTTCGAATTATATGTGGCTGTTTTGGGCATTAGACCAAGGAGAAATATTTCGCAAACGTTTCTGGCATTTCCTCATCAATATAACCTCGAAGAGTTATTTGAAGAATTGTTTTAATATTTGTTCTTTACATATATCCAGAATCAATTCATATCACTGTTTAAATTATTCTCCGAATTATTCAGAAATGTTGTTTCCCCTCTTACTATCAATTCTCCAAATTCTTTTCTCGACTCATCATATTCATTAAGATGCTAGTCCAATTTTCTTCCTGTGGTGAAACATTCAGGATATTTCCCCTTCCTACCTTTGATCACCCTGTACTGTGGAACACACTGCGCTTTCACACTATCCCATATCGAGTCAAATTTATCTGAAGCCTTGTTTATGTTCTGCTGATCAATCACTGCTGTCCAGTCAGCGTCGCGAATATAAATACTGAAACCCAAGAAATCGGATTTCTTGTAATGTCATCTGATTTCTACGGTTCCATTACTCCTTTTCTCACTCACTGTTGGAATTTCAATGGTCACATTGGAAGTAGGAAAGTCCTTCTTTACAAATGGTACTATATCCCGTTTTACGTCACAATCCCAGACAGCACAGAATATTCTATAAATCTTCTGACAACGTTCAGATATACTTATTTCAGAATATTCCAATAGAATGTTCTCATGATGATCATCAAATATTCTCATTCTGCGAACAATATTCTATGAACACTCCCATAGCCAGATTCTTGGAATAGTGTTATTAGATATTCTGAGGATATTCCATTCGAGTATCCTGAATAAATTGAGAATCGTATCAAAATATATGATAATTATGTTCCCATTCTCTTATCAATATTCATAATGTGTACCCTGACACAACCTATTATTCTTTAGCCTCAATATGCTGATTTTCCCACTAATACAGTGTTGTCATCTTGCTATTCATTCTATTCATCAATAAGGTGTGTGGCGCGGTGGTGGGGTTTCAGGTTCGTGAACTGCCAATCACAAGATACTAGTTTCGCATCTCCACCTGAGCAAGCTTCTTCTGATATTTTCCATTCTCGTTCAATATACTAGGAATATTCTCAGAATATTCAAAACAGTCCTTTCCAAATGTTCAAAGAACGACACTAGAAAATTTGTATCACATTGTGAGAATATTCTGGAATTATTCAAAAATTTCTTGAGAATATCCTATGGACGTTCAATGAATGACATTGTGCTATCTAGGATAGGTACTCATCTTGGTCTAAATTTTTTTCCTGTGAGGTTCAGGGAACATCATGAGAACAATGGAAAAGAGGGTAGATATTGGTGTTCTCCTTGAATTTCTGGAGGTTATATGCCCCAAGAAACACCTCCCTTGGCAATGCGTTCCAGAGCCTTGCTGTTTGATGGATGAACAAGTCTTTGGAAAGAGATGTTCTGCAGGTCTCCAAAGTGACCAAGTGTCCTCAACTCGACAGGTTAATCTCGCGAGGACTGCCAAAGAAGAAATATTTGTTGATATTTCAGAAGAGCATTGTCTATGAAAATATCTATAAAGAAGAGCCAGATTGCCAACTTCTTCATGGTGTTCCAGAGAAGTGAGTGAGTTTGTGAGCGAGTCATCACCCACGAGACAATTGTATTTTTTTGGACCGAATCCAACAGTTTCATGGTATGTTTGGGTGCTGCACTCCAAATATAGAAACAATATTCCAGGACAGGTCCGATCTGTGCCTAATAGATCATGAGCAGCTGACTGGAAGTGAAATAGCTCCTGGTCCTAAGTTTTTGGAATGCACTTTTAGCAATTGATCTCACGTGATTTTCCCAAAGAAGGTTATTGCTGATAGTCATACCAAGCATCGAAATGGATGTCTCCAAAGGTATGGTTACTCCTAACAAACTCATGTTGGGCAGAGTGAGATCGGCTTCTCTATAGAAAAAGCATGCTTGTATTTTGTTTGCATTGAGATTCATCAATTTATTGGATCCCTATTCGAGCATTGTTGAAAAGTCCATATTCATGTTGCCAACATTTCTTCCTCCTTCGTTACTTTTTTGCCTGGCTGGTATTGAAGCCCTGGTAGAGAAGGCGGTATGGAGGGTACTATCATTGGCGAAGCTGTGTACTGGACATGGAGTTGCTCTCAACAAATCGTTGATATGGAATAGAAATAGTGTTGGTGCTAGAATTGATCCTTGCGGAACAACAGCTTCTAGGATAAGACAGTCAGATGAAACTCTGACGACCACTACATGAAGGAATCTGTTTAAGAGGAAACTAGCTAGCAGAGAACATAGCTGGAGAGGCATGCCATGAGATGAAAGCTTCGCGAGGAGTCCGTGGTGCATAACTCGATCGAATGCCTTGGAGATATCAAGTTGAGGTTTCACCATATTTTTCTATAGATTGCTGCCATATATGTGAGACGTGAGCAAGCAGGTCACAAGTTCATCACTGATGACGGAATCGGTGGAATTCCGTCGGAGCCACAAGCTTTGTTGGTGTTGAGACCAAATGAAATCTTTCTTATTGTACCTTGGCGAAAGGTGATCTCGGCATATGACTGTCTATTGACGTTATGTTTAGAGGTTGTTTCCTCGATGAATCCAGAATGGAATTTCCAGAAAATAGATGCGCAAAAATGTTGGCTTTCTCCTGGGCAGCTGTAAATTCCTTCGTTGAAGAAGGAAACGAGCTCGAAGTGAAGATTCTTCCTACAGCTTTGGCGAAGGATCAAAATGAACATGATCCGTTAGTTTGATCTCATTCAGCCTCGACATATTTTGCTCTGGTCTTAGGGCCTGGATTTTTTTGCCATCGACGGAATGCTGCCTGATTGAAAACGACAGTTCTAGAGCAGTTTATACTGAACCAGGCCTCATCGAAAGAAGTTTCCCTTGCAGTGTTTGGTATGTAGGTTTGCATCCCCAACATGATGATTTCAGAAATTGCCTCAGCACATCGTGTTGGATCTGCTGAGGAGAAACAAACTCTGAAACTTGAAACTTGAAACTGAAATTGAGATCATGCTTTGTAGATTTGTTTCAGCATCATTTTATATTCTATAATCATTCAATTCAACATAGTCGTTTCAAAATGTTTCATGTTTCTCTCAAAGGATGTCCATTGGATAATTTCCCAAAGAGATCCAATGTATATGCTTGAGGAATATTCTGTTTTGGTGAGAAGTAAGGACATTTGTGATTTCCACGGACGTACTTTGGATGTCCGTGATACCAAGAACGCGTGTCCTATCGACGTCTCGAATGTCCCGGCGGAACGTCCTATGAATATTCATGTGATTTCACTGTGTTATTAGGGTTGGTAACAGTGACACTTGTTGTTGTCAAAGTATAAAAGTTTATTGATTGATAGCAAGGTGCATATTCATCGTTTATTCCGCTTTATATCACTTCTAATGACGAGAAATTGGTTGGTCTTACTGAATTCAGGAAATCTCATTGGTTCTTGGAATTGGTGCATGTGTATCAATCGAGGTTAACCAATCTGATTAGTTATCATTTCTCAGGAGGAAGGAACATTTAGCATCATCTTCATTTTTCTCACATCTGTCTGTTTTTCTGGTTCGAACTCAATTCTTTTTTGTTCTCATCATGTATACAGGGTGTTCCGAAATCAGCGTCTCCCTTGACCGAAAATAGGAAGAAGATATGCAATTCGGTACAAGAACTGAACTTGTCCAACATTCCATTCAGAAGTGAATAATACAGAGTGGAACTACTTTTGATATTGCTCGAACTTATTCAAATCCACACATCGCGACATAAGGAAGGTCATCCTGTCTCGTTTCGATTATCCAATCTTGTGTGGAATCGATTTGATAATGATAATTTTTTCATCTCACGTAGTATGCATAACATTGCAATGAATCTTATAGTGGATATGAAAAAGAAAAGTACAATAATTCATCATTTCTCCTATTTGAAGCGCCTCTATGAAATTGTTTGATAAACACTGTTCATGAGTCTATTCTACTCTAGAATGATACATCTGAACGATTCGGAAAAAGGAAACTATTTTTTGTCAAGAGGTGTGGATCTCCATAATCTGAGATTGAATTGTCGGAATATATAAATTTAGAGAAATTAGCAATATTTAATGTAGATCCATCATGTAGTATTCACTCCTGAAAAATACTGGGGAATTATTTCATTACCACTGCATCAGGCAAGTGAAGTTCAGTTCTTGTTCCGAATTGCATCATTTCATCAAATGGCTCTATTGACTCATGTTCATTGTAACTTTCTAGTTCGAAAATCTGCTTGTGAAGTTTGGCAAGGTAATTTCGGGACACATTGTAAAAAGGATGTTGAATTGAAACGAGTCGAACATCAGAATTTCCATTACCCGGTATAATGGAGTATCATTGAATACAAAGTGGCTACGCTCATGCATTCCTTCATTATATTGCTAGGTGTAAATTGTTCTCCATGCAGCATGAATAACCTAAATGTGTTTGAGGTGGAGTGCAACTATTAATGGTCGCATCCTTACTGTATAGTATTAATATTAATGATGATATTAGCGCTTGAACGTTGGATGGTTTTCAAGATAATGGAGCGTGAGTTATATGAAGCGCTAAATTGTTGGACTAAAACGACGAATGTGTTTGCGAATACTGTATATCATTGAAAACGTGAATTTAAATAAACCGGAAATATTTGAGTTGCGGTTGAAATTGATGCAGATATTGAAAATTGTTATTCGAATATCATTGTTCTTTATATTCTATCGAGATAAATTGGTTATGCGTCACGGATTTTGGGGGTAGACGTATAATATGAAATAGCGACATAAATACAATGTATCCTAACTATGAGTTACTTGAGACATTGAGAAGAACATACACTCAAATTGACTTCGTCCAGTTGAATCTGAGTTGTGAGAGAATAATTACATTTTTGGCATGCTAATTGGGTTGATCTCCAACGATAATGAATGAAGGAAAACAGTAATGAGATATTTTTCCAATAATTTGAATTAATTAGCTAATGAATATCTAATTATGACTCAGACCAATGACATCCACACATGACAAAAGTCAATGACATTGACGCATGACCTACAGCAATAAAAATAGTTGCATTTTATGAACGGTTACGGTGGTGGAATCAGAATGACGTTTATAGGTTATATTTATATATTGGAGCTCCGAATAATTTCAAAATCATAACGTTAGAGTGAGAAATCAATAATATGAATCAACGCATATTTGGAGCAGTGGATGTGGTGATTGAAGAAAGTTATTCAAGATCCATGGAATCTATTTTATCTTTGAATGAATGAATGAAATCTATCTTACTTGAAAGAATCATTGAACATGTGAATCTCATGATGGAAATGTCATCTACTGTCTGCTACTTTAAAGAAGTTTTGTTTTTTGTCAATTCAATTCCTCTCTTCTGCCAGCTGTCAACTGTCATTGTACATGTTTCCTAGTGGTGAGAGGAAATGAAAAGTAGCAACCGGTACCTATAAATGAAACGCAACTAATGACTCAAAAATTTGCATCAAAACAACTGGAACTGACGAATAGGTAGCAACTAGAGTTCTTGATATACATAGATACCTTATAGAGAGAATATGCGCACCCAACAAACAATGACCTACCGGAAAGTCAATGGCCCAATGCTTCTTTTGGGAATTACTTCAACGGCAAAAATCTGTTAGCCTTTCAAATTATTGTAATCACTTCAACCAGAGATTATACACTATCCCTTCAACAGTGAGGCTGATAGATATCGAACCCTAATTGTTGACTTTGGTGTTGCTGGAAAGACAAGACAGACAAGAAGAGTTTGTGAACTCAATCTTTGAGAAGGCCAATTCTGGGCATTATATCATGCCTATATGATTCAAATGAACATTGATTTTACTCAAGTGTGAAGTATTTTCGATTTCCAAAATACATATCAAAAATCATAATCGGATTAAGTTGACAAGAATTGAGAACATCGTTCAAATATCTAATAATATTCATTGTCTTTACGACGAGGATCTGGTTTAATTTTTTCAACAAATTCTTCAAGATTTTTCGACATATATATGACTGGAGAAAAAAATGATTTCTGATGTCTGCATTCTTGATTCGTGACTTTGCAGAACTTTTTATGAAATAAATCGCTTTCTTCCAAGAATTTTTTCTGTCAAATCGATAATGAAAAGTTTTCCATATAAATCGACCAGAAATTATTGTAGGAAATAGTACAACATGATTTCCATCAAAGATATATGTTATCAGATATTTGAACGTGGTTTTCAATTCTAGTCATATTCTCTATAATGATAATTTTTGATATTGTCGAAAATTAGGGTACTTGACTCCAGAGCAAAATTCATGATGTTCTTTGACATACTTCGTATTCGACTGCAATATTTCGACATCTGATACTCGCGTTTTCAGTTTTAGGCCTAGCCAAACTTTCCATGGAGAATGACATTTTTCCTGAAAATAATGATGAAGAAATGTTTTATTGGTCACCAACTTTTTCAGACATACCTACTGTATACTTTCCTGGATTCTAGATCACTCGAATAGAATTATATTTTTTTTTATCGCTCGGAGCGTAAGAAAGGGAATCCCTATAATGTTCAAAGAACATCGTGTGTTCCTAGGGGGGATAGGGACAGGAGGTAGGTATTGGAATTTTTTTGAACTTTTGGAGATTATATGTTGTTGGGAATACTTCCACAGGCAATGAATTCCAGAGCCTAGCCCTTCTATGGATGCAGGAGTCTTGATGAAGTGCTGTTCGACATATTTCGAGGTTGATAACGAAAGGATGTGCTGACTGGGCTTGTCTAGTTCGTCTGATTGGTATTGCTATCAAAGGCAGAGATTTCCGAAGAACATTTCCCGTGGAAGTATCGATAGAAAAGTGAAAGGTCGCCGACCTTCCTACGGTGTTCCAATGATGTCAAAGAGTGAGTGAGTGTGGCGTCACCCACCAGGCGAATGGCTCTTCTCTGGATGGAATCTAAGAGCACCAGAATATCAAAGTATTACTTGAAATATTATTATCGAGATATATTAGTTTGAAATATTCTTTTATCCGTTTCGATTCGTTTACATCTCACCGATAGTGACGTCATCAATTAAGATACTTGTTAGGTGCTGATACGTGTAGTCATGTTCTCATAGAGATGAACGTTCTAATAATATAGCCTTTGCCAACATATGACTGAGAATAGGTCACCTGGAGAATGGAACATCAGCGCTACCAAGTCTCGACAAAGTATTAGGTTAACATTCAAAATGGAGATCCATCATTATTTTTATATTTTGACCGTTCCTATGCCAGTATAGAAATTTGAGAGCCCATAAATGGAATGAATGCCGGCTAATTGACCGTCAGGAAACCGTCGCCCGGAGTGTCCTTTTCTTGGTCGTACCAACGCTAGTTATTTCGCCGCGACATGCATCTATAGATATGAGAGCAACATATTGGTTTTTCAGTTTACTGCGAAAATATGTTTGATGGGCATGTTTGTGATATGTCTGATATGTGCATGTTTGCAATATGCGCACGGGCCGTAGTTTGGTAGTTTCATGAACGATGGCAGCACATATCATGAAAACACTTATCTACTAACCTACTGTCAGATTTTAGTAGGTTATAAAGCAAGTTGTAAGCGTTATCAGTCGAGTGTTGCTATGAATGATTTCTTCAGGAAGCCTGTATAATATTTCAACGTTAAGTTGGAGAGTTGTTGAAGGAAGTGTTATTGAACTGCAATATTTTTTGTTTTATGCATGGATACTGAAGCTTATATTGTGGTTGAATGAAATTGATTCAAGGTATAACTCAAGAGAACAACATAACCTAACCCAGTTCTACTTCATGTGTAGCAATATGCCCATCATGCAAAGTTGGCAATATTCACATAGGTGACATTACCATGACAAAACTTGAATCTACTTCATTTCCTTGAAGAGGTGTCGAATGAATGAAATTTCTGATTTGCGCCTGTGCATTATCTGCCAAAATGATGTTTGACAGGAAATTCTACCCATCGTTGGTGAGGTGACCGAATTGATCTCCATTCGTGAAGTGGGGTATGGAAAACCCCAGTACATAATTTAGTTTCGAAAATAATTCATTTTTTATTTTCACTTCGAATATATTTTTTTTGGTAGAAATAGTATTGCCTGATAGATCGACAAATGTAAATTTCAAGATGACGACTGGGTGCCATCTGGTTGAAAAATCAAATGGAAAGGGAGTCTTGTGACAAGGCTATTCAACTCTATAAGGTTGCTTCATATTCACCTGGCCTGACGTCACTGTTTCCCCAGTCGTCTTTTGTCGAACGGCAAAATGAAAATGGTGGAGGTGATAAACAAAACAAACAAATTTAGCATTGTGCAATCCAGTGAACTTTGATAAATCTTGAAGTTTTCCAATATGTTTTTGTATCATAGTTCACTGTTTTCCCAAAACATTCAGCAAGTACAAAAGACTGAAAACAAAAATCTAGGAAGATATGTTATGTTACTCAGTGCTCCTGTTGTACAGACACATTACAGAAACTGAGTCAGATTCTTATTGCAATATCACTCCATCAGGACTGATTACTATTGGCATTCAAGGATATGGAGATTGAGCTACTGATAAAACATTTTTTAATAAAGAAAATGTTATTGGGGAGTCTGAACCTAATGATTCGATCATGGTGGATAAGGGCATGCTGACAAGGGATGTGAAGAAAATTTCTTGAAATTGATAAGGCCATCATTTCTGAGAAACAAAAAACAATCAACTGAAGAGGAATTCCTTCTGGATAAATTGAATGATTCCAACTTAATGGTTTTATTTCAGTATCAATTTGGAACATATTATTGTTTGAAAATGAAATAATAAGAAAATGAATCAATTAATTCCATTTTATTATTGCAATAAAAGTGCAACATGATGGAAATATCTTTAAAATATCTTCCTCATAAGAATAACACAAAAATGTTCCATAAAATTAACTGGAATCCCTATCTGAGTTTTGGAGGAAGAAGAATTATACAAGAAAATTAGTTTCTTTCTAGTTCATTAGGGACATTTCAGGGCCATTATTCCCAACTGAATCTATCCATGATAAGTGCGTCTGTATTCCAACTTCACATTTTTTATACCATCTCCTATCAAGAAATGGCATTGTTCCACAAAGTGTTCTGAACCTTTACCTGAAATTTTGAGAAAATAATTCAAACTGAATGTTATACACATTATTTAACAAACCTCTATGTAAGGACCTCAGTAAGGACACTTATTTCAATTATTTCCATGGTCTTCCTTCCTAAAAAATAATTTCATATGGAGAAAATTCTAACCATGGGAAATATTGGGACACGAATTTGTGTGCATGATTTGAAATTCAATATCATTTTCAATGAACATTTTGAAAGAGCTTTGGATTCATATTCAACTCCATGCTGAACAAATTTATTTGAAAAATCCTTCGGAAAGAAGAAGTTGATTGCCTTTTCTCCAAGACTCCTTGCTACATGTGGAAATGAAGTAGCAAGGTATAGCCCAAAATTAATGTGAGTATACAGTTTTCATGATATGGTATTATGTTAAAATTTAATATACTCACCAGTGTTCCTGAGTACCATGCAATAGCTAATTGTTTACATTGAGTTCATTGGCTTTCAAACAAGAAACAAAATTGACTGATATACCCTGTGAAATTGACTTGAATTATATAAAAGGAGAATGATTTAAGGGGGTCACTCTCCTTCTTTTAATAAGCGGGTAGCAGAACTATTGAAATGGTTTTGCTGTATGATAGATCATTGATTGATCTACTCTCATTTTATATTTTCACCACTTCTCTGTGTTATATATGCAGCTTCACATATTACAAGTCTTCATTCCTGAAATTTCATGTATTTTTTACTTGTGTGTGTGATAGATCAAAAGTGCACCTTCCTACCTGTCAATATATATAATCCTGATATATGTACAAATGTGTTTATAAGGAAGCTACAATGTTATATCAATAACTGTACTAGTACAATAAGAATTAGTAATAAGAAAATGAGACTGAAACCTTGGATCACACGTGGCCTCCTAATATCAATCAGAAAAAGAGACAAATTGAAAAAATACTGCACTCTGAATCCAAATGACTTGAATGCAAAGGATGAATACAAGCAATACAGGAATAACCTGACAAAACTAATAAAGAAGTCAAAACATGAATACTATAAGATTAAAGTGGAACAAAACATACAAAATCCAAGCAAAACTTGGAATGTCATAAAGGAGGCTACGAATGATCAGGTGAGTAAATCAGAGATTAAGGCTATTGCTGATGAAGATGGTGTAGTGCTGGATGAAGGGGTGTCAATTGCAAATGAGTTCAATCGATTCTTCAGTAGTGTTGGTAGACAATTGGCAGAAAGTATTGAGTCTCAAAAGTCAAGTTATTCTAGTAAAAAAACAGCTCTCAATCCAAAATCATTTTATTTATCACCAATATCTGATAATGAAATTATAAGTCAAATAAGTGCTTTAAAGATAGGTGCAGCATGTGGGGCTGATGGTATTACACCAGAGGTAATTAAGACAAACCATATGTTTCTGCTAAAGCCTCTAAAACATATAATAAACAATGTCTTCAGCACTGGGGTATACCCGACTATTCTGAAAAAAGCAATTGTAATCCCAATATATAAACAAGGGGACAAGAAGCTCACTACAAACTATAGGCCAATTGCTTTGACAAGTACTGTTAGCAAAATACTGGAAAAATGCATTAAAATCAGAATCACTGCTTTTCTTGAAAAATATAATTTGTTGTCTAGTCATCAATATGCTTTTAGAGAAAGTACCAGCACAGAGGATGCTTTGTGTCAAGTCACCCATCAAATATCACTTAGCTTAGATGAAAAAAATAGAACTATTGGAATATTTCTGGACTTGGCCAAAGCATTCGACACTGTGGCACACCATATTTTATTAGAGAGATTGCATAATATAGGAATACGAGGAATCGCAAATGAACTAATTGGGTCTTATTTGAGTGGTAGAACCCAACAAGTTAAAATAGGAGATGCAATAGGCGATTCACTGGAGATGACATGTGGTGTGCCACAAGGTACTGTGCTGGGGCCACTGCTTTTCAATATCTACATTAACGATATAACGTCTGTCATAGAAGAAGGAAAAGTATATTGCTTTGCTGATGATACTGTCATAATAGTAGTTGGCGATACCTGGGAATCTACCGTTCAAAAGGCCGAGGTGGCAATCACTAAAATAAAAAGGTGGCTAGATTATAGCTTATTAACATTGAATGTTGATAAGACCAAATTCATAGCTTTTGGCCTAACCCAGAAAACTTTGCCAGGACTCCGATCCTTGAAAATCCATGATCATAAATGTAAAATCGACACTACTCCTTGTAAATGTGAAAATATAATAGAGAGAAAGGAATATATAAAATATCTAGGCATACTACTTGATGAAAACTTGACATGGAAATTCCATGTAAACTATGTAACCAGTAAAATAAGAAAATTGATTTTCAAGTTTTATGAGCTAAGGCATATTTTGAATTCAAAAATCTTAAAAACAGTATATTTGGCATTAGTAGAATCTGTAATTAATTATGGACTGGTAGTATGGGGCAATGCTCGAATGAATACAATGACACCTCTATATGTGGCACAAAAGTACATAATAAAAATAATGTTGTATAAAAACAAAACTTTTCCCACAATCTTATTATTCAAAGCTAGCAAATTATTAAATATTGAACAACTTTACATAAAATCAACCATAAGATTTATGATTATGAAAAAATATTATAGAAATGCTTTAAATCACCAATTGAATACCAGAGCTGCGGCTAGACAGAATGTTCTAGTCCCCAGTGTCTCGTTCTCAGCAACACAAGCGCACATATGTTGTATTGGACCAAAAATGTATAATGTTTTACCACTGCACATCAGAAATAAGCCTTACAAACTAGTGAAATCACAAATAAATAAATGGATAATCGAAAGTGAACTGACATTAGATGATTTATGAAGCTGAAATGTAGGTATATTCATAGTTTTTCACTGTTAACCTCTTTAGCAAATTAGTATGTATTGTATATGTTAAATAGATAGGTATATATAAAGTAGTAGGATGCACACACAGATCATCAAATCCATTGTGCACCCAATGATATGTTTATTTTGTAACTCATTATAAGTGATTTACCAATAAATAAATAAATAAATATAAGTCCCTATAAAATGTGTTTACAAAATCATGACATGCTTGCTTCACAGGGACATTCACATTGCCATAGCTCATCATTTTCATTTGGAATTATCTGAATCTCATGTGGAGGCTGCCCAAGAGCAGATGATTGTAAACACAGGCATTTTATGACATTTGTTTGTTCTATATCCACCGAGATATCCACTCTTGACTCCACACATAATAATATTATGATATGACCAGCTCTGAATAATACTACACCATATTATTATACAACCTCTCACCCTCTTTCAAAGATATCTTCAGTCTTCTTGTCACCATGTTCTCAAATGAAGTCTAAAATTCGCTATTCTTTCGAATTCGAATTCAAAATTTATCTCAATCCATTTGACAGTGACACAAACGAAATCTACAATCACGTGGCAAGGAAACAGTGACGTCACGCCCCTCCGCGCACCCCCGCACCCTAATGCTATACTATGAGGTAACCTAAAAGAAGTTAATAGACCTTGGTCTTGTGACATATCTTTTTGAAGCTCGATCCTGACAAATACCTCACAATCCTGGAATGTAAAGTCGATATCTTCACCAACTTCAGAATGGCGATATTTTATTTCGACGAAATGAAGCACCATCAGATCATTCCAGACAAGTGAGAAAGTGATGAGATAATTCTCTCCCCAGTCGCTGGTTTGGCCATCGGGGTCCTACGGAATGGCTAGCCCGCTCCCCAGATGCGACACCAGTATGCTATTTGAAGCAAGTGGTTCATGGAACTAACGCTGCTTCAATTGGATATTCAACAGAGGATGATGAATATTCGTAGACATATCGATGACGTTAGTCTGTTCGAAAGTGTTCGGCGTGTAATATCGAAAACGCTGTTCTTGTGTCATGAAGTTCAAGGCAATCATTTTGAAATTTGAAATTATTTGACGTCGAACGTCGATGTATTCAGGCATCATTGAAGATTCGGCCATTTTGTAGTAGGTAGAGATATTAACTTCATCTCTGGTCGTGAAGTATTCGTCAGAAGCTTAAGAAGGATGTGTCACACGACCACACTTTGTACCTACATTTTTCCTTTTAGATGACGCCCAGTCGCCATCTTGAGATCATAATCTATCATTGTTACTTCAGAATGGAGTATTCATGTATCAATTTCGTGATGCCAAGTTTTAATTTTTTTTGTGGACTCGTTCAAGAAAAAAAAGGAGGAAGACCTTAAAGAAGAGCACTGTATATCTGATGAGTAATGAAATTGAAAACGAGCAGCCTATTCATTATTCACAAGAGAAAAACCTATCATTATTGAAAGATCACAAAAAAACACAGAAATAAAAATTATTGTTCTTCAAAGTGAGCACATTTTCCACTCATAATTCCAATATTTTCAAGGCATGAATACGAATCGCATTGACTGCACCGTTCACTTCAGTCCATTTAGGTATTGGTTTTTCAGATTCTCGCCAATGTTCACGCGTAAACTACCTTGCTGATGATAATTGACGTAACTGTGATTCACTCTTACTCGGTAATTAACTCCATCTCTGGAAATGTCAAGAAATAGTTGTTCTCTTTCCTTCGATATTCATTATCATGATTGGTTACTCACGATTCAATGAAGTATTCATATATTCATTGTGCAATCAGATGTAACAGAAGTGATAAGGTTGTACCAGAACCATACAGAACGCTAGATTTCATTCAGTACTTTATTCCGACCGTTCTGTATCATCACTACTATCTATCGTCGCTAACTGCCATTTGGTGTCTAGGAAGGATAATCTGATTGATTTCTTTGAACATTCTGAACGTCTGTTTTGTATCGAACACTGTTGAAACACCTAGGTGTCCAGAAGATCATTTGATCTGAGAAGTTCAAATGAGGTTACTGATTCTAGAAGCCCCGTGGGGAATCTTCAATCTGTGGATTTCAAAGAGCAAAGTGACCCTGGTTTCAGGTTTGTATAATATCCATTATCTAAATACGGTATGTCCTATCCAGCCTATTCACATTTTAGAGTGCAACCTTCAATATCATACTTGTAAAAACTTGTTGAGGAGGCAGACAGACAAGCTAAGGTCTGTTGAGGAACAACACCCATTGGACCAGAATCGATGATCCTGGGAATACTAGAATAGCATGAACACACCAGGAATGAGACAATAAAAGCTCCATATAAAGGAATAAGACTCACAAGAGAGGTTCTTTCACTCAATGAAAGAGATCTCAAGATAGTAGTTGGGCTCCTAACTGGACACAATCACCTCAACAGTCTCCTGGAGCTCATAGGGATCAAACATGATTCCATCTGTAGATGGTGCTTGGAGAATGATGGAGCAACATGGCACATACATGTTGAATGCATTTCGCTAGGTCATCAGGGGAAAGCTGCCTTTGACAGCATCTTTCTACAGCTGGAGGATTCAAAAATGATTCAGTTGGGGAGGCTGCCGAATTTCGTAGAATAAATTGGCATAATGCCCAGCTGAATCATAGGCCACGTGAGCACATAATGAGCCTGGGTGAAGAGGTCTAGATGCAAGGGTCTATGCAATTACCCACCCGTGCAGAGAAGATGAAGAAGAATAAGATGGAGGAATAAACTCTAGATCCAATCTCAGAGGAGAAGGTGAAAACGAGAAATATATTCGGAAATTTCTAGAAGTGAATATGGATTTGAACTACCATTCTTCATAAGGCACGAATGAGAGATGCAAAGCTTCAGATCACGACCATGTTTTCACAGATAGAACTGATTGAAAGCGAAAAACCTTCGATTCTTTGAGCTCACCTCGATTCTTACAATATTGAGACAGTTGAAATCGAGTAGAGGCATTATTTCGAAAAATTTGGAGTCGAAGTTGATCAGATATCTCATTTCTCAAGACTCACCTACTGTGACTGTATTCATTGTCCTGCCCTATTAGATACAAATGCCCCACTGCTATAGAGAATAAGACATAGTTGCATATGATCTCTATGCGCCATCCGTAGGTATTACCATATAAGTTCACAAATCCTTCCAGGATCCAGGTGAACTGACATTGAAATTGAGGAGATAGATGCACATGCTCACTGTTACTCATGGGAAATTGAAAACTAGATGTCCACCTCATTCGAATTCTGCTTCGCTTTCACGCAATAACTATTTCGCAACGTCATCAATTACAGTTTCACTAAATAATGAAATATGGAAGCTAACCATTTGGGTTCGCTCTGAATCATCAGAAAAAACAATATGCGAATCATTACAAACCGAATAAATTTCGTCTGGTTTCGTTCAGGAACATCTCACATCTCTCTGGTAGTTTGAGCTTCGACATACAAACACTTTTATCAATTGTAATAGGAAAAGTTTCCTGGAAATGATTTACCTCGCTGGACTCCGAGCAGTCCATGAAGAACTCAATTAGAGTTGACGAAGTTTCTTCATTGTTTTCGTTTCACATAATACGGGCTTTTTCAATATAACCAACCTCGAGAGAGTCATGTCTGGCTATCGGGAAAATGGAATTTACGTTTTTCCGACCATTTTTCATCTTTTGGAGCAAACAGAAGATAATTTCCATAATGTTCTTTGAACAATGTTCGTACCTAGGGCGCATTGATGTGATGAAATCATTACAGAGACTCCTGAAGAATATTCGTTGTGAAAGTATCTATAGAAGAGTGAAAGGTCGCCAATTTTTATACGATGTTCTAATGAGGTCAAAAAATTAGTGAATGTGGTATCATCCATCAGGAAATGGCCCTCCTCTGGAATGAATCTGCAAGGATCAGCGTTTGTTAGAGTGTTGAACCTCATACATGGAACAGTATTCTGAGACTAGCCATATCTGCAATTCGTAGATCATGATGAGATATTGGGGTATTAAATAGCTTCTCGCACAAAACAAGAATCTCAATTTTCATTAAGCAGTTTTTGTGATGGATCAGATATTTTCTTCATGGAAGAGTATTGCTGATGATGGATTGAGACATTTCTTTATCAGGCAAACTGAGTTCTGCCTTCCTGGAAAAAATACAGGCTTGAATTTCAGTGACGTTGAATTCAACTAGTTTGTTGGTTATCCAGTCTGTAATCTCCGCAAGATCTTCATTGACAGCGATATCTTTATACATACAGGGTTTTCATTGATAATAATGGTATCGTAGTGATCATCGAGATATTTTTCAATCTGCCATATCTTACTTTTGTTGACCCAACTACACACGTTCAGTCGCTTCAAAGCTGTTAAGCAACATGAACAGAGAATGGTGAATTAGATAACAATATCCCAACTGTCTAACAACTCAATGTCATAACTGAGAGATCTGAGATGAATAGAGCTGTACCAATCGTCAGCAGGAGCGAGACAGGCCTCATCAGCCGTTCAACGACTGCTGGCGAATGGGACAACTCAACCCTTCAGGTTTATGACCCATATCGATGACTCCGGATAATACATGGAGATCTGGTCATGTTATCGCCATCTAGTGGTGACGTTATACACAGTAGGACGCTCTTATCCATAGTCAACACGTATGTCTCCACTATGTTGCAATATCATTACTAGATCTTTATGTTTTATCCGACGATTTCAACTGTCACTGCTTTTTCGTATTGTAATCATATGTGGTGGATACTTTTTGTGTCCCCTCTTCTTGCCATACACGATACAGTTGTTTTCCGTTGCTATAGCTAGTCCTATAACCCTCAAGAATTCAAGGATATGGGGTGGTTCCAGGTGGGGTAGTTGCTCCTCCTCTAGTATGTGTGCTCCTAGGGTTTCTTCCCTTGAGTTTTGTATAGTGTGAAACATATTGTTATTATATGAAAAGAGGTCTTCTCCCTCATTCATCTCCCTCTTCTGAGCCGAGCTTCCCTAGATGTTCTCTCAACCGGCAGTGCCCTGTTAGGTCTTTATTATGCGATGTTACATGATACAGTTCTGCTGCTGATACCGCACAATGGCTCTAGCCCCACGAAGAGTGTTTGGATTTTTTCCTAGTGAGTTCATCCACCACTTCATCTTCCACTACTCTGGAAAGTCCCGGCACTCATTGAAGGTGCCTGTTCATCTTTGGCTAGATCGGTTAATTTTTCCTGGCAGGCTTGCTCAAACCATCTTGAAGCTGATAATCATTAGGCTCAGCGCTTCAATGGCTGCTTTACTATTGGAGATGATGATGATTTTTTGTCTCCCATTGTTTTTTTCTAGATTGAATTGTACATATTCTGTTGCCTGAAATATGTTCGAGACCCATATACTTCAATTCCAGTTGCATTTCCGATTTTGAAGCCATCTGTGTTCTACTATATGGTTCCTTCTCTGGGATAAATACTCATGATTTTATTGTTCCCTTTTTTTCTGCAGCTCAGCTTCGTGGTGAATTGTTTCATAAAACTGTACTTCTTGTCATCGCATCCTGTGCTGATTCCTGGATTTACTGGTTAGGTGGACAGCTTGGCCTGCCTTTGGTCACTCCTTCTCTAATCATTCTGTATCTCGTTATCTTTCCGCATTATCCACAATCAAATGTGAGAGAAAGGGGTATGAAATCACCTGTGGTAGCACACGTTGTTATGGCACCAGTAATGCATACACATGCTAGTCTCTGAACTTTCGTGAGATTAGCCTTTGTGGAGGCTCGACTAGTTTTGTATCCCCAAACCACCGCTACATATCTGATGATATGTCTCACTTTTGCTGTGTTCATCTATCTTGGGGTCCTAAGGGTGAACTCCTCAGTTTTCTTCCCGATGTTTCTGCATATCATGAGAGCTTACGTGACCTTCTCGTGATCATTCCAGAAATAAGATGCTGGTCCAGGACGAGTCCCAAGAACTCACCACTTCTTTATATCCTATATTTGTCTCACCTATTCTGATGGCTTCGAGATTGATTCCTCTCTCTTCTTTGGAGGTTTTCGCAGTGGATTCGGTAGATGGGTCTCACCGACTTACACCAACACCAATATCTTGTGGAGTCAATTATGTCACAGATAGTTCATTTGAATTTGCCTTTCGCAAGTATGACAATGTTATAGGCATAGCCTTGACAGCTTATGCCAAGATCAGTCAGCCCACAGAGTGGTTTGTCTACCATATGATTTACACATTGAGAAAGATATCACTCCTCCATGCGGGCAGCCTCTGCTTGTTTGGAAGGAGATGGTCTCCTGCCCAACTTTCGTTTCTGAAATTCTTGTAGGGAGCAGTTGGACATTTATCAGGACGTTTATCCATCTACTCCTCTGACTTCTCCTACTCTTTTTCAGGAGCACTGGTGGGCAAGTGAAGACCCGTCCACGTAGGCCTTCTGATTCGTGCCCATTGTGCGCCCACATGTTCCGACACTCAGCTGGATATGCCGACTTCCTTGGAAAAGTTTAGCAGCTTCCTCAACTGAATCTTTCTCACATCCTGTGGCCTCAAAATCATGTTGCCAAGAGCAGCCGTCGATGTGGCAGTGCTGTACACTCAGTGAGGATATGCGAAAACATTTCGTCATCTCCCAGACAATCTGCAAAAGAGATAAAATATTATTTGGTTCAAATGAGCTCTAGGTGCCTATTGAGATGATCGTGCCCCTATCATTTTGAGGGAACCTGTTGAAGAATAAGACCTTTGTTGTGAGCCTTTTCGAAGGTTCCTTCATGTGGAGCTCCGATTGTCTCATTCTTGGTGTGTCCTGCCATAATTTGAGGATTCGATTTTGCAGCTGTCCGTCCATGGAAGACACTGCCAGACTGTTAGGTATTCCCAAGATTGGTTCCGGTCCAAACAGGGTCCGTCCTAAACCGATCTTGGTCAGTCTGTCTGCCTTTTTGTTTCCGGGTATCCTCGACTGTCCCGGGGCCAATATGGGGCTCACTTTTCTTGATTTCGCAAGGTTTTCCGATGTGTTTCGGCACTCGGACACCAAATGGGTTGCGATCTGATCATTCGGTAACTATTGATAATGTGATAACTGGCACCTTCTTCCTGAAAACCGCTCTATCATCACAGAATTAGTTGATTATACCGATGAGTAAAAGTGATTTTCAACTCCGGAAATGGTCAAGCAATGAACGAACACTTGTGACTTACTCTCCATAGTCTAATTAAATGATTGATGCTCTGTCCTTCAGATCTGACCAATAATGTGCTATTCATGTTTCGGAATTCCGATGAACTTCCTCATCCAATAACTTAAAATCTCCATTTCATCCGGTTGAATCGATTTGTACAAAACAGAATTCGTTTCAAGATTCAGACCAAAATCTTCGACCCATCAAAGTTTTTGTCTCATGTTACATTACAAATGAAATATTTGATTCTCTCAGAATTGGATGACATGATCAACCGTCCGATAACATATTTTCGAATGTTGTGAACTTCATTATTTTGGAGATGCGAGCGAGAAAAGTAACTTGCCTTTTGCTCTTCTTTGGTTTATTTCAGTAACTGATGAAGTTTCAGTTCACTTCATTCGCTCCAAATCAGACATCTCACCACTGGAGAGAATTTTAATTCCGCGACTGAAACTCTGAGCACCAATGTTAGTTTCTCGTTTGGTTGCCTTCACCTCTAGCGTGTACACTGATGAGCTAAACATGAGTAGGATTTATTGTCGGTCCGATTCTATAGATATTATATATTGACTTTCTCCTTCGTGTATTGATTCACTTCATATTGGTCGAAATCTTCACCACACCGATGAAACATTTTTGTTGCCAACAGAGTCGCTCTAGTTCAAGGAAATACCCATTCAGAGTGTTTGTTTTATATCGCTGATATCGATTCTTGAAGCATTTTCGCCAGAGATCTAACTGCGTGTTCGTTATGGAAGGTGGGGCAACTTCTTCGTCAGTCGAAGAATTTCAGTCACGAAATGATATTTCTTCATCTGATGAGGCCCACAAACAAAAGTGTCAAACTGCTTCAACTTCAATTATTGACGTACAGATCAACATTATCGATCTTCTTCTCGTGAATCATTTTTCTCTGATGACATGTAATCGTTTTTCAGGATATATCATGTTTATTCCTAAGATATTCGTTATCCTTACAGCCGATTGTCAGGATGCCTCACTTCGTCAGAACTCTGTTTCCATCTCTTAACTCTAGTGAAGCATCAGCAATCTATTTATTTTGCCGAAAGAATTGCATTTTTCAAAAAAAGGCGAATAACTCTCGACAGTTTCTCGAATTGGTAAATGTCATCATTCATGGTTGAGCAAGGATTTATTCGAGTAGGTTCTCAACTTCGACATGCCCCTTCTTTCTTTCTGAGACAATTTTCCATCTCCCTATGAAGTCGGAATATCTTCAACGAGCTACTCATTTCGTCAATGCACCAAGGATATCTGCATGTACAGTCGTCTTCAGAGAAGATGAAGTATGGACGGTGTCAGCTCTCTAAATCACCGCTACAGAAAAAGCGCTTAAACCGTTCAACCGCGACGTGTTCACTGAAGACAAGTGTACATGTCCAAATTGTTCAATTTTCAATCTCACTACAATTTTGAATGATATCCTCGAAGCGAACTGTTGGAAAAGTCCTAAGAAAATGCCTCAAATGAGTGACTTGCCCTCTGCTCGTGTTTTTCGTCTCAAATCTTACCTTCATTTTGGAGTGAACTATGCAATATGCATGCCCTTCCTCCATCAAGATATCAAAGTCTTGAGGTTCGGAAACCTTGAAGGAATATCTTTGTCCTTTCGTTCGCTTCGCGACAAACGTTTTTCATCTGGAATGAGCTTTCGATCTTTCGCCTTGAGCAAATTTTCTATTTCAGAGATGCTGTATCTCAAGGAGGTATCTCCCCTTCGAACTTCGAGAGGTTGTGGAAGGCAGAGGTGGAGTCGATGAAAATCTAAACGGAATTCCCAGCTATCAGGAGGTATATAGGTATTCTGTTCAAATTTCAGTATTCGATACAAATACAAAATAAGATGTTCGGAAATTCATTCCACAAAGCAATATATTATCGGAATGTGTTCCAACGATTCTTTTGTCAACATGGTTGCTGAGGAAATAGTGTATGCAACAAGATCAAGAACAGTTTTTTCTGACTCCAGAATTCCAGGACTCGCCTGGCCTAGAATTATGTCTACTCGTCCGAAAAAACCGTATTCTCTGGAGTTGTTCGTAAATTATTATTGTGTTATATTGAAGTTTTATCCTGCCATACTGCTTTACGCACAAGAGTTTCCTTAGGTTCAATTGTTTTGTGACTGTATTATTAATAATACGATTCTAGAATTTTCTAGAGCAGCGAATATAACCATATGGATATGGGATCCTGATGAACTCTCAGTATGAAGGTTTGGGGAATTCTTAATGACACCTCTCACTGTCGGGATCCAAGACTGAGAACAAAAGATTGAAAAGTCAATAATATATATTGAAGGAGTTGTTGAAAAGTTTCGTGAATATATAGAACAAAAATACCCAGAATCATCGAGGAATGTATCGTAAATTTGACTTTTCCATAGAAAAAAAATTGCACTCAAGTCATAACGAAAACTTTCATAGTTTTCTTCAGTAACCTGATGAATCCAAACCTTCCAGAGTGATTCTCGACATATATATTACTTCAGATTATCCTAACTATTATGCACTTCTTGATAAAGGTACCATATTTGGCACAGAGGTAGAACAATATAATATCAACAAATTTTGATATGGTGGCCATTTTTCATAATGGCCGCCAGTGGACACCCGAAAGACATTAGGAGTTAGTCAAAGTGTGCTGCTGGGGGTTTGTGAATGTTCATTTTACTTTTGCATAATGCATATCAGGGTTGAATTCACCCCCTACCACCTCTCCTATCACATTCTCGAAGGAATTCACCGAATTCCCAATAACCCTGTACATTAAATCCTACAAATATTCTGCTAGACACTTCTTATATAAATGTCTAATACGATTTTCAGTTGAACCAAGTGTGTGTTCTTTTGTGTATTTTAGATTTATTCAAATCAATATCTCCAAGCTCTGCGGCAATAGCATTCCCGATTACCATTGCTGAAGTGGAGCATTGCGGTGCTATCAAGTTTCTTGACTTCTGAAAGAATCCTGGACCTCTTTCCATCAAATTGTCTGCGATATATAATTCTGATAAATCAGTTGTTTTAACGGGATTCGTTTGTCCACGTTCTTCTTACAATTCTTTTTGTTAGTGCAAGATTTCCTCGATAGTCTCATTTCCCGTTTGTCAATAGTTTTGGGATCAACGATAATGATACATTACTTGTGGAAGTTTTTCCATAGAGTTGGAAAATCATTCGAAAACTCCTACTGTGGCAATGCAAGAATGAGTTTTTCACGATAATCTTGCAGAATACTATGAATGATACGAGTGGCTTGTGACATGATAGTTATCACTTGATGGTTGATGTAGTTACTCTGGGAACCTGACATGAGTCACAATACTTTTCGACTCATTCATCAGAAACTCATAACTACAATTTATTTCGAACGGTTTGAAACACGCGGTATGAAATTGTACAACTTCCATTGATTAACTGACTGTCACTTTGCAAGCCGATCGTTCTCATATATTTATTCATTCCATATATTTTCTACTTCCATATATGGCGCATCGCAAATACGATATCTCAATAGAAATGGGATCAAAATGAGTGGCACTTCTGAATCTATAAGAACGGAAATTGAAGGATGGAAACTGCTGACGTGAGGATCAGATGTAAGTGAGATTTGGAAAAGATTTCTCAATGCAAAATGAGACTAGTTCACTCTAATCATTGACCGCAATGAAACTGACCCCAATTCACCTTAGCACATGAGATGACAAAGCCATTACCGTACTGTGATTCTATGCTGCATCCGTGGATTTTGCATCGTTTCGATAAACAGATGGGTTGAACTGGATCTAAACATATCCAAATCACCTTGTGTTATACAAAATTGGATTCAGAATGAAAAAATCATTCAGAATATCCGAACATATAATCTGGACATTGTTCGAAAAGAAAAAGTTGATGGTTCCACAAATATGAAATGTCGGTCAAAAAAATTAATATAACCACGTCTAATGCCATGAAGAATGGCTAAGGAGGAGTATTCTCAGTTTTTTCTTGAATCTCTCATGATTACGTGGGAAAAATTGAGAAGACTTTCGAAAAATTCGATTCTTTCGATATACTTGACTGAGATCCTGAAAACAATTTTGATAAATTGTAGAAATCGTCCATACTCTAAGTGTTCCAATGTAATCTGATGCTGATCTGAGACCTTCTGTCATTTGCCATTATCTTTTGTTCCATGATGTTAGTGCCTCACTCATGCCTTCTGCACTATGCTTAATTTATTTTTTACTGCACTTATAGACTTTCTCTTCCGCATTGGCATATTACGGGGCCTTATTAAATCTAACCTAGTTTTCAGTGGACGACCCAAAATCAATCGGGTCGGTAAATCTCCTGTGCTACAATGTTCCGTATTTCTATACAACAGTAAGAAATTACAGAGGTCTCGTTCAGTGAGGTTGATTTGTTTCGAAATATTATCGTAAATGCTATAGGAACTTCTTGAGATTTCAATGATGAATTGTTTTATGGTTTTCACGCTATTATCTGCCGCCATGTTTGAGGCAAGGTGTTACGCTGGTGACGTCACATGAACAATGCAGTTATTAGCTGAAAATGTTTGAAATTCTGTGGAGACAAATGTTGGCCCATTATCTGGAACTAATGTTCGCGGTGAACCAAAATGGGCGAATACTCCCCTTAATTTTCCAATAGTAGCCGATGCGGTAATAGAAGTCATAATAAATTCTTCCAACTATTTGGATAAGGCATCGATTATCACCAAAATATTTCTTTCATTTATTGGGCCCAAAAAAATCTACATACTTCAGCTGGAATCGGCCAGGGCGTCAACTCATCCCTGGGTGGGTTTTGTCGACAACTATTACACGGAATGCAACGTTTACACATTTATTCACTATCCTCACTGAGAGATGGCCACCATACATAGGACCGGGCTAAAACTTTTGTTTTTACGATTTCCATATGGCTTTTGTGCATTTCACATAAAATCGCAGAACGAAGTTTTTCCGGTACAACTACCCTATACCCACTAATCAATACGTCGTCTTCCACTCCCAATTCATCTTCTCTTTCCACAAATGGCTTGAATTCTCCATTATATGTTAATGGCCACCCATTCTCCACGTATTCTAGGATCACCCCTAGTATTTCATCTTTTTGTGTTTCTGTTTTTATCATTTGAATATTAATTGGCAAATCACTTTTTTCTAGGTGATTCAACGTCAGGTATGGTTCATCTACTGTGCTGTTATTTATAAGCAACCTAGAAAGGAAATCTGCACAGTTTTGTTTTGTATCTACATATAGTATATCAGAATTATATGAATACAAAAAAATGCATACCGTAGCAACATATTTGCTGTCATGACCGGAAGTCCTTTTTTCGGTCCAAATATCGACACCAGCTGCTTATGGTCACATTTTGATAAGAATTTTTGCCCACATAGATAGGAATGAAATTTATGAACACCAGATACTACAGATAATGCTTCCTTGGCAATTTGGCTATATCTTTTTTCCGTATCAGATAAAACCCTCGAAACGAATACTATTGGTCTCTCTATTCCTGAAGGGTGAATGTGTGAAAGGGTTGCCCCTAGACCAAATGATGGAGCATCAACAACTGTGAGCACTTATTAAAGGTCTGGATTATAGTGAGCTAACACTTGTGGAGAAATAATGGATTCCTTGATTTTCTCGAGAGATTTCTCACATTCTTTAGTCCACTCAAAAAGATGATCTATTTTCAACAAGTCATACAAAGGGTGTAATATATCTGTTATTCTCGGTATAAATTTATGGTAGTATTGCACGCTCCATAATAGGGATTTTACGTGTGAAATATCTTGGGGACGTGGTATTTTTAATATACCTTCTATCTTTTTTGTGATTTATGTAGACCTGTTTTATTTATAACATGGCCCAAATATTCAACAGAGTCCTTAAAATAATAACATTTTTTTTAGTGTAAACCCGCTATCTATTGAACTATCTAAAACTAATTTAAATCTTTCAATATGTTCCTCCTTGTTTCGACCGGTTACTAATATGTCATCAAAAAAACAACAAACTCCTGGTATCCCACTCAAAACCTGCTCTATTATGCATTGAAAATAACTTGGCCCCGATGAAATTCCAAATGGGAGGCGAGTATATACGTAAACTCCCTTATGTGTAGAAATAGCCGTCAGTTTTTTTGTTTCTTCATCCAGCAATATTTGCTGGTAAGCAAATTCCAAATCAAATTTAGCAAATTGCTCCTCATTACATAATTTTGTAAAAAGGTCGTCTATTTTCGGTAAGGGGTATCGACAAATTTCAATCTGAGGGTTGAAACTAATTTTATAATCGCCACAAATGCGTACATTTACCTTATCATCCTTCAATATCGGCACAATAGGGGTACCCCAATCAGAGTACTGAACCGGTTCTAAAATACCCATATTTACTAATTTGTTTATTTCTGAGTCTACTTTTCTTTGAGAGCATGAGCTATTGGCCTGTGTTTATGGAATTTCGGTGTAGCACCTTCCTTAAGCTTGATTGACAATGTTCCCTTATTGAAAGTTCCTATCTCATTTTTGAAAACCTCTGAATGATTTTTTTACAATTCCATCACGATATTTTCATCAAATGATTCATTAATATAATTCAACTGCTTGAATTCAAAATTGAATTCGGATATACAATCACGTCCCAGCAATAACCCCGACCAATAATAAAAAAATCCAAATTATGGGAACTATCTCAAAAAATTACTTCTGATTCAATTTTACCTTGGGCCATAATTTTATCTCCCACATATGTAACAAAACTCAGATCCGTTTCTCTCAAGGCCGATTTTTTTTAATGCTTTCTCCACAGACTTTCAGATATGACAGATTTTAAAGCCCCTGAATCTAATTCTACGTTGAAACTGATTTTATTCAGCTAAACATCTTCCATAATTGGTTTTTCATTAATATAGTTATTTTCCTAACATTTGCGCAAAGTGTTACTTTTCCCGCACGCACATACAGTTAGGCCAATGACGCGGAGCGGAGTTCGAATAAGTTTATGCGTGCGGAAAAGACATTTTGCGCACGTGTTAGAAACAACGGTTTTTCTACGAGCTTCATATCCGATAAAAAGGAAAATAAAAAAATTATAAGTTATTGAAAGATGTAACTATACGTCAATCACATATAACGATGAAATATAATAATAAAAAATCACATTTTCCCTACGAGCTCCATATCAGCATATATCAGAAATTACAATTTATTGAATAATTTTTAGTTGAACTTGATAGAAATAGCTTGAGAACAAACAATGACATATCAATAAAATATAATGATAGAAAATTGAATAATTTCTTTCTTACGTTAATATTGAGGTGTGATACAAATATCGGAAAGAACGGTTGAAAAGTAAAAGGAATAACGGCTTCTTGTAGGGCATACAATAGTCTACAAAGTACTACTTTGCGCACGCTCGTAGGAAAGGGGCATATCATTAATTTCCGCAAAATCCCCAGTTGGGTTTGTCTCCTCTTGTTCCATATAGTGAAATGAGCGGTTCCTCGCTCCATTGCAAACTCTTCCCAAATGCCATTTTATTCCACATTCTTCACATACATATTCTCGATAGTAACATCGAGAAGTATCGTGGTTTTGGCCCCCACACACCTTATAAGCGCTCATACATTTTCGTCTCATTTATCGATTGTAATGAACTTCTCGTTCTTTCATTTCAAAATCTTGTTCTCAAACATACTAGATGATTCGAAACAGTTCGCAGGTTTCTTTGGATAGCTCTAACAAACTTCAGACAATGGAAAGTTACTTCGATCTGTACTTATGGCACCTTTCATATCATTATCGTCCAAAGATTCATTACTTGACTATAGTAATTTGAGAAACTCGGAACTCCTTTATTCAACATCACCAGTATAAAAACAATCAAGAACAATCATAATTTCACTTATATCTGGTTCTTGTGTGGATATGTCATATTTCCTTGTACCTGGGATTCTTTCATTTGTGCAGTAGGCATAATGTATCAGAAGACTCCTGGGAAATACCTCCATTGAAGATTGAATTTCTTCCCTAACCCAAGAAAACGATATCACCTTCCTTCTCTTTCAATCGTTTCATTATGGAAACGAAGTTATCAGCAGCTGTTCTTCAGTTTCTGATGGAAGAGTCAATGATGATATCTTCGCTCATGTCGTCGACAGATTCATTCCGAGATATTTCGAATTGTGGTTCCGATTCATCCTGATTGATGAGTGAATGTGAAGCGCCTGGAAAATCATTTCATTCAACGCTTTTATCTCTGTTTTTCTGTTCGCCTATATCACTGCTTTACTCACTTCCTTCCTCATAAAATAAGTCTTATTCATCTAATTTACTCAAATTTTCAACAGTTTCCTCGATCTCTGAGTCGGACAGGGGACGACGGCTTATGATTCTGACAAAGTTCATCAACTTGGAATTTCTAGAGGGACAAAATATTCCAACAAGAAGTATAGTCTGACAACGCGAAATAACGTGTACATTGTGATAACTGATACTCACCCTGGATTATCTACACTCCCGATGACACTCCATAGTTGAGTTCACTGCGAACATATACAATTAATTCCACTTGGATTGCTAAAAAAATACAGCTTCACGATGTTAACATCCCAATATTCCCTATGGAAGGTTCTATAAACTACTGATATTCATATGGAAACTCATTCGGAAACTCTATACCTTTTCAACTTCAATTTCGGAATCGGTGAGTTATATTTCGGATAAAGTAATCTCGATTTCAGAATTGGTTAGTTCGATTTCAGAAATGGTAAACTCAATTTCAGAATCGGTGAGATGAATTTCAGAAAAAGTCCATTCAATTTCAGAAATGGTAAGTTGTATTTCAGAATTATTATTGGTAGGTTCAATTTCAGAAGATGAAATCCTTTTATATGTTTGAAATGTTTTTAATTGCAAAAGAGAATACTGTTTACAGTGGATGAAATGGTGTTTGAGAGCTATGTTGTCAGAAGTGAAGAGCTTCTTGCAAGAGCATCGCCAAAGGGTCATAGCTGGAAATCCGAACAGATTGCTCAACCAGATAGAATTTAGACTGCGATGTCTTGAAGAATGTGCAGATCATTCAATGAACATGATAACACCTCAAATGTGTTTGCATTCTTATAATCATGTGCAACGCCACTATCTTCCAGCGATTCAGATGGAAGGCATCTGTGGATTAAATTGTTTTTGAATAGTCGAATATTTTAAATATGGTTTCTTAATCTCACATGCAATTGGAAACATTTCAAACAAATATAAGGATTTTTTTTATGATATTGAACCCACCAATTCTGAAATACAACTTACCATTTCTGAAATTGAATGGACTTTTTCTGAAATTCATCTCACCGATTCTGAAATTGAGTTTACCATTTCTGAAATCGAACTAACCAATTCTGAAATCGAGATTTCTTTTTCCGAAATATAACTTACCGATTCCGAAATTGAAGTTGAAAAGGTATAGATCCCGATAATACAGCAATATCATGTGGAACGAATAGAGCCCCGCAGTAGTGAAAGGGTGAAATTTCACTTCTCATCAGAGAAAATCCTTGAATAACGGTGATTTCTCAAGTTGATGGTGAGAAGAAGTTTCGATTCAAATATGAATTATTTCAAGAATGTGTATGAGAATTCTAGCGGTAAGTATTGATACTTTGCGGTAAAGCGGTTGTTTACACTATGAAAACGATGGATCTACCACAAAAACTGTAGACTAAGCAACACTAGTCGCCACAGTGGAACACAACAGCAACAATACGCGACTGCAATGTTATCATATGCCATCCTTCCTTAATACCTATAGGAGTGGCCCACATGATACATCCACTGTTGATAACTCCCAAAAAAAATAATTTCACAAAAATAAAACAACAAGATACATCGGTTATTGTTTGAGAGGGGAGATCGTTTGACGCGAAGAGGATAATATATACTTCAACAGTTTACTCCCTGGAGCAAGCCATTTCATAATTTGGATAGGAAATGAGGGTCATTGCAAAGGTAATTTAATTCTGACACTAGCAGTGCAAAGTTCTTCGAATTGCAACACACCGTTCTTGGGATATTCGAATCCAGCTGTACCGGATGGAAAAGTAGATGAGTAATTGGAACAAATGTTCAAAAGGACGTTCATTGACCCACAGACAATGGTGGAGTCTCTTCGCGAATTACTCTTGCAATTTCGAAGTTATTGCTCTCGATATTATCTGGCAGCCAATCCTCATCATTTTTTCCAATCCTTATAGGTTAGTAGGTAAGAGACCGTACCTTGTCGGTTTCGTAACAGCCTTCATACGGCCCTCTATGTTTTTCAATTTTTCCTGGAATTCTGTTTTTTGTGGTCACCTAAATGAACGTATAGGTACTCCTAAATATATAGTATGTCATTATCTTCTTTTCCATTCCACCACAACTTCCGTGATCTCAAATAACCAATCCATGTGTTTTTGTTCCACAACATACATATATCGTGTTGGACAATCGTATTCCATCGTATTATTGAATAGTTATCATCAAGTCATCACATGTTGAAACCACATTTGTATCAAATTTCTGAAGCTGATAATTATACAGTGGGTAAACAAACCTATGATTGTCAGGTCGATTATGATTTTTGGAGAATCGTTTTCTTGCGAGAAACTTTTCAATCACTAACCTGTCAAACTCCTACCCTATAGATGAAATTCATCGAAATTTTCAATTTGTACAAGGGGTCAAATAACACCTCAATAGAGAGGTATTTGAAATTTCTCAAAAACTGTTTCGAATTTTCTTCATTTCGAAGCAGTCTGAGGATTTGAGATTCTTTGAAATTCATGACCAAACTGTTGGATAAGGTTGGTAACGTCTCATTGTACCAAGTGACACGTTATGAAGTTTCACACCTTGTAACTACAATGTTTGTCAGTTGGATGAAACATGAAGAAAGACTTACAAGGGATTATTCTCCTCTTCTGGAATATAACATGAGTTTTAACTATCTGGAAATAAACAAAATTAAGTGAATACATTCCCAATAGACATAATACATTGACAGGTAGATTTTCGATAATAAAATCGACTTGTCCAAGGATTTTCTGAATCTTTTTTTTTTATATATAGGAATACGGATTTTATTCCATTCTAGTATATCAAATCGGATTTAACACTGTGAAACTTGAGTAAGAGATTCAAGTTTTCCAAACTTTCGTCAAAAATGTACATTTTCCAGCGGCTCATCAATTAAATAATCATTCAGTTCCTGACGGGAATGAGTTGAATCAAAGAAGAAATTTTGAGGAAGCGATTAATGTTCGTCAATTAGCCTTTCACAGTTTTAATCACATCGAAATTTTGTTTGATGAACTGGAATTGAATTTCCAACAAACTAATTGAATTATCTATCCAAAGTTTGCTTCAATGGTAGATTACATCCAAAACATCATAATATGAAACAAACTTTGGTTTTCGATCAATTTATCAATAAGAGTAATATTGTCAATACCGTGCTGAAATTCTTGCAATTCATGAAAGGTAAAACATGTTTCACAACTATTTCAAAAGAAGCCCAGTAAATACACTCACGTCGAAATAACATAGTGTAATTACCATAAAGGTCGGTTGAAATAACGTTTGATGGAATCTTTTGATCACGTTGAATCAACCCGAAAATTTCGCTGACATCCCCGTCATATTTAACCAGTACAAAAATGTATTTTCAACAGGTCCATATACATCATCAGATCGTATCGACACAGACCGTCTATTAGTTGGAATTTATTCGACTCGAATAGTGAAAAATCAGAATAGCAAATCATCAGAATCATATTTCAGCGACTGTGATATGTACAACCCATAATTTGTCGAACCGTTCTTTGACAGACTGTATTATGTCAGAATGCATAAATCACAATAGTATATCTAAAGACTGCCGTATATTCAGAAGTGTACCACCAGTGTATAGACCACCATCTCATTAGAATGAACATTCCCGATCATCAAACTGGCAGAATTGTGATGTACAGAATCTGAAAATAGCCGAATGCGAAAAGAACATACCCGTAAAAAGACAGACTGTCGATATTCGATACCCGTAAAATGAAAGATCCGTACAATGACAGACTCGTAAAAGCACAGACTTTCAATGCTCTAGATCCGTAAAACGTAAGACCTGTCCATCGACAGACTCATTATCCATCGGACTATCGAAATTTCTGATCCATAATTTATCAGAACTGTAAAACTACAGACCCGTAAAACAGCAGAATCCTAAAATGACAAACTCGTACAATGGCAGGATCATGCAGCTAACGGACCCGTAAATTTTCAGAATTTTTTGGATAGAGACCCGTGAAATAGCAGAACCGTGAAATGGCAGAACCGTACATTGACAGACCAGTAATAGTTCAGAACCGTTCATCGACAGACCGTCAATATACCAGAATGTGTGGGAGATTGGTAACAAGCGGTAGCGCATTGTTGTCAAGTTGAATCGTTAGAAATTCCTTGTTATAGTCGAATCTGATTCAAACTGTTTTATGAAGAAATTGAGAGGGCTGAAAATGCTCGTACATTGTAGAATCTGTGATTGATAATCTCTTTGATCCGAACCAGGAAGATATTGACATCATAATTTAATTGTATCTATATAAAGAAGAATATATCATTCTTTCAGTTGAAAAATTATATGACAAAACATATCAGCCATGTGAATGTGACGATGTTTTCTATGTATAATAGGTAAATCTATTCTCGGAGATTTTATAAGGCAGAATTGAAATCATTGTATTCCTATTTCTGAACATATTAATATTGGAGAAGAACATCAAACTTTCGAGTCCAATGGTCTGAGCTTCGTTGTATATCGCTACTTCGTTTCGGGAAACAAACTCCCCAAGAATTTTTGAATCTAGTGATTTTTCATTGTCAATAATTGTGCTGAAATCCCTCACATAACTTCTGATCTAGATTATATACAGGGTGTCCCAAAATTGCTGGCAGACAGGGCTACCACTTGTAGTAGAGGTCAAAATAAGTTGATTGGACCCAATTCATTTATATACCATTATGTACCGTTTGTCTGTGAGAAGAGTTCAAAGTTCACATAGAGAACACATTCTTGTTCGCTATTCAGAAATGGATGAAACAAATTGAATGAAATTTGACAAAAGTGCACTTTAGTGGATTACTCTCCTTTCAGTGGTGAAAGAAACCCAAAAGAAATTTTTGAGAGATTGAGTAGTAGTGAAGTACCCTCAGCTCCTGACATTCTCTTCAGAATATAAGGTTGGCAATACAGTTTTCTAATATTTTCAACCAGAAGACAGATCAATTATCTTCATTTTGTTAGTCTTGGAAGAACTCTATATATTGCCGAAGGAAAAAAATTTACAATTCAAGTTTAATAACATACAGAATTCAGTTGACAGTGGAAACAAAGGCGGAACGCAGAACGCAGCCACCTCTCCTTCAATACAAAAGTCAATTCGACGTGAAAAATTGAAATGAATCTATTTTTTTTTTAAATGTTAACTGAGAAGTTTTCCCACGAACGAACAGTTCATTTTGGTGTATGTAAAAATGAATTGGGTCCAATCAATATATTTCGACTTCTATTACACGTGAAAGCTCTGTTTTTCATCAATATTGGGACACCCTGTATAAATAATGTGTATGATTACAGATTGTTGGGGAATTAGACCTACAATATACTCCACAAGTGATAGTCATCTTTTATTTCATATGACTGAGGTATGGACATGGATCGTGGAGCGTTTAGTTCTTGGGATACAAGGTATTGGAGTTAAGAACACAAAAGTGTTTTCGCAAAAACTCATCAAGAACGATTGAATTTTTGCATGTAGATTTGGTATAGGATTTTTACTTCAAATATAGTTCATCTCCACTAAATATTCATCTCTTGATCAGAAAGTCATTCTAGACATTTCATTCAGTGATGTGTTATACAGCTTCACGGAGGATTGTGTTGATTCCTTCTTTCATCATATTTTTCACGCCAATTCTGAATTTTTTTCATATTCAATTCCTTGAATTTCTCTCAAAATTTTGTTGAAAAAGCACCCAAACTTCGAGTGAGCTGAATCAAACTGTTTCCGAGATAATTGACTCAAGATGAAATATAATAAATTTCCTTCACTTTAACTAGCAAAGTATTACAGATACATTATTCATTTCTTATACTATATATAGTGAATTGATGATTCGTAATTCTCAGTTTTTATTCATAGAGTAGTCAAATTAGCTGATAAAACGGGGTAACCTGGAAATAATAGGAAACTAGCAAATTTTTGCTAGGATGTGAACTACAATATGTCTTGAATAACATCCTGGAAGTCCCAAAAAATTCTCCAATGGCAAGTGCGCAAAACACGGCCGCCATTTTGTTTATTCCACTTTTTCCAGATTATCTCCGAAGCAATGCATTTTTTCGAAAAGATGCAGGAAACTTTTTTTCTTTGTATCGAGAAAATACATAATCTGACTCGAAGAAGATTCTTTTATGACAAAAAAGAACGAATTCATGAATTTATTTATTATTCTTACTACACTATGCTGGGTTGTCACCCAGTTTTTGAAAATATTCTGAATGCATATCAAATATGTAGGCCTATTGATTTTGATCAAGTTCTGGTCTGGTACATATACAGATATGGTGATTGAATAAAATTTGATGAGGGACATGAAAACTATAGGTGGTTTGACTCACGGACGTGGATTCACCAATTCTTCTTTGGCTAGATGGATAGCTGGCATGTCAGTATGTGTACCAGTTATCACAGCAATGGAAGACTTCGTTGGTGTGAAATCAGTTACTTCAGAACAGCACATAGACTTTAGTCGTTATTCAAGACAACAATGTGATGAAGTTGATTTGCTGTGACGAGATAGTTTATGCACATTTTTTCTGGGCTCAGCAAAACCTTAGGTCAACTGCGATTCATGTGAAGAAATTGGAAACGAAATTCTCGATGAGAATATTGATAAAAAACATACAGATATCAAATGTTAACGAACAGTAAAAATTAAAAATTTTGCTCAAATTCAAAATGATGTGAAAGTTCACGAAACTCATATGAATGTAAATCTTATGCAGTAATTCAATAGGATCATCTGCTCGAATAAAACACAAAAAGAGATGAAGGACTATTTCAAAAAAGAATTATCGTCCTTTTTGAAGATGAAATTCTGAGAAGAGGTCAAAATAGCCTACTGTTCAAATTGTTAGATAGAATTCAGACGTCTCAAATGCAGCTGGAGCAAGAATCAATCAACGTTGTTGATGTTGGTTTTTTTCTGCTCAAAGTGGTTTGGCAAAAGCCTGCCAGTTTTCAGCATATAAATGTGATCGGTTTGAAACTACGCTCAACATGTATATGGTGGAAATTACATCATAGTTTTCGATGGATACGATTCCAAATTCATTTCGACCAGAGAAAGCTTACGGAATATGGGTATAGTATAGGTATAGTTTGTATGGGTGATTTTAATTTAGATTTATTCGATGAAGAGAATAACTGCGTAAAGAAGTTTTATTCAATACTGAATGCATTGAACCTGTGTCAATTGATAGATGTCCCTACTAGAGTCACAGCTACGTCGGCAACATTGTTGGACTATGTTATTGTCCAAGAGGGGTCTGAAGTTGACAAAGGTGTTATCCATCACAACATTTCAGATCATTCCATTGTTCATTGTAAATTGAGAGTACGTGGAGAGCAACGTAAACCGAAACTGTGTACATACAGGAGCTTCAAAAATTTCGACCAAGATCTTTTTCAGGTAGATTTGTTCAATACCTCTTTTTTCAGGATATTCGACCAAGAAAGTGTCGATGAGAAAGTTTCATACTTGGTGAATTGTTTGAATAACCTATTTGATAAACATATGCCTATTACTACTTCTCGAGTGACAAAACCCAAAGCTCCATGGTTGACAGATGTTATCAAAATAATGATTGCTGAACGAGAGAAGGCTTTGGCAAAATTCAAGAGAACTAAATTACAAGGGCATTTAGACTTCTATAGGCAAATGCGCAATTTAACCAATCAGGCTATTGAGAGGGAAAAAAGAACCTATTTCACCAATGAATTTAACAACACTTCGCCGAAAGAAATGTGGAAAGCTCTCAGGGCTAATAAGTTTATAAGAGAAAAGAGTAATAATATACCGGAAAATTTGAAAACCCCTCAGGAATTGAATAAGTACTTTGTAGAATCAGTCCCACATACTGAACCACCAGAACATTTATTAAACTTTTATAAAGATAATACACGGATTGATGCTAATGCTGAATTCACCTTTGAAGAAATTAATGATATGTTTGTTTACAACATTATCTGTGGTATAAAAACTAATGCTAGGGGTTGTGATGGATTCAGTATCAAGCTACTAAGATTGTGTTGTCCTCATATCGTACCATATATTACTCATATTATAAATTTCTGTCTGACTGAGAATGTTTGTCCTACTATTTGGAAGAGAGCGGTTGTAAAAGTTTTGCCTAAAAAACAGAGCCCAATGGAAATCAAGGATTTGAGGGGAATAAGTATTTTGCCAGTGTTGTCGAAAATCCTTGAGCGGGCGATGGAGGTGCAAATAAAAAAGCATCTATCGAACTTTTCTTTGTTGCCATCTGTTCAATCAGGTTTTCGGAAAGGACATAGTTGCATAACAGCTCTTCTTCATATCGTGGACGATGTAATGAAAGCCACAGATGAAAGTAAATGTACGGTATTGGTTCTTTTGGATTTTAGCCGGGCCTTCGATACCATCAATCATAATTTATTGATAGATATTTTGAGTTACATAGGTTTTTCTGTTGATGCTCTGTCATTGATGACAAACTATTGGAAAGATAGACAACAGAAGGTTAGTGTCGAGGAATGTGACTCAGAACTTCTATATCTCAAATCTGGAGTACCCCAAGGTTCTATACTTGGCCCGTTACTCTTTTCCATATATACCTCTCACTTACTTCATTCCCTTCACACCTGTCAAGTGCACTTATATGCAGACGACACCCAAATATATTATAGTTTTCCTGCTGAGATGGTAGAAAATGCTTGCGATCTTATCAATGCAGATCTGAACAGATTTGTAGACCTGGCTAAGGACCATTGTCTACTTATAAATTCCAGCAAATCAAATGTAATGATTTTTGGCCCAAAAAACATTCGTGCCACAGTAAGTGATTCGGTGAATGTTTGCATACAAAATGAATCGCTAGCTATTGTTAGTGAAGCAAAAAATCTTGGTATTTTGATGGATGTAGAGCTGAGATTTGAGGGGTTTATAAATAGACTCCTGCAACGTGCCTACTGTGCAATAAAAATTATTTATGGTAATCGACATTTTCTACCTTATCATGTGAAAAAAGCCTTATGTGAATCTTTAGTACTCTCAATTTTCAATTATGGAGATGTTCTTTATGGTCCATGTTTAACTTGTCAGTATAAAAATAAAATTCAAAAAGTTCAAAACTCGTGTCTCAGATTAATTTTCGGTATTCGTCGCCGACAAAGGATCTCATACAAACTACAAGAAATTGGATGGTTGAACATGGAAAAAAGGAGGGTAGTTCACGCTGTTTGTCTTTTCCACAAAATAGTTATAACAAAAAAACCATCGTATCTGCATAGGAAAATTAAATATCGGACAGACATTCACAATTTGAATATTAGACTAAAAAATATGCTTGCAATACCGAAATTCAGGACAGAAATGTTCAGGCAGTCCTTTAGATACCGAATTTGTCACATGTATAATTCTGTTCCCTCCTCATTTAAACAACTGAATTTTTTAAACTTCAAATCTAAATTTAGAGAGTATTTGTCTGAGTGAAATAAGGTTATATATTTAATATCTTGCTCAGAATAAATAAACTACACTCCATTATGTCATTGTTTGCTCGTATTCGAATTAAAATGTAACAATATTATGTAGCAGTCACAGGTTTCTGTTTAGGGTTGAGTGGAAGAGCATTTTCTGTTATGCCTAGCAGTGCAGAAAATGAACTTCGCCCTTTATTTCTTGGTTATAAAATAATAAAGAATTATGTATTTGTTTTTCCTCAAGAAATAATAAAGTCGATATTATTATTATTATTATTATTATATCAGGTCAAGAAATACCACTGAGATATCTGTTAAACTTGAGAATAAAGTTATAACAAGCCAATATATATTTTTTTGAGACATGACAATAGTAAACGGAAGCTTATAGGATCTGTTGAAATAATCAATGGAAAGAGAAGGAAACAATTTATTCAAGCTGAAAGAGATGCAGATTACTTGATCGTTAAAACTGCAGTAGAACTCAAGTAGCGGTAGAACAGTAACAATTGTTTCTGAGGATACTGATGTTCGCACACTGTTAATTCATCATTAAGATCATGATAATGTATATATGCTTCGTCCAGGAAATGCCTGCTCCTGTAGGAAACATGTTTCGGCATAAATTCTGGCAATCCATGTATCATAACTGATGTTGACGAAGAAGAAGGGGACCTCTCATTTGCCTGAATAAAATATTCACATAAATTCGAGGATTATTTCATCACCTTGTATATGAAATTTTATATAACACATCTTGAATAATGTTCTGATTTCAATCATATTTTATCAATTTATCAACAAACCAAAATTGATGACTCCACTAATATCAGATGTTTGACATAATGATTATATGTTTCTCATGTATTTTTTCGAGCTATCCAATTAAGGTCACTTGGCCTTTTTTGAAAAAATCAATAGTTTTTGAATTATTCACGAAAAACAGAAAAAAGCAAAATGACGGCAATTCTTTTTCAACTTGCCATTGGAAGATTCCTTAGGATTTTCAGTATGTTATTAGGGACATACTATACCTACTAGACATATCTGCTGAGAAACACTTGTATCTAATTTTTTCCACCCCAACTGCTAATTTGACTACTATATTTGTAGCTGAAAAGAAATAGTTGTCTCAGGTTGAAGGTGAAAAACAACAGCTTTCGTAATTTTCTGCTGTTGACCCTGATGAAAAATAAATTTACTAACGATATTAGTACAGGATCCGGCAGCATAACTGAACTAAATGAAACCAATGTTGTAAAAATCGTATCATTTTAATGCTCTCCATAATATAGATAGACGCATACCTAGAGTTTTGTTTTACATAGTTTCGAAGATCAAATAATCAGATTTTCCACACACTGAGTAAACCGATTTCTTGAGTTTGTCATGACTATGCTAATGCCAGAATAGCAGGCGTGAAGTTGACAATTTCTTCCTGGATGTTGGTCTCCAAATCTTGTAGGGTCCTTGGACGGGTCACATAAACACGGAGAGTCAAAAAACCCCATGCAAAAATCACAAGGAGTCAAATCGGGAGAGCCGGTTGGAACACTTCTCAGAGCGCCTCATCTCAATTAGGAGTGATTTGAAGTGGCCATTCTCCCGAGTTGACATGTAGGACCTATTTCACATGGTAGTTTAAGAGTAAGTAGATATACAATTTCGAAACATCACGCGTATATACTTATAGTCATTGCTGACCAGCAGGAATGAAATTAGTGTATATTGGAGGTAGCAGCAGTGTGAAAGGAATACTCTTTAAAGTTTATCCAATTAGAGAGTGTAAATACATTGAAGAACCACTATGACCATGCCTTGTACTTACATCTCTAGTGAGGTTGATAACAACGTTGTTCAATATATAAAATTGTATAATAAACGGTGACATATTGTAAAGAAATTGATTACGTAGACACATAGGAGACTAACATTTTAACATCTGAATTGAACTGTCACTCACTGTATTGTGAATTTCGGAATTTCGCTAGTCACATTGCTCAAATTCTTCAAATTCTTTGAATTGTTCAGGTAAGGAATGTATGTTCCTGTTGTTTTTCACGAAATGGAGGATTTTTGTGTGTCGATTGAGAGGTTTGGTTTTATGGTTTATAACTATTGTAGTTTTCAGCTCATTTGCTATTGCGCGTTATCAATCGAAAGTAGTTATAATAAATTCCACTCGAATGATTGATATTTGTACGTATGTTTATATCATTAGAGACCTGGGATATGTGGGCCATTTTCATAAAATTTCTTTTATTTCTGTTAGATTCAGTTGCTAGAATCCTCTGCACCATAATCCATTATGTGACGCACATCTTTCAGGATGTAGTCTACTCTCACTTTGGTGAGAGAAGATCCTATCTGCTAAGGACCTTTTTGATTGACCTATACATTGTTTGTCAGAATCCTGACATGGAATGGAATAGACTACAATCGTTCGTGAGAGTGTGGGAACACTGTCTTTCAGTTTTGTGTTAATGGTTCCGATTGGTAAGATGGTTTTCTTCGCTATTTTGATATTAGGTAAGTTGTTGAAGATTCTAGTTAGTTTGGGTGTGATTTCTTTCATACAGGGTGTTCCGTTGGGAAACGGAAATACTTCAACGGTGGATAGAGGAGACCAAAGCGGTTCTGAATATACCATATATGTTGCGTCTTACATGTTTCATTATCGAGATATTGGGTGTTTTATCAATTCTGGTCATTTCTTTGAAGGCTCATAGCATACAAACCAACTGGTATATTATTTTCAAATTTGACGACTTGTATATTTGTCATAAGAAAATTCCAGGCCCGGACTAACAAAAATTTAACATATCATTGAGTCCTCGAAAAAACACCCTGTATGTTTGAATTTACAAAATCTGCTAACATATCTGAAGAGAGCACAAAATTTTGAATGGATTTGTGTACTTTTTATGTTTTTGCATGCTATTTTACTACTGAATTTCTGAAGTTACAATGAAGGATTTGTGAATTTCAATAGCTAAAAACGGAATATTTTCAGTTTATTATTCGTTATGGAATTTTTTTCAATTTTACAACTCATTTTATTCCATTCAATAGTCGTTATCTGCATTTTCATGCCTGTGAAACGGGCTAGTGTATATTCACAGGTCCTTCCTTTATTCATGTGTACCTATTAATTTGTTTGATATACATATTTCCATGCACCCTGTATGTGGATCACATATTTTAATATTCATATTGTTTAGATGTGATTATTTCACTCAACCATTGAAAACTTATGGATCTTATTAACTTGGCATGGGTATTAGGAAAAATGCAATATGGCATAATTAATTTATTCCGCGAATAACGATCTGTATGTCCTGAAAAATACGCTGCAGAAGATTCTCTATGTATTTGTAGAGAGAGTTCAACAAAACTGTGGAAAGAGTTTAACCAAACAATCGACATTATAATATTGTTGGAAGAATTTTATTTCCTAACATATTACGATGAACTCAAAAATATACAGTCAACTTGAAACATCATATCATCAAATCATAACATATTCTTGAAGAATCCCAATTCACGGTGTATACAATTTGGGAAATTGTCATGTCTGGGCGTAAGAAATCCTTTTGCTATTCGTCAGTGCCATTCATAATGAATTAATTGGTTCTCATATTCCAACTGTAAGACTAACTGGCGAAGTATACTTAAACCTCTTAGAAAATATGTAGCCAGTTTTACTAGACGATGGAAATATCGATTTTGCAGGAATGAACTTCCAGCACGACGGTGCTTCGCCGCATTATAGGCAAATACTTAGAAACTTTTTGAATCGAAATTTTCCATATACCTGGATTATTGATGGAAGTAACTATGGTGTGGTCATTCTTCATTTGTTTTTATCCCAAACGAATCGATGGAAAAGTAAACCCAGTGATGTTTCGGAGAATGGCCGGTAGTTAGCGCGACAGTCAATTATTGTCATTGTCAATTTGGAATTTGAGGTTGAGATTTTTACCCATAAATCCAAAAATCCCAAGTATAAATATCAGCACCTGGAAACTAGAGTCCTTGGACTCTACTGGAAACAAACCCACCTGATCTGGTGAAATTGACACCGCAAGGAGTCAGAAAACCAAGAAATACAAAATAAGAAGAAGAAGAAGAAGAAGAGATTTTTAGTTGAGATCCAACATCATTTATCTATCCACGGCATTTTTGAATATTATTGTGACTTTTGGTATTTTAGGCGTTATTTATTGTGTGTTTTCCCGTTGTTCAGTAGTTTTTGTTTGTAGTTCTCCTAGTTCAGTATTGTTGTTGTTGTGTTCGTGTTGTGTTTTTTCATTTTGAACAATGTATTTTTGTATTGTTTGTGGAAAATCCAGAGATAGTTGTGTTCACCTGTTCAGAATCCCGAAGGTTAATATCTTCATATATTCCAAATGAAACACACATGTAATTTGGTATGTATATTTTTATTTTTTATGTAGGACGATGAAATCAGACGAAAATGGTCTGATGCAGTTGGAAAATTCTTGCCACCTGGTGATTTTCGAATATGTTCCAGTCATTTCCCCCCAGAATCTTTAGGCAATATGAGGCTGAGAAAAGGAGCAGTGCCTTTAAAACAGTAAATATTCATAGCTATAGCAAATAAGTCATTTTTCAGATCAGTCAATATCAGATAATTGCCATCTTTAGCAAACAGAACTTTCCTTTAGATTCCTACAGATCTATGATTAATCCATATCAATAGCCTCATGCTAGAGGTTACTTACTGTTAACTTTTCAAACCTACTTGGGAAAGATTGTTTCATATTTCTATCAGTAAGCATCCACTCAAGTGAGTATAGGTGCAGGTACTTGGTCAAGAGTAGCATAGTTAAGTTCTCTCAATGAATGTATGGGCATGAATCATAATTTCTTTATTCAACTGCAATTCCATTGAATTGATAAATCAGTTTAATACTTAGGTTTCTTCATTCCGAACTTTCATAACTTTCTAATTTTTGTAGATACTTACCACATTCCTTCTATTGACATAACTTCTGGTATACAGTGCATTAACTATTGTTCTCAAATTGCATAGCCAGTTCTTTTGATGAAAAAAATGTTTTGATCAAATGTTTAAAGTTTAAAGGAATAGGTATTATATCATTCTGAAAAAGTTGGCACAAATGGAAAACTGGTATTAACAAATTCAGAAGAAATAGGCCATTACTCATGAGAAGTTCTGTAAGGCTAAAAACTGTGAATGCAAATATTGAATTTTTTTCAGTCATATACGAGGTATGTCAAGAAATATCAATGGTGTCCTTGGGTAGAGTATCAATATTTTCGAAAATTTCAAAAATTTGCTATGAGAAAAAGTTTAATGGATTTGAAAACGTCTTTCAAACATCAAAAATAAAATGTCATTCTTCACAAAAAAAGTTCTGCAAGGCCTGAAACTATGAATGCGAGTATCAAATATACATTCCTTTCATTTGTATTCTAGGTATGTTGATGTTGAAGTTTGCTAAGAGTAAATAATGATCTTTCCTTCATAGATAGATGTTGTCAGATATCTGAACATAGTTTTCAGTTAGTCAACTAACTTCTAAGCAAAATTGATTTTTTTTAACATAGGTAACTAGCAAAACGACTGAAAAATGATATCTGAGATTTGCATTTTCAGTTTTTGGCTTTGGGCAATTTGTGGGTGTGGTAAAGTTCCATTTTATTTCAAAATCTAAACTATATACTTTCAGAAAGTCATCAATTTCCATCCAAGTAATTTGGATATTTGTTATAAGGTATAAACCTCCAACATTCCCTAACTTTAATATTTGGGTAGTTTAAAGTTAGGTCATTCATATCTTTTAAAAATGTTAACTGAGAATTAAGAGAAATTGATAATAAAAAATACTAGGACTTCAAACACATTTTATTTCACCTTTTTATTCGATCAAATCAATGAATATATCCAAGTACTTACCTAAAAAAATCAATTAAAGTAAATCTCATGAGAATATTCAAAGCAGTCAAGTGGATAGTGGATTGGTTTCAGTTCAATAATTCAACCATTAGGTAGATGTGCAGACTTTATTGATAGATGATATCTGGTATTGTCTGGTATTGGCTATTTAAAGATTTTAATACAATCATGATTTTGTTCTCAATGGTTTTTCAAAATTATTATTTCAATGATAAAAGCACCAGCAGGCATAATCAACATTTTGTGAATATTGTTAGGGCATATCCAAATACCCTGTTCTCAAGTTGCAGGTCATGTAATGTAGATTTATCTTATCACTGATAAAAATTACTTTTCAATAATGTTGACTTTGAATTCACTTCCTCCCTTTTGCAGACTCTGTAATATTGAAAATATTGAAGATTGTCCCAGTATTTTTCCTCAAGAGGCTTCCACGTCCCAATCATGTATCCAGGAAATTGAAAAATTTCATAATTACTCCCTTCCATCTCCTCATCCATCTACCATACCAGAAATAGACACATTATTCGAAACTCTGATGAAAATTGACCTCTTTTCCATTCCACTTCCTCTTGCCTGGGGCATTCATAAATTAGTGGATACATTTTCATTTTCAAAAATGATTATTGGAGACAATACTGTTTCTATTGACAGACTTGTGCTTGTGACAAAACAAACAATAAAAGTCCAAGTTAAACATATGTGGGTAGATCTCAATGAGCCAGTGAAAACTATATCAGATTTAATGGACCTTATTTCACAATTGGATAAGAGTAAAATATGTGAAGGAATAAGCAAATCTTGTTCTGTAATTATTGAACGTAAAATGGTCTTATGTAAACCTTGTTCAAGTTACAAATTCTTTTTGAAATCAAATAAAAATAAGGAAAATAAACGAAAGATTCTGAAAAGAAATAAAATGAAAAACTTGGTATATAACAAAAAACAAAACAGGCACTTCAAAAACGTTATACTGAACTTAAAAAAGGAGATAGTTGACGAGCACAGAGTCGAATCGTTTACCAAGGATCTACCAAAACCCCAACAAGAAATGATTGGAGCATGCATTAAAGCTGCCAAAACAAAGGGAACTGGAAACAGATATACTTTAGATTGGATTTATGAGTGTATACTGATGAAAATCAAAAGTACCAAACTCTATAACCACTTGAGAGATAATAATATATTATCACTTCCATCGCCGAGTACACTGTCAAGGTAAGTTTCAATTTTGTAATTGAAAAATTATTTCCATTGAAGCAATAAGAGCATCTATTTGCTTTATTACTTGAAAAAACTATGAGATGGGATCTGTAAAAAGCTCCTATTTTTTATCCTGAAAAATGTTAGTACTCATTTTGGGAAGATTATTTGGTTTGCAAATAGCTTCTAGTGCCCTTTTGGCCCTTAATTCTCGATTTAACATTATATTCATGTAACTGTTTCACTTATTAGTGTATGATTTGTTTCCAACATTTCCAGGGTAATACCATAATACCAGAAATGCTCGAAATACTATAGATAGTGTTTCTGTCAGAAATCAACGAGATCCAATTGCTTGGTAACACCACGAGTCCGCAGGACGAGGGTTCCTCGAAACAATTCGATTAAGTTTTTAAGATTTCTGACAGAATTTTCGATAGTATTTTGAGCACAAGTTGTATTTATTGGGACAATTCCACGACCTATGTATTTAACTGTCATACCAGGAGATGATGTATTCAGATTCGTGGTTGCAATGACAAAGTGGTTTTACCGGTTCGAATGTAAGAAGCAACGTACTATCGAGACACGCCATTCTGATTGGTTCTTGTATCGTAGGAGATGACAGTTTCATATATGTCCTGGAATTGTCACTAATACAACTCAAATACTCAATATCCACTGATAATACCAGAATTATAATTCAAACGATTTGCAATAAGTCAAAGGAGCACTTGATACTGAAAAGAATAACTACTTTCATTCAGCTGTCAATAATTGAAAATTGAATAAAATTATTTAGGTACATCAGAAACATAGATGGTACTTTTGGTTTCAATAAAGAAGTATTTGACATGATCAAGATGAAAACGAAAGAATACAAGGAATGGCAGAGACATGGTTGCCTACTCATTGATGAGTGTAAGATCACAGCCACGAAAAAATTCGATAAGAATATGATGGAATTTATTGGATTTGTCGATCTCGGCAGTTATACACCAAATAAACTGGAAAACACTCTTGGTGACCATGCTCTGGTTGTGATGTTCCAGCCCTTTGCAGGACACGGTTTGCAGGCTCTTGCATGTTTCCTAACCAAAGGAAACATAAACGGAGATATCCAGGCAAAAATTATTCTGGAATGCATAATATTGTGTGAGAATTCAGGCTTGCGCATTGATGTTGTCACTAGTGATGGGGCGACATGGAATCGAACAATGTGGAGACATCTCGGGGTTCAAAATACATTAGAACCATGGAGTGAACATCCAGTAGATCCGAGCCGTAAATTGAGAATGTGTTCGGATTTCCCCCACCTCATTAAATGTCTTCGGAATAATCTGGAAAACAAAAAAACATTTCAAGTATGTCATACCAAATAGTATATTGTTTTATTAGGATCAAATGTGGCACTTTGTTTGACAAGCGAATTTTGCGTTTGCGAGGCGAAGCAACCGCGAAGCCGAGCACGCAAATTTTGCGAGTCAAAGAGATTCTTTTTTGATCCGAATAAAACATGATATTTTTTCTGCAGTCGAAATAATTGATATCAAGTTAATAAAATATGAGTGAAGTTGCCAGTATTTTGACTCATTTGAGCATGTCAGTGTCGAAAGCAGCTGTCATATCAGCTGTCATCCGACACATTATTAGTTCCTAGGAGTTAAACTTCACTTTAGCTGCTAGACACTGAAAGCGTTGCCTAGCAACATACATACTGATCATTTTGTTGTGTCAGTAAGAGAAACATCAAGTTAAAGAGCTGATTATGGTACCAAAATTGACGACTTTTGAGTCGATTGCAGAAAAAATAAATATTTCATTATGTATCCATTTTATGATGAATTATAGGTTCCAGAAGGTACAGTTCAATATTCACATTTTGAATTCTTACAAAAATATGAATCTTCAAAAGAATTCAGGATTGGATACAAACTTACACCCAGCCACATTCATCCGAAGTGTGGTGAAAAAATGTGCACCCGACTTGCATTCCAGGTATTTCAACCTGAAAACAAAATATGTATAAAAATCGTAAATCCACTTTTTCATCGTATTATATTAAACTCTAATATTGAATTTTACAAAATTCAATTTCCGACTATAAATCGAATTATATTCAAGTATATTTCAGAATAGTGAATTTGATTACTATCAGCATCACATATTTTTAAGACTTGTCCATTGAATTTCAGAACTGGTCAAGTATTTAGTATTCAGTCAGTTATAATCAAATAAGGCGTTTTCGGAAACTTACTCGGGTTGGTCGGATCCCTAACCTGAACGTTCGGTTACCTAAACCGAGTCTCCTACCTCTGTTCGGAAACTTGAATGTTGCTAACTCGATCAATAATTCGGGTTGATTTTTCGTGACCCTACTCAAAAGCAGGGTCACCAGAGTCGCAGAGGACACCGCATGCGCATTACCAGTTTTTACGAAATTTAAGTCAATCGAAAACGCGGGAGTTTACCACTCGACCAGACTCGACGACAACAACAATAATAATAATCATTTTGCATGATTATTTTTGAAATTTTCTCTCTTATAAATATAGAAACGAGGAGAAAATCCCAAATAATCGTGCAAAATAAATGTACCACTTCCTTGATTAACCTTTACAGACAGTATTTAATAATAATATTTTGCATGTTGGGAAAAATTTTGATTAGTGATATGAAATAAAAAATATCTTGTGAATCTTCATGATCTGATTTAGTAATGCATAAAGAAGAAAATCCAGGTAGGTGTGAAGTTTGTGGTTTTATTAGCCAATATTTTATTATTCTGTGTTACTAACCTGACACGTTCGTAAACGTTGAACACGAGTAGGTGATCCGAGTTGTTTGTCACCTGACCTCTCTCGATCGAGTTAACAACCCAGAGTAAGTTTCCGAAAACGCCTATATAGGTATAATAACTAGTTAAAAAAATCCAACTGAGATTTTCTGAAATTGAAATAACAAAAAAAACAGATTACATTTTCACAATATTTGCTAATTGGAAGTGCAATCAACTACTTATAAAAAGTTCTTAATGAGTATGAAGTACATGAACATAATGTACTCATTGAATATTCTATGGACCTTGATAAGGTCATTCACAACGAAAATAATTTTGTGTTGCAAACGCATTGATATCATGTAAATGCACTACTTAGGTTACTCTGGATCGGTTTCGTTCACAACCTTGGTGTAAGTAAGCCAAGTTTCTAACAAATAAACGAAACCAACTATGTCTGTTTCATGTTTGAATTTAATCGAACAATAACGTTTTTGCTGAAGATAAGACTGTATGGTCTCGAAACATGTACGATGATCTGATTTGATGATTTGATCACTATTAATATTGTGGAGATGACTTTGTGTTTTGATCCTTGGTGAATACCTATATCTGAACCAAGATCTGACCTTTCAAGAGTTAGATGATTAAATGGATTTATGTATATTTGTATTGTTCACAGATCTTCATAGTTTTTCCATAGCTTTTTAGTAAAACCACGGCATTAGCCCTAGAAAGTCATAAAGAGAAAATCCCACTATTTGCCCACACAGATGCAACAATCGCATTTTGTAAAAGGATTGACCGCTTAGTAGATCTGATGAATTCATCATCTTCACTAACGGGTTTGAGGTATCAATCAGATGAATACAAAGTGAGTAATTTGCAGTAAAATGATTAATGCAGAAAGTTCAGAGGAATCAAAAAGTATATTGAAAAATATTTTTCTAATTTTCAAATTTTTCCAAATTGACGGAAGTTTTGAAACGTCTTATTTTACCTAACTAATTGTGTAAAGTGAAATATCACATAACTGGTGATGAAATATTCATTACAACACCATTTACGTGATAAAAATATGGATGAACGAATAAAATAGTGCATTTTGTGCTGCTTCCTCAATATTACTTGGGAAATCTGAACTTCAATCAGTCATTTTCCACTAATGAAAGTATCAAACGAGTCTATTTCGTGAATTTTGTCGCTGATAATTCACCATATTATTGTTTGACGGATACTTCAAAGTGAAGGGCGAAATCAACTTGCCTACTAAATTTTGTACATAATCAGGAGAACTCATATAGAAGTAGTCATTATCTTTGTTCAAGCAATATTTTACATCAGAATTAGGAAAAATATTGTACGTAACATGTTAGGAAACTCATTTTGTGTAACTCTGTTTAGCGGATCTCGCTTTGCTAGTCTCGCAAAACCCCATCCTCGCCCAAAATAACGAGTTTCCTAACTGTTTACGTAAATAATCATTATGTAACCAGTTAGGAAACGTGTAATCTTGTGTAACAATGGAATTTTGACGAGCGAAGTGAGATCCCGAAAAACACAGAGTTACACAAAATGCGTTTCCTAACAAATTATATATGAACAATATTTTTTTCAATTCTGACGAAAATGATTGTGCTTGAATATAAATAATGACCAGTTCCAAATGGGTTCTACCGATTAGGTACATTATTTTAGTAGGCAAGTTGACTTCGCCCGTCACTTGGAGGTATCCGCCAAACAATAATTTGGTCATAAATCTGCGACAAAATTGATGAAAAAGACTCTTTCGATATCTCCATTAGTGGAAAATGCTTATTCAATTTCAGATTTCCCAAATGATATCCAAAATGTCCATTAATCCTTTTATCATGCAACTGATGTTATGAATATTTCATCATGTTATGTAATATTTCCCTTCATACAACTAGTTGAGTAAAGTGAGACATTTGAAAACTATCTACTAGATACGAGATTTACATTCCATGGTCAGAATAATTTGATAAAGAGAAAAATGGATGATTCTGCCCTTCATAAATAACACTGATATTGATAAAATTATGTTGACTATAAACTGATATTCTTTTATATGTTTTCGTGTTCCCCAAAAATTCTGTAGAACAGGACTTTTCAACAGGAGATCTTATCTGTGATATTATATGAATTTTATGATTTCCAAACAGTGTAATTCAATTTCACTCGAACATCAATGCCATTTGATAGAAATAAAAAAAGTGTCTGAATATCTATTCAATAGTTATACTGGAAACGTGAAACTCACCAAATATTTTTCTAGGAACTTGAAGATTTTCTGAGTTATTTAGATTTGTGGGAGCAGTGTAGTCCCCCGGAAAACTTTCTCTCGAAATCTACATTTGATGGACTAAGAGCCACCATATCTTGCACACTTGACTTGATTGAGTATCTATCTGGTTTGGGATTTTATTATTTGATGACTACCAGAATAAACCAGGACCATTTGGAAGTAATGTGAAAAACCTTGAAAAAAAAAAACAAAATAACAATGAACACATATTTCAATTTCAGCATTTCTTTGGTATGATGAGGGCTGCAGGGGGTAGCAACTCTCATCCAGAGTCTATACAAGTTGGCCAAATTTTCAGGCTCATGTCTCTCCACTCTCTGATAAAGCCACCTCGTGGAAGCAATATCAGTGGTGGAGATATGATGAAGACACTGCTCAGAGTGGGAGAACTCAAACCGGAGAAAAAAAAAATCGTGTTTGATATAGAAATCAAGGAGGGTCAAGGCATGCAGCAAATTGTAGAGGAATTTGGGGAAGTGCAAGAGGCATTTGCATACTTTTGTGGCTATGTCACAAGGAAAATGAATATCACCACTGACTGCAAGAACTGCAAGAAAACTATCATCGGCGAGGGTGATGAACAATTCAACACATACATAAAGAAAAAAAGTAGAGGATTTTTAACTTACCCGTCGCTCATAGTGACCCGATTTCTGGGTGAAGTAGAAAAAAACATTTCTGAAGTATTTGAAAAAGAACTCACACGAAATGCTCTGTCAGAAATTCTGGAAAAATTGTCGAACTTTTCTCCTTCCCACTTCTTAGGGTGTGAGGAACATAAGCATGAGTTTTCTCAAAATGCACTGAGAACATATATTCTATCACGACTCAGTATATGTTGTGCAAAAGAACAAAAAAAGAGGAGAATCGACAATAAATCGAGGCATTTGGCAAAGATGGCAAAATTACAGTGACACTATTAAAAAATATTTCTTCAATTTTTCGAACATTTGTATCTCAGATGAGTAGAGTTTCTCCAATTATTGTCAGCAAGAGCGAGACAGTAGTGTTTGAACACATCAGGGCTCATCACTCGCTCTTGGTCTGCAGACAATTGGGACAACTCAACGCGAAGCAGACCGAGAGCAGCTGATGAGGCTTGGTGGGCTGAAACAGTACCTTCTAGCTCTTGCTGAGAATTTGGGCGACTCTATTCATCTTAGATCTGTTATGAGATCTGGTTCTCTCAATCGGGCATTTGAACTCATGTATAATTCAAGTATTGCCACCTGATATCAAAGTGGATAACTTGTAGTAGATATAATTCAATGTTCGTCGTGACATATAGCCAGGAAAGTATTTGTTTTCTGTAGAATATACCAGGAAAGAATACATATTTTCATCAGAGAATGCGAATTTTCAACGGGGATCAAATTCGAACGATGGAAATCTGTTTTTACATACCTCTAATCACAGATCATGATTGGGTTTTCTCATTTCATATTTTCTTCCCATGACATGTAGGATGGATATCAATTCATCATATACTATTGCAAGACATTGTTCAAAATAATGGTAATAGGTAGGTATCATGAAACATGCACAACAAAAAATCATGATAAAATTTTTGAGTAATTATTCAAAATATAATAGAAATGCAATAGAATAATAAATTTTACGATTGTAAGGTGGAGCTACGCGAAGCCGGGCACGCAAATTGTACGGGTCAAACAGAGTCACTTTTGATGCAATTTTTTCTGCAATCAAATTGAATGATATTTAATTAATGAAATATGACTAAAGTTACCACTATTTGACACACTTGAGCATGTCAGTATCGAAGCAGCTATCATATCAGCTGTCATCAGACACACTTTTAGTTCCTAGGAGTTAAACTTCAATTTGATCGCCAGCATTCAGTCACTGCTGGCATCTTTTCCAGAACTCCTTCATCTATAGAACGGCTAAGCTCTGGAATTCATTGCCCGAGGAAGTATTTCCAAGAACTTATAATCTCCAAAAGTTAAAAAAAAATGCCAATACCTACTTCCTTTCCCTATCCTCCCTAGGAACGCACGATGTTCTCCGAACATTATAGGAATTTCCTTTCGTGCGCACCAAACGAAAAAAAAAAAACTCACTACATGATATCGTTCGAAAATGAAATATCTCCCAAGGCATTCAATTGAAAATTTCAAGTTGCATATCAGGAAGATGAAATGCAAAACACAAGATATACGAAAATACAGGGAGAAAACTTATACACATCATATTACTGTTATGCCACCATTTATCATCAATATTATTTCTTCATTTATTTTTGAAATCCACTCTTTGTTTTTTATCTATTATTAAAAAAGAAGTAAATTATTTTTATACAACTTATGTAAGAATTTATTTCATAAAAAATATACCTTTTTTAATTGAGATGCATTTTTTTGTCAATCAGCCTGTATAAAATATCTGTTTCAGTTTTAATATTTACCTAACGTTTATTGATAATATGTATAATCAACTGTTACTGAATGTATACCATGTATACATTATATCCAAGATAAGGAGAGTGAGGTTATTTTGGAAAATACGAGAGATACAGATTTAGTTAAATGAGAAAAAAAGTTGCAAAAATGAATGGCCAATAGAATGACTTTGAAACATTTTTGAAATCATCTTTCTGTTTCTAGTGTTCCTAATGCCTCATTAAAGAGCTGAAGGAACATTATAGCAACTTTTGATGTCAATTAATTTGACAGCGATTTTCTGATTTCATTTCAAGTCACCATCATCAACTTGACTTTTCAAATTCATTCCTGATACCTCCATACCAGATTCGAATCATCCTTACCACTCTGAATTCGAAGAGATGCAACATATTGTGGTTTTGATGCGTTTTGAGCATATTTTAGCCATCATCAAATAAATTTTGGAGTATGGACCTGAATTTTTCATGAAAATTCTGGTTTATCAATCAAATTGAAAATTCAACAATGCTACATATAAATCAATATGTGATTCAAAATACATGAATAATAATAATCAACTATTTGATAACATATAACAAACAACAATCAAGAAATTAATAAATGCTCAGTTTTAAAACTCCTAATAGCTCAAAAACCAAGTCATTACAGATTTTTCAAAGTAATTTTTGTGTTCCCTCAATTTTGTAACTTTTAAGCAAATATGTACATATTGTATAACACAGTGGATAAATATTTTGCTGGTATGCAATACTCTACTCCACTATATTAGTGATCCAATTTTATAAATATTGCTATCCAGCTGATCATCTAAAAATCTAAATCTATTTGGGAGAATTGATTTCGATTTCACTATGATAACTCACTGAAAGTTCCTGTGTTACCAGTTAATGATTGAAAATAAAATGGTAGCTATTTAACTGCATTCCTCAATCCACCTTGTGAATTCTCATAGAAGACTTTGTCCAGAGAGTGGGTGTTCAATAGAGAAATTGAAGAAAGCATAACTATGTTCATGTTGAAACTCCTCTGATTGATATAAATGAAATGTACTAACCTGCACCAATTTTGTTTCCTTCTTTTCCAACTGGAAGATACACTATGCATTTTTGCAATTTCTACAACCCCTTTTTTATGGTCCATAATTGATTATTTTGAGAAACAAGTTCTTGATGGACACATCTAGATTCTTATGGAAGTATTTTTCAGTTACTGAATTTTGGTGTGTAACAAAATTTTAAATTTGCAGCCAAGTAAAATCTTGAAAAAAAATATATGCTCTTCCAGATATTTCAATCAGGAACCTTATTCAGTTACCGAATTTTGGTGTATAACAAAATTTTAAATTTGCAGCCAAGTAAAATCTTGAAAAAAAATATATGATCTTCCAGATATCTCAATCAGGAACCTTATTCAGTTACTGAATTTTGGTGTATAACAAAATTTTAAATTTGCAGCCAAGTAAAATCTTGAAAAAAATATATGCTCTTCCAGATATTTCAATCAGGAACCTTATTATTATTCTTTTTTTTTTGAGAAATCAATGTTGACCATGAAAGGTGTGAGCATAGAATACTTGTATTTATAGCAACAGCACATAGTATATCCTCCAAGCTAAATAGGTTTCACATCCAGTCAACTTCACAGATACTTCTGGGTTTTTGCATATGTATACCCTAGTCAAATCCATTCATTTTTCCACAAAATTTACACATGGAATGCAGGATGCTGTTCAGGATTTCTGTGAATATTATTCTTGTTAGCACAGTGTCTATATTGCATTGAACTTTCTATGATCTAGCTACTGGACTGACCACTTTTTCAAAATTTTGAAAGGGAAGATACTTGGCATTTATTTATATGAAATACATCAAAACATTTGTTTGTTTAGTGGTGAAATGGTGTAGTGTGCTTCAAATGTGCTTTCTTCATCGAAGGCAATGCAAAAATAGTATTTCAATTATGGTAAGTACATAGTTTTAATTACGAAGAGTAAAATGCGAGGTAAAATGGCTACTTTTTGAAAATAAAATCAAGCCTTATTCTAGAATACTTTCTAATTCGAAACCCAATAGGACAGTAGCAAATTCACAATGATAGTTGATCTGTTTGAATGTATCAACTCATATACAGTAGCTTATGTGGTATTGAAGAATCAAGTGTCAAGAATATTCTTCATGCTGCAAGTCATATTAGCTTATAGGAGCTCTGTTGATAAGCCACCTTCAGATCATAAAAATTACATTTGGAGATTGATTATTGTTTTCATTATTAGGAAGTAGTTGGAATGAAAAACACAGGAGTTGGATGTTATGTATGATTTCAGGTAGCAATGTAATGAGGTGCTCCTGCTTTCCCAAAATCGAATCATTGACTTGATGACATGATAATCATCAAGTGGAAATTCTGTATCAACTGAAAATTCTAATAATATTCTCTAACTATTCAATACACTAAAGGATTATCCCTATTTTCAAGTAAACAAGTGTCCTGATCAAAAAAACATTGAATACTCACATTGCTGTGCTCATATTGTCCACAATTAGAAATATGTTTTCCACATATATCCATAAGTCTGAAGAAAGGAGAGTTCACGTTCAGTACTTTGTAATTTTCAGCGGGATTGTACATCTAATATCCTTGATGGAACCATCTATACAATGTTCTCTTCAATACAGTTGTACTTTTCACCTCCATAGCTGATAAAATCAGCATACCTATATGAAGCATATATGCTTGTTGGAATAGCATTAAAATTGAGAAATCTTTGTTGTACAACCACCTTCAACTCCTTGACCCTCTGTTTGCTCAGCTTTGGCTGCTTTTCCCTCCTTTTAGTCCTTTATTTCGTTTTCGATATTTCCATCTCAGATTTCCACTTTGACTTAACCACAATCTCTTCTGTTTTTTTACTCCACAACGTCGTCGCTTTTCATAGACTTTAGTTTACAGGAAAACTTCAACATATTTTTCTGAAATACTTACATTTCTGTGGGTTTTGGGTTTGTTCATCAACAACACTTCACTAATACAAAATAAATAAATAGGTTCAGGTTCAGGAGACGCCATTTAAAAGTTGAAATTTGACATAAAAACTGACGGGACATCTATCGGATTTTCTGAGAGTAATCACCTATGTTAATGAAAATCATGGATATCAAGTTGGCTTCTTGCCATTTCCATCGATTAATTTGACCCAGGCCGTCTACTACTGAACTGGCCACACCATAGTTACTTCCATCAATCCTGGATTGGACGAGGTGGTCCTCATCACTGGCCCTCGAGATCACTCGATTTAAATCCCGTGAATTATCACCTGTGGGGTTATCTTAAATCCAAAGTGTATTCTTCCGAAATCATTACCAGAGAGGAGCTCATCTAGTGGATAAAAGAAACATGTCAAGAAATTGATAACAACCGAGAAGTTATTCAAAGATCGGTTAGGAATATTCTGAGGAGAACAAGGAAATGTATAAATCAAAATGGAGGCCACTTCGAGAATTTGGCATGATTTGCATGTTTCATGTTGACTGTGTATATTTTTGGGTTCATCGTTGTGATATTTCAGGAAATGAAGTTGTTTCAACAGTGTTATCATCATCTCGATGATAAAAGTGAGGATGATAAATGATTTCCGAATTCATATAAAACAATTTAAAATTTCGATTTTATACATATAATGTCTTTTTTGAATCAAAAGTTATTCAAAAAGTAACAAGTCACCAATTCATTATTACTTTTCAATATTGAGCAAATTTCCAAAAAAAATTTTCAAAATATTTTTCAAAAAATAAAAAAAAAATAAAAAAATTTCGAATTTTCAATTTCAATTTTTTTCGAATAGCATTAAGCAGATAACTTACTCACAGGTATGCACTGATGATGACTTGAAACGGTCGAAAGCGCTTTGCTACAAATATTGAATATAGTTATTTGTTTAACTAGGCAGCAAAGTAGTAGATTGACTGCCGAGTTGAACTTATAATTTTTTCTCAGATTGTTCACAATGATATAAGAGGATGTTGTATTTGCAAATTATTACAATTCCCACAATCTCTTCAGTTTTCCTGTAATGTTCAAATAGAATAAAATTTGATAGAAATCGCAGTTGTTGGAATGGTTGGTTGCTATGGAAATGTCCATAAACTGTGCGAAAAAATATCGGTATATTCAAATTATCATATAATGGACAGTGACAGCGACCTGGAAGTACATCCTTCAGAAATAAGAGAGGTGGCAAACAATATAGAGTTGAATTTGTTGCCGGAGAAGTATCGGATGAATTATGAAGGAAATTATAAACTATTCATGCATCATCAATTTTGCTGACACATATCAATCAGCAAAGTAACCACTTTGCTGCCTAGGCAGCAAAGTACCCGCTTTGCTGCCTAGGCAGGAAAAGTAATACTTTGCTGATTGATACGTGTCAGCAAGATTAATATCTGATGCCAATCGGTGAAGAAAGTATTCTGCACGAAATACAAATCCTCCCTTCTTTGGTATATATTCACGTGCACACAGCCCATCACGCTCACAAAGAATAAAGGCTCCCATGGAAGTGCCAAAAGTTTGTTCATCAAATTTGTTGTCAAAAGAGAAATAAGTGCTTTCAACCAAAATTGTGTTTAATTCCAAGAATGATTGTTTGTGGAAAAAAAAAAGAAGAAGAAATTAAAGCTATGTCCATGAGTATAATAACCACTAAGGTTGAGAATTTGTTGAGAAACGTCGACGTTAACATTGAGAAACTGTAAATTCAGACAATGGTGGAACTATCTTGGTTATGTAATGGTATATTGCGCGTTATCAATTGAAAGTGGGTAAGGATAAAAATGTCACTCAAATGATTGATATCTGTACGTTTCTTTATACCATAAGCGACCTGAGATATGTGGATCATTTCCATGAAGTTCAGTTTTGTTTGATTCAGTTGCTAGAATCCTCAAAGCAACATAATCCATTATGTGATCCAAATTCTGCCAACGCATATCTTCCAGGATGAGGTCTACTATCACTTTTGTGGAGATCCTATCTGCTAAGGACCTTTTCGATTGACCTATATATATTGTTTGTCACAATCCTGACATGGCATTGGGTAGACTAGATTCGTTTGTGAGAGTGTGGAAACACTGTCTTTCAGTTTTGTGTGAATGGTTCTGATAGTTACGATGGTCTTGTTTGCTATTTTGATATTAGGTAAGTTGATGAAGATTCTAGTTAGTTTGGGTGTGATTTCCTTCATATATGGTAGAGAGGCATAGAAACAATCAATTGGAGGGGCATCAGCCACCACGACATCATTTTACAACAAGTAAAATCGACACTAACTTTCCTTCAACTTGACCATAACTCAACTTACTTTTACAATACTCTAACATTAACCTACCATTAGGTCAACAATTATACAACAATGAATCTACATAAATATGAGCAGTCACAAGCTTACCCGATAGATGACTCAAGCGCTGTTGTAGACAGCAACGAGGATATGTTTCGCGATATATATATATATATATTTATATTTATTAATTTATCATGAATGAAAAAGAAACATGAACCTGATCAAGATGCGAAATAATAAACATCATAAACTAATGAGAATGAATGTATTTGATTGGACGTATAATAAATACCTAAAGTCATTCATTTACCAAGTAAGTACATTATATACCTTCCTTATCCTTGTGTGGTGAGCGTGAGTTTTCCTAATATTACAATACACATGAGTTTTTTTGATATAACAACACACGTGAGAATCACTTTCAAACTTTTGCATCACTATGATGACATGAGCTACTTTCTAAATAACAAAATGGTGTGTTTTATGCTGTTTTTATAGGTGATCGTAGGAAAACAAGTTCACAATGTTGGAGAACGAAATATGCAGCTCAATTAATCAATTATAATAAATGATAATAAATAGATCGAGGATTATCCCACAACAATAAAGAACATGCAGCAACAGATGGAGAATATATTTCTTATGAAGAGTTTCCAATATATTTGTTATGATTCCAAGTTGACTATCGATATTTCCAATTCATGTCTGTATTTGTTGATGAAGTTATTGGAATTCTGATTGACTATAGAAACTATCTCAACTACTTGCTGTCGTATGTTGCGGTATCAATTGATTCACAATATTTCATATTCCGACGATAGTGCTTCATGAAATCATCGTCTTCGAGTTCTTCTGATATCTGAGGAATATTTCTGTATGCTCTGCCATTCAATGTCCGACGATATTCAACATTCAGAACCAAAACCACAAGATTCAACGGTTAACGAACGACGAAATGAGTTCATTGCACTTCCACACTTTACACTTTCTATATCACACTGCACTTTCATGAGGGTTCTCGAACATGTCTCATTCTATATTTTCATTCTTCCACCTTCTCTAGGTCCTATGAGTTGAAGTTCAACTTCAGCACCTAAGAATTGGAAGTGTTGCCTAGCAACATACCTATTTTTGTCTGAGTAACAAGAACGTTAACTCTAAGATAAAATTCTCGAATTGAAATGTACGACTTTTTAATCGAATGCAGAAAAACAATATTACCCATCGTGCTCAAAAGCCAGAACGAATCAGGAATTGAATCTGACTGCTTGCAGATGGAACACAATATTTCACTCGACTCAAGAGCTCCACAGGGCTTACCATAAGAATCTTCGTGAAATACATACGGACTTGTGGTTTCCGTGAGATACCTTCGGCTTGAATAAGGGCGCTGCTATGTCCTTTGGCAATTTAGTATTAGCCAGAGAGTGTCTTTCCTATATATCAGCAGCTATACAGATGAATTGAAATTGATGATAAATTTCATTACATTCGTAATCTGAGGATTTGAATGAGGAAGATACAAATAATCTTGTTTGTATGCTGTTTCCTGCTTAGAGCTATGATAATGATGATTGTCTGGTATTGAACGGTTACTACGATGTAACAATCATCCATAGAGACCATGAAAAAATCGAATATAACTCAATCATAGACTACAAGCCCATGCTAGTTATAGAAGGGGTCACGTGACCCAGCATGAATTATATTCAGAATTATAGTAACATACTATAGAACTCCTTCAAACACTGTGCCGTCACTTGATAATGGTGCATGTGAGTACAGAGTTGAATGGCATTTCAAAAGTTGATGAGATCATTGACAAATATTTAAGCAGGACATAATGGCGTACAAAAATATCGGTACTGAGAGCCAGTATCTTTCCAAAATTTCCAAATTTAGCCCACATTATAGATCATTCGATACAGTACGGCGTTAAAAAATTCTGATTTCTATAACGACGTACATTGATTCTCCTGCAACGCCGTACAAATTTGCCGGTACAGGGTTGAGAAGCACCTCAAACAAACTCCTTTCCAGGTGGTATCGTTTAAGGTCATTGAAAAATGTACGGCATCAATTTCATCAAACAATTCAATACAAAAATGGTCTTCAGAAATCATGCCGTCTGAAAATTATGGTATAACATTAATGGAAAGTTACCTGCATTTGGGTGAATTGAATTTTATATTCATCATAAAACGAAAATGAATTTCTGTACTGCAATCAGTTCCTGGGTGTGTATTTAGATCTTTGCTGGATATAATAAGACTGAATATAATCAGTCTACTTGAAAGCCGCTAATAATCAATGGAAAATGTGAGTGAAAATCAAAATAAGAAAACCGAAATCCATAATATTCTGTTATCGCATTGAGATTTATAAGAGGAGTGAATTGCAGAACATAATTGCTAACTCTTATTCTTCAAGTATCTCGAAATGAAGAGGAAAATATGCGGTTCATTTCTGATTCGAGAATTGCTCACAGCTGATAAGATCGAGCATTATATTCTTACTGAATTTCAAAGTCTTTGTATATTGGATATGGAGTTCAGTGTGTACCTTAATAGAATTCGAAAATCGACTCATAATTTTTGGACCTTAGTAGACATGTTTTGATTTTCATGGAAGTAATTGATGTCAATACAATACACTTGACCTGATCCAGCCTTAGATCATTACTTCACAGTACAAGGTGATGTAATCGAGGTCCTCCTAGAGATTTGAGCAATATCACTTCAGAGTTCCATGATCTCTTCGTCGAATGCTTCAGTAAGGTCGGTATGATTCACGTCTACTCATTTTCCAAAATATATTGAGACCACTAGATCATTAGGTCCATACTGAAAACTATCAGGTTTGTTACTTTTGATTTTTGACTCTGATCTACAACGCGTCTGATCGGCTATCCTGAAGAACATTTTTGTCTAATTTACAGTTGCAACAGTGAATTAGCACTGATTTACAGTTGCAACTGTGAGTTTACAGTTGCAACTGTGAATCAGGAGATGATAAAAAGAATACTTCTGCCTGATTTACAGTTGCAACTGTGATTCAAGCAGAGAAAATGTTTTTCAAAACACCTTATAATTTACAGATGCAACTGTAAATTAGGAGAGATTGAAAAAAAAAGTTTCTACTGCGTTATTTCCAGATGCAACTGTGAATAAGAACAAGAAAACTTTATTCTTCAAAACACCTCCTTATGTGCTGTAATACTGAAGAAATAAACTTTTTTTTCAGAACACTTCCCGATTTGAAGTTATGCGACTCTAAACTATAGGTGATGAGTATTTAACCTTCCTAAAATGACGACTCCAGTACGAATCGAGTATTGCCGATGTGCAGAATTGATTCGTTTTCGAACTTCATAGCGTAGTGCGGAGTCGTACTCCGCAGCGACACTAGACGTCTCATTTATATTGCATATTGCAGTCACAATCTGCAGCTATTGTGGGCAATCTGGGCAAAAATTTTGTCTCATTTGATGAATGATATTCCATGAAATACCGTTTCGTAAACACACATGATCGATGCCACTGAGATAAAAAAATTGAGACACCCAATTTCATTGTAGTACATGTGAAAAATTCATGTGCACTCTTTAGTCATTTGCAGAGATTGCCGATGAGTCATTGGTGATTTGAGATTGAAACATTCCCAGTTTGTCCTCAAATTATAGTGTTTTCGTTCGAATTCCAGTTATCAAATCTTCGATAGTTATCTTATGGTAATTTTGGGTTCTGCTATTGAATAAAAATATTTCAATTGCAATTTTGACATTTCACTTCGTAGAGATATTCATGTCCAAAGGCATACTGATGAAATATTTGAAAATATTCGAGTCATCATGTTCAAACCACTCGAATTTTCCATTGCGGAGTCAGACTCCGCAGCGACAGACTATGTTCTTCTGACGGCGCGACTACTGGAAGGTTAATACAACGGTTTTTTTTGCCTGATTTGCAGTTGCAACTGTAAACTAGGCGAATACTGAAACTGGAATAATAAATTATGCTGTTCTGCCAATTTCAGCCTACGAATATAGTTACATACATCGATATGAAGCATATGCATTTTCTGATCAGCTAGTTGTATTGTGAACAAAACCTATTTTGCAGGTCTCCTGGATAAGACACAGAGACTTACACCTCCTGACCGTAGGTAGATTCACCTACACCTCCGACCAGAGATTCATCAGCATCCACAACCCTATGACTGAAGACTGGACCCTTCAAGTTCGGTATCCTCAGAGACGGGATAGCGGGGTCTACGAGTGTCAAGTGGGCACCACGCCGCCTATCGGAACCACAATGTTTTTATCAGTCGTGGGTGAGTGAACGGTTCATAGTAGGGGAGCTCATGCAGGGATTTTGGAATTGAGTCGAGCACTGGAAAACATAGTCGGCCAAACTTTCAGTAAAATAGGCGCCAGTAACCACATTCATCTAATGATACCACAACAACATTATATGATACTATACTATATCGAGTATTACCACTACACAATAGTATGACACTCATAGTTTAGTATGATACAATTTGTAGTGGTATTTTTCGATGAATGTAGTGACTGGCCGTTACCACCGATACAACAAGGCCTGCATGCTCCGTGGGTGACGTCACTTAGTGGGGCCTAACCAGCGGCTCGAAACGACAAGCGCTTTTAGCGCTATAAGGCGACCGCGTATTTCGATTTTAGTTTTAGATCATCATTGAGCCGATTTTGCTGTTTTTTGAAGGGCTTTCGGTTGAACAAGGATGCCAGTCGTCAACTGAGCCCTTCTTCGCACCCCATTCGATTTTATTATGGAAAAACGAAGTTTTAAAGCAAAAACCAGGATGAAACACAAATATCCACCTACCCTACAGCAACCCATTCGAATTAAATATATTGACAAAAATTGTGATGAAGGTAAACTTCACACCTACTCAAACAGGGCCCACAGAACATAAACTCATCGTGAGATTGATCGAAAGAAAATTGTGGAAAATGTATTTTATTTTGATGGACATGCCGTTTGTTACAATTACCTATATTTATCTTGGAGAATTCCTATTACCTGAAAAAATAACCAGTGAGTGTTTTCAGTTTTCTGTTGTTGGATTTTTCACCCAAGTGGATCGTTACACTTAAAACCGTAATTTTTAAGGGTAAAACTGCATTTATCATGCGATGTTTTTTTTTTTTGAAAATTTTATTCGGTACTTACGTATTTTTGTCTGATAAACCGAATTTTATAATGGAAATATGAACAAACCACTTTTTATTGAGATATTCCAAGAAAAAGTTCGAAATTTCGCCTTCTTTCTCCCTTCGTGTTGGGGGCATTTGAAGCTACTTGCTTTTATTTTGTCATTGGACACTTTATATACTCATGATGTACTTCGATGGCACATTTTTATATAGAAAATTCAACAGGAAATATGATTTTTATGGCGAGTTTTTCATATTAAGTGAACAAGCATTTCAGATGACGACCATTTAATCAATAGTCAATCAAAATACGAGATGTCAAATTTCAATAGATTGCTTTCGAATGACATTACACACGCCATTATTTTGAAAGATATTCTTCCTTCTTCTCACTAAATATGGATAAATCTCAAGAAAATCATATTTATAGTTGAATTATATATAAAGTGTCCAATATGATGAAAAAAGAAGGTGAATTTGTTCTAAATGCCATCCAGAAGACAGGTGATAAAGAAGGTGAAATTTGGAACTTTTTAGTCAAATATCTTCATGATAAACCTTTTTAAGTAGAGTGTTTGTAGTTCATGTTGATATGATAGTTTCAATTTGATCATTGGAGAATTCTGCATTCATTGCCACGAGGCAAATGACCGTTTTCAGAAAGAAATTTGAGAATGAGAATTAAAAATGCCCGTTTATTATGAACATTCAAGAAAATTTCCTCGAATTCAGAGATGATTTTGTCAACTATAATATACGAATACAAAACTAACTGCACAATCAAAGCTTTTCTATTTTTCCTCTACTTATACTTTTTATGGGAGAGTGATTGTCTTCTATTATTAATTCATCATTATAAATTAAGCTCTGTTCACTACTGAACTCAGATGGAGTAAAATCCTAGCGGTGAATTGCATATACCCATATTTTCGATAGCTCCTCGTCCAACGGGAAACTAAAAGCATAAACTTTTGAATCACCCACATAATTCCCCCGATAAAAGGAAACACAACACTTGAAAGGCATTGTTATTTCGCCGATCACAACACAAAATATTTCACAAAACAGTAATTTTCCCGCCAATTATTTTGATGAATAAACAACAAAAGAATTCGGGACCGTTTCAAAAACATACGTGAATCACCGATGAATTTACACGAACTGACGCGCTAGTCGACAAGCGATAAAATAAAACACTGGCCTCTGTTGGTGACGTCACGAGCTGTTTACGTCAGAGTCTGCTGGCCTTGTTGTATCGGTGGTAACGGACTGGCGTCTATTTTACTAAACGTTTGGTATTCACTACCAACTATTTATCTGAGTGAGTGCATAAAAATGACATAAGGGGGGTAACCTTGCACCTTGTGAAGTATTTCCACTACACCTGAGCTCATTATATGGGGACGAACATCTATAAGGGCAGCTAATCAGATCAGTATAATAAAATCGATCGTTAGAAGAACACGAGCGCGTCTGATTGTAGCCAGGTGAGTTAATTACATTCAGACGATTGTGTATTTCAATAATCCGACCCTACAATGCGCGGCTCGGTGGTCGAGAGCGTGAATGCGCTGAGTTCGTATGAGGACTCCCACCGAGGCATAGGTTCGAATCCATGGCCATGACAAACATCCATGGCATGTTTGTATACTTACCTAATCCCGCACAAGTTTTGACTTATGGGGCGTTTGGTCTCAGTGCTGGGACCAACGAGTAATTGTAATTGCAAGAAAAAAATGATTGCATATCTGCAACATAATATCTAGTCATTTGCAGTATTCTACTGAATGGAGGCGTATCTGTTCAGTGACGTTGTTAAGGATTATGACACATCACATATACTCATTTGGGATATTTTCGAGTCGTTATCGCTATATGGCTCTCACAATAATGAAATATGCAACGATTCAAACGTGTTTTTTTCATCAATGACTATATTTGTTAACGCTGATAAATATAGGGGATTTCTCGCAGTAACATAATTCATTAGCATGAACTGGTAAGGAATACAGTATGTTATGGGATATATTTTTTGTTACAGTCAACCAAAAAATGTTGAGGTCGCTTTGGGAATAGTATTGCACATAATTATGCAACGACATGCTGGTATTCGAGCCTCATCATTATCATCTCGTAAAGTGTAAGAGATACAGGGTCGGTTGCAACATGGAGAAGTTGCGTAATTCCATACTTCATAGATTTTGTTTTGAAACTTGGAAAATTTCGAATGATTTCGGAGATATACGAAAAAAACCGAAATGAATTTCCGATTCATCTGCAGGAATTATTCAAAATAAATGACACTTCATAATTACTACCTTTTTTCCCGTTCTTCAGATTTGATATCTGAAGTTTCGTCTTCCAGAAACCATCAACTTATGGTTCCTTCAATACGGGCCTGGATATTTTATCTCATTCTTCTACACCATTGGATGTCTTGAGATCTATGAGCCAGCACAAAATCCTATTTCCGAATATTACCCCCACAAGAATTGACAGTTTCCTATTGCATAATATTAATTGTAGATTTTTTAATCATGTTCACCAAGCATGATGTTGCACATATATGCAACGGTTGAATATCTACAAAAAAAAACTAGATCAGAATGAAAATTCCATTATGATAGAATCATCATATAATTATTATTCGATACAATCCATTAAAAGGTATTCTGAAGAATATCAAAGATTCTGATAAAGAATCACGAATAAGCAGAAATGAAACAATTAATATTATGAATCACCTTGGAAGTAATGAGTTAGGTGCATATTCTCAATGGTATCCCATTTTCTGAATTACATTGTTGAAATCTTGGAAAAGGAAAATGAGCCAATATTTTGATTAACAGCATACTTCGTTGAGGACGCTAGGAATCAGTGTCAAAATTCTGGGAAAATGGGATCGCACGGCCCTACTTCCGGTTCTGAAAACATTTTTTCAGTGGAACAAAAATTCTATGCTGTTTCCAAAAGATGAACGGATGTTTCTCTGAAAGAAGATTTCAAATTTTTTTCCTCAATTCCGATTTAAAAAATGCTGGATATTCTTGAAAAAGGCAATGTTAATGATTTCTCTTTGTTCAAAATTCGTGTTTTTTTCATAACTCTACTTTCAGTGAAACATAGTTATCTAAATTTTGAATCACAGCATATCTTCTGTGTTTTTCGAAAGACACTATGAAAAGTGAGATCGGAGAAATCTTGTTCTCATTGCAGAGATGCACGGTGTATCCATAATTAACGTCAAAAAAGTTATTCATGTATGCCAAGTGCGTTATATAGATCCTAACGCCCGGAGGTTAACATCCACCAAAGTACCTTTGATACAAGGAATGAATGCTACCATATTAGACACTACTTTCATCTCAATTGGATTCGTGATTTTGTTGATGAGGAGAAATTATACAAATTCAACGATATTTCGATATTGAGAGTTGGAACTCCTAAGGGGCGAAGAGTTTGTTAGCAACAAACATTTTCGTTCAGATAGAACAAAAACATCATAAGGCCCAACTAACTGTGCAAAAATCCCAGAGCATGAATTAAAATCATCCGTATAACCGAAATGAATAGAATATATTTTGGGTCATGCCAGAACAACGAGGTAGTCAGAGAATTTGAGGTTAATGATCCGACACAATGTCGTAAAAATGTGCTCACAACTAATAGGCCGTTGCAATGCAAATGAAGCAAATGTGTCAACTCCCGCAGTTTAAGTGTCCTCGGTGTGCATGACCAAATCTATTAAAGCGCTTTTTGTGATACCCTTGGGACATTTCATGGAACTATAGGTTGCCAAGTGTATTATGTTCAAGCCTGGATCACGTTTGGATTTTATTTGATGAGTTTCAGCATAGTTTTACACCTACAATTCCGCATATACAGGGTACACAGCTGACATTCTGCATTAAGAAGTATGGATGGGAATAGAGCGTACTGACAGTTTTCAGTTTCCTTCCTGAGTCAGTCTGATTTGAATAGACTGGTCTTTGAAGGTGAAAATTGAAGTAGATTCCTCATTGTTGATAACTTGTCAGCGGTTATTCTGATTAGAACATATTGGTGTTCAGATAAAAACTGGAATATATGGTAGTATGGAATCAACTTGATAGAGGTAATGATACTTCTTCAGGAGTGCCGAAACACACACACCATATCACTGATATTGCACAAACTTTCATTCAGAAGATTCTTGTTTTGATATTATACACACACTGGCACAATTAGGGGAACGGGCAAAATTTACACTAAGTTTGACATCAATTTTCTTTCGAACCGATCGCTTGATTCAAATTTTTTTCTTCACGAAATGTAGCTTCATGCTTCACGAATACATTTGGGAAATAATTACCGTCAAACGATGACTCTTTCCATCATATACAGGGGTGTGAAGAAAGTACGGATTTTTCGGTATTTTTTAGACATCCTGTGGACTGAACCACTGATAATTGAAACGATTTCTCAACACCAAATTGGAGCCCAATCTATTCCGAATATTTTCGTTTTTTATTCATCTTGATATCTCAATTATTCAAGAAAATACAGAGTTTCAAGGAAAGGTGGATATTGGTATCAATTTTACACCTCAAAACTCAAATTGGATCTGAAAATGTGTCGTTTCTTGACTACCCTAACCATGACTAAACCTCTGCCATAGGAGACAGAAGCAGTAAAATCAAATTGTTCATTTTGTTCACCTCGGCGATATAGTCTTTCCCTGCCACCTATTGAATTGGTGCAGATGCGGCTCTCATATGTCAAAAGAACATTGGCCCACTGGTCATTTTCAATTAATGCTACAGCCCTCGTCACATCAGTAGGAGTCAAATCTCTCACGTCTCACGTTGAATTTTCATTAATCAAATTTATGAATTGTGAATCGCTTGACTTTGACAATAATTAATGATATTAACAAAATAGCCAACGTTGATTAACAAAAATAGCATTTCACCAAAAGAACATTGGAGCAACTTTTATCCCCCCTGCATATTCATGAGAGTATTCGTATATGTATCTTCTAACAGTAAACCGATAGGTAAAACTGTGAACAATTCTCATCTTGAAGTAAAAATCCTCACAGAAACAAGTTGAAAAACGACACGATCTCCCCAGTTCGAGTTTCAAGGTGGTAAAATTAATACCAATATCCACCTCTTCTTTGAAACCCTATATTTTCTTGGATAATTGGGATATCAAGATGAATGAAAAACGAAAATTTTCGGGATAGATTTGGCTATAATTTGATGTTGGAAAATCGTTTCAATTATCAGTGGTTCACTCCACAGGATGTCTTAAAGAATACCGAAAAAACCGTACTTTCTTTACACCCCTGTATATGATATAAATACGAATCGTTTGGAGGTGGTTATTTCTCAGATGTATTCGTGAAGAATAAAGCTACAATTCGTGTAAAACAAATTTGAATCGAGTGATCGGTTCGAGAGAAAATTGATGTCAAACTTAGTGTAAATTTTACCCGTTCCCCTAATTGTGCCAGTGTGTGTATTATCAATGTTAGTTAAATCAATACTGTCCATGGGATAGTTTGTGATAGAGATATTTCAATGAACATATTCATCAATTCTCTACAATTGATGACCTTGAAACGAGAAGAAGAATGGACAATTACCAGATATAATATGAGAAGAGGTGAGATTCGCAAGTTACAATTTCAACAAAGAAATTGTTCTATCAACAATGCGTATGATTTGAATTGCTCTGATTTAGTAGAATAGGTTCAAGGTGAATTCATGCAAACCGCTATTTCATTCTTCTGCCCTCATTGAATATCAACTAATCCATTTTCCATTTGTAGAGTCCGATACTTTTATGTACCTGTAGCATTTGAAATTGCTCAATATCCATTCTTGTTGATTATCTGCATTGAAATTTTTTGAGTTCACATTTGGATATTCGAAGTTGCAAAGATGAAATCTCCGTTTTTTCTGTTCCACGAATCACCATTGTGTGGATTTTCATCTACTAGATCGTTACAAGATGAGTCGAACCCACAATGAACATCTAGTCTGATTCTCGTTGGATAATTTCGAAGTTCCTACTTGACCTTTAATCTGAATGAACCAATTTTATCACACACCGTTGCAAATTACACCATGAAAATAGCAACAGTCATAAGTGGTAATGTCTTCTGGAATACTATTGGACGTGATAATGTAACCTGCAGGAGTCATTGAATCCTGGTTTCTAGATCCTAGTCCCTAGAATTGGAGAAATATCTCAATGTTGTTATTTTGTTTTTAGAATGAATAAACGATACGCCAATTCTTTGTATTGCGTGATAGAGCCTATATTGCTTGTTCATTCCAGGGGCTATTTGATGTGACTTCACGATCACAAATGGTATTTTTGGTGTTGACGAATTATTTCCTCCATTTCCTAGATTTTAATTCATGGTAATATTGTTACCGAGACGTCATACTCATTTTGTCACTCATCATCTTTTGTGAATAGGACGATATTATAAGGGTTCATCACTATTTCAACCAAATAAAAAACAAGAACTTTTTTTATTTCTTTTTCTTTGGACATCTACTGTTTGTGGGTAAATCATACACATCAGTGCACTGACAACCAACCGGTGAGGAGTATTTCTTTCTTTATCAGCCTTTTCTGTTTTTCTTCGTGTCTATTAAAGGGTTATATCAGTATAAGAGTTCTTCTTTGACAGAATGTTAAATTTTAGGTTAGCTGCTCATCGACTTCCATGAAGCGGAAAGTTCTCAGGATATAGTCTCTCGACCTTGGTTGCGATTCATATTAGTCACCGGTCAAGGCTACGGGATGCGATGGACAAACTTCTTCGTTTGTCGTGGTTTTCGTCTTTTCGACATGCCTTTACACTAAAGTTGAACTTGGATATGGATGTTTGGACCATTGGAGAGAACCCACTAGTAGACCAGGTTTATTTAGGCTCCATCAATTGTCTATCTATCTTAATTCACTTTTTCGTTATGCTATGTTTTTTTCGAACAACACTTTAGAATTTTCCGCATTATCATCATTACATTTTTCGAAGAATAAAAAGCTTGTGAAGCTCTTCCTTTGTACTATGCGACAGCGGTTTCAGGTTATTCACGGGTTTGGCTCATCAATTTTTGAATATTTTTCTCGTTCTATAGTTGAAATTATGATGATTGCTATATCAGAGTTTTGATTATTTTATTAGGTGGTAATTATCATGGTGTACACTAATAACAATCGATTCATGGTTGGGATATTCCATGAAACATAATCTGAATTTTCTGGTCTTTATATTGTATTTAAAAAAAATCCCCGATGATAGTAATGAATAGGTCAGAAACTTGACACGGTTTTATCTACTTGTTTTGGTAATGCGATTTGCAATCAAATGAGGTATGTTCTTGTTACCATTCCAGGATTTTTTTGGGATTGTAGGTCTCCATCCGTATCTTTCTCAACAGTGATATTTTTGAAAATTGAGTGGCGCCATCTGCACAGTAAAGGAATAAGAAATTTATCCTACTTGTTAGTAAATAGAGTTCATTGAAAAAATTTCATGAACATTGGAATCGTTGATTTGCTCTCAACCATACCATCTGATACTACATAAACTTAAAAGAACATATTCCTGATGAGTTTAGTTGAATATGACGCAGTATATTTCCACAACAAGAATTTATTTCACTTGTTGAGATCAATATTATGATTTCAGGAACATTGAAAACATTGATTCGTTCTCAACCATATGAAATTATTGCAATTATTACAATCATTGTTACGAATCATTTTGTCTATGTTTTCTGGCGTGAAGCTGCCGTTCGCACGTGACTTATATTTTCAAATTTGGTTGTTGAATTGAGTTCTTTATCATCAGAAAAGTTTGCCATACACCACTTTTTCCACCTGTTAACTATACTTTATCATCCGAACATGATTCTCAGCGCACGATGCAAATATTTTTGTTTTCCCCTGTACAGGCTGTCCCATTTTCGATGTCCTTACGGGATATCTCGCTTAATTTTGAAGATAGAAAGTTGCGGTTTTCGCGAACGTTGGCTACTTTTTTGTGAATCTCACGAAACCGTGAACAACATTTCCATAGCCCGCTTCGTTCCTGAGATACAGGGCGAAATTGAAAATATTTCATTTTGGGACCCCCTCTGTTTCTCAGCTATCTTTCAACTTAGAGGAAAAGTAAGAACTGTTTCTTTCACAATTTTTCACGTAGAATCCAGTGGCGTAGTCAGATTTTTTAAATGAGCTGTCATTATTTAGATATAACCCAAAGTTATGTTTTTTTAAATAGAACACCCTGTATATTTTTCAATATTTGAAACAAGAAAGCTTTGCGCCTTTTAAAAATATATAACACTTATATGATATTTTGAGTATTAGTCCTGTATTTGGGTAATTTTCAGTTTTTTATGGCATGTCAAGACAAATAACTTCTACTTTTAGAATAGATATTCTGGCGCAATAATTAAATACCACTCATTTATATAGGGTAGAATGAGAAGTATTCATTTAAAATGATTATTCAATTAACAAATTGATAAAAACAATTTGATAAAACATAAAACAATTTGATAAAACAATAAATTCAAACACTACTACAAAACCATTCTATTAATTTTTCTCCTGTTGAAAATGACCCATGAATATTGTTCAAATTGCTGCCCATTCTGTTGAAGACACAGCCGACATCTTCTGAGGATAGCGTCAATCGACCGGAGTGAAAATATAGGTCTCATACGTAAATATTCGAAAGCTTCTCTCGTAGCATTCATCAGTGAATCTCGATCTTCATGCCGCGTGTGATATATTTTATTTTTTATATAGCCCCATAAGAAGAAATCTAATATCGATAAGACAGGGGACCTTGGCGGCCAGTGAATGGGACCATTATTACCAATCCACTGATTTTGAAATCTTTCATCAAGATAAACCCTGATGGCACCTGCGTTATGACAAGGTGCGCCATCTTGTTGGAAGAAACTGTGTCTAAATTGAGCCAACGGAATTTCGTCAAGTAGTTCAGAAAGACAATCATCTAAAATTTACAAATATCTTTGGTGATTCAAGTTACCGTCAAAAATTCGATAGGCAAGTCTTCCTCCATAAACGAAACAAGATACATTAAAGCCGAATCTGCCTTGCTGTTGGCGAACCACCGTAACGTGATGATTTTCATTTGACCAATAACGATGATTATTTCGATTAAATATTCCAGCGCTACTTATATGGCTTTCATCGGACCATACTACTGAACGCCCAAAATTTATATTTTCTTCCGTCTTTTGGATATACCATCTACAAAACTCAATGCGCTTCACAGCATCACCCGGGTACAAATAATGAATAGTTTGTGGTATATAGGGGGTATATTTGTTCTTTTTCAATATCTTGGACACCCTTGTCTTTGAAATGCCAAATGATTCTTCAATTTCTCTGCAAGAAGTATAATTATTGCTTTCTTCTACCTTTGCAAGGACACTAATTTCATCGTTTTCGGCATTTTCTTTCCTATAACTTTTTGGTCTAGGCTTCTCAAAAGATCCAAAATTTTCTTTCAGTCTGCCAAATATTTTCCTACTTGGTTGTCTCCTCTCGGGATACCTAAATTTTTTATCATATTGTAACTAACTGATACCCAGCAATTGGGAGATAGTAAATACCTTTCAAAATATAGGTCCTTCGCTTGATTTGCATTGAAGCCAACTTGGTAATATATTCCAACCATATCTAATTTCTCGTAGTTTTGATATCCTGGATTATTATTCGCCATTGTATGAAAAATTTGTAAACTTTGACAGGTATAGGTGACAAGAATTGTAAACAATCTGCATTTGTGTTTTTTTTTTCATATCTACCTACTAATTAGGTCCACAGCTTTCATAGGCAATTAATAGTACTGAATATTGGTAAATGTGGTGAGTGTGTGACGAAACACTGTGTCAGCAATAAGGGAAATATGAAAATTTGTGGAGTGGATAATGTTGCCACATTTTTACAAGGCCTATTGATAAGAAACCTACATAAAAAACTGAAAATTACCCAAATACAGGACTAATACTCAAAATATCATATAAGTGTTATATATTTTTGAATAGCGCAAAGCTTTCTTGTTTCAAATATTGAAAAACATACAGGGTGTTCTATTTAAAAAAACATAACTTTGGGTTATATCTAAATAACGACAGCTCATTTAGAAAATCTGACTACGCCACTGGATTCTACGTGAAAAATTGTGGAAGAAATAGTTCTTACTTTCCCTCTAAGTAGAAAGATAGCTGAGATACAAGGGGGGTCTCAAAATGCAATATTTTCAATTTCGCCCTGTATCTCAGGAACGAAGCGGGCTATGGAAATTTTGTTCACGGTTTCGTGAGTTTCACAAAAAAGTAGCCAACGTTCGCGAAAACCGCAACTTTCTATCTTCAAAATTAAGCGAGATATCCCGTAAGGACATCGAAAATGGGACAGCCTGTACTGTTCACATTATTCCAGCAGGAGTCAATCATTGATCTGGGTGCATGAATGATCGAACGAAAATTACAGAACAGGACAGCGTGCATAAATCCACCTCAAGAAGTAATGAATAGTAAGCAAGTACCAAGAAGTTTGGGGAGCTATTGAAAAGAGTATCTGAATTGAGAAAATTTTGTGACAAACTCATAAATTGAATCAGATACAACGTCATGAAATTCCAAGTATGCGAAAACTTACTCGCACCTAAGCCGATTCTAGAAAAGTTGGACCATTTGATTTACCGATCAAAAATAGTTGAAGTTATGGTATCGAACGAGAGTATTTTTGATCCAGATCAATGATTTTGCAGAGCTTTCGGAAGCAAGAATCAAAACTTAGTTTGATGCAGTAAATTTTATTCCAAACGGAACGAATGAGTTTTGACAAAAACGAAGTAGGTTAAGTAATATCAATTCGAGACTGTCATTTTGTGATGGAGAATGCGAGTATTCTCAAATGAAAAGGTAAACAAAATGTTTTCAAGAAACAGAAAATTTGATGAAATGCTCGCCCCATATATTATGTTATGTAATTTTCCAATTGCTGTATACAAACCGCACTAACTTGGGCTCCATATAGCTGGTTCCATATTACTCCAAGAAATCAGTTCCATGGTTGATGGTGATCCAAAACTTTGTTTCGGGTTTAGTTAATGAAATCATAATCCTACCACTTGTATGTTCGGGAAGCATTTGAGCCAGCTTTGTGAACTAAGAGGTCATATCATTTCAGCGTTGAATCCGACAGCGAAAGTGGCGTAGTTGACATATTCACCATTAATGATCATTCTGTTTCTAGGTCTCATCAAATTTTTGTCGACACGTTTCATATTGAAGAATTATCGATAATGGATCTGGATACAGGAGCTAGTTCATTTTGCATACCATTGAAACTTTATGAGAAGTCTTTTCAGACGTTGTTTTTTCTGATACCCCTGGAAAATTGAAATCTTATACGATTGAAATATCACTCAAGCAGGTGAAATCGATGTTGATATAACTGTGGGCTCTAAATAATGTCTGTTGGTTAATCGAGGAGGTGGTACATTCATTTTACTTGGTTCTTTGGGATTTTCTCTCCTTGTTTCTATAAAATAAAAGTATTCGTATTATTTCAATATATTTGTAGAGGAACAAATCAGATGATTTGCCCCAAAATGTCACTGCGTTTAACAAATTTTTCTATCAGGGAGTCTAACAGAAAAATCCAGTAGCTTGTCAGTGACAATTTGTTTGAAAAAAATTTTGAAGGAAAGAAATATAGATATATTGAAAAAATATCGAATTTTTACTTATCTTTGGACGTTTCGGGACCGATTCTGCTCCCGTTCTGAACATGTGAATGCAAATTATTTTTCTTTGAAAGTTGTGCTGCGTATAGTTTGACACTTTTCAGTGTCATACTGATGTTGGCATATGAATGAGTGATTTCAGTCTACAAATGAGTTACAGGATGTTTTCATTAATTGATCTTGAATCTACTATCTTCATGTTCAGTTTTCAGTGGTGAATACCATGTTCTATCAATATCAACTGAACAGGAATCCGCTTGCATTCTCCTAAACGGAGACAATAGCATTGCTTCCTGTTCAGTTGTTATTGATAGAACATGGTATTCACTACTGAAAACTGAACATGGAAATGGTAGATTCGAGATCAATTAATGAAAACATCCTGTAACTCATTTGTAGACTAAAATCACTCATTCATATGCCAACATCAGTATGACACTGAAAAGTGTCAAACTATACGCAGCACAACTTTCAAAGAAAAATAATTTGCATTTACATGTTGAGAACGGGAGCAGAATCGGTCCCGAAACGTCCAAAGATTAGTAAAAATTCGATATTTTTTCAATATATCTATATTTCTTTCCTTCAAAAATTTTTTCATACAAATTGTCACTGACAAGCTACTGGATTTTTCTTTTAGACTCCCTGATAGAAAAATTTGTTAAACGCAGTGACATTTTGGGGCAAATTATCTGATTTGTCCCTCTACACATATATTGAAATAATACGAATACTTTTATTTTATAGAAACAAGGAGAGAAAATCCCAAAGAACCAAGTAAAATGACTGTGAACTCTGTCACCAAGAGTTGTTTTATAATAGTTATTGAAGGGGGTTGTAGACCATTATTCATCAGATATTCACCCACCGTATTTGAACTTGACATTTTGAAATGTGTCAATGTCAATTCAATCAATCATGACAGCACATTGAATGATTCACTAGGCAAATTTTCAAAATCATTCCAATGAGAACTGGGATTTTATGAGGGTTACCAAGTTACACTGGGATATGACCGAACAGTGAAACCTATTTTTGATTAAGCTGAAGCGGTTCAATATGCTCACAAGAAAGCGGTTGATGTAGAACTTGAACGATTATAGAAGAGGGAATCATTGGAAAAGTTAATAATTCAAAATATGTAACACAATTAGTGGTTGCTTCGAAGGCAAATGAAGCAAAAACACTTTGTGCTTACAATAAAATTACTATGGATGAATATTCAACTGATTATTCAATATATATATATATTCAATTCATCATCTATTGCCTAAAATTGATTGAATATCGATCTGCTACTCTTCAGTGTTAAAGACAGTACACCAAATGAGATTCGAGAAATGCATACTATCAGCTCGAGTTGGATGATGAAACTTCCATGTCATCAACCTGGAGCAACACTCAAGGAATTCTTCAAGTGAAGAGATTCCTCTTGAAACGAAACTAGCTCGTTCAATTTTCCAACAGGCAATCGAGAAAATTCATAGGCATACCAGGAGTCGTAAACTTACTAGACTTGGTTGCAGGCAGGCCAAGGTCGGTTCGAGCAAATCAAGGAGGAAATGGCTGCTTGGCAGAGACCGTCAAGTAGTCTGCCTCCTCATAGGAGTACTCACAGGACACAGGCTAGACAGACACTCAACACTTATAGGAATAGAGGATAACCTCACTTGCTGCAGATGAGGGGAAGACGAAGGAACAACATTTTATTTTCTCGGCGGGTGCGAGGCGTACGAGAGGCTGAGATTTGACATCTTTGGAGTTGACAAACTCCAACAAAAGGAGTTGATCATTTTATAGTGGATGGACATAGTGGCCTTCATCAGAAGGTCAGGAAGATTCGTAAAGAAAATCTGGGTGAAGGAAGCGTAGATATGTAAAGAGCAGGGGTTAGCAAAGAGAGCTCATCAGGACCTACTTGCTTGGCTACAGACTCCTCACCTACTTCTACTACTACTACCACTATTACTTCTACTCGAAGACGATATTTTTGTTACAAGAGGGATATTCGCAGAACATTTGGAGAATTTGACACAGACTTCATTTCAATAAGGAAGTAACGATCCTTGTTTGAATGATCAAAAGTGGTTTTTTCGATAAAGAAAAATCTTGGCCACATAATAAGTTCCAAAGGGTTAGGAAAATATTCTGATTAAATTTATGGTGTTTTGCAATGTTGTTCTCCACACTGAAGTGATATTTTTTTGTGGAATGATCAATTACTATTTGAGATTCATATTCAATTTGTAATTTTTTTTCAAACCTTCTCATCTTGTGTGTGAAAAGAATGTCACTTTCGTATAGCCTTTTGATCGCGAGAGAGCTCCTGGAAGATCTGGAATAGAGTTCGTTTCACACAAGAATTAAGTCCATCATGATGATAGTGAACCAATACGATTATACTGTGACTCACGTAGTCATGGAATTTGAGCTACTTTAGTAAATGATCTCGAAAACTCGTCTTAGAAATACATTTGTTTCATTTCTACAGTTTTGGATAGATCTGGAAGGAATCATTCCGTTTTACATAAACAGGCTCATCAATTCATTATGGGCTGTTGAAAAACTTTTTCAATATCAAGCCGGTAGACATATCGAACCATATTCGTATTAGGAAGCTTCACGAGTACTTTCAATACGATTATACTGTGACTCAAGTAGTTATGGAATTGAAGCTTCTTTTGTTGATGATCTCGAAAACTCGTCTGAGAAATACATTCGTTTCATTTCTACAGTTTTGGATGAATCTGAAATGAATCATTCCGTTTCACATGAAGAGGCTTCGTCAATTCATTGGGCTGTTGAAAAACTTTTTCGATATCAAGCCGGTAGACATATTGAACTACTTGAATAAGTACTTTCTGGGAAGAATAAGAGCTTGCTTGATATGGTATTAGGTAAATATCTAAGATGGTTTTTGTTTTCATCAAGTTTGATTATTCTTTCTCTAATGTCGAAGTGAATGAGGATTCCAGAGCAGTTGCCCTCTCAAGAAAAACAGTTCATATTCTGTATGATGGTACATCTGAACTAAATCTTTCCAGGATTTGAATGTGATAGATAATAATTTAGTACGTTGAAAAACTAGGAAAGATCCAACTCTAGGTTAACTTTTCAACTAGTTTCGATATGGGTTTCAAAATTCTGGCTGGGATGGACGGTTGAACACCTTATAATTATAAAAAATTATTGATGATAATATTATGATTTGGAGTTAGAGATTAGTCATTTCTTAAAAACCTAGAGATAATTTATAGAAGGAATTATATGCAAACCATGAAGGTATTGTTGAAATGAAGACAACTGTCAGGTCTTATTTCTGGAGAATTGAATACATCCAGCTTGCCATATGTCTTCGGATTCAGATTCATGATACTCAGAGGCATCGAATTCAGAAACATTACACTCAGATTTGTCACATCCAGACGCATCACATACAAAAGCATTACACTCAGAGATACCACGCTCGAAAACACCAAACAAGGGAACTAGTGGCGATATTCCGTGTTTAACTGATGCATCAAGTCGAGCACTATCTACAAGCCCGAACAGAATATCTATATCAGCAGAAGGAATAAAAACAAATCAATATCAATCAAGAAACAGAGTTGAATTGAAACGCCCTGTTCGATTCCCCTGATCAGGTGTATTCTGGAATATTGTAGTACATCCTATATTGAAATTGTATTCTCATATTATGAAATCAAGTGATGTTACTGTACTGACAAATGAAGAATGATTTTTATCTTCGAGTGATATAGTTTGACTATCTCTTCGACTCTTCATCCACGAGAAATAACACTGCAAACCGCTTACTCCAGCGTTCATTTGTTGAATTTAACCTTCCTGGGATCATTGACTAACAATTTCTTCATAGGTATTTTATTTAGGCTGATTCACGCAACCTGAGGATGGGTGAATCGCATTTCTAATGATGAAATATATTCACAATCAGAAGAGAGCGATCACTATCACGAATATGAATATAAATATTATTTATAAATAATCAAACTCTTACATCGACACTTCATACGTAATTGAGACAGAATGTGTCAATTCAATAAAAATAATGATAATAATGGTAATCATTTATTATTCATCACCAACAAATAATAAATATTATGGTGAATAAATGGTGTAATATTGGGCCATCAATGGCAGATTCTCCCACACTGCCCAATAAACTGGAAGAAATGAAGTGAGGTCAATATACCGCAAACACCTCTAGAAAAATCAATAGTGATAAAATATATAATAATGTCAAACTGACTACTGTTCATACTTTCCGAGAATAACAATATGCCTGCCTACCTATTGTAGAATACACAACAATAAAAAGAAAAAGAGGAAAAAATAAAGAAAACGGAAAATTGAAGAAATCGTGATTATCAACCATTGTTGCTCTAGTATTGTTTTTCAAGTTTGTATTCATAGATATTCACCGACGATGCATAATGAGGTATGTCCAGAATATGCCCATATTGAGAAATTTGATAGAGAAATTATCTTGTCATGAAAAGGTATACTATATAATACTATTTTACCGTCTCAAGTTCAATTTATGTATATTCGACCTAAGAGTTATTTTGTTATAAAGATATTGTGTTATTTTGGTCTTCAATATTTAATGTTGCATTCTTGAACTCACAAAGAATCCTAGGTCTTTTCTTCACACCATATATGAGACGAAGACATTAAATCTGCATCATTTGAATTCTGTGGGTACTGTGAGCATCCAAACAGGAAGAATTAGACTATATCACGATGGTTGAAGTGATACAAGACTAGAGAATCACATCGCATTCTTTCAATAGTCACTTCCGAATATCCACGATGATTGGAAGTGAGTTTGAGGGAGCTGTAAGCCAGGCGCAATTGGTTTGTAATGTGATTCTTGTATCTCAATTTCGAATTGAGCTTCGAGCCCAAAATTTAGCAATGATCAGTGAAAGAGAGGACGTTCTTTCCAAAATGTAGTAACATTTGATGTCTAATACTTGTTAGTTCTTCATTATTTCAATAGATTATCAGAATTGATTGTCTGATGAAGCAGTTTGAAAAGTTTTCAACTCTTCGTTGACTCCGTGATTCATAAGTTGAATATCAGTGTAATGAAGTGTTTTTGACCAGCTTCATTACTAGACTGGTTTTGATTAATATCTAAGTAACCTGAGATTGATTCTACTTGAGTTTCACCTGTTCGAAAGCTCGAAACCTGAAAACCTGAGAGAGCTGAGTAATGCATTGATTCCTGACTTCACAAAGTTTTTCCTGATAGTAAACTCTCATGAACATCATTACAACCCTAAAGACTTCCATATTTTTCAACCCTTTGCTCATGATATGAAATTTGATTGAATTATTTGTCAGTTGAAATGATGAATGTTTGACTGCTCATAACTTTGTTGTTATTGAATATTTTCCAGCCAAATTCATTCAGTAGCATGAGCAAAGGTAGTAGATCCTGTTCCTGTGCCCATTTAGGGTGTAATATTATTTTTTCCGCGTTTTGTGTTGAAGGTTCGCATGTGCTTTTCAAGGACAGATTTAGTGGCCATGGCCATGAGCCATGACAAGGTGGGAGTTTTGACCAATGAGGTTCCAGATTTACTTGTCCTTGTGCCAAGGCCAAAGCAGTGCATAGATACTGAATACAGCCAAGGATTCGGGGACTCTCTTAGCTCATCTCTACAAGTCTACACTACCTGATCTCCGTTGCTCTTCAAGCTCCTGATTCTCTTGCTGATCTTTTAGTGCTCTCCTAGTTCATTCAAAACCAGTGTAAAATAATATTGTATAGTGATTTCCTGTTACACATGTAAGTTTGTATATTTTTCACCAGTGTCATTCATCCTGTTTATAGCCTCATTTCATTCCTGTTGTTTTTCACACCGATACTCACCCGACCTGTGTAAAGAATCCAGAACTCTAAATTGAATGAACGGATTTTGTGATTGCATATTTCCTTCTCTGTTGTCATCGTTTTCAGTTCTCAATAGTTCAATAATTCATTTAGTGATTTTCAATATTTTCATTTGTCAAATTTCTGATTATTATTATTGACTGACGGCTGACGGTGACGGCTGACACTGACAAGCCAGTGGTCAACTCTTCTTCTTCTTTTCTTTGAGAAATACCGTCCTGTGCACAAGTGTCTCTGTGCTTTGTATCCCGTCAGGCGGTGTTCTATGTTTCATGAACTATTGACATTAATGGAAAAATATAATTAATTAACCTCACTAAAAATCCGATATTGGAAAATTAGAAAACCGAAGGGAAAAGAAAGACAAATAGAAATTGAATCTGTTTGAGTCGTTTGGAACTGTGTTTCCGATTCTCCAGGTAGAAATAATGAAATAAAAGAATAAATAATTTTCCAGACCTAACCTTGAAATATCAAAGACCTGAGAGAGATTTTTCTTTGATTCCTGTAATTATCCAGACCAGAAATAGCAACCAGTATTCCAGGCTAGACCCAGGGTTCGTAATTAAAGCCTACACTCCCTTGGCTACTTATTGATTCCAGGTCGATTCAATACCATTGACCCCTGGATTATACTGTGGGTACCGAGGTAGGTATACCTCCTGTACCTTTCTTCACTGTTGCTACTGTGGGCCTCCTTCCCGACTAAGTTGGGAGGAGCAGGTGAAGTAAATCACCTTTATCAAAAATCTGGCGCTCGAGAATCCCCCCCCCCGTCAAATACCAGAGTAGTCTCCTGTCCTGAACAGAGCGTCAAAGTAAGGGCCTCAGAATAAAAAACCTTACAAATGGCGCCCGAGCAGGGACTTCTTGGTTATTGAATCAGAAAATAGTCCAGTCCTGTTCAACAGAAAAGTTGCTCCATCAAAGTCCTGTACAGTTTTTTTTTTCCTGAACCAGTATTTCATAGTTTGGAATCAGAATCACAACATTTATCCTGAAAGTACCTGTATAATTTGTGTCTTGAGAGTTGAATCTATATTTGAACCTGAAATTTTATTGAGAACATTTCCAGTTGAGATGAGCTATAAGTGAATTTAAAATCAAAGTCCAGAAATCCAGAAAATATTTGTTGAGTCCAGATATTGTTTTTTGTTATGAGAGTCACTGAATTTTGAGACAGCAAGAGAGCCAAATCCGTTAATTTCCGAATACATTTCATCCTGATAATCATCCTGACAATCCAGCTCATTTAACCAGTCGAATAAAATGTTAGGTCCTGATATTTTTGATGATAAATGTAAAGGTTGTGAGAACCTCCAAAAATCCAGGAATCCAGGTCCAGAGAGCTACCGAGAGCACATATCAGGTTTGAACCCAAGAGTGAGTTGGGTATATGACCTGAATGAATCCGAATTAATCGGAGAACTAAGAATGTATGGTCTAAAAACTGAAGATCCTGTGGAGATGCTACAAAACCGATTGATGTGGTTCCTGAGGGTGGAAGTTCCTGAAATATTAGCCCTCAGGCCTGAGAATCTTGTGAGGAAACCGCCTCCAGATTTACCAGATATTCCTGAACCACATGAGCCTCCAGATAGTCCTGAACCAACTCCAGGTAGTCCAGAAACACATCCGGATGATCCTGAAACAACTCTAGAGAGTCCTGACATACCTCCTGAAATTCCTGTTCTGTGTTATTCTAGTGTATTGAACACCTATCACTGGAATTTGCAATTTGATGGAACAACAGATCCTGTAGAGTTCCTGGAAAGACTAGAAGATATTGGAAACGTGCAGCAAGTAGAACCAGACCAGCTCTTGGATGTATTACCTGACCTGTTAAAAGGAAGAGCTCTGTTATGGCACGGCTGTAATAAAGTCAACTGGAATTCCTGGCCAGCTTTCAAAGAGTGTTTCCAGGTAGCATACTTTCCATTTCGATATCACGAACAGCTCCAGATTGATATCATTCAGAGGAAACAAAAAGTTGAGGAACCAGCTAGAGATCATGTGATAGACATGCAGACACTAATCCGAAGACAAGGCACTCTTGATAAAGCACAAGAATTGACTTGGTTATACCGGAATTTACTGCCAGACTACCGCCTGTACATCAGAAAGACTGATTTCCAGGATGTACCATCACTAATCTCAAGAAATCTAGAATATGAGAGCCTGAGAAGTGAGATATATCAAACCTACCAGGGTTATCACTACCTGCCACCACCCTCACCTGTGTCATTTTGTCCAGAACCGATTAGGTATGAAGAACCTAGTTCCAGGACATATACCCAAAAGAGAAAACAAAATATAGGCCTTCAAAACAGTGAGACTGTTTGTTGAAGATGTGGACTGCGTGGTCACATGAGAAGTGCCTGCAGAAACCAACCAACAATATTTTGTTCCAGATGTGGCCAGAGGGATATTTTATCCCGTGATTGTGTATGTCTCCCTCCAGACGATTCCGAGACTCCAGTACTCAGTGAGGTTCCCGAATATCCAGACAGTCCTGAAAATACAAGTTATCCAGAACATCCAGGGTATCCAGAGCATCAAGAAATTCCTGAGAGTAGGGATCCGGGATATTCAGCACATCCAGTGGGTGTAGAAAATCGAGATCATCCTGAACCATCATTTAATCCGTATATTCCAGAAATGTCAGATATTCAACATTTTTCAGGGAATAGGAATGTTTCGGAAGATCCTGATGATACAGAAGATGTGCGTAGAGCATATGTTCCAGATAATCCAAATTTTCCATATTTTCCATAAAATCCAGATTTTCCAGATTATCCAGTCCAGTCAAGAGGTCCCGTTAATTTAGACAATCCGAGCAGTCCAGTAGATACAGATTGGATAGAAAATTCCGATTCTCCAGAAGATCCAGAATATCCAGATTTTTCCAGAAATCCGAATTTCCTCCGTTCACCAGACTATCCTGTTGGTACAGGATGTACAGACAATCCTGATTTTCCAGAAAGTCCAGATTTTCCAGAAATTCCAGATTCTCCAGAAATTCCAGATTTTCCAGAAAATCCAGATTTACCAGAAATTTCAGTCCAGATGGAATTTAGGTTCTGTAATGATGTCCAGACTGTCAATGGAGTGACAGAAATCATTACAGAGACCGGTAATAATATAGGCTTGATGCAAAAGTGTTCCAGGAACAGAAATAGGAAATTAGGTCCGGACAATTTCCTATCGTCCCGTTATCCAGCTTGGAAACAGAAAGAGGCATCCGCAGCTATGAATTCCGACGAGTCCTGTTTCCGGAATTCTAGTTTTGAAGCAGTCCGACCCGCCTCTGCTTCAAACTTGCCTAGTTCTGTTTCCCATTATTCTACTCTGCAGAAGTAAGGATTTATTGGAAATGTGGGAATCCTGGCCATCAAAGGAAAAATTGCAAGTGGAAAGCAAACATCATTCCAAAACATTTTGGTCCAGAGACGTCTGGATTTAGTCCAGTCCAGAAATCCAGACGTTTATGTAAATTGTGAGTATAGATTTGAATAATAATTTTTTCTGACTGTTTCAGATCCTGTTGTAAATAATCTGAATAGTGAGAAAAGATTCCAGATAGTGTATATAGATATGGTTTACATTTAGGTCCTGCTGTAGATATCCTGAGTAGATTAAGCTGATTTCCAGATAAGGTATAAATATAAGGATTGTATATAAGTATTCGAGTTGAAAGTTGGTATTGTATATAGTGTATATTTTGGTGATGAATGAGAAAAAAAAAATAGAAGCTAGAGCTTCCATTTTTTTTCCGCAAGTACGAGGGGTGTGTAATGAAGTGTTTTTGACCAGCTTCATTACTAGACTGGTTTTGATTAATATCTGAGTAACCTGAGATTGATTCTACTTGAATTTCACCTGTTCGGAAGCTCGAAACCTGAAAACCTGAGAGAGCTAAGTAATGCATTGATTCCTGACTTCACAAAGCTTTTCCTGATAGTAAACTCTCATGAACATCATTACAACCCTAAAGACTTCCATATTTTTCAACCCTTTGCTCATGATATAAAATTTGATTGAATTATTTATCAGTTGAAATGATGAATGTTTGACTGCTCATTACTTTGTTGTTATTGAATATTTTCCAGCCAAATTCATTCAGTAGCATAGGCAAAGGTAGTAGATCCTGTTCCTGTGCCCATTTAGGGTGTAATATTATTTTTTCCGCGTTTTGTGTTGGAGGTGCACATGTGTTTTTCAGTGCATAAATACTGAAGACAGCCAAGGATTCGGGGACTCTCTAAGCTCATCTCTACAAGTCTACACTACCTGATCTCCGTTGCTCTTCAAGCTCCTGATTCTCTTGCTGATCTTTTAGTGCTCTCCTAGTTCATTCAAAACCAGTGTAAAATAGTATTGTATAGTGATTTCCTGTTACACATGTAAGTTTGTATATTTTTCACCAGTGTCATTCATCTTGTTTATAGCCTCATTTCATTCCTGTTGTGTTTCACACCGATACTCACCCGACCTGTGTGAAGAATCCAGAACTCTAAATTGAATAAACGGATTTTGTGATTGCATATTTCCTTCTCTGTTGTCATTGTTTTCAGTTCCCAATAGTTCAATAATTTATTTAGTGATTTTCAATATTTTCATTTGTCAAATTTCTGATTATTATTATTGACTGACGGCTGACGGTGACGGCTGACACTGACAAGCCAGTGGTCAACTCTTCTTCTTCTTTTCGTTGAGAAATACCGTCCTGTGTACCAGGGTCTCTGTGCTTTGTATCCCGTCAGGCGGTGTTCTATGTTTCATGAACTATTGACATTAATGGAAAAATATAATTAATTAACCTCACTAAAAATCCGATATTGGAAAATTAGAAAACCGAAGGGAAAAGAAAGATAAATAGAAATTGAATCTGTTTGAGTCGTTTGGAACTGTGTTTCCGATTCTCCAGGTAGAAATAATGAAATAAATGAATAAATAATTTTCCAGACCTAACCTTGAAATATCAAAAACCTGAGAGAGATTTTGCTTTGATTCCTGTAATTATCCAGACCAGAAATAGCAACCAGTATTCCAGGCTAGACCCAGGGTTTGTAATTAAAGCCTACACTCCCTTGGCTACTTATTGATTCCAGGTCGATTCAATACCATTGACCCCTAGATTATACTGTGGGTACCGAGGTAGGTATACCTCCTGTACCTTTCTCCACTGTTGCTACTGTGGGCCTCCTTCCCGACTAAGTTGGGAGGAGCAGGTGGAGTGAATCACCTTTATCAAAAATCTGGCGCTCGAGAATTCCCTCCCCCGTCAAATACGTAGTAGTCTCCTGTCCTGAACCGAGCGTCAAAGTAAGGGCCGCAGAATAAAGAACCTTACATCAGATAGTTCGAAAAAGTAGTGAAATTGGATATCGTCAGCGTAAAAATGGTAATTGCAATGCGATTGGTATGTATGGAAATTCGATGTGTACAATAATGGTCCCAATATGCTACCCTGAGGAACTCCTTGTTCAAGTTCAGCACAATTGGAAATAGCTTTTCCTAATTTGACTTGTTGAGTACGGTGGCTGAGGTGATAGGCTATCAGATTCAGACTGATGTTTAGATATAATGTTGTTCTCTGTGCAGATAGTTCGAATTTGAAAATTCATCGACTTTTCTGAGATTTTAGAAAGAGTTGGTAAAAAGCTCATGCCTCGCAACTGATCAAAACTAGAAGAAGTTGGCACTGTGGGTAACGGTGAAACAACTGCACGTTTCCAGGATAAGGAAAAATAAGAACGACAACAGAGTATAATCATTTGAATATTCAGGCCGTCTTGACCATGATCTTTCGATTCAATATTTTACAGAACTTCAAGGCAAAATTGAAAATCACAGGTCAAAATACTAATTCAGAAACGATGTGGATTCCAAATTGTCATTATGAATCTGCGAGATTTCGTTGGAGGGGGGCTGATTATGTTTATTAGGTCTCAAGAAGAAACTTGAAATTGTATTCACAATTCGAAGAGGTACAGAGAGCTCATTATCATCTGATCTGACTACACTGAACTTCTTGAGTGCTTTCCATCCCTCTTATGAGCTGCAATTGCAGATTTTTTCCTGTAAGTGACCTTACTTCTCTTTCTCAATTGCTGATGATGTGTTATTCTGTAGTTCTCCATGGAAGTCAAAATGAATATAAAGTTTGGTTATCTTGTATTTTTTGAGGGCCTTATCTGTAAGATTCTGCATGAGTTTGATAATGGGTGTAATCCACGGTTGCCTCCTGCATTCCGAATAATTTATCCTGATTTGTGATGGGGCAAATGATATATGGTCTACTAATTCGAGAATATTATTAGTAAGGTAATCAACCTCCTCATCAACGGAATTTGTATTGTGAATACTGATCCAGTTGAAACTTTCAAGATCTGTTTGCAAATCAGCCGGCAAAATTTCTGGAGCGATATGTAACATTCGTAAGATCACTCATATTCTCAATATCAATAATACCGTATATTAGGTAATGCCTCAGAAGTATCAGATATGCCTGATCCTTCCAGCTTGAAGTTTGTATATGAATAGCGCGAGACAAGTAGATACCACTGGTCAGTGGCGGGGTATGAGAGTGCTGGGCACCAACAGACCAATATTATAATTCTTTACATGAAACCATGTTGATGGATTCGTTAAGACAACAGACACTAACGAGCCATCCAAATATTTGGTACCTCTCTCCTATCCTTCTTTATTCGCTGTGAGGTTCAAGAGAGTGACAAAGTGTGATGAATTTGCAATTTGTGTCTCAGTAGATCGTACAAACATCCTGCTCACTCTTCTTACCAGCCACAGAAATTTGCAATTAAGCTTCGAGAATCTTGTCTGATGATTGATTCAGCGACAACGGAATCTATTCTGACAATTGTCACTGCAAAGATAAATGGTTACGACGATTACACGCCAAGCATCAATCATCATTCAAATACTGAGGGAATGAATGCATGACTCATGTGTTGAAACAAATAATGAGTATCACATTTCATCGATGGAAAGATCTTTTCGTCGACCTCATTGAAAGGTTACGTAGCTCCAAAATCAAAAAATGTTAAGGAGGCATATAGAACTGATTCCTAAACAAGTATTGAAGTCTAAACATATTATGATGAATTGGTCTAAATAGGGTATGTGAATTTAACATTGCCACATCGAAAGAAACGATCCTAAATATTGAGAAGGAGTCGACTTAGGTAAATCAACTCGTAACAATCTCGAATGACATTGATTTTCAATAATTCCAATCAGCATTTTGCATTGAATCTAAAGCATATTCCACTCGCTGATTTCAGTGATTTCCAGAGCGCACCTGCACAGAGCAAGTACAAGTAGTACAGGCTTGGTTGTTTTATATTGTACGGTCCCAACACAAAGAAGTGGAATAGAAAACGATAATTGGTGTGACCCAAGAACAATTTTGCTCTTGTCATAAATGTCACAATTGTTTTATCATATGTAATACCACGAGTAATACTATTTTGCCAGAAAAATTTGGCCAATGTTACGACAGCTTGTTGCGCAACAATTTCGTCGAATGATATTGTTGATCAAAACTTTCGAGCCGTAGGCGAATCATTTTGGAACAATGTCATGAGTGGAATTGAAACAACAAGCTGGAGTATGACAATCGACGAATATTTACAGGAAAAATAGTATACGAGTTGTATTCGTATGAGTATTCGATAATTATAACAATAAACGAGCGACTTGCTGAAGTCACGCACACTGCATCCATCATTCTAGCTATTCCAACATAATTGACGTTTTGAACGTCCAAAATTTTATTGCTGAAATACGAATAAGGTTGTTCAAGTGTGTATTGATAGAGCAAGTCCGATAAAATTTGGTTAACAAAAAAATATCGCTGTGATACAGAAGATTTCCAGTAGCACATAATCTTGACTGGGTATTGGCCCTATATTGGCCCAATATCACCCACCATAAATGGTTTATTTGCAGCGATCAAATGTGCGCGCACCGCTTTGTTGTGTCCATGGTAAGTCAATCAGAAGAAAAGTCAGGGAGAATGTATCTTCGTGACATCCCAAGACTATCTTTATGAACGCCACCTGCGGCGTACATTGGCTGTTCTATCAATGTTCTATCCATGTATGAGCAGGACATCGCAGTGGAGGTTCAATGTCTCGACTTCTCGTACTTTCAATATCTTTGAAATGTTTTTGTGCTCGCTAGGGAGCTGCCATCAATCACCAACGACTGAAATATCGAAAGGACGGGAGATGTAACAAACAATACTGTTATGTATAGGTCTAAGTGGACACCCTGTATTCATATTGAGTAGTCTATGTTTGATGAAAATTAATTATGGTTGTTATTGGGTGCTGTGTCACTTTGAGATTAATATTAAAGAAGTATTGTTACTTTACAATATATTTCTATTCGACTCTTTTCTGAAAGAACCTACAAGTTCTGATCTTATATTGGCGCAGTCGAGGCAGAGGAGATTAGATAGATGAAACACTAGCAAACGTTATTTTCATCTTTTTTTTTTTTCGAAAACAAAAAATTTACATTAGAATCGACTTCTGAATTGAAATGTTGAATTCATGATATCCATCCTATTCATTCTGGCAGATATACTATTATATTCTCATAGTCATTATCGGTATGAGGAAGTCAGAAGTCAGATAATTTCTTCTCTAATTCATAAGAAATCATGGCGATCACTTTTTCCAATGAACAAAGAAATTATTTATTCTCGAATTTTCACTATCATGCAACATTTTTCAGATCCACAGAATTTCTCAACTGACAGTAGCACACGTGACATCAGCAATAAATGTCTTTCAATCTTGATGCTACCTTTTTTCTAGTTCCGTACTCTGGCTGTCAGTTGAATGAATTACAGAAATGTGTTCAAATAAATTGTACCCCTTTTTTCCAACTAAGTGATGTTAAATTTTAATGCCGATTTTTATAAAACAATGTCTTTTGCAAAATTCGCCTGAAATTCAACAGACGATATAGTAAATGAAACAAAAGGTTATGTAGAATATTATGTAGACGACTTGTGCGGAAACGGCATATATTCTATACATTAATATTCATAGCGAAACTACAGTGTCCTTAAACTTTTTCGATCAGTATATATTCATTTAATGCCCCATCTACATTCCGTTGATCACTGTCATATATCGCTTCCGATACTTGCGAATCTCAATCAAACCATCAAACTTGCAGGGCTCCTCTCCCTCAATCTGGAGTCCTAGGAGGAAAACACGAATGGAATTAATCACTCTTCTCTCCATGGCGTGAAAAGAAGATGAACGCCAGAGCTCGGAAATAAGAACCGCAATAATTATCTGACAGTCTTGTTTATTAACGATGTGACTTCCATAAGACCGTCGCGTCTCTGTTCGTTCTTTAATTTAATTCAAACATCCCATTCCTTCTTCCAGTTTATTCAACTTGCATAAACTAAGCAAATTGTTTTACGATTTTTCATCACAAATATGTCGTCAACAAGGACATCTGTTCTAATCATTTCGTTCATTTTATCATTGTTATACTTGCAAGGTTGTTTTGGCAGCCTCATTTCTTTCAATTGGTAATGTAAACATGCCTCTTATAGCAATATTCTTGACCTCAGAATTCATCGACGAAGTCAAGGCAAGCTTCTCTGTTCATGTTAGTTTTACTGATGGTATCTCTTCAGGAGGAATAAATTATTCGTTATGGGCGATCAAGGATAACTTCGTTAACAGGATGAATTATAAGTGAGGAAATTGAGGATTCACTCATTGATCGGATACTAGTATTGGTATGATACAGTACAACTGAAGTGATTGCGGACTTTCATATACATATTGACGTTCACAAACGAAGAATCATCCTCTAATGGCAAACTTCTGCATTCCATTCACTGTTACAAATTGCACACCATTATATTATTGAACAGTGTGGAGCCCTATGATGAAATGAAATCCAAGAATCAATAGGAGAAATATTTTTTATCGAGACATCCTTGGACAAGTCTATTTTCATTTCATATTGCGTTTCACTTGAGAATGTTCGAGCAACTATCAAGCTTCTATAACCTGAAGATTTACCCCTACGAAATTTTCAAATTGTAAAATCTGTCCAGTTACACCTTGTTATAGGAGTATTTCAAATCTCTATAAAATGGTTCATTTTTTCAAATCGGGATGTATCAAATCTGCAAGGAAGCAGTCCAACAATTCGAAATTCATTGATAATATTGTTTATGGTAGGTACTGTCTCATTGTATTCTTTGTCCAGTTCATCTTCCTACATTTGGAATGAGATTTCCATACTGAATGTAAGTTCAATAGTCGTAGACGGACATGCAGCATGAGAAAACTATTTCAAATGTAGGTTAATTAGCAGAACTAGTTTTTCTAGATACACCTACCATTATCACAAATTGGGACAAAAATCATGATATATTTTCAATCTTTCAACTGCTGTCTTACTGATATGACCCAATTTATTGCAGGAAAATAGACTGTTATTTGGATTACCTCTTCAAAGCACTTTAGTGGTGATGCCACGGATTGTGAGACCGTAGGCAACCATTACACGAATGAAATTGTTGTGAATTGTTCGTCATGCTGGCGTACATTTTATACGCGAACTAGCAAAGTCTCTTTTCAAAAACAATTCATTTGTCAAAGTACAAGAGTGCGAATTTTATTAGATGTTGATCGTACCAAGTTCGTAATCTGACTGAATGTTAGAATGAACAAATGTAACGAGATGATTCTGAAGAGTAAGCAAAATCTAAGAGATCCCTGGGAACGTCGGTGCAGAATTTTCAGTTCTTAGGAAGCTTATGGAAACCGGTGATATAATTCTTCCCCTCGAAGTTTCAACTTATGCAGTGAATCTTTGTAATGTATTGTTCGCTATTTCTAGCGTAACAAACTTCAATAGAACTCGCCAATGAGGAGAAACACAATAGCAACTTTGAATTATATTTCACGACGAAATTTCAATGTAGTACCCCTTCTTCCCGCTAGGTGTCACAAGTTGGAAGCTATCGAGAAACCCAATTTTCTATGGCCATGTCCCTGCAGCTACTACATAGAAGCCAACTTCATTACTCTTCCTTGTGCTAGGTTAAGAGTCACGTTTCGTCTCGGTGAATTTTATTTTTTTGTGAATAATTGGAAAAATGGAGGAGAATAACAAAAAAAGAAGTGCTTTCAGCTCTAGTTCTGGAGATGGAAAAGAAATACCTACTGAAAAAAAGGCTCAGAACATTGGAACTAAGTAAGTATAAAATGAGACAATTTGAATATATCTGGCAAAGTTTGGGCCGTGGTTCGCGTTCAAACCCACCTGTACCTTTCACTGTATCAAAGAGTCGAACATCGACTTCTGATTCTAGACATAGATATATATCAAAGTATAGACTTTCTAGAGCATCTGGAAATCAGCGGATTTCCGAAGCAGAAAATGATGATGGTACCAACAGAAGACAAAATGTTGTTTTATCAGGACGAGACTCCGATGATTCATCAGGTAATGGTACCCACAGAAGACGAAATGTTGTCTTATCAGGGCGGGATTCTGATCTGGGGCATCACTTAGTGAGGCCTAACCAGCGGCTCGAAACGACAAGCGCTTATAGCGCTATAAGGCGACCGCGTATTTCGATTTTAGTTTCAGATCATCATTGAGCCGATTTTGCTGTTTTTTGAAGGGCTTCCGGTTTAAAAAGGATGCCAGTCGTCAACTGAGCCCTTCTTCGCACCCCATTCGATTTTATTATGTAAAAACGAAGTTTCAAAGCAAAAACCAGGATAAAACACAAATATCCACCTACAGCAACCCATACGAATCAAATATATTGGCAAAAATTGTGGTGAAGGTAAACTTCACACCTACTTATACAGGGCCCGCAGAACATTAACTTATCGTAAGATTGATCGGGAGAAGATTGTGGAAAATGTATTTCATTTTGATCGACATGCCGTTTGTTACAATAACCTATATTTATCTTGGAGAATTCCTATTACCTGGAAAAATAACCAGTGAGTGTTTTCAATTTTCTGTTATTGGATTTTTCACCCAAGTGGATCGTTACACTTGAAACCGTAATTTTTAAGGGTGAAACTGCATTTATCATGCGATGTTTTTTTTTTTCAATTTTTTCCGGTACTCACGTATTTTTGTCTGATGAACCGAATTTTATAATGAAAATGTGAACAAACCACTATTTATTGAGATATTCCGAGAAAAAGTTCGAAATTTCGCCTTCTTTCTCCCCTTGTGTTGGGGGCATTTGAAGCTACTTGCTCTCATTTTGTCATTGGACACTTCATATACTCATGATGTACTTCGATGGCACATTTTGAGATAGTGAATTCAACAGGAAATATGATTTTTATGGCAAGTTTTTCATATTTGGTGAATGAACATTCCAGATGACGACCATTTCATCAATAGTCAATCAAAATACGAGATGTCAAATGTCAATAGACTGCTCTCGAATGACATTACACACTCCATTATTTTGAATGATATTCTTTCTTCTTTTCACTAAATATGGATTAATCTCAAGAAAATCATATTTATAGTTGAATTATATATAAATTGTCCAATATGAAAAAAGAAGGGGAATTTGTTCTAAATGTCATCCAGAAGGTGAAAAAGAAGGTGAAATGTGGAACTTCTTAGTCAAATATCTTCATGATATATATCATGATAAATGCAGTTCCACTTTTTAAAGTAGAGTGTTTGTAGTTCATGTTAATATGATAGTTGCAATTTGATCATTGGAATGAATTCTGCATTCATTGCCACGAGGCAAATGACCGTTTTCAGAATGAAATTTGAGAATGAGAATTAAAAATGCCCGTTTATTATAAATATTCAAGAAAATTTCCTCGAATTCAGAGATGATTTTGGTGACTATAATATACGAATACAAAACTAACTGCACAATCGAAGCTTTTCTATTTTTCCTCTACTTATACTCTTTATGAGAGAGTAATTGTCTTCTATTATTGATTCATCATTATAAATTGAGCTCTGTTCACTACTGAACTTAAATGGAGTAAAATCCTCACGGTGAATTGCATATACCCACATTTTCGATAGCTCCTCGTCCAACGGGAAACTAAAAGCATGAACTTTTGAACCACCCACATAATTCCCTAGACAAAAGGGAACACAACACTCGAAAGGCATTGTCATTTCGCCGATCACAACACAAAATATTTCACAAAACAGTAATTTTTCTGCCAATTATTTTGATAAATAAACAACGAAAGAATTCGGGACCGTTTCAAAAACATACGTGAATCACCGATGAATCAACACGAACTGACGCTTTAGTCGACAAGCGATAAAATAAAACACTGGCCTCTCTTGGTGACGTCACGAGCTGTTCACGTCAGAGTCTGCTGGCCTTGTTGTATCGGTGGTAACGGAAATCAGACAATTCTTATAGTGTCCAAAATCATGACCGTCAAGACCCCTTGATGAAGGATGAATCTCTTGTAATATCCACTTTCAGTAAATGTTAATTTTTCTATGAAATATCGATAGAACCAAGTATTCAACTAACCTTTTCGGAGTAAATAATTCAACTCTGGTTTTCACTGAATGTATTTTGAGATCTTGCATTCCCTTCTGTAGGATATTTTGAGCTTTTCTGTTACAGATTTCATGGAGCTACGAGTCACTGGCATTCATCGTAGATCATCCTGTATATTCTTTGCATAATTGATTTTAATTTGCATGTTATGTTTTGTTGACTTGATGAAAGTTCATTATTCCAGTTTGTTCTGAAAATACTTATATGAAATGTCAAACGAGTTGTTAAGGTTGTAATTTTAATTCTTCTTTTTCTTTTGTTCCTTGGTCCCATGTAGCATTAACGAGTAGTTCAGCGTTCAGACCTTCAACAAGCAGGATCACGACAATAACATATTAAGGTTGATAAACTTCGCTATATCTTTAACATGTCTAAGTAGTAGGACGTCAGCGTTTTCTTATGATCTGTATTAATTTGTATTGATTATTCATTTGAACCTGATATCGGTTATTGCAACCGTTGAATCGAATCTGGCTATTTGGTTACTATGATTTTTTGACATTTATGAAATGGACATTTGAATCTACAACTAGAAAAGAGAAAGAAAAATTGAAAATCGTTCATTTCTGCATCTGGTCATCATTGAATGAACTCGTAGGTGAATGTCCGCTAAAGTAAATTTCTAATCATCCACCATTTCTCGTAATTAGAGTTCCGCCAGACTGTTATTTTACATGTTATTTTACTCACGTGTTACTTTTACTTTTGCTTTTACTTGTATCTTCAATTTTTGGATTTGAAAGATACTGTAACTATTTTGCTGATAAATGCTTTTTTATTGACTCGAAAGAGTGGGCATTCCTTATGAGTATATGAAACAATCTTCCTGGAGAGATTGTCCTGGCTTTTAGAGCCGATTTATTGTGACTGTTAACGCTGGAAAGCTATTGATGTAAATTTCAAGAAGATATAGATAATTTCCAACTTGATGTCATAAATTCAACGTACTGGCTGGACTAAGCATAATTATAGGTCACCTGACGTCTCAACAGACTCGTATGCCCATGAAATCTGTAATCTGGAGCCCAAAATGATAATGAAATTGACCATGATGTAATTTGGAAGCTGGAAATATCAAGAAGCTCTGCTCAAACAACATTTTCTGGCTCATTCACATACAGACTTGCTGACATGAGGTATTCTCTGCATATTATAAAGATTTCACTGATCGTTTGAAACATTTATTATCAAATCTCTTATAATCTAAAATTTGGAATCTAGTACAATTGATAAGTCATTATTCAATGATCCTTCATCTGTGAAGGTGTAATGCATTATATCTGGGGAATATTCCATTAATTTCATTGATTAGTTTTATTAAATCCCGACGATGATGGTGTCAAGTTTCACTGATAGGAGATCGTTAATTTAACATCCTGTATAAAAATAAATATGCACACCTAGTTGCATTTCAGGTGCAGTCAAATTTATTTGTGACACATATTATTAATGTTTGTTATGCAGATTTAATACTCCTTCGAATACCATTTTTAGTCAGTAAATGAAACTAAATTTTATTTGTTTGCTTTATTTTCCTATCCTTCGGCACAGACAATTTCTTTCTACAGGGATTGCTTAAGAAAGAGGTTTGTTGAACTTCATTTTCTGTAGATGGCGTCCAAATAAAATCTTATCTGGTGGAACTATCTTTCTTATGCTAATTGTTATATTTTTGACAAAGTTACATGATATGGTAAGTAAATGAACCACGACCTATTTGCCCCGACTATATGAGCTGACCGTTCGCACAGTGTAACCTGGAATTTCTGAATTTCTCAAGTATAAGGGTTATACTCTCAACCCCAGAATTTCGGGGTTTCTTGGTGCTGAGGGAACTTCAACTAACTAACTTGGAGTGATGATCCATACCAGTGTTGTTGCTACTCAGTGGATATCTACACTCACGAAGGGAATAGATAGTGAAAACCGCTCTAAGTTGGTTAAAAAGTATCCACCCATGAAGAATTGTTTATTCGTGGCAGCACCTGAGATTCTTCCTGAGATTATGGTGTCAGTGAATGGAGCAGCCATTATGCTTATACGAGACTTGCAGTACTGCAAAACCAATTGGGGGCCAGTTTATCTGCTTTGTGTAGAGGTTTTCCTCTATTACAGAGAATTTTCTGTTGATATAGCTGATAAGTGATGCTGGTAGGATGCTTTCGAATGTTCACCATACGGAGAGCAATTCTTGGCATGCTTTTAAATAAATCATATCGAGTGCTACAATACGAAGACTTTTGAGGGTTGCTCATAAGGGGGCAACCGAATGACGGATAGAACAAATTTTAGAACAAACAAAATCTTTAGAACAAATTGATGAATGGCTCCTTGTCGAGGATCTTCGGGGAAGAGTAAAGGAAGCTGAGGCTTTTGAGAGGTCAAGTATGGACCTAATTACTCCTCCCAAGCCAAAACAATCGAAACCAGTCACTCATACAAACTGGAAAATTCCGTCTCGACAACCTTTCAAGAGACCCCATCAAGACGGACCAAAATCTTTTCATACCAGGCAACAGAGGTAGGAAGTAGAAGGTATCAATGAATGACGTAAATGTCCATGCTGGCAGATTGTCAAATTTTGAAGGGAACTGAAAAAAATATCTTCAGACCCATTGATTTTATCCCTTGTGAAGGAATATTCTATTCACTTTTCTAGAAAAATCTATCGAATCAGCCCTCCTTCAGTTCCCAGTTGGTCTGTATCAGAAGCAACCCCAGTAGCACAGAATATTGGCTGCAAATCGGCTCTGCATTGGCCCAATATTTGAATATCGTAAATCGGTCGGATGATATTGTAACGATATTGAATAAGTGAGCTGGACGGATCAATATAAATACAATGTTGATAGGCTCACATTTTGCAGGATCTTGAGAATCCTACATTGTATCGATATTCATAATGACATATGTGATGAAATCTATATTCCTCCTATATCCTGATGATTTATGTCTCGATATTGATAAATCTTTATGATAGATATATTGATTGCCTGATATCAGTTCATATTACAACTGGATATGTAACCTATATCGATAGAATGTATCTTGGAGGATATTGCAATAAAACATCAGGTTCAATATCGTCACTTGGACTTCTTGATTTCATATATGTATTCCATATCGAATACAAAACCGCTATTCAATGATGACATCCCAATATTCCACCAATATTGTTTGTGTGGATATTGGTAAATTATATGTATACAATAAAGAGTTGTATTCTTATGACACCATCATCTGTTTGATAATGAGGCAATATTGGAAAATGGAGATGACCTCGATATTGCAAAGAATCATCACGTTGGATATCGTGAGGTCGATCAATTTATTCCATACATGTGTACCATATCACAAACTCTATACGGATTCAATGATCAAATCCCAATATCTCAGCGATATTGATCTAGTGGATTTCATCAGGATGAGGTTGCAGCAATATTGAGAAATGCAGATGATTTAGATATTGCGAAATATCATTATGTTCAATATTGTGAAACCGACTTCCTGATTCCATATATTTGTACCATAACCAGATCCCAATATTTATTCGATGCTGTGATCACAATGTGCAAGCAATAATATCATCCATAAATAGGAATGAAGATAATTCGATATTGGAAATAACTATTAGGATCAATATCGTGAGGTTTACTTTTTGTTTCCATTCATGTTAACCATATGAAGAACCCAAGGTCAATTCAATGATAAAATCTCAATATTAGAGCAATATTACCTATGCATATTTCAGTAAACTTTATGTATACAATATTGTGTTGTAATCTCTTGCAACTATCATCAAGATGATGAAAGAGCAATATTGTTAAATGAATATGATCATCATATTGCAAATAATCATTGTGTTCAATATTGTGAATTCAACTTCCTGATTCTATATATTTGTACCATAATCAGATCCCAATATTATTTCAATGTTGTCATCACAATGTGCAAGCAATATTATTCATCTTGAGTTCAGTCAGTTATATTGATATGATATTGAGGTGTATTCACTTGATACTATCAACAGGATGATAAAGGGGTAATATTGAGAAATAAGGATAATTCTATATTGCAAATAATCATTAGTTTCAATATCGTGAGTTCAACTTCTTGATTCCATTTATGTGTACCATATCAAAAACTCAGTGTAAATTCAATGATACAATCTTAATATCAGAGCAATATTTCTAATGCATATTCCAGTCAACTTTATGTATACAATATTGTGCTGTGATCTCTTGTAACTATCATCAAGATGATAATAGAGCAATCTTGATAAATGAATATGATCATCATATTGCAAATAATCATTGTGTACAATATTGTGGAACCAACTTCCTGATTCCATATATATTCGTACCATAATCAGATCCCAGAATCAATTCGATATTGTCATCACAATGTGCAAGCGATATTATCCATCTTGAGTTCAGTCAGTTATATTGATATAATATTGAGGCGTAATCTCTAGATACTATCAACATGATGATAATGGAGCAATATTGAGAAATGAAGATAAGTTCAATATTGCTAGCAGACATCAGGGTCAATATAGTGAAGTCACCTTCTTGATTTCATATATGTGTACCATTTCAAACACCTAATATCAATTCAATAATGAAATCTCAATATTAGAGCAATATGACTGATGCATATTCCAGTCAATTTTATGTTAACAATATTGTGTTGTTATCTCTCGAAACTATCATTGAGGTGATTGTAGAGCAATATTGATAAATGAAAATAATAATGATATTGCAAATAATCATTGTGTTCAATGCTATAGGACCGACCTCCTGATTATATTTAATTGTAACATGAATGAATTTCAATTCCTATTCGATGATGTGATCTCAATGGGCAAGTAATATTCGGAAAATCAGTAAATTATACATTCTAAATATTGAGTTGTGATCTTTTGATAATATCAACAGAATGGCAATGAAGCAATATCAAGAAATTGAGATGACTTAGGTAATGCGGAGAAGCATTAGCTTCAACATTGTAAGGTCAACGTCTTGATTCCATATATGTGTACCATATCAAAATCTCAATTGAAATTCAATGATATGATCTCAATATGATTGAAGATGAAGGACCTTCCTGATTCCATGAAATTATACCATAAGTTAATCTGACTATCCATACAATGACCACAATGTTTGAGCAATATTATTCGTTCGGAATTCAGACGAAAATATATTTAATACTTCTTATACTTATATCAATTATTGAGTTATAATATTTCGATATCATCGACAGGATGATAATGGTGCAATATCGAGATATTGAGTTGATTTTAATATTGCATAAAATCATTAGGTTCAATATCGTAATGTCGACTTTTGATTCCATATAATATGTGTACCATACCAAAAATTCGATATGAATTCGATGATGAGATAACAATATTTCATCAGTATCACTTATGTGCACTTCATCAGGATAATAATGCAGCAAAGTAGTAAAATCACCTTCTTGATTTTATATAATATGTGTACCAAATCAAAAACCCAAAGTCGATTCAATGATGAAATCCCGATATTAGAGTGATATTACTCATGCAGATTCTAGTCAACTTCATTTATACAATATCGTCTTGTTATCTTTTGCATCAACTATCATTCAGGTGATGGCACAGCAATATTGATAAATGAAAATGATCACGGTATTGCAAAAATTCATTGTGTTCAATATTGTGAAACCAACTTCTGATTCCATATATTTGTACCATAACTAGATCTCAATATTAATATGATATGTTGTCATCACAATGTGCAAGCAATATTGTCCGATTTCAGTCAAATATACTGATATAATATTGAGGTGTGATCACTCGATACTATCAACAGGATGATAAAGGAGTAAATATTGAGAAATAAAGATAATTCTATATGGCAAATAATCATTGGGTTCAATATCGTGAGTTCAACTTCTTGATTTCATTCATGTGTACCATATCATAAACTCAGTGTCAATTCAATGATGAATTCTCAATATTAGAGCTTTCTCGCGCACGTTCGAGTGTTACCGTGAACGACAAGACTAGTCACCACTGTTGCCATCTTGGTTTTGTCGCTTAATCTAGTATTTTCAGTAGTAATACTATAATACTATAAGTACTTCAGAAGATTAGGGTTAAACATCGATAACTTTTGTTGCATATAATTACGAAGAGTATCAGTTTAACAGTTGAAATAATCCGACCACGATGCGAAAGGATTATTTTGTTGAACGGACACGATTATTTGTGATTGTGCAGAAAGTTCAAGATGCATAACCTTGAAGATTTCGAAGTTCAAATTGTATTCGATTCTTTTTTGCGTAGTTCTGAACGAACGTCTAAATTTGACGATGCGCTTTGTTTGTACGTAACAATATGAATGGATTAGTAAATGGAAATGGAAATAATTCTAAAACAATGGCTGCTCCAAGATGGCGGACAAGATTTAGTCCGATTCCATTCAAAATTGGTAAGTGGAGGTTTTTGAGGTCGGCGATCATGATATTTTTGTATAAATTTGTAAATTCAAGATGGCGGCTTCCGAATAATTTTTTGTTTTTGTATAAATGACGATAACTCCGTTGTTATCAATACGAAACAATAGCTGCGCCATGTCATCTGTAAGAGAAAAAAAAGTTATTTGTAGCTAAGTCATAGTCCTATGAGCTTCATTTGAAAAACTGAAGTTGGTGATGATATCTCAAATTCTAAAAGAGTTGGTATGAATATCATAGTTTTTTCGAATTTACTTTGAAAAACTTCCATGAGAATGTGAAATTCCTATTTGAATATTTTCATAAATAAAGAAGTTACGGAGGAGACATGAAAATGATCAAAATCTGTTTTTCGCGTGTAAAATAAAAACGGATAGATTTTATCAGAATATCTTTTCACATTATAGTTGGCCTTGACAAACTCCACATTTGGTGTGATTCAACCGACCTCGTATCTCTCACCGTTAAACAGATACCCATGGTGAGCATGGTAAGTGGGACACACTGTATGAACAAATGCGCAAAGTGGAATGATACATAATTGGTGATGAAATGTTCATTTCAACACAAGTTATGGAATGAAATGCAATTATGAATGGATGAATAAGAGAATAGTGCATTTTGTGTTGCTTCCTCCATATCACTTGGGAATTCTGAACTTGTGCACAAATATTACATCAAACAAATGATTTTATTTATTGTGGAATTTCAATTCAAGATACACCTAGGTAGGCATTCTAGTTTTTTCACATTATTCTGATATTCTTGTCTGAACAAGAAATGTATGTTTCTAGTATAACGTGTCTACTAGTACACCCGACAATACTGTCGGGCAAATACCTCAGCCAGGGTCATAGAGTGACTACCTTTACTCTTCACTCACTAGCTCAGTTCTTTCAGTTGTCTCATAGAGTCTTCCAGTGTGTGGCGTGGATCGCGAGTGGTATAATATTATGACAGTGGTGCAAAAAATAATAAGGTAAAATTGCTTATCCCAATTATTGATACTAGTTCAACTTTGATACAATTTTGATTATGTTCTTTCTTGCCATACCATGTGCTGATGCTGCAAAATTCAAAAATTTGTTCGACCTCTCGATGCCATCGTGCAGTTTGGTAGTTCAGTCAGAAAAATGTTCTCACCTTCTTACTAGGTAACAAGTATAAGTTAACCTATTGATATTATTCGAGTACTGAAGTCCATGTACCTGAGTAAAATCGTAGATACTTCCATGTTACGTACACATCAGTGTTCGCCATAAGTTATCCAGCAGCACACACAATGTGTACCTACTCATTTCAGCACGATATCGAAACAATATTGTTGAGAAGTTATTGGTACAATATTGGGAAATGATGATGGTATAATATAGGATCCCTAGATTTGGCAAAATATTGTACCTACATACCTAAGTATAGAAGATGCTTTATTAATAACGATAATGCGATTTTCGAAACATGATGAGTATTGTCAGATGATGAAACTTCAATAGGTACCTAGATCTCAGGGTAGGTATAAACAATGTGTTCCATTATCGATGATTTTCTCAGTTGTCTCATTTCAGCACGATATCAAAACAATATTGTTGAGAAGTTATTGGTACAATATTGGGGAATAATGATGGTATAATATAGGATCCCCAGATTTGGCAGAATATTGTACCTACATACCCAAGTAAAGAAGATGCTTTATTAATAACGGTAATGTGATTTTCAAAACATTTGAGGGTGAAAGTGCACTTATCATGCGATGGGGTTTTTTTTCGAAATTTTTTTTATACTCACGTATTTTCGTCTGAAAAACACGAATTTCATAATGAAAATGTGAACAAACCACTATTTATCGAGATATTTCAAGAAAAAGTTCGAAATTTTGCCTTCTTTTCCCCCTTGTGTTGGATGCATTCACAGGTACTTGCTCTTATTATTTTGTCATTGGACACTTTATATACTCATGATGTACTTCACTGACACACACACAAATATGATTTTTATGGCAAGTTTTTCCTATTTAGTGAGCAAGCATACCAGATGACGGCCATTTAATCCATATGCAATCCAAGTACGAGATATCAGATGTCAATAGATTGCTTTGGAATGACATCACACACGCTATTATTTCAAATGATATTCTTCCTTCTTTTCACTAAACATGGATAAATCACAAGGAAATTATATTTCTAGTTGACTCATATAATGAAAAAAATGTGTTCAACATTGTGTGATATATATAAATTGTCCAATGAAGGAAAAGGAAGGGCAAATTGTTCTGAATGTGATCCAGAAGACAGGCGGAAAAGATGGTGAAATTTGTAACTTTATAGTGAAATATCTCAATAAATAATGGTTTGTTCACATTTTCATTATGAAATTCGTGTTTTTCAGACGTGAGTACCAAAAAAAATTTTCGAAAAAAACCCCATCGCATGATAAGTGCACTTTTACCCATATGAGTATCGTTAGATGATGGAACTTCAATAGGTACCTTGATCTCGGGGTAGGTATATACAATGTGTTCCATTATCGATGAGTTTCTCAGTTGTCTCATTTCAGCACGATATCGAAACAATATTGTTGAGAAGTTATTGGTACAATATTGGGGAATAATGATGGTATGATATAGGATCCCTAGATTTGGCAAAATATTGTACCTACATACCTACCTGAGTATAGATGCTTTATTAATAACGGTAATGCGATTTTTGAAACATATGAGTTTTGTTTAATGATGGAACTTCAATATAGGTACCTAGATCTCGGGGTAGGTATACAATGTGTGACATAATCGATGATTTTCTCAGTTGTCTCTGGAGATAGAGAGTTGCGGTTTTCACATTACTGAATTATTTATGTTGGCCCTATTGGCCCAACTTTGATACAAATTTTTTACGTATTTACAGGAAATCCAAGATGAATATGAAAGAATATACAGGGTTTCCTATTCAAACATAAAAAGTTGAGGTTGATTCCGGTTGAAACGGAAGTGATTTTATCAATAAATGATTAATTTGGTATACCTAGTTGCTACCCACGAAATTTCGAAATCCTATCTCGATTGATTCAGAAGTTACAGCACTGGCCGTTTTTTATGCACTTCTCCTATATCAATCTTCAACGAGGCTCAAAGGATAATTACTCCCTTTACCGCTCTCTGGATCGGCCACTGGCCGCAAACAGAATTCTCACAGTTCTGCCTTTCTTACGTAGAATACAGTGACGTATTCATTTGACGTCCATAAATGATTATTGTTCAGATAATGGAGCAAACATAAATTCTTTTCAAATGAGACATTAGTATGTTTATGTATAGTTGGACTCAGGTTTTTTAAAATGGTACAGTAATGTGAAAACCGCAACGCTGTATATCCAAATACAACTGAGATATCTAAGAAAATCATAGAAAATGGGATAAAATGTACTTACCTAAACAGGGTGAAGCAATAGTATGTTCTCCTTCGATATTAGCCAAACGTCAGATATACAGGGTGTTTCCGAAGTTGGGGCGATGAATGGAATGAGTGTGTGTTTTATGAGACAGAAAAAATTTGTTCTGAAATTTTGTCAAAAAATGTGCGCTTACACCATAATTGATCTTTCAACTATTTTTGAACGTCCGGCATCATTGCAAAAGTCATTGGTAGTTCCGGTGCTTGTGATCTCGCAGAAAGCAAATTAACGCTTGAATTGGGCTATTAACCTTTGATCAATGATTCACAAGAGTTTTGGCAAACTTTGGAGCTCAATTTCTTCCAAAATAATTTTTTTCGACAAAAATGTATTTTTTTCATTTCGTTTTGTTTTTCCGTCTCCATCATCCATTTCATTGATCGCCCCAAGTTAGGAAACACTCAGTATAGAAAAAATTCAAATACAATAATTATAAATTATAATGTTCCATTATAACTGTCACCTAAAATTATTTTCAAATCTATAGGTTGTTAGCATTCCAAGATATATCGGCCGATTATGTGTTTTATTGAAAAGGCCACCCTTTTCGCATTTATAGATTTTCCCTGGGAGGCTGGTTTTAAAAATGCATAACACTTGTGGTCTAGCGAGAATGATTACTAAGGTATGGGGTGTTCAGAATCTAGATTTTTAAATTTCTGGATTTTTTTGTGTCGAAACTATTTATTATTGTTCGAAACGGTTCACATATCCTTAATTCAACCATAGATTAATTACCACCCCGTTAATCTATGATTTAACAATCGATTTACTATTTACTGACATTTAATTGGAACAGATCCAGGGTGGAGCAATAGTGCTTTTGAGCTCGATCGTCAAGTTCCATACAGCGTGTTTCATTGGGAGAGGTAAATAATCCAACTGTGGATAGGGGTCACTGAGGTGATTTCATAAAACCCATGGTTGATGGTTCTTCGTCTTCTTATAACCGAGATACAGGATGTTTCATCAATTTGTCCATATCTTCATTGTTTCATACCTTTCCAACCAACCTGTATATATTTTTAAAAATTGGTACACTTGCTCAATCTACCCTGTGGAATTGATCGAGGCAACAACACATGTTAATTCATACATACCTTCGGATTTTTAGATTTATCCGTTGCCTGGTTTGCCAGAAATATCTAATTAACGCTTATCGTGAAAATCCCTGTATAGTTTTGATGACGGACCTGCAACTAAGTCTGGAACAAAGAACGATATGAAATACTCCTCCTAAATGTAAAACTCACGTATACTGAATAGGAAGCAATAAAATTAATAAATCTCGTCTGATTCCAATTTTGTACCCCAAAATGAGCAAAAATAATATTTTGAGCACATAATATGAATAGTTAAAATCTTCTGTTCACGAATAAAAAGCACATCGTTGAATAAAAATTTTGATGTCATTTTCAGATATGGCAAAGAAAAGAGAAATACGAATGTATAGGGTGTTGTTTTCTGGCAGAAAGAATTTGTGAATTTCAATTGAAGCCGGACCTGGATTTTATCTTTTGTTGTTGCCTCAATCAATTCCACAGGGTAGATTGAGCAAGTGTAACGATTTTTAAAAATATATGCAGGTTGGTTGGAAAGTTATGAGACAATGAAGATATGGACAAAATTGATGAAACATCCTGTATCTCGGTTATAAGAAGTCGAAGACCCATTAACCATGGGTTTTTTCAAATCACCCCAGTGACTCCTATCCACAGTTGAATTATTTTCCATTCCCAATGAAACATCCTGTATATAAAATCTGATTTGAAAACGTGACAAAACTAATTCTATGAGGGGATTATTCCAAAATTTTTCATTCCTTAATATGTATAGTGTAACACGGGAACCGGTCAACCAAACATAATACCTATATAAAATAATGGAAATTCATTGCCCTTCACTACAATTTTCACAAAAAATGAGTTGAATCACTCAGCTCATAGTAAATACGACATTTTCAGACGCAACAAGAGTAGTGATTCCTACTGGCTGCGAGAACGACATCCTAAGGCATGTTCGTTTTTGCTTGGCGCAAGCAGCAGATAGAGATGCGGAAAGGGAGTCCAGGCCTCCAGAATGACATAATGAAGGGGAGGAAAATAATTTTTTTTAAATTTCTGTTCATAAGAATTTGATATATAATTTTTTCATTTTATTATACACACCGACGTATATCTGAAAAGTTTATATTGAATATATTCCACTGTATATATTATCATACAAAGTGTTCCCCATTTCGAGATATTGCCGTTTTTAGATAGGTTCAATATCGAATATTATCTCATAAACTTTCCAGTACGTGAGGTTAATCGATATACATTCTAGCATTCAATGTGAAATCAGTCTTATTTCGTAGACTTCTGGGAATATCCATTTCTAACACAATATCTACATAATTATATTGTATATGTATACAAGCTGTCGATATAATTTCAGGCATCCTCCTCGATACAAATTGTCAACATTTTTTTTCAATATATTCACAACACTAATAATCATTGTTGTATAAACGGTTGAATGAGACATTCATCAATTTGATCAAATAATATGCCAGCTTAGTGATGTTCAATATGAAACAAATATTATATATACAGGGTGTTTCGAAATTCGACCGACAACGTTTGACAGGTGATAGCCCTCGTGATTTCATAATCATTGAGATAGGAACATTCGGTCTTCAAGTGTTCAGTTCTCGAGATACAGGGCGTTGAAGTTGAGAAATGAAAATAGTTGTTTCGCAATATCTCAAGAATAATTGAATATAATGCATTCAACTTCGGTATATGGTTTCATCTTTGAATGGGTCATTTTTTGACCTGGAAGCCATTCCGAACATTTTGTCCAGTGGTGCCCTACAGGGGGTTGTGGCATTTTTTCCTTCCATATTTTCTACGCCACTGATTAAATTTCGATTATTTCCAATTCCTCGAATTCATTGTTCAATTTTGTTCAGAAAATGCATCACCTTCAACTGAGCTGAAATAAACAGTTTTCGAGATATTCGACCCAAAATAGAAGATTGCATAGTAATATTTCATCATTTTCAGTAGTAGAAAATTGCAAAAATATTTTTCTGGTGTTGAGTAGATTAGATACTATTCAGATCTCATGCTATAGCTGAACAGAAATAGTTATTCCACGCATAAAGAGAGAACAAAAATGTTCGTAATTTTCTAATACTGAGGAAGATGAAAAATTACTATGCAAACTTCTATTTTGGGTCAAATATCTCGATAACTGTTCATTTTAGCTTAGTTGAAGGTGATGCACTTTTTCAACATAATTGAACAATCAATTCGAGAAATTAGAAATAATTGAAATTTCATCAGTGGCGTAGAAAATATGTGCGGAAAAGTTATCACAACCCTCTGTAGCGCACCTCTGGATAAAATTCTCGGAATGTCTTTCTGGTCAAAAAATTAACCATTGGAAGATCAAACCATATACCGAATTTGAATGCATTATATTCAATTTTTCATGAGATATCGAGAAAAAACTATTTTAATTTCTCAACTTCAACGCCCTATATCTCGAGAACTGAACACTTCAAGACCGTATGTCCCTATCTCAGAGATTATGAAATCACGAAGGTTATCACCTGTCAAGCGTTGTCGGTCGAATTTCGAAACACCCTGTATATCTAAGGGTTACTTCCAAGACTTATTTTGCCATTGAATCGCTAGTTCCGAGACTTTCGTTGAGTTCCGGGACGGTCTTGGAAGTTTTTTTTATCTAACGGTTATTTCCAGGACGGTCTTGGAACTCTACTGTCCTGGAAGTATGCGATCCCCATTTTACTGTTGTTTACTTCCTATGTCAGGCTTGAATTGAAACATTTTATCCAAAATACTATTTTTCTTTCGATTGCTCAATAAATTGATATCATAAGAACAAATTGTATACAGGGTGTCCGAAAATGGGATTCCGATGTTATATGAATCTCCTACAAAAAACATATTCAGGGGAATTTCCGAGGACAAACCACTCAAATGCTAACTGAGGGAGATAATGGCCCTCAGAATTCAACAAAGGCGTTTCAGGTCTTGAATTTGATATCAAAATTCATAGAATTTTTGTGAAATCAAGAATTTATTTCATTCTAGAAAATATTCTTGGTGCTAGGTTTACAGGAACTTTTCTCCTATTAGAATGAGATTCTGAAATATCGGATATTCATCTTTGCATACTCTGTAGGTTTAATAGAATTTAAGTACTCATTTTCTGTTTCCTTGTCAAGGTATGCGGAATAACACTTGTCCAGAGAGATTGAAACAAGTATATTATTCAACAAGCATATAATGAGGGCTATTATTCACGAAGGTTGAAGTTTGTCACGAAAATAGTAGTAGTAATATACTATACTTTGTCCACGACTGTTGTATGAATACATGTACTTCATCAAGCAAAAGGATAGTTGTTTTTTGAAGCAGAACAAAATCATCAATAACTGGTGTGAAAAATAGCAAACATTTTGTTTGGGATCGTACAGCTGTATTCAGAAAAAAAGCGTACATGTATATAACAAAATGAAATTAACGTGATTCTATTTGCGTGAAACGGGAATGATTGTGTACCGAATGTTTACAGTAAAGTTGTCGTAGGTTCTCAAAAACACAAGGCATTGGCTGAGCCAGTTTCACATAACTAGAACTATGATGCCGTGAACCTCTCTTTTCAACACTCGTTCTCTTTTTCATTTAGTACGACATCACATATATTATGAACATTTTACACAACAAATTTAATTTTGAACAGTCTTCCAGCAAAAATCACAAAATATCACAAGGTGATTAGTTCTCTCGGAACATAACCTTCATCTGAAGGTGATGGCATTTTTAAATGAAGGAAAGTGTTTTTCATATTGATGAATCTTAGATCCTGTTTCTCTAGCAGAAAGACCCGAATTTCCAATTCCGAGGATATTATGTTTGATGTCTATTATTAATCATCTTTCATCGATGAAAAGAAAGGTACTTACCTATGTTAGGTATGTTAACAGAAACTCCAAATGACTTACGTCTTATGATTGATTTTTACCAGTCATTCTCGATATTGAAATGTTTTGTTCAAGATGATGTTGTCAAACTGAGAATTTAAATATGCATACCGATGAAATTTCTTTTCCCATGAGTCTTGGAACTATATGTTCTTCGATAATAAAGTCTTATAACTATATAGAGTTTGTTGAACATCGATTCAGACCACTCAATCTCTCGACCTATTTTTTTAAAGAAACACAATATTTTTTGTAACATCAGTTTCCAAATGCAGTCACTATATCATGCAACAACCAAAGTCAATTATATTATCATTTATGGCTAACTTGATATTACTAGGTAGATACTCGAGAAATATGTTATTACACGAGCAATGTTGTTTCGATGTCATGAGAATTATAATTATTAGTGGAGAATAAAAGTTAACATACTGTAATATATTCTATGTGATCGGAAAAAATCACAGACTCCGAGAGAAGAATAAGAAATAGTGTTTGAAATTACTCGGTATAGATAACTTCTGAATAGGACCATGGAATGATCTCATCTCGACATTGAATTTCTCAGTATTATAATTTTTCAACGGACATATGGACGGTTATTTCCAGGACGGTCTACTATCTCAGGAGTATGCTATTGACGATCAAAGTTAGATGAAAAAAACAGCAATTCACTTTTATCAATTAATTGAAACACCATTTAGTTATTGTGGAAAATTTCGGATATTTCTTCACGTATTTTTTCAGAGATTCCCACATATTCTTCAGAATCAGTCTTCTCGTATTTTTCCCAAGTGTTGAACCATGAATTGGAAATTTTCATTTCTGGACTCACGAAATGAATCCTGAATGCTTCGATAGACCATACAAAGATTGTCAGATGCCAATAATTTCGAGAAAACAGCAAGAAATCTCTCGAATATCTTATTTTCCATTAAATTGGCCGTTTTGAATCGATTGAGACTACAAGTAGGTCGCTAGGACCTATAGTTTTTGAGATATCAATGATCAAAATCAGATAAAAAATCAGCAATTCACTTTCTTCAATCAATTAAAACACCATCAAGTTCTTGTGAAAGAATTTCATATTTTTGCTTCGCAGTTTCAAATCAGTCTCCTCGAATTCTCTTAAAATTCTGATACGTGAATTGAAAAATTTCATTTATGAACTTGCAAAATGAATCGAGAATGCTTCGAAAGACCATACAACGATTTTCAGATGCCGATTTTCTCCAAAAAATTAACGAAAAATCTCGCGAGTATCTCATTTTTTAATGGAACAGGCCGTTTTGAATCGATCGAGACTACGAGTAGGCCGCTAGGCCTTTAGTTTTCGAGATATCGACGATCCAAATCAGATATAAAAACAGCAATTCGCTCTGAATTGATTGAAACATTGGCAAGTTATTGTGAAGAAATTGGAATGTTCCTTCACAAATTTTTGTTTTGCAGTTCCGAATCAGGCTTCTCGAATTTTTCTACAATTTTGAAACTTCAATTTGAAATTTTCATTATTGTACTTGCGAAATGAATCGGGAATGCTTGGATAGACCATACAACGATTCTAAGATGCCATTTAATTACAAAGATGAGCAAAAAATTCCGCAGATATCTCATTTTCTAGTTAACAGGCCATTCTGAATCGATTGTGACCACGTAAAGGACACTACTAGGACCTATATTTTTCGAGATATCGACGATCCAAATCAGATATTAGGACTGCAATTCACTTTCATAAATTAATTGAAACACCGGTATGTTATTGTGAAGAAATTCAAATGTTTTTCCACATATTTTTGTTCCGCAGTTCCAAATCAGGCTCCTCGAATATTTCTAGAATTTTGAACCATGAATTGGAAATTCTCATTTTTGGACTCGCGAAATAAATAGAGAATTCTTCGTTGGACCATACAACGATTTCCAGATGCTAATTAATTCCAGAAAAAAGCTAAAAATATCGCTTATATCTCATTTTCTAGTGAACAGGCCATTCTGAATCGATCGAAACCACGAGTAGGACGCTAGGACATATATTTTTCGAGATATCGACGATCCAAATCAGATATGAAAACAGCAATTCACTTTCTTCAATTAATTGAAACACCAGCACGTTATTGTGGGAAAATTCGGATATTTCTTCACATATTTTTGCTTTACAGTTCTGAATCAGTCTCCTCGATTTCCTTCAGAATTCTAATAGGTAAGTAAATTGAAAAATTTTATTTTTGAAATTGCGAAATAAATCGAGACTGCTTCGATAGACCATACAACGAATTTCAGGTGCCAATAGTCTCCAGAAAAAAGCGATAAATCTTGTAAATATCTCATTTTCTAATGAAACAGGCCGTTTTGAATCGATTGAGATGACTAGTAGGTCTCTAGGACCCAGAGTTTTCGAGATATCGACGATCCAAATCAGATATAAAAACAGCAATTCACTTTCTTCAAGTAAATCAAACACAGGCAAGTCATTGTGAAGGAATTCGAATGTTTCCTCATATGTTTTTGTTTTGCAGTTCCAAATCAGGCTTCTCGAATTTTTATAGAATTTCGAACCGTGAATTGGAAATTTCCATTTTTGTTCTTGCGAATTAAATCGAGAATGCTTCGATAGACTCAGATAGACCCTACAACGACTTTCAGATGCCAATTGATTTCAGGAAAAAGCAAAAAATCTCGCGAATATCTCATGTTTTAGTGAACAGGTCATTCTGAATTGATTGAGACCACCAGAAGATCGCTAGGACCTATAGTTTTCGAGATATCGACGATCCAAATTAGATATAAAAACAGCAATCAACTTTCTTCAATTGAATGAAACACCGGCAAGTAATTGTGGAGAAATTCGAATATGTCTTCACATATTTGTGTTTGACAGTTCCAAATCAGGCTCCTCGAATTTTTCTAGAATTTTGAACCATGAATTGGAAATTTTCATTTATCTATACTTGCGAAATAATTCGAGAATGCTTCGATACACTCAGATAGACCATACAATAATTTTCAGATGCCAATTAATTTCAGGAAAAAGCAAAAAATCTCGCGAATATCTCATGTTCTAGTAAACAGGCCATTCTGAATCGATTGAGACCACCAGAAGGTCGCTAGGATCTATAGTTTTCGAGATATCGATGATCCAAATTAGATATAAAAACAACAATTCACTTTCTTCAATTGAATGAAATACCAGCAAGTTATTGTGGAGAAATTCGGATGTTTCTTCACATATTTTTGTTTGGCAGTTCCAAATCAGGCTCCTCGAATTTTTCTAGAATTTTGAACCGTGAATTGGAAACTTTTATTTTTGTACTTGCGAAATACATCGAGAATGCTTCGATAGACTCAGATAGATCATACAACGATTTTCAGATGCCAATAAATTCCAGAAAAATGCAAAAAATTCCAAAGATATCTCATTTTTTGATGGAACAGGACGTATTGAATCGATTGAGACCACGAGTAGGTCGAATGTTTCTTCACATATTTTGGCTTCGCAGTTCCAAATCAGGCTTCCCGAATTCTTCTAGAATTTTGAACCGTGACTTGAAAAATTTCATTTTTGAACTCACGAAATGAATCGAGAATGCTTCGACAGACCACAAAACGATCTTCAGATGCCAATAAATTCCAGAAAAATGCAAAAAATCTCGCGAATATCTCATTTTCTAATGAAACAGGCCGTTTTCAATCGATTGAGACCACGAGTAGGTCTCTAGGACCTATAGTGAGATATTGACGCAGATATAAAAACAACAATTCACTTTCTCAAATTGATAGATCTGGGTACGCAGTTTGTCGGTCTTATTCTTATTCACCCTGTACATTTTTGTTTCATGATTTGTATGACCTGGAACTATACGATTGACAATATCAATGTCCTGGATCTATACGCATTATGAGAAAATGTCCTGGAACTATAAGTATTGTAACAAAAAATGTCCTAGAACTATACGTATTATAACAAAATGTATACAGAATGTCCTGGAATTGAATAATTCATTACTCGAGAGTTCAGGCACTGATAACATTCAACTATCATTCATCCTTATCCTTTTTCATATAATTATAGATCATCTTCATCATCATAAATTTGAATAAATACGAAAATTGACAGAAAAGAGTGAGCTATTTATTATCCTCGATGTTGCACTATCTGGTACATCAGAGTATATTTTGAATGTATCAATAAACTTATTCGTAATGACAATTTTCATCGGAATACTTATATGGAATAATGAAATGGTATTCGCCATTTGATTTTAGGAAGTGGTGCTGTTTCCATTTGAACCAGAAATGAATAAGATCATGTGAGAAATTTGTTCGAAATGCAATATCATGTAGGACCTTGCTCATTTTCCGAATTTATTTCTTGTATCAATTGAAGCAAGGAATATATTAGGTGCCAGCCACTTCTCAACCGTCAACTGTTAGGTTTCATGGTTTCATGATATGAATGTCTTGGAACTGAACGATTTATAACATTGTTTAATGGAACTGCAATATACGTCTAATGAAAAAATGTCCTGGGAATAAATGTTTTATGATTGATATTAGTTATCCTGAATCTCAAGTTGGCTTAACAAAATCAGAATGTGTACGATTCCGTTCTTTTTATAGACTCCTAGAGTGAGTATGTGAAAAAAATTATAATAGTAATTTATGTATCAAGGGCGTGAAGTAGGCTTTTATGGACCGCAGAAAAATACATACAACATTTTAAGCATGACCGTTTTTGTCATTCATTCACTGTCACTATGGAAAACATTAATGTTGTTGAATTCATTTAGCCAAATCATGTACCCCAGTGGCGAAGAAAGATCGAATGGTAGTTTGGTAATATACTAGAAATCACTAGGAAATCACAGTGAAATAACTAGGGAAACGGTGAAATTATTTTGCTGCCCGATCACTTACTCTACCACCTGCTGTACTTCTTTATCGTCCTAGGGCGCTAAAGTGCTACTTTACGCCCGCGCATCCGGGCGATAAAGTGACAATTATATATAGGGAATCCCTTCCATTTATGAATATGATAACCAAATGGTATTGAAACATCCAAACATATTTCAAACGAAAAGAATGAAGGAGATATTCCATCGTGTTGTAGGATTTCCTCAAGTGTTTTGAGAATATCTCGAACATATAAAGTGGCCAAGAAGAACGTATAAAGCACCGCTAATTGATGGTTTATCATTTTTTGCTATATATTTTATTTATTTTTATATTTCTCCAGAAATAGGTTGTGGTGACATTTCCTTGCATCACAAAATAACTTTTAAATTCACCAAGAAGCATGGAATCGAGTAAGCAATATACAAACTGTTTCATAGGTCTAACTGAAGAACTGCTGTGCAGGTTCTGTCAGGAAGAGGAAGACACATCAGTACACATACTTTGCCACTGTGAGGGCTTGTCAAGACTAAGGTTCCTTACGCTGGGTGAGGAAAAACCAGGAGCCCAAAGATACACAGGAGATCTGAATTCTAGCCTATGGAGTCTCATAGAGAAGGCGGGGCTAGCCGAAGAACTCTAATCGATTTTGAGGGCAGACACAATAGATCTGAAAAGGTCGCAGTGTGGAGGCAGATAGCCCGGAGGCCCCATTTCAAATCTAATCGAATCCACAAACTGTTGAATTATGGAAAAATTTATAAACCTTTGATTTGACTTACTTTCCTTTGACTTCAGGATATTTCATATTTATAATACAACTTCTAGTTCCTGGTCATTTCTTCATAACACGTATAGTGCTGAACACGATTTTATGAATCGTTCATTCAGAGAACATACCTATCAAGAAACATACCTGTCGACGGTTGAGGTGTCTACCACCAGATATGGTTCTTGTTTTTATTGATAAAATAATCGAATTCTATGATCCTACTATCTGACCCGGTGAACGTTGTTATGCCATAAACAATATTTCTCGACCCCAAAAACCCTTAGATACCAATTTCGAATGAAATCGGACTATAATTACAGAACTCGTCCGCTATATTAGATCCACCATCTTGAATCTCCAAATTTTAATGAGAGAATCATAATCTCTGACCACAAAGACCCCCCATATACCAATTTTGAATGAAATCAGATCATGACACTCGTTTGCCATATTGCATCAGCCATCTTCAATTTTCAATTTGAAATATTGTTCTCATACCTACCGAATACGCAAAAATATTTTTATACGAATCGGTCAAGCCGTTTTGAACAAAATGACAAAATTTCGACTTTCGGTTCAACCAAAAATAGCAGCAACTTGATTACTTTCTCCAATCAACTGTCGAACCTCATCATTAAAAATGAATCAATTGGAAAAAAAAAATAGAATTGAGAACCTCACGGAACAACAATGCCTTGTGTAGAAAATAATAATAATAATAATAATAATAATATTTATTTACCATAAATCACAATAATTACATTAAAATACTTATACATTTTGATAAATTTTGATAAATAAATATAGAAATCCCACAGAAGGATGAACCTGTGCGTGGGATAAAAATATTAATAGAAATGTTAAAAATGAATAAATTGTAATGAAGTATTCACAGACATTTATATATATATATATAATATATGACAGCTATGAATTCACAAATTTTATATAAATGTATAAAAATATATACGTGTACGCGAAAAATATAATGGACAGATTTTGAAGTCACAATCATTTGGGGAGTATATATGAAAAATGGTATTATGTTTATTCACTTATTTTTATTTGTGTTGAAGCACAAACAGTCTTTTTTAGTTTTTTTCGGTTTCTGCATAGTAATATATATTTTTCATATCCACATATTGGTGTATCTGCAGTCTTGGTAGGCTCAATATCCAGTATTTAACTTTTTTCTTGAATAGGTTGATGCTGTTTGATTTTATGTCCGCTGGAATAAGATTGTACAGCCGAGGTGCTAAGTATGAATAAGATCTCTGGAGTGTGTTGTTCTGTGATTTTATGACATAGGAGGCATTCATTTTGTGACGAGTTGCATATTGATGCTCGATTTTTTTAAGTTCATGTTTATTAATATGTTGTCTAATTGTGGTTTTGTGAAAGTAGAGTTGTCTGATGTCTAGAATAGATGTTTCTTTATATAATGTCTCCGACTCTTTCAAGTTGTTATGACCTGATCATATGATAATTCTCATTATTTATGGAAGATAATCATTGGGCCAATTACAAAATATTGCTATCATTGGGAAATTCTCTCTAGGTAATCATCTTCATTCACTCTCAAAAGATTTCATGTGCGACCAATACTTATCGTTTCCAAATCTTAAAAACTTTTATATGATCGGCTCATAACCACGGAAAGTTATTTCTTCTTACTTCTTAGTGTGATTCTGTATCAGACAGGAACCATTACTTTCGAAAACGGTGTCTTTGATGATAAATCTGAAGCGGAATCTGATATTCCAAGATAATGGATGAAATATTTCAATTAATAGCACCGAGTTCATATTGAAGTCATATATGGCCATATTTTGATTTGAGGATTCCACTATTGTTCTTACGAATCATTATGAATCACCCTGTAAATGCATATGGGATTTTGAGAGATCGAAAAAAATAATGTCCCAGAACTATATGATCTCTGGAATATACTAAAATATAAATTGATATTTTTCAAAAATTCATCCATCATTAGAAAGAGGACATTATATATGGTCGATTTGAGCTATATATAGTCGATTCAAAAATAGTCCTGGAACTAACCGTTAGATATATATATATATATATGTATGTATATGTATTAGGGAGTTTGAATCTCAATTGCCAATACCATATTCTCACTCGATATCTATATGAATATAAACCATCGATATAAATTTTGAGCATTATTTTGGTTAAATTTCAATATCTATTTCCGAACAAATTCGCAATATTGAACATCAATATCATTTCACTATTCAAATGCGAGTGATCCATATGATCTATCAATATTCCCAACATAGTGATGTTTAACATGGAATGAATATCTTCCTAAGATATACTGAGAAGATTGAATTTCAATGGTGATTCAATATCATAATCTCTGTGCATAGCTGAATGGTATGTGTATGATTGATCGATATTATCTGGGGCATTATTCTGTATACAGGGTGGCCCACGATCGATGGTACCTTAGACGTATAGGGAAAGCGGTACATTGGATTATCCTGAAAATTTGGTTACTCTAATAAGCGTTTGTGATCTGACGATTCAAAATATTCTCAGCGAAGCAGCGTTGCCACTTTTACCAAAAAGTAGCATCATCTTTGTTATCTCAAATGGAACACCCTGTATTTTATTGCGTCTTTAGATTCTTCCCAAAGAGCTTCATCTTTGTTATCTCAAATGGAACACCCTGTATTTTATTGCGTCTTCAGATTCTTCCCGAAGAGCATCATCTTTGTTATTTCAAATGGAACACCCTGTATTTTATTGCGTCTTTAGATTCTTCCCGAAGAGCTGATTTCATCAATGCATCACACTTGGGGTCTAGGAATTATTACAGAGATATAGGGTGTTCAAAATCGAGATTTTTCAACTTTAGGATTTTTTTGTGTCGAAACTATTCATCATTGGTCAAAACGGCTTACATGTCCCTATGTTAACTTCTGATCAACTACCTACCGACATTTAATTGGAAAACATACAGGATGGTCCAAGATTCAGAATTTTGATCACCCTGTATCTGTTCCAATTAAATGTCAGTAGATAGTGAATCAAAAGTTAAGATAGGGACATGTGAGCCGTTTTGATCGATAATGAATAGTATCGACACAAAAAATTCTTGAAATTGAAAAATCTCGATTTTGAACACCCTATATCTCTGTAATAATTCCTGCTAGACCCCAAGTGTGATACATTGATGAAATCAGCTCTCCGAGAAGAATCTAAAAACGCAATGAATCACAGGGTGTTTCATTTGAAATAACAAAGATCATGCTACTTTTTGGTAAAAGTGGCAACGCTGCATCGCTGAAAATATTTTGAATCGTTAGATCACGAACGCTTATTGAAGTAACCGAATTTTTAGGATAATCCAATGTACTGTTTTCCGTATACGTCTAAGGTACCATCGACCGTGGGCCACCCTGTATGTGCCGATAATTATTATCTCTAGTCTAATGCTGATATTGAAAGTCAACGTTGTGACAACATTCCAGTTGAAGATTAATGAATATGTGTCATCAATGACTATGCATAGTGATGTTTAATATGAAATAAATATATCTCGTGAAACTATTAGGATGATATACTTCCAATAGCCACTCCATACTGTCACCCAATTTCAACTCAAATTGTCTTTTGATATTAAACGGATATTAGCAATGGATATGATTTCAGACTTCATTTCGAATATGTTGCAATATTCATTCTAGATAATAATTATTATATCCCTTACATTCAGATTCGAAAATGTTTCAACATATGAATGAGCGATTGGTCGATATAATTCTTCAATATCTGATCATCGTGATGGTCAATATGGAATAGATTTTTTTGTAGACATATTGTGCAGATAGATCTCTTTATCCTCATTCAATATCTAGATACTTATATTGTATGGATATGAGCATACGATATAATTTCTGACGATATTGTGTATATAAATGTAAATCTCTCTTCAACGTTTTACCAATATTGGAAATAAATGTTGTATCAACTTTGAAGTGTGAAAATAATCAATATAATGTAATAATGCCCTATCAATATTATTTATCGATATTCTAGTAAAGTGCTGTTCAATATGTTGCAGATATTGTTTGTAGATGTTTCTGGAAAATTCGTTTTCAAATGCTACTAGATATTTTCTGATAATATCTATATATATGTATATATATATTGTAAGAATACATGCCATCGATATGGTTTCTGGCATCATTTTGATTATGTGTCAATATTTGTTTTCAATGTTTCCCTCACATTCAGAATCGAAGGTGTATCAACTTATAAATGAGAGATTGATCGTGATGATTCATTAATATCGTATCATCGTGAATGTTCAATATAAAATAACAAATTTTTGGAGATATATTGTAGATATTGTTCCTGAATAACAAATCTATATCCTCATTCAATATCTGGATGATGATATTGTGTGAATATCTACCTTAGATATAATTAAGGGCAATATTTTGAATATATAAGTATATTTCACTTCCACATTTTTCGCGCATTGAAAATAAATGTTGTATCAACTTCAAAGTGTGAGAATGATCAATATGATTTATCAATATCCTGGAAAGGCGCTGGTCAATATGTTATAGATATTGTTTTGTAGATATTTCTGTAGACTTCTTTCTCAATAGCTACTAGATATTATTTGCCAATATCCACATACATATATATGTAATAATATTGGCCATCGATATAATTTTCGACATTATTTTAAATATGTGTCAATATTTGTAATCAATATACTACTTTCATTCATTGTCTATCTCGTATTAACTTCCAGTTATGACATTATTCAATGTGATCCATCAATATCACATTATACTAGTGTTCAATATGAAAGATATATGTTTTTGTAGATATACATATACGGTATTTCGATTCTCGATAGTTACTCCATATTGTCACTCAATATCTATTCAACTATATTGTCTATATATTAGTTTTCGATATAGCTCTGAGCTTTATTTTTGATATTTGTCAATATTTTTTTCCAATTCACTCCCCACATTGGAATATCATTGTTCCATGAAGTTTAGACTACGACATTATTCCATATATGATCATCTATCATCCCAGCATATTGATGTTGGATATAATATTCATATATTCCTCAAATATATCTTGAATATCAATTCTCAATGATCACCACATATTCTCAACCAATATCCGCATAACTATATTCCATGAATATTTCATATTGATTCTGTTCCAAGCATTCTGTTCAATATGTGTATATATTTGTTTTGAATCTCCTATTAATATTATGAATAGATATTGTATCAACGTTTGATTGATAAAAACATGAATATCATCCATCAATACCTTAGCATACCGATATTTCATACGGAATATATATTTCTTGGCGATATGTTTGAGATATTGTTTATAAATAACTCGTCCATATTCCTACCCAATGTCTGAGTTACTATATAGTATTAATATAAGATACTGATATAATTCAAAGCATTCTTTTGGATATGTGTCGATATTGTTTTTTTCAATTAGCCTCAACATCAGTCATGAATGCATTAACAAGATTATTTCTCATTATTGATCTATATTTGGTGTCAATATTTATAATATATCACTACGTGGTGATGTCAAGAATATTATTCATCTTCAACCTACTATATTGTTGGTCAATATCGATGAGCCATCAGTTACATATATAGAGATGATGAATGATTCTCAATCAACGCACTTCATTGTTTTTCTCATATCAACAAATCAATATTGTAGGATGATTATAAATCAATATTATTTCAGATATTTCGTTCAATGATTCAACAATCTTCTTATGAAACATCGAATCAATATCGATCTACAATAGCATGTTGAATGTTTGGATCCAATATTGTGCCTACTTGATTTCTCGATATTGCGCCAATTTTTCATCTATATTGGTCGAATATCGGCCCAATATGAGTGTGCTACTTGGGAAGAGAGATCACTACTTCCCTGAAGGATTTGATAGACAATAGGAACCTTTCAGGCTCTTTGAATTGTTACCCCAAAAGTTGCCAAATCAGCCTTTGAAGAAATGGTGTTGGCTCCGAGTGACTACAGGGATATAGCCATAAAACATCGAGTTTTTCAATAGCTTCCAACTCGTGACACCAAGCGGGAAGTAGGGATACTACTGATCATCTCGGACGAGGCGCTTCATGAAATTAGGATCGAACACCACATAATACATATGTTGACGATCAATCAGTCCCAACCAACATTTTAAGAGAATTATACCAAGCAGAGAGGAGAAATTACTCGAAGAAGTCGAAATTCACTAATTTCCGACAAAATATTTTACCTCTATGCCCTGAGTAACTTGAAAGTTATGGATTAGGTTGTAAAATGCCTGGTTAGGACCTCAACATTTTCTATAAAAACCATCAACTTTATAGACAAATTGCATAGTTTGAAACTACTCATTACAGACTTCAAACATAACTTCATGGTCCTAGTGAGCATTTAGTTATCAATTAGGTAATATTTAACATCAAAATTACCAGTAAAATGTCTTTCAGGCCCTCGAACTATCAGGATATTTATTGGAGTTGAAATTTACCAAATTCTAACTTCATAAACGATCATAAAGTCAGGGAATAATCAGATGGATAAAATAAGTCGGATTTATACTCTGTTTTGCCTATTTTTGACCAATTGAGTCGAAGGAGTTTCTTAGACTTTTCTTAACCTAATCAGTACCAACTTCATATCCGATGAAGGCAAGATTACCACTATAAAATCCTTATAGAACGAAGTGTCCTTGAGAGAGCCGAGAATACCAAAATTAGTCCTAAAATCATGTTCTCAAAGTTGATGACTATTATTGATCCTGGTGCTTTGAGGTCGGCAAATGTTTTGAAATGATCATTAATTTCTGAAAATATTAAAAACTGGAGACAAGCGCAATGTATGAGTTTTGAATGTTTTATTCTTTATCACCAGTGAGTGGTTCAGGTAGCTTACCGCTTGAACGCTTCTAAAGCAAATCATGATATCTTTCTATACATTACGATGATGTTTGATCATCTCAACCATCGATTTGTTTTGACATTCGAAGTTTTACTTCCACTTATTCCATTGGTCAGATCTGAATGCATATTTCAAATAACTTTGATAAAAAAAAACAGGTATCAATTAATACACTTCGGTTGAGAACGTACAAAAATGGCAAATGTACTAAAAGTATACTAGAACGGCAACACTGTTCGAGAGATGACAACACGGCGATGGACTTTTCTGATTCGCTGAAAAATGAAGCCTGTCATCCAGCGACCAATTAGAAAACATACCGTGGGGCAGAATAAGAAATTGAAGGCGAACAACGAACATTTGACAAATTATATGATTATAGGGAACATCTGATAATATTAATCCATCAGGTTGACTGCTACTCAAATAATATACTCGTTGATATAGTCTAAAATCCCAATATGGGGAAAATGGGCTCCATAGTCAGAATATACAGAATTTTCGACTATGAACGAAGTCTATTCGCCCTGAAAGTTGAAGATTCTGGAAAATTCGACTTTCAAGTCCAATATGAAACCAACGCCATATTTGTTGGCTCGAACCTCTTTCGCCATTGACGGAAAAAGAAGAAATCTCTACATAGTGACCACATCCTAATGAATAGTAATACAGAAAAGGTTAAATTTCGCATATATGATCATACTCTACCAGTTGATTCATTTTTAGATGGAATTGTTGAAAAATAATTCGAAAACACAAAGAATATCATCCAGTATTTTTCTACAAATCCAATAATTTCGTGGGCCCACTAATTTTACATGTGTAAAATCAACATTATCACAATAAATTTTGCATCGCAGGTTGAATAACGATTCACAACAACCTCAAATAAGCTAAACAACATGCATATTATCTACACCTTCCACTACTATCGAGTTTTCTTTTGAACGCCATGTTCATAAACTCCTAAGTCTCCACACGTAAATGAGTAGGTATTGTCGATCGTGAAACACGGTACATATTTGTTTTCCGAACCCAACCAAATGACAGTAAACCAGGTAGAAATCTTAGTAAACCCACCCATAAGTAGGTGATGAATAACGTCAGAATAACTAAAATCGGACTAGAATTAGGGCAATTTCACCTAATTGTTTCCTCGACCTATTGGTCAGGATACCCTAATATCCCTATTCTCGTCTTCTGAATTACTTCCAGTTTTTTCCCCATATTGGTAAATTTGAAGTAAATAAGACGTAATATTCACTTAGGCCAAATAAGTCGTTGACCTATTCTAAGGTCGAAATGACGTATATTATACCTAAAATGATTGTTGGGGTATCTTGCCCGAGTTTGAATACGCCTGCGATTTGCGAAATCAGCTGATATCTTCATTGTCCCGTGAAGGATCTGGATTGAGAAAATGGGCTATTTATGAAAATAAATCACCTCTTGATTCGTCTGAAGATTCAATTTATGGAAAATCTCTAAACCTAGATGGATGAAATTCTGATACTTTGAAAATTCTTGCTTTGGAATGGAGCCCTTTCTCAGATTGTTCCTCGTATTCAGTATGATGTTTTGATAACGAATTCACAAAACCAAGGATTTTATCCGAATTGTCAAGTGTCTACGATACCATCGGGTTTTCAACGTCTGTTATTTTAGTAGCAAAAATTCTAATACGAAAGCTTCGGACTATGAAATTGAGTTGGGATGATACCCCTCCCAGAAGTATTATAACTGGATGAACAAGATACAAGTCACAGTTTAAACTTTTGACGGAATCGGAGATATAATGTTGAAGGTATTGAATTGTGTGGATGTTGCGAGGGTTCCATCAGAGCCTATGCCAATTTCTTCTGAGCCAAATCGAAGGTAGCACCTCTAGGAAGTATTCAAACTATGTGGTGCTTTTCTCCTCACGAAATTACTTGATTTCGTGTTAGAAACTTTCAAAGAATAAATTAACTATATAGAAAATCTATGATAGAAATATCTTCGCTGATAGTATAATTCTTTCACATTGGTGTCGTTTCTCACCGCAGGGATATAAACCGTTTGTCAGTAACCGCATAATTATATATTATTTTGGAAAATTCACCGCGTACTCAATGGCGTCATGTTCCATCAAAACATAATGCTGCTGACTGTGGATTTCGGGAGCTATATCCAGAAAGAATTTCAAATTGCTTGGGATGGTGAGCAGGTCCAGGAGTTCCGAAAACTCCTGTTGATAATTGTTACATTCCTGAGGACCCCACTCTGCTTCTTAATGGAGAGGAAAGGAAACTCGCCTCAACCACACAGACCGCTCAGAACTGTTCGGATGATCTTTTGAACCGATATTCCTTCTTAGACAGAATCAAATACATAGTAGCGTTATGGGTCGATTCATTTGAAATTGAAAAAATCCCAAAAATGTGCGATGATTTTCAAATTATTGAATTTCGCATTATCTATTTTGGTCCAGCAGGTACAGTTTCTCCATTCTTCGGAATAAATAACACTCTATTTCACTTCTAGAATACAACGTACATACAGATTTGATCGTTCGTGATAATCATTTGAAAAAAGAAGAAATTATTGTGAACCAACAAATTTGAAATATCTGATAAAGCAGAGCTTTCGTATTTGGTCAGCACGCCGAGTAATGAGGTCTATCAGCTCAAAATATTCGAGATGTTGGCATTTGAAGCCGTCAAATCTAGTTCTTGGAAGATATATGAGTGTTTGTGTAGAATGAAGCACCCAGTGAACACTCTAACGTCAAATCACCTTAGTAAAATTTCCAAAACGGTCGATTGAGGTAAAGCAAAAATATCGCTGACATACACGTTGTTTCAAACCTGTACAGAAATGTTCTTTCAACTACTTATCCCATATTAATTGATACTTTTCTCCATAACAAAGAACGTTGTTCAATTAGTATTTTCAACATTATCAGTTAACTATCGAACGACGTATCAAATACAACAAAAGTTATGAAAATGTGAATTCCAGACGTTGAAATAGACAATAATTCATTGTTTCGATTGATTATCTCATAACGATAAACAAGTTGGCCTTATTTCTATGATTCCAACCGCTATTGAACATTTTAATAACGAGTATGTGATTACTGAGCAAATGAATATTATTCCTAGCAACGTGGATTTCAATTATTCCCCATGAAATGTTTTTCTATTATAATAATCACATTGTTGAACAGAAAAATGGGAAATCAGGAAGCACGGATATCATTCACTGCGTGAATTTGTTAGTTTGTTCTCTCGTTGTCACCTAGTTATTATTGAATTTTGCATGGATGAATGAAGGTTGATTGATTTTTATTTTCTATTGGATCGATCATTCTGCATTTCCATTCATTCGTTCAGTTCACAACACGATGCAGGTTCTACTATGAGTCATGTGTGAGTTTTTGTAAATAATCATATGTGAAAATGTCTCTTGGTAGATTTTTTCCGCTGATGTTCAGTGTTCCCCTAAACATAAATTGATTTAGAGATGCAGGAATTTATTGAAATATTTTTTTTTTGCTCGCATGTGGTAACGTATCTTACCATAATTATTCCTTTTGTGTGTTCGAGAGAGAGTGGAAGGGTCGCAAAATAAGTATTAGATCCGTATATTTCGCTTTGAACTTCAAAAAGGTATGATTCTCCTATTTTCGATATATGTATCGAAATTCATCAGTGATGCATATCTAGGTATTCAGATCCATCAGATTCCATATAGATTTGATCTATAGTTCAATGTTGTTCCTCAGCTATTCACCTTCTGAAGTGATACGAATATAGCGATAGAAAGAGGAGGTTGGTATCGAACTTCGAACTCTTGAAGTCCACTGAAGAAATTTCTTGGATGAAGGTTCGTAGTTCTAGAGAGAAACCAGTTTTGTTAAAAAGAATTGTTTGACATATTTCAAGGTTGAAAACGAAAATATGTGCTGCATGGTCTCATGATGTTAATCTGTTGTCAAATGCTCAGCATTATTAGCCAACTCTAAATAAGTTTGCAGCTTTCTAGTTACTCACCGTATCATTATTATGCAGAATACCAGTGAAATGAGTGATAGCATCAGAATATGATCCATCCACATCCCTTATTTCGATTTTTTTCTCCTTTCCGTTGATATTTCGAGAATTTTGAGGTTATGCATATGGGTAATAGAACTGTCTTCGATGATCCATCTCTCAGAGTACGCACAAGACCATGTTATTGTTAGATATATGTATACCTTCCATCCCTATCAAAGTTTTTAGCCACATTTCATATGTGAATTCGGGAATTGTTTGCTTTTCAAATCCGTTCGCTTTCGGCGAAGTCACAGCACTAGAAGTTGATTAGTCTCTTGTTATTGGTCAAATGTTAGTTGAAACTGAGTATTTACTCCCGGTGAGGTCAAAAGCACCCGAAGCTTATTTATTTACTTTATCTTTTGGAGCGCACTGAACGGAATAGATTTTATGTTCACAGGTTTTTTGTTTTATCGCTTGGAGCGCACGAAAGGAAATCCCTATAGTGTTCAAAGAACATCGTGCGTTCCTAGGGAGGATAGGGACAAGAGGTAGGTATTGGAATTTTTTTTGAACTTTTGGAGATTATATGTTGTTGGGAACAATTCCACAGGCAATGAATTCCAGAGCCCAGCCGTTCTATGGATGAAGGAGTCTTGATAAAGTGCTGTTCGACATCTTTCGAGGTTGACAACGAAAGGATGTGCTGACTGTGCTGGTCTAGTTCGTCTGATTGGTATTGCTAGTGGAGGTCTTGAGTTTTATATTTCATGCCCTTGCCGTTCTATGGACAGCAAGTTTCGATAAAGAATTGTTCGAAATATTCCAAGGGTACAAAAGGGTGTGCTGACTGGGCTTGTCATTCTTCAAATTTTGATTGAACCCGATCGTTGGCTTTCGACAAACACAGGAGGGTCACGTATTATCGATCGTTTGACATCTATCCTGCATCGGATGCCTGTTGATTCTGAGCGTTTGCTTTCGACGGGGATTGAAGCACCAAATGTATCATCAACAGTGTACGTCAGTATACGTGATCTCTGATTGGTCAGCTAAATCATGTTTATTCCTTCATGACGAAGATTGTTTGCTTTCGATTGCACAACAGAAGGTAACGTGCTGTCGATCGTTAGTCTTCTTCCATCTGTCAAATTTTGATTGAAGCTAAGCTCTCGCTTTCGACGAAGTCGAGATTCTAGAAGGTCACGTGTCATTGATCGTTTGTTATCTTTCATCGAATGTCTGTTGGACCTCAGTGATTTGGTAGGGTTAGAAGCTTGATTTTCAACGATTTCATCAAGCTCTGGTTCTATCACTTACCTACCCTGTAAATGGTTTTTCGAATATCTATACTCGTTTCAGGATATTTTGAAAACCCTATATATGTTTGTTTTCTAGTTCGTTATCGGTCATCGGCTAGAGGTCAAAAATCAAAGGCCAAAAGTCAAGTGTCAAAGGTCAAAGGTCAAACGTCAAAGTTCAGATGTCCAAGGTCTAAGGTTCCCATGTGATGAAAATATCAATTCTTCCTCGGTTTATTCAACAGAAAACAACAACTCTCCTGGCTTTATGCCACAACGAACATTGAATCATATCTATTGAACACACATGATAAGAGTTTGAAAACAAAATCTTCTGAAGTAGAGAATTTGCATTCTTCCTCATATAAAGATATGCACATAATATTATTCTAAATATCAAACAGAAAACAACTACTTTCCTGGCCATTTGCTATGTCGAACATCTGTTAAATATTCAAAAAGAGAGCATGAAAAATCAAAATCTTCTGAAATTGAAAATTGACATTATCTCTCAGATCAAATTGAATAATATGATGTATTATGATATGAAAATATAATTCACCTATATGTTCAGCATTGAGAGAAAAATGCATAGATCATCCAGTAACTCCTGAGTATCCTAATTTTCAACAATACGAAAATCGTACGGTGAAGTAACTTTTCAATACTAGTGAGGTAATGTAATTTCAACAAATGCGAAATTCTCACTATAGACGAGTCATCTTGTGGATATTTCAAAATGATGCTCCAGAAATCGAATCTCTGTAATCCTGAGGGCTTCCCATCTTGATGCCCTTCCTCCAGAAATATTCTGTTTTTTTCTAATGTCATAATATGGTCATATCCAAAACTCTCACTTATACTCAGATGTAGTTTGACTTGATATTGTCGAAAAGAACTTGGTGGAAATTTGATAGAAATTTCAAGACACGATTCCAATAATTTTGGATGTAAGCATTTTTTTAAAGATACTAGTGCAAACTCAAAACAATCCACGAAAATAGTTGAGAAAATGAGGACGTTTGTTTCCCCTTGGTTCTTGGCAATATTTCACATCGGAAATTCATGTTTGGAATATTCCGAATTTCCGAAGAACAAGTTTTATGATCACGTGAATGCAAACATATGAATTCAATTCGATCGAACCCAATCGGGAAGACAATATCAATTATTTGTTTTTACTGAAATTCGAAGAAAAAACGTCTTCTGCACAAACAAGAATACGGGAGCGCGAAATTTTGATGTTGTTAACGCTGTAAGTATCCTAATCTGAGGATTCCATATTTGAATACGTGATAGAATTTTTCTCGAGCTATTATAAGGAGAAGGTATACTGGGTCTGCCTATGGAACTACAACACCCTTTCTCCAGACCCAAGATGACATGAAGTTTTTTTGGATTGCTGAAGTCAAGAATCTGATGTCCGAGATTGTTGACTTTATACACAGAAAATAATCATCATCCTGTCGGTTCCGTCCTAACCACAGATGAGACGTATACGTTCTTATGACAAAGATCTGAAATCTTCAATGAACATATTTCTAGGATGATAGCATTTCTGGTTATACCGGAAGTGAACAACAGCTACGTTATCCTCGATTTGAAGCCAAATTCTTCATTGCATATTCAGATTCCTAATGTTATTCTGAGAATGATCTTCGTAAGCTTCCCTTCCACCTAAGTCAAGTCGTTTCTGAAAAAGAAAGGGAAGAAGTTCTTTCTCAAGTTTGCAACTGCCACACTCTGTCATTTTTCATTGTATTGTAAACATATCCTAGAGTTTGTGAGAATTTTTCCTTTCATTTCATCTGCAAAAAATTATTCTTGAGTGTTTGAACTCACTAGGAAGATAACTTATCGTTTTTCTCAATCATGAGAATACCATGAACTAGCTGTTTTTTTCAACGGAGCGCAGCTGAGTTAAAAGAAATAGTCGAGATGACCAAAGTATTTCGCGCACGAGTTGCAAATGACATTTTTTTCTACAACCGTCGAGAATATCCCAGACAGCACTGGATATTCATAGAATATTCTCTAAATATGCTGAAAAGGAGGAGTATATTCCGAATATTCATCGATTATTCCTAGAATATATACATGCCTCTGGAACATCTGAATGGAATATTCCAAAGTGAATAGTCGGACATGTTCAGGGAATATTCAGGTATGAATCTTCCAGGAATATTCCCAACTGAATATTCTCTGTTGTATATTCATGAAATATACCCAACTGAATATTCTGTGGGGTATATTCATGAAATATATCCAACTGAATATTCTGTGCGGTATATTCATGAAATATTCTCAACTGAATATTCTGTGGTGTATATTCATAAAATATTCCATGAATATTCCTATGTTTCTCAACACATAATACCATTTATTATTTCAGAGATGTGAGTATCGAACATCAATTAGATGTAAGGAGATTTTGAAACAAAAAGTGTTTATGATCCGATTTCGAACAATGCTCTCACAAGAACTTAGATAGAAGAAGATATGCATAAAATTATTCAATTCGATTACTGGCCTAGTGGTCAAGGCGTTACTCTGATAGTCTTGAGGTCACGAGTTCGATCCCTACTTGGGTCACTTTTTTTTATTTTAGAATATGTTTATTGGAATATTCCAGGAACATTCAACATAGAATATTCTTTTGGGTATATTCTATGATTATCTGAGGAATTCCCATTCGCATATTTAGAGAATATTCCACAGATATTCCGGAATATTCCAGATTATTTCTGGAATATTCCAATATTCCGAAAGGAATATGATAGGGAGATTCATGGAATATCTGGTGCTGTCTGGGATAGTTCTATAGCAGTATCACTCTTAGCTCAATATGAGAGATATAGTGTTGATCTGGCATGAAAGGCCTCATCCTATCATTTCTAGGTACGCACGATGTTCCACGAACACTATACGAATTTGTCTTCATGCACTCCAAAAGTTGAAGAATATACTGTGAAACATTCGGAAATAAATGATTCCTTGAATGTTCGCTTGATTGACGACCATAAGATGTCTGATTTAAAGAATCTCACAGTTAATTCAACAATGTGCGAGGTATGTACTTCGCGCATCGTTTTACTTCGCGCACTGCTTCGCATATAGTGTCGTGGTAACGTAGGAAACTGAAAAAAGTATCACTACGCAAAGCTTGTAATTTTTTGACGTTTGTAATAAAATAGTTATTCTCCTAATAAGTGCGCGAAGTGTTACTTTTTCGCACGCAAATACAGTTAGGTGAACGACGCGGAGCGGAGTTCGAATAAAAGTGTGAGAAACAACGTTTTCACTACGAGCTTCATATCAGATGAAAAAAAAAACATAACTTATCGACAAATGTGACTGTACAACAATCACATATAACGATAGAATATAATAAAAGAAAATCAATTTTTTTCTGCGAGCGTCATATTAGATATAAACGGGAATAAAAAAACTCAACCTGAATTGAAAATTTCTTGATTAACTTTTAGTTAAACTTCATATAAATAGCTTTACACTTAACAAATACTTATCAATAAAATATTATGATAAAAAATTCAATCATTCGTTCCTAATATTTATATTTAGGTGAAATACAAATATCGGAAAGAACGGTTGAAAAGTAAAAGGAATAACGGCTTCTTATAGTGCATTCAATAGTCTATAGCAACTAGAATGAATATAAATGTTCCATACCAGTGAGATTCATGGGTTGTTTTACTCATCCGCATGCCGTGCGGATAACACCCATATCCGCACTGAGTGCGGGAAAGTATTACTTCGCGCACGCAAATGAGTGCGGAAAAGTACTACTTTTCGCACGCTCGTAGGAAAAGATCTCTTTCATCTCGTTGATCAAAAAATGATTTCGAAATATTGCAAAATAAAATATATAGATTTTCAAACGGAATGGTGCAAATCAAGAACATTGAACAGGACCTGAATCTTCAGAACTTCAATTACATCTGATGTGTGATTCAGACGGTTGCCTTTATCATTGTCTCATATATAGATATACTCATTCCATATACAGCTCAATTTAACTTATTTCCAGGTGTCATCTCGAAATATCTATGATGATAATCTCCTGATTAAATAAGAATGATCGCCCCTCATCCATTATTTCATGTATGTCTTCCTTCATATATCATACTTTCTATATATGAACCTGAAAAAACTCAAGATAGAGACTGTGATTAACGTTTCCTGCCAACATGGAATTCTTTCTAGTAAATTGGTTTTCTTTGTAATCGGTATATTTTTGTCCTGTTAGTAGCCCTTCTGGATTGAGTTTGGTTGCCTGATAACACTTCTGCCATCTAGAAGATTAATCAATGTTCTGTGGATGCAAACGCTCACATTGTGTGAGAAATACGAACTCTCCGAAACTGTAATAGGAAAAACTGAACAATCCATTATTCTTCCCTGAATTTTTTTGATTTCACACTCTCGAAAAATATATTGAGTTCGTTTTTCCAGAAGTGTGACAGTGCGGTGTTGAATATATATTCCTTCAGAATATTCGAATATTCTAGGAATGTAGAGGGGTTTTGATAGATTCGCCGTTCAAGAGAATAAAAACAGCGAAGAGCAGAAGAACGAGTGTGAACAAAATAAGGTAACGAATTTTTGGAGGTCAGTGATACAGTCTATCTCCCCGGAGAGTCACGGAAATGTGTTTTTTCTAATTTCGACATATAATTTGACACTTTTCTAAACTGACGGAAGTTTTGAAACGTCTTACTTTACGTAACCAGTTGCGTAAAGTAAAATTTTACATAACTGGTGATGTAATGTTCATTTCAACACCAGTTTTTGTGTGAAGAGTCTGCAGAACTCATGTAGAACTGGTCACTATTTTTCTTCATGCGAAATGTTTCGTCAAAATTAGAAAAAATATTGTACGTGACACGTTAGGAAACGCCATTTTGTGTAACTCTGTGATGTTGCGGGATCTCGCTTCGCTCGTCCCGCAAAATCCCATTGTTACACAAAACAACGCGTTTCCCAACTGATTACGTAAATATCTATTTCAAAATATTTCTTGACACGCGATTCCGTCAGGAGAGAGGGCACTGACTACAGGAATCTGTTCCAATTGCCAGAATAATTTCGAACTCTCATTCAAGGTGGAGTTTCATTTACAAGAAACGTGAAAAGAATTCACTTCGGGACCAATGAAAATAGGAACCTTACCCATAACTATCCATTCAAAAATGGTTTCAAAAGCAGCGGGCTGACTGGCAGGCCCTACTCATTCATCTTCTTCTAAAATGAGAGGGAAGACATCGGCACCAAGCAATATATCAATAGGCCCCGGCGCATTAAATGACGACTCAGCCAAGGGAATATTATCAAATTGAGGTAACTTATTGATAGAAATCATTTTATTTGGTAGAAAAGATGATATTGTTGGAATGATTTCAGCATCAACGGAAATGGTAGGTTGACATATGCCAATAGGGCGCAACAAACAAAAAATATAAAATGAAGCAAACGATGGCATATCCCCCAAACCGTTGATGATTAGGTTCAATGGAAATCTGGATAAGGTCAGATGCATTGCACATCCCCTAGTGATGAATGGAGCTTTACTGGCCGAATCAAGTAGTATGCAAATGATATGAAAATTTCCTGCCCTGTCGCGTATCTCAACTTTTGCAGTGGATAATAAAATAATGAAACTGATGTGCCTACGAGAGTATAGTATAAGTGAGAGTAACAGCTTCAGATGACGATGAAGTTGCTGGAGTCTGTAGCTCAGAAAGTGCTGGCTTTTGAGGGTTTTCGCTAAAATGTAAAAGAGCATGGTGGGAATTTCCACTGCAAATATAGCAGCAAGACTTTGATGCACAATTGTTTGCAGAGTGTTTGTAACCTAAACATTTGGTACACCATTTATGTTGTTTAACGATATCATACCTTTCCTCAGGAGATTTTGAGGTGAAGGTAGGGCACTGAGTGATTCATTTCACAACGTGGACATTTATTATTAGTATTATCAGAAGTATTTACGAGACAGAATGAAGACTTTCTTGTATTTGGTGAAGAGTATCATTAATTTTGAATGAATGGAGATTTCATTGTCGACTTGGATAATGGAACAGATTTGAAAGCTATACATTGATCACTGAAAATGATACAAAGCATTATAAGTCGGTACGTCTGAAGAGGCATGTTTCAATTCGAAGCGTTCCAGATACTTTTCATCAATCTTTCAACTGAGAAGGTTGAAAAGAATGAAATCCTACTGATCGACGGGAATACCTAAGTTAACAAGGAATTGAAGATTATTGTTGAATGTATCTAACAAATTTCTCAAACTTTTCGGTGTACTATTGATTTCTTCCCAATTAAAAGTTGCTAGAGCTCTTTTATTCTGGAAACGATCAGTTAAATTTTCATAGGCTATATTATAATTGTCATTATCAAGCAGAATAGTTTTTAGTACCGATAATGCCGGTCCAGAGGGAACGGACCATAAATATTGGGATTTTTCAATATTTGAAATATATTTATTTTGAGTCGAGAGATACATGCGAGAATTATCTCGACTATTCCGCACCTCTTGTCATAAGAAGCATACTAGGTGGGCTTACGAGGTTCGAAATTTCGGGGATTTGTTGAACTCGGTCACACACGAAAGTACAGGTTTTTCTCCACGGGAGCTGCATCTTGGTGAGAGCCCCGTATCTATCACGCGTTCGCTTATTATGTATCCCGATGATAATAAGGAGGCAGTTAGTCATGAAACCAAACTTTTATTGGCAAGAGAGTCTATGGAAGGGCGCGTAGCGCGTAGGTTTATCACGTCCCGTCGATATACTGGATATAGTTTCCAGCCTGGCGACTTGGTGCTCCTAAGGTCCAACCCGGTGTCATGTTCTCTGACATCTGAGGTGAAAAAATTTTTGCTTCTCTTCGAGGGTCCTTACTGCGTGAAAAAAAAGATTTCCCCTTCCACTTACGTATTGTGTCACCCAAACTCTAATAAGGAACGCGGCTGTTTCCACTTAAGTCATCTGAAGCCCTATTTCCCTCCGAAAGAATAACTTATCCTCTCTTTAATGTCTAATTCTCAGGATTAGTTCGGGGGCAGTTGTAGCGAAACCTCATCCTGGTATCGATGTTGTGGATAAATGCGCAGGATGTCTCTGCCTGGCCGTGCCGCACTCGAAATGTTTTTATTTCGAAATCCGCAAAACACACTAAACCCAGAAGTATAGTATAGAATATTCATGCCAGAGGCTCATTTTTTCGTATGTCTTAGTTAGCGTCAACTGAATAAATATTTTTGGTGCATTTTACTATTGTGTTGCAGTGTAGTGCATTCAACTTTAGTTATACCTGTATTTTCAGTGACGACCAATTAAAGATTTGCTGAGAAAAAGATAGTTGGTTTTTTATCGAAAAAACTATTGAAAGAACCACCCTGTATTTTCGAAGAGACCGTACCTTGTCGGTTTCGTAACAGCACATATTTCTGATCATTGAATGATTATATCACATCATCATCAGCAATACAACCTTCATTTGGACATGGCTGAGGTATCCCGAATAAATTCACAATTCATCAATGATTCACAAGAAAATCACAAAGACGGTTTTAAAATTGATACATTTTCGATAATTGCTGATGAATACGATTTTCAAAGAAAGAAATAAATAATCGAATGAAGTCGATCATAGCAAATGGCAATGACAAATTCAAAGAATGTCAAATGTCGAATGTCAAATAATGTCAAAGGCATCCGACCGTGTATTATTTTGCCATAACCGCCAACTTGAATTGTTGAACTGGTTGGCATGGGTTGGCCAATTTCGTAAGATCTTTCTTGTTGAAACTCAAGTTCGTAGCTGAAAATCAATCTAAATTCTGTTCATACAATATATTCATTGTATTTCTAAAATGAATATTATTCTCTTACTTATTTCTCCGTTATCGATGAGGAAGAATCTGAAAATGCAATGTTCCATTCGAAATATCAATGTTGCTACTACTTTCCAGTAAAAGCGGCAGCAATGCATTTTTCCAGAAATATTCCGAATGAAGAGAGCTCATTCTGGAATATGAGCATGCATATTTTCATGAATTTGTCTCGATTGATTCTCGATATTAAGATAGTGTGAGCTCGTCGTGACACACCCTGTATATATAATATATGATCTGGAAGTTCGTTACATACTGGCGACGACGTGATTTGCATACTGTCGATAGGCAGTTGGGAAACTAGCTCTGACAGAAAAGTTAGTAGTCACATTGAAAGTTTTCAGATATCGTCCTTTTTCAGTAACCTTTCACCATCTCAGGAGTAGAAAAGTTTAACAAGAAAATCGGATTCCTTTGATGGAAGCAGAATTGAGAAACGAACTGGAAAATAATTGTTCATCTCCACTTTTCCCTCTTTCAATTTTCAATACTAGACGTCATGAGAAAATTAAATTTTGATTTTGAAAGACATTTCGATCTAGTGATATTTTCAGTGAATGTGGGTATTAATGAATCAAGAAGAAGGAACGTAAAAACTCATCATTATACACAGAAAAATGAAATGAATAAAAGAACCGCGAACTGAACGAAAACGCGAACTGATAGAAAATATCTTCCAGTTCGAATACCATCTGTTGGTAAATCAAGAAGTCGACTATTGAATTTTCTAGATTATGTGCTAGGTTTTTGTAAATGGAAATATGAGCATTATATTTCACTATAATTTTGTGATGGAAAATAATCAAATAGACAATCCGTCGGAAATTCCATATTGAGAAACTTGAAAGGGACATTCTCAATATACCTTGTAGATAACACTATCCATTTCAAAAAATGTTGCTATCAGCGAATTTAAACGTGCATATTCGCAAAATGTATTCGGATTCCTGAGGTTCACCAATTCATATATTATAATAATTATGTAACATTTGTGATACTATTCATATGCAATGTGTTTTAGTTCGATAGGGGTAATTCATCGTTTCAACAGTGGTAGGAACACTTCAAAAATAGTTTTTCAAAAATCTAGTATGAACTTTTCCACTCCAAAAACTGTATCTACATCTCGTCGGTTCTTCGGAAGATTCGCCAATACATCATCTATAGCTGAGTCGAAACATTTCTACGGAGTGTTTCTGAAGTCGGGACGATGAATTGAATTGACCATAAAAGATGGAGAAAAGAATCGAAAGCATTTGCTTTCGAAGAGGCAGATGCAATGGAAGTGACAATTGATGTCGTGAAATGGCTGTAAGTTCAAAAATAGTTGATAGATGTGAGAGGGCAGATTCCTGAGGAATTCTTGAATACTTTTTCATTTCCTATTCGTCGTTTCGATTGCGGCAACATTTTTCGAACGGTTCGACAAAACAAACATGTTCACGCTTTCAGACGCCATAATCATTAATCTATTTGACAGGATTCTCTCTTCCAATTTTCAATACTGAACGTCATGAGAAAATTGAATATTGATTTTGAAAGATAATACGATCTAGCGATATTTTAATTTCAGTGAATGTTGGTATCAATGAATCAAAATGAAGGAACATAAAAACTCATCATTATACACAGAACAATGAAGTGAATAAAAGATATGGGAACTGAAAGAATAGTGTTTTTCGTCGACCTCTACAAAAAATAACATTTTTCGTTCTTATTTCGGAACGAAAAATCGTCTATTACCGAAAGCCAGAACTTTTCGTCTGCAGATACTGCCTTCACGTCCGATGACACCTCTTGTCCGCTACAGGGTTGCCAGTTCTACTAGATTTTCAGGAGATTTTCAGATTTGCAATGGATTTATCAGTCGATCAGATACACTTATGAATTGCATGATATTCCAGCAGTCTTCAATCAGCACTTATAATATATATAATAAGCCAAAAAAATACAATACTTCATCTGATTCAGATAGAATTCAATTTTTGATATTCTCCTAGAATAACAGTTTGTTTTTTACGTTCAATTTTATTATTGGAACTGCCATCAGGAGTTTCATAAAAGACTCTCACAAACACTGGGATAAAGAAATTTTAGAAATCCAGCATGCATTAAATTCTGCCACTCATGAAGTGACTGGTGTCAGTCCAAATTTCTTGAATTATGGGAGGATAACTCCAGCATCTGGAGATTATTATGGGGAAAACTTTGATTTTGAGTTAGATAATAATGAGGAAGCCAGGAGAAAATATTCTGAGGAAATTGAAAAATTATCACCACTTTATAAAAAGGTTAAAGAGAGATTAACAGCTTCTTATAATAAAAACGCCCAGTATTACAATCTGAGAAGGCGTGAACATATTTTTAAAGTAGGTGAATTGGTCTGGAGGCGCAATATGATCCTGTCTGATGCTGCCAAAGATTTTTCTGCGAAATTGGCACAGCGTCATGTTTTGTGTAAGATCAAGAAGGTGCTATCAAAAGTGGCTTATGAGTTGAGCAATTTAGATGGTACACCTGCAGGTACTTGGCATGTCTCAAAACTAAAGCCATATTTTGGCACTGATCTTAATCCCAGATAGCACACGACGTCCCGGGGACGTACATATTACGTCCGATTCGGGTCCGTACGTCCCGGAACCTAATATGGACGTCCTCAGAACGTACCATGCCGTACGTCTTCGGGACGTACGGAGCGTACGTTTTCAGGACGTCCATTTTTAGTCTTCATTTTTTCAATATTCATTATTCACTCTATATTTATTATATTCTCCAATAACAATAAAACATTGCCAGATGTGATCAAATGGAGAAGGAATAAGGGCCCTTATTAATGGCTGCCGATCAATTCGATAATAGGTCACAAGATTTTTTGTGACCAATGTGGAGAAATTGAAGTAAATCTGGCAATGTTCGCATATATATTTTTATCCTAAATAGAGTGTTACGTTACCTCTTTATTGGATTCAGAGATTTCGTAGGATATACTTAAAGATGAAATTATGTACACATATTGTCTTACGTCCTGGTCTTTACACTGATTCATAGCGAATTCCATTGAAATGAGCTGGTGGAGTGTTTCTGCAATCAATGTTTACGTTTCCATCTTATACTCGCATATTTTGAACAGAGGTAAGTCTTATATTCAATAAGTGTCGTGTAGAGTTGTTGGTAAAGCATCTGCTCGGTAATTCAGAGGTCGCGGATCGATCCCCCCGTAGGAAGGATTTTTTTAATTTTTTTATTCAAAATAATATTTTTTCACTCTGTATAAATGTCTTGTTTATCTATCTGAGTAAAAAAAGGGCGAATCTACGTTGATTATGGTATTCATGGCGACGAAATACCAAACTTGGACTTAATATGGACGTCCCTGGGACGTTCCATCTTGTAACATCGGACGTCTTCGACCGACACTGGACGTCTCCAGGACGTCTTGTACGTCCCAGATGTACGTCCTCTGGACGTACACAGGACGTCTTCGTGTTATCTGGGAATGATGATGAGCAAAATAGTTAGATGAAAGTAAAACTTATTGATGACTCAAAACAGTTCTTTTTGTACTTGATAGGTAAAGAACTGATCAATAATAAGTCATCTGACATTTATTGATCTTTTGGAGAATCGTTTGCTTTTTCTTGGATTCTCAGCAGACTTTGTCTGTCGGTTTAAACGACCGCCTTTTTGATGAACTCAGGTCACTGAAAGTATTTTCTGAAGTTTTTACTTGCACTTATCATACCTGTAGACTTTCGAACTTGGATTTTTTTTTGGAAAAATCTTTTTGGAGTAGATGTACATCTCCAACCTCTTGACTTTATTCCCTCAGTTTGATAATTACTTAGATATTATTAGGATATGAAGAAAAAAATTAAATCAAGTTACTCTCTGATATCCAGGGGTTCTTGTACAAAAAAAAAATATAGTCAGTTATAGTTTAGGTTATCTAGATCTAGATAAATCTAGATAGAGCTATAGATCGACCTATAGATAGAGCTATAGATAGAGCTATAGATAGAGCTCTAAATGAAGCTGTAGATAAAGCTATAGATGAATTTAGGAAAATCTGAGTGTATACAGTATAGTGTGCAATATGATTTTCAGGATTTACAGTACTTGTAAATATTTTATAGTTTGTAATTTTTGTAGATATTTCTTAGGATAGGTAGTTGAGGAAGCTTACCTTGTTTCGGGGTAGAAGTTGGCTATCCCTAGCCTTGAGCTTGAAGCAACTTGAACTTGACACAGTTCCCAACTAGTGGTGGTTATGTACTCATGGGACGCTATGATGTACAAACTTGATTCCACATCAGAAACATCTCTGATTACTGCTTTCAGTCAACAATGTGTCATTCTTTTCTGATTTCATTACTTACAGGTTGAGGATAGTTGTCTTTGGTTTTGTTTCACCTGCAAAATGATTGAAAAATGTGATTGAAATGTCACATTAGCTTTTGCAGTTGCATTCATGTGTTTAAATCCTTGATGAGGATACCCTGAACTTTGAAATTTGTACACTTTTGTTGAAGTTTTCAAAGGCGATTGAAACAAATTATGGCCTCGTTTAGTACACACTCACCTGAAGTAAGTTGAATTTCTTGTGGTGTCCTACTATTGGACATTTTTGAACATCTTTGACATAATTATGTATTTGTCATACTTCTTTTGGGGGTAAAAGTTGGTTAATCCCTGGGTTTTCCTAAAGCAACTTGAGCTTGGACATGTTCCCAACTTGTGATTATATCACAGCAGTAACACTTCTGTTATTTATTACCACTGTGATATGTGGACAGTCATAACCAGTGATGGTCAATATACACTGCTCCACTTTATCTTTTGAATGTATCAATAACACTTAAGTATGTTGTTGAGACTCCACATGAGGTTGATGGCAGTAAAAGTCCATCAATATGCGTTTTATCAGTTGAAGACCATTTTAATTTTTTTTTAGACATGCACATTTCAGCATTTTAGGATGAAAATCTTTGTAGTTTTGCGAACTAGTGCATTGTTGTTTTTATTTGCTTTGTTGTCTGTTAATATTTGAATACTGATAGATGTCTAGGGTATCCGGAATACTTATCCCTCTATATCAATCATTGATGATATTATGATTTCGGTTAAAATTTAAATTGCTGCGAATTTAAATTTTCTCTGGCAAGAAGGGTGATTACAAAAAATATCGAAGGTGTCCCGATCGTTCGTCCTACGAGCCACTTCGTAAAGAACTCAATATCCCTAAATTGGAAAACAGAAGGCTCTTACAGAAGATGATATTTGTTTACAAACTATTAACAAATATTACTGAAAGTGTAATGCTATTGTCCAAAATAAAAATACGTATCCCTAAACCCAATCTTCGACCAAAACACATTTTATTTCTTACTAGCAAATGTCCTAATCTAATTGATAATATGTGTACACTATACAACAAGTTCTCTGATAAACTAGTGTGCATTGATATTTTCACTATGAACCTTGTTTCTTTCAAAACTTCTATTCGCAATGCCATGATTGGTCTCTGAATATCTCAAATTCTAAACACTCGAATATATTCGACTCAGCTTCTTTCGTCTTAAATAGGTATTAATTATTATAATTTATTACTAATTCGATAGTCTACTTCTCTACCTGTTTCAAGGCAAAAACTTAAAATTTAAATTGGTGCTCTTATTGCATGTTAGTGTTAGTTTTGGTTTTTAGAATGCAACTTGTGTTGTTCTTAACTTTAATTTTAATTTTAAGATTCAAGATTCATGTAATTAGGTTTCTAGGAACCTGTTTGTAATCTTCTTTAAATAAATAAATATGTATCATCTACTTTCAGTAAATGTTACCTTTTCTATGAAATATTGATAGTATACCAAGTATTCAACTGACCTTTTCAGAATAATTAATTCAACTCTGGTTTTCACTGAATGTATTTTGAGAACTTGCATTCCTTTTGTAGGATATTTTGAGCTTTTCTGTTACAGATTTCATGGAGCTGCGAGTCACTGTTATACATCGGAGATCATCCTGTATATTATTTGCATATTCTGGATTTTAATTGCATGTTATGTTTTGTTGACTTGATGAAACTTCATTATTTCAGTTTGTTTTGAAAATATTTATATGAAATGTCAAACGAGTTGTTAAGGTTGTAATTTTAATTCTTCTCTTTCTTTTGTTCCTTTGTCCCATGTAGCATTAACGAATAGTTCAGCGTTCAGACCTTCAACGAGCAGGATCGCGACAGTAACATATCAAGGTTGATAAACTTCGCTATATCTTTAGCATGTCTAGGTAGTAGGCCGTCAGCGTTTTCTTATTGTTATTGATCTGTATTGATTTGTATTGATTTTTCATTTGAACCTGATATCGGTTATTGCAACGGTTGATTCGAATCTGGCTATTTGGTTACCATGATTTTTTGACTTTAATGACATGGACATTTGCATTTCCAACTAGAAAAGAGAAAGAAAAATTGAAAATCGTTCATTTCTGCATCTGGCCATCATTGAATGAACTCGCAGGTGGATGTCCGCTAAATCAAATTTCAAATCATCCACCATTTTTCGTGAAGAACATCTACCCAGGTAACAAGCTGACGTCATTTGTACGTCAATATATGGTCATTCAAGGTCATTGACGTCATATGACCTCAAAATGACGTCATTTTGACGTACTTAATATGACGTTTTATAGACGTCCTTGATATGTCGTCAATATGACGTCATCTGATGGTCATTTTCATGACTAATTATGACCATCATTTATTGAGTCATCCACATCAAGGAGAATTCATAATCAAGAAGTTTCCCATCTCTGTTGTATGGAAACGTTAGTAGTTATGTTATATAACATATATTATTATGTCACTCAATATATATTATGCTTTATAATATTTTTTCCTCTAATCTGTGCGAGATGTGTGTTTTCGATGGTCTCTGAGATAATTGTTAATTATATACCTTCTGTGCAGAGTATTCTCCCTATAGCTATTAAGAATATAAGACCGAATGTCATGTCATAAAAAGCTTATAACGTTGTTATTCCGGAATGCGAATTCAAATCAGAGCGGGAGAGTGCGTAGAGAACTGTATTTGATTGGTCGGCACGGACCTTGCGCAGACATGCGAACGTCGACCGCCAGCGCCAAGCAACAGCTTGCAACAGCCGTCTTCAGAAGACGGCTGTGGCCAAGCCGTTCACTTTCGCTTCGCCGTTGCGGCCATGATGACCATAACAACAAAATAACAATACATAGAAGGCCATCATTATCATGTTATTCGGCTATCTATGTGGTGTAGTGTGGTGGTCATACTTATTCATATTCATATATCAAGTAGTAGAATTTGAGGATGGCAGCATGGTCATTATTTTAGACAAGTGGTGTATGCCGGAAAAGCAGAATGTGAATTGGACGCCATTGAAGGAATACCATAGGATTCTGAGAAATCTCTTGAGTTCATCATCCGAATGGGATAAGTTCCCAATAAAAATAACATTTTATGAAACGGGTATTTATAGTACCTACCTATAATATTATTTTGCATTTAATGTGGTAAAGGAACATCACTATACTTATCCAAAAAAAATCTCATCTTTTCTGATAATATTGATACAACCCTAATGCAACAGTGTTTTTATTACCTACAGAAAATTTCGAAATAGCACAAAATAAACTGAAACATGCAGAAGATTTCAGTGATATGAATAATCGTAAATATCACGTCATTTTGACGCCATCAGGATGTCGTCATTTTGACGCCATTAGGATGACGTCATTTTGACGACATGGAAATGACGTCATTCGTCTTTGACTTAGAAGGTCATATAAACGTCATTATGACGTCATTTTGGAAGTCATCCTGACGTCAGGCCTGACGTGATAATGACGTACAAATGACGTCAGATTGTTACCTGGGTAATTAGAGGTAACTATTCAATTATTAAGAATATTTTTGATTCATTGAAATTATTATTTTTATGGAATTTGGTCCATATTCAAGGAAATTAATTTGTGAACTTTCATCATCTTGAGGTTACGTTATTATAACATGTTTTCTATTTTTCCTATGTTATAGTGCTGCCAGACTGTTATTTATTTTACTTACGTTTTACTTTTGCTTTTACTTGTATCTTTAATTTTTGGATTAGAAAGATACTGTTACTATTTTGCTGATAAATGCTTTTTTCTGGACTCGAAAGAGTGAGCATTTCTTATGAGTATATGAAACAATCTTCCTGGAGAGATTGTCCAGGCTTTTAGAGCCGATTTATTGTTCCTGTTAATGCTGGAAAGCGATTGATGTAAATTTCAAGAAGATATAGATAATTTCCAACTTGATGTCATAAATTCAACGTACTGGCTGGACTAAGCATACTTATAGGTCACCTGACGTCTCAACAGACTCGTATGCCCATGAAATCTGGAACCAGGAGCCCAAAATGATAATGAAATTGACCATGATGTAATTTGGAAGCTGGAAATATCAATAAGATCTGGTCTTGTGAAATATATATTACTTGTATAGAGGTTCCTGTATATTTTGTGACATGTCATGTTGACTTTGAGATTTTGAATAAATGTTCTGACTTGTTAATCGAGTTATAAAAAATACAGATTACCTATAAAAGGTCTCAACAACTTAAGTTGTTGTATGTTACATGGTGTCAGGTTGAAATAAGAACCTATTTGAAGCATGGCTGAAGCCTATTGTGAACGACCAGATAAACTGGTATTTGATGAATATATTGCCGAGCGTTGGGCAGAATGGATACAAGAATTCAAGATTTACCTAAGAGCAAGTGGAAATGATAATAAGACAGTAAAAGAAAATGTGAAAGTGGCTATTTTCCTTAACTGTATTGGAAAGGAAGGAAGAAAGCTCTTCAATTCACTGAACTTAGACTACGAAAATTCAACATTGACAGACATTTTTCATAAATTTGAAACTCACTGTGCCCCTAAGAAGAACGTCTGTATGGAGCGTTTCAAATTTCTCAGTATTAGAAAAAAACCGGATCAACAGTTTGATCAATACATCACAGAACTCAAGTTAGCCGCAAAGATGTGTGAATATGGTAATCTACAAGACAGTATTATTAGAGATCAAATAATTTATGGCATCAATGATAAAGAAATGAGACAATTTTTGCTGCGTAATAATCCGGATTTGGAGAAAACTATCGCTTACTGTCGCTCATGTGAACTCAGCAAAAGACATATTCTTGAACTGGAAGAGAAAGATTTACCTAATAAGTTAGAAGTTTTGGCATTGAATAAGAAGAAAATAAATTCAAATAATTCATTTCTTTGCAAAAAATGCTGCTACACTCATGTTTATGGAGCATGTCCAGCATTTGGAAAAATTTGTGCTTTCTGTAAGGAAAAAAACCATTTTTCTAAGGGGTGTCCCAAAAGAAATAAGAAGAAAATTTATGAAGTTGTACAGGAGGATTCAAATAATGTAATCAGTGAAGATGAAGATGAACATGATGAATTGCAGTTTCATGCTTATGATGATGACACTGAGTTTTACATCCATGACATTACATTCACGGGTGAAAAATGTTGGAATGAAACATTCTGCATCAATGGTGTTTCTGTAAATTTCAAACTTGATACAGGTGCGGAAGTGAATGTTTTACCATTCGAAATATTTCAAGTTGTTTCTGAAAATAAGCTGAAACACTCGAATATTATTTTGAAGTCATATGGAAAAACGGACTTCACAGTGTCAGCCTTAGGAGAAATAACTTTGCCATGCATTACACAAAATAACTCAATACATAATATACATTTTGTTGTGGCGGATGTAGTGGCACAACCTGTTATTGGACTTCCAACATGCATAAAGTTAGGTTTAGTTACAAGACAAAATAGTATAAACAGCGTTGAAAATGCAATAAAAAATCCTATATTAGAAGAATTCAAAGACATCTTTGAAGGGTTTGGCTCAATTCCTGGAAATCATAAAATAGTTTTAAAGCCCGATGCTATTCCTACTATTCAACCGCCAAGAAGAATACCATCAGTGATTCAAGATAAACTACGGAAAAAATTAAAAGAACTAGAAGAAAATGGGATAGTGGAAAAAGTTGAAAAACCCACAGAATGGGTGAATTCATTAGTCATTGTAGAGAAGAAAAATGGAGATTTACGAGTATGTCTGGATCCAAAATATTTGAATATGGCGATTAGGAGAGAACATTACTTAATTCCCACTGTAGAGGAATTAGTCAATAATTTGAACAGCAAAACATATTTCACCGTTATTGATATGAAAAATGGATTCTGGCAGATAAAACTGGACCAAGAAAGTTCAGAACTGTGCTCATTCAATACCCCTTATGGAAAATATAAATTCAATGTACTTCCTTTTGGCCTTTGTTCAGCTCCGGAAGTATTTCAAAAGAAGAATAGAGAACTATTTGGAGATTTACCAGGAGTGGGGATATATTTTGATGACATTTTGGTTTCTGGAGAAAGTGAGGAAGTGCATGATAATAATCTAAGGGCATTATTCAAAAGAGCACGAGAATGTAATGTCAAATTTAATAGAGATAAGCTGCAGTTCAAGAAGAAGGAAGTAATTTATGTGGGAATGAAAATTTCAGCCAGAGGTATAGAGGTAGACGACAAATATAAGGAGGCCATTAAGAAGATACCAAAACCCAGTGATAAAAAAAGTGTATTACAATTTTTGGGATTAATCAAATATTTGAACCGGTTTATTCCTAATGCTACTCAACAAACAATATTTCTCAGACAACTAACCAAGAATAATAGTCTATGGGAATGGAATAATAATCACGATACTGAATTTTCAAGACTAAAAGAAGTTATATCGAATGCTCCAGTGTTATGTTTTTTCAACTCCAAGATTCCAATAGAAATTCAAACAGATGCTTCTAAAGGAGGGCTCGGAGCAGTTTTATTACAAAATCAACAACCGGTGGCATTTGCATCAAGAACCATGACTAACTGTGAAACTCACTATTCCCAGATTGAGAAAGAGTTGATGGCTATAGTATTCTCTACAGAAAAATTTCATTATTATATTTATGGGAGAAGTTGTTTGATTCGAAGTGATCATAAGCCCTTAGAGTCAATTTTCAAGATGGATCTTTGCAAAATTCCATCAAGACTACAGAGAATGAGATTGAGATTATTTCGATACAACATCACTGTTCAGTATTTACCTGGAAAGGACTTGGTCATTGCTGATTACCTCTCCAGGAATTATCCAAAGGAACATGTATTAGATGATCCTGAGTTACATCAAATAATTCATAGTATTTCCAAGAGGTTACCAATGACTGATAAAAAGAAGAAGATGTTTCAAGATGCCACTAAAAATGATGAAACTTTAAAAATGTTGATGAAATTTTGTAAGTTTGGTTGGCCAGAAACAAATAAGAATTTTATAGGCGAAACAAAATTATATCAGAGTTATCGGCAGTTTTTGTCAACTCATGAAGATTTGGTATTTTTCAATGATAGATTAGTTGTCCCTTCATCTCTCAAACATAATCTACTCAATTTGATACATCATGGTCATTTGGGAATTGAAAAATGTAAGTTTAGAGCAAGACAAGTTTTCTTTTGGCCAAAAATGTCCAATGATATTGACAATTTCATAAGCAAATGTGAAGTTTGTTGTAAGTTTCAACGTCAGAATGCAAGAGAACCACTGATGCCTCATCCCGTTCCAGAAAGACCATGGCAGAGGATTTCCTCAGACATATTGAATTTTCATAATAAGGAATACTTGGTTGTCTATGATGCATATTCGAAATGGCTGGAGCTGGATGTGCTGAAAGAAAAATCTGCGAAAGGAGTAATCAATATACTTAAAGACATTTTTTCACATTTTGGAGTTCCAGAAATTTTTCTATCAGATAATATGCCTTATAATAGCATGGAATTCAAAATATTTGCAGATATGATTGATATGAAATGTATTACATCAAGTCCTCGTTACCCCAGGTCTAATGGGTTATCCGAGAAAGCAGTATCGATTGCAAAAAACTTGCTGAAGAAAAATGTAGACATTGAGTCAGCTCTACTTCAATACAGAAACACTCCTATAGTGTCCATAGGATACTCTCCAGCGCAATTACTTCAATCTCGTATGTTGAGAGACTCGTTGTCATTCTCTACTAAAGCATTAGAACCAAAAGTGGTGAAACCTGAACTTGTCATCAATAAATTACGGCAAAATCAAGAAAGTCAGAAGAAGTATTATGACAGAGGAACTCGTGTACTTAATGAATTGAAAGAAGGGGATCGAGTTTGGATAAGAAAAGAAAACATATGGAGTCGAGGAAGGATATTGTACAAGAGGAGAATAATGGTCAGGTAATAAGAAGAAATCGGATCGATTTGCGAGAAGTAAAAGAAAAGGTGATTGAGGAATTCCCTCATGAATGTCCTATAGAAGAAGAAAACAATAATCAACGGAAACAAGATGAGGTAAATGAAGATAATGATGTGAACGAAAATGAATATGAAGAACAAAATATGATGAACGAAAATAAAACAGAACATATTGAAGAACAACAAGATCGGCAGATTAATCGAAAGTCAGGGAGAACAAGAATGCCTCCCAAATGGCACAAGGATTTCTACACAACGTCAAAGTTAAGTGAAGAGATGTGAAATATATATTACTTGTATAGAGGTTCCTGTATATTTTGTGACATGTCATGTTGACTTTGAGATTTTGAATAAATGTTCTGACTTGTTAATCGAGTTATAAAAAATACAGATTACCTATAAAAGGTCTCAACAACTTAAGTTGTTGTATGTTACAGGTCTAACTACATTTTCTGGCTTATTCACAGTCTTGCTGACAAGAGGTATTCTCTGCATATTATAAGGTATTCACTGATCGTTTGAAACATTTATTATCAAATCTTTTATAGTCTAAAATCAAGTACAATTTGGAATCTAGTACAATTATAAAATCATTGCATTCAATATTCCTAAATCTGTGGAGGTGTAATGCATCATATCTGGGGAATATTCCATTGATTTCATTGAATAGATTTATTCAAAGCTGATGATCATTGTGTCAAGTTTCACTGATAGAAGAACGTTTATTTAACACCCTGTATAATAAATATGCACACCTAGTTGCATTTCAGGTGCAGTCAAATTTATTTGTGACACATATGTTATAAATGTTTTGTGATGCAGATTTAATACTCCTTTGAATACCCTTTTTAGTCAGTAAATAAACCTAAATTGTATTTGTTTGATTTGTTTTCCTATCCTTCAGCACAGACAATTTCTTTCTACAGGGATTGGCTTAAGAAAGAGGTTTGTTGAAATTTATCTTCTGTAGATGGCGTCCAAATAAAATTTTATCTGGTAGAACTATCTTTCTTATGCTAATTGTTATATTTTCGACAAAGTTACATGAGATGGTGAGTAAATGAACCACGACCTATTCGCCCCGACTATATGAGCTGACCGTTCGCACAGTGTAACCTGGAATTTCTGAATTTCTCACGTTTAAGGGTTATAATTTTATAAAAATAAAATAAAATATCTAGGTGTCATAATTGACTGTCATCTGAAAAAGAATTCACACATTACTTATGTTTTGAAAAAATTGAGTGTAATCCTCTACAAATTCAGATTCTTAAAAAAGGTTTTATCATTCAACCACCCAAAAATATTGTATCATGCACTGGTTGAAAGTCATCTACGTTATGATGGTATCGTGGGCTGGGGTGGGGCCCTGAGAACGCATATCAACCCTCTAGAGGTCACCCAAAGGCGATTTTTGGAATTGATCCAATCAAGAACTCTAAGATATCCCTCAGATCAATTGTATGAATATAGCAAAGTTATGGATATAAGGCAATTGTATTATTTCAGTATCATTCTCAAGTACAAAAAAAATCAACATCATGCTCGATTACCTACTCATAACTACATCACACGGCAGAGACATCATAATACGTTTTCACGAATAACCAAGTCCACTTGCCAGCGAACCTTCATCTACATTGCACCAAGGGCGTATTATTCACTTCCTGAAGAACTAAAATCAACAGCTTGCTTCAGAACTTTCAAATATAGATTGAAAAAATTCATACAAGAAAGTTCAAGAGCGTGGTGCAATGACATCATAGAACTGAGAACCTGAATAATGCTTCTTTACATACCCTCAATTCTAGAGTACCTACATACTTTGTTGTTGATAACATGTGTTCATAAATACTTATAAGTATTTGATTCTATTATCGATTTTATTTCTAAATATTTGATATTTCATTATTATTCATCTCAAGTTTATTTCATTCTGCATTCTGTTTTTATTGAAGTTGTTCTTGTTCTTCTTGTTGTTCTGTTCAACTGTCGAGATGCTTCATCTTATTTCCATGATTTTATCTGAGTGTAATATTAGATTAAGTATCTCGAAACAAGTATTTATTTACTTATCGAGTATCTTCCATTCATTCATTTCAATTTTTATTTCGTTTCTATGTACAGGGTGTCCCAAACTTGATGCGTTCTTATGGGAACACCCCTTATTTGAAGAGATGGAAAAAAATTAACCTAGGTGTCCGGAGCTTAAATTCAATAAGGAAACCATTAGCGCAAACGAGACTTTGTTATCTCTTATCGTTTGGCCGCCAGAGGGCTTTTCTCGAAATTCGTTGATTTCTTCAATGCCCCATTACTTTCTTATTAATGAAGATAATTCATTTTGGTGAAAACATTCTCAAAGCACTTTTTTCCATAGAATCTATTGAGATGAGAAGTTTTCCTACAGGGCGTTCAGATTGCTGTGCACCATCCCAAACTCTGTTTTTTTAAATGGACCACCCTATATATTATGATATTTTTGAGAAGCTCGTAAAATTTCCTAAATTTTGATGTATCACTCGTCATGTTTATCTCAGAAACCATCAGCAACATTACGATTTAAAAATTGAAATATTGTGCCTACAGAAATCAAGATTGCCCTGACTAATGAAATGACATAGGATGCTAACATGTTATGATTGGAACTACAGATCTGAAGTTTCATGATTAAATTACTCATAGTTATCATAATGGATTTATAATTATTTAAAATAAAAAGGACAACAACAACAAACCAACAATATAACACTAACACAAAATCCTAACATAAAATTATATGGAACTTAATCAACGATATTGAATAAACATAAACACAAACATAATGAAATTATGTCAGCAAATGTTCAAATCGTCCCCCATTTTGTTGAAGGCAAATTCTACATCTTTTGGTAATAGCATTAACTACATTAATGAGTTGTATATTTAGAACTCGGTTAAACGCACCTCGCAACACCCTCTCTAATTCTTCCCGGCTATTAAAATTATTATTTTTATAAGTTAAGTCTCTAATTCTACCCCAAAAAACAAAATCTAAGGGCGTCAGGTCTAATGACCGGGCAGGCCATTGTATGGGCCCTTGATTTCCCATCCACTTCTCACCGAACTGGACATTGAGGTAATCGTTAATAATCCTTGCACGATGTGCAGGGGCACCATGGTGCTGGAAAACTACTCTGGGTATCAGATTAATAGGAATATCTTTCAAGAACGGTTCAACCTGGTTCCTTAAAATATCCAAATATTCTCTAGAATTCAGCGGTCCATCATAAATATAGGGTCCAATGAATTGTCCTCTGAAAATTCCTACACTGAGAAAAGTCGTCCAAGTAAAATTTGTTCCTGAGTTTTCTTCATTTCGGATAGATGAAATTTTCATTGCTGGAAATATTTCTGCTACTTCTGAAAGCAAAAAAGTTATTTCTGAAGTGAGAGTTTCGTCCTAAGAACAATAACTATACTCGCGATTAAAATTCCGTTCAATAATTCGATAATACTGATACGCAGATAACTGATTGGGAAAGAAACAATAATTGCTATAAATGAACCTATATTTCTGAAATGTAATGTTTGTCATAGCAGCTCATTTTTCCTCCATTATCGACCAGAGAGATCATTGCAGGTTGCAAAATATTGGCGAGTAGTAATCTATCATATAAGATTCGAGCTTTCGGAAGTTTCCGCCCTGATTCGACGCCAAGCGAAGGTCGCAAACACAGTAGTTGCGATTGCGAAACGGTCAGTCGGTCAAACGAAGTGAGTGTGTGTCGAGGTCACAGGTCGAGGTGTGTGTATTTGTTTTGTGGTTCATTCTCATTCTATTTCGAATAGGACTCTCTGTATTTTGTTTCATTTTCAGATTCTCCCTGAAGAGCTGATTTCGTAGATCTCTCATACTTAGGGTCTAGCGAGAATAATTACAGAGATATAGGGTGTGAAAAATCAATTTTGTTCGACTTCAAGAATTTTCGTGCCGAAACTATCCATATTATTGCTCAAAACTGCTTGCATGTCCCTATCTTTACTTTTCATTTACTGTTTATTGATATTCAATTGGAATACAGGGTGGTGCATAACTCAAAATGTTCAACCACCCTGTATTTGTTTCAATTGAATGTCAATAGACAGTAAATAAAACGTTGACAGGGACATGCAAGCTGTTTTGAGCAATAATGAATACTTTCGACACAAAAAATTCCCAAAGTCGAAAAATATCGATTTTTCCACCCTATATCTGCGTAATCATTCTCGCTAGAATAAATCTATCAAATCAGCTGTTCAGGGAGAATCTGAAAATATAACAAAATACATTGGGTCCTATTTTGAATAATGAAGTTGTTGCTACTTTTCATAGAAGTGGCAACGCCGCAATGCTGAAAATATTTCAGATCGATGAAACAAAACTAATTACTGTAGAAATCAAATCTTCAGAATAATCTCATGTCTTGTTCTCCGTTCACGTCTAATGCTCCATTCACCGTGAATCAGCCTAGTTCATGTATAATGACGAATTGTCAAATTTATATTTTGAATATTTTCTTGATCTCATAGGAATATAGGATGTTATGTTGTTTGTTGTGAATTTTTGTATCATTTTGTATATTACCCGTTTACTTCTAATGCGGCACTCGCCGTGAATCAGGCAATCATTATATTTTATCGGAAAATTCAAAGACCTACCTCGCAAATTTTGCTCGCTGGACTGATCTTCCATACTGGCCGCTTCAAATTTTCGATATGATCTGTTGAAAAATCGAATAATTGATATATGTTTCGGCAGTTCGAAACAGCGCAAATATTCATGATGTATTATTATTCGAATATGATTCGAATACCTGTATGTATTTTATACGTATTTGACAAACCTTAAATGTAATGTCATGTTACGTTCATGTATTGTCCAATCCCGTCAATTTACTCATGACATTCCAACTTTTTTGTGGTTATGTAGCACTGCCTAGTGTACGTACTCTTATTATACATAAACTGTCAAATTCATACAGGGACTCCAAATCAGGCTAGTTTATGTATAATGAGAAATTGTCGAATTCATATTTTGAATATTTTTTGATCTCATAGGAATATAGGATGTTATGTTGTTATTTGTGAATTTTCGTTTTATTTTGTATATTATGGTAGTGTTGACTGAGTAATGTATGTTATGAGACATATTATTTTCCTATATACAAAGTTGCTCAAATAAAGGTTCTTTTATTTCAATAACTGTTGATTCTAATTAGGTATACATCCCTCTACTTGACACTTTGGTCACAAGCTAGTTGTCTACTCATTATACGATAGTTTTTTTGATTAAAATAACTCATCAGCTGAATCATAAGAAGTGAGTTTAGTAACTCACCATGAGCAAACATCAATTCAATGCAAGCTAGTTACAAACTCATTGGAAGATAACTAATTACTTATGTTTACTCATCAACTAACTCATAGGGAGCGAGTTTAGTAACTCACCATAGGCTAACTATCAATTTAATGCAAGCTAGTTACAAACTCATTGGAAGATGACTGGTTAGTTATGTTTACTCATCAGCTAACTCATAGGAAGCGAGTGTAGTAACTCACCATGAGCTAACTATCAATTCAATGCAAGCTAGTTACAAACTCATTGGAAGATAACTGATTACTCATGTTTTGACTAGAGGCAACTAAAACAAGATATCTGGTGATTAATCATGAGACATTATTTATTATTGACAAAAAAAATAACTCACATATGGGTGGTTTAGCAGTTAACTAGTGGCTAGTAATTGAAGTTGCTGTAAACAACTTAATGATGGTAAGTGATTTATTTCAGCAAACTCTTTTTACTTGTGGTAAGTTAGTTGGAGAGCTGTCCCATATAGTATATAAGTTTTTATTCGTCATCATTAAATATTCGCTTGGGGTTATTGATTTTTCTTCTCAGTGTACCCACACATTAAAACTGAATCTAACTTGTTGCCTGTTTTGAACAGTCACATGGGGATTTTCTTGAGACCAAGTGTAATCATTGAATCGATTAAATATGCCCGAACTACTAATCGAAGCTTCGTCGGTCCAAATACAATTTATGGCGAAATCTGGTTCATTTTGTATCTTATTCAAATACCACTGACAAAAACGAGTTCTTCTATCCAAATCCCCAGGAAGATGATGGATTTTGCGAGTTCGATAGGGCTTGAATTTATTTTTTTTCAAAATCCGATGGATTGTGCTTCTGGGTATGCCAGTCTCTGCTTCAAGTTTTCTTGTGGAAGTTTTACCATTATTTTGATATTAAGTTCCCAATACGGTTATAGTTTATATTTCATTTTCATTTTTAATTTCTTGATTTTGAGCATAACTTGCTCTGGGTTTGTTGAAAGAACCAAAATTTTGGAGATTATGGGCAAGTCTAGCAAATATATCCCTGGATGGTTTCTGTCGTTCGGGATATCTTCGGAAATACAAGTTATTTGCCGCCTGAGCATATTTTTGTTACGTTCTATGTAACATTCAAGCATGTTGAACTTTTCGTAATTTTCATACATTCCTTAAAACTCTTCAAAAACCTTATGAATATACTTATTTTCTACCGAAAATACCAAAATATCAAACATTATCGAGTTCTACTGTCAATTCTCAACTATTTAGAAGCTGTCAAACAACGAAAACAGAATAATCATGATCACGGCCTACTGCTTCTTTACGTAAAAACTTTAGATCGGTGGTTTCAACTATAACATGTTAGCATCCTATGTCATTTCATTAGTCAGGGCAATCTTGATTTCTGTAGGCACAATATTTTAATTTTTAAATCGTAATGTTGCTGATGGTTTCTGAGATGAACATGACGAGTGATACATCAAAATTTAGGAAATTTCACGAGCTTCTCAAAAATATCATAATATATAGGGTGATCCATTTAAAAAAACAGAGTTTGGGATGGTGCATAGCAATCTGAACGCCCTGTAGAAAAACTTCTCATCTCAAGCTCCGGACACCTAGGTTAATTTTTTTCCATCTCTTCAAATAAGGGGTGTTCCCATAAGAACGCATCCAGTTTGGGACACCCTGTACAATTGTACACTGTGATGTTCTGGAATGAATAAATATTTCATTATCATTATTATTTTTATTTTATTAATATCGTGTGGATATGACTTTGAGCTCTCTGTATTCATTCAACATTTCATCCCACTCTGAGTATTGTGACTATTTCGTAGTTGAGATTATCATTATTATTCTGGATCATCCTTGAATATAACACAATCGTGCTAATCGTTGGATGCTCTCGTGTATAACAGAGCCTTCAATTCGAACATTTTTATGGTAATAAGAGAAATCCCTCTAGCCGAACATTCCTATTTGATGGCCCACTCCATTTCGCCAACAATATTGATCCCAGACGTACACCTTTAGCTATAGAATTCATCCAATTTTCCATTTCACGGGCACTTGAGGCTTGCTCAGGAATGAATTTCTGCCATGACAGAATAATTAGGTGTTGGGCAAAAGAATTCACGCCACAATGGCAGTCTTACACAAAGCAGACAAAACAGTAATTTTCAATATAAAGTGATTGAAGTGAATGAATTAGGTATACAGCTTGGGTTGAGTTATTCAGTTCCATTTCGAAAATAATCAATCATCCCTTCATGGATCTTCACATGAAAATGCAAAATTATCATTATATCATTGCTCCTTGCAACCACCTATATGTCATGATGAGAGAGATTGTCAAAATCTTAATGGGATCTATGATATAGTCAGTTCATAATATTCCGATCTGATCCATTATACAGAATGACATCTTTGGAAAGACCATCTGAAATATTTTCCATATGAAGACCAAGTAATTGTGCGATGGTGTCAAATGGAATCGTTTCAATAGCGTCTACCACTTATGACGCATAAACTGAAAATGAATGTTGCAGAATTGATCCTTTTCACTGTATCTAGTTTTGCTCGATATTTCTTGTGACCACTACTCCAAATGGACAGACCAACAATGATGATTTCCACATATCTGTCGACTGTTACTTAGATGACTCGGGTTGAAATCGAACAGATTCATTGTATTCCAAAGATGTCCCTATGTTTTTGGCCTGATTTCAGTGTTCTGCTTTGTTGTTGTTCATTGGCATCTCCTTTGCTTCATCGAGTGATTCAAATGTGCACATAACAGGTATCGGTTTTGTTATATACTTGAATAATCATTGATATAATGAACCAATTCACAGAAGAGTCATAACATTACTATTCAGTATGACTTCATTTATGGAGTCATTTAATATGGTCATAACGACGACTAGGTATACCTGACGATGAAAAAATAGTTATTGATGCCCTTGTGTTATTTTCGCTAGAAAACGATGTGATTCCTCCTAATTGGCATTGTTTTTCTCTCGAAAGAACGAGTAGAACAAACTTTCTCTACTGCTTGACTAAATGGACTCAATATCTTGACACCTCATGATCTATTGATATAAGGCGTTTTCGGAAATTCACTCGGGTTGTTCGGATCCCTAACCTGAACGTTCGGTTACCCAAACCGAGTTACCTACCTCTGTTCGGAAACTTGGATGATGCTAACTCGATCACTGACTCGGGTTGATTCTTCGTGACCCTACTCAAAAGCAGTTACAAAGGACACCGCATGCGCATTACGAAATTCAAGTCAATAAAAAAACGCGGGAGTTTACATTCGACAATAACAATAAAAATAAAATAATTTGCATGTTGGGAAAAATCACTACCGGTGATATACATGTTATTTCCAATCTTCATAATTTGATTGAAGTAATTCATTGAAACAAGAACTTGGGTAGGGGTGAAGTTTGTGGTTATGATGTGCAACAACACATATGGGACAAGTACATCAATCCACAGGCAAATATAAATATTTGTAATCAGATCAAATAATCGATTGATTATAATGTTACCATTTTCGTCTGTCAAATTTATGAAACCACCAAAAAAAATATTCAGTGTTCCTAACCTGACACGTTCGTAAACGTTGAACACGAGTAGATGCTCCGAGTTTTCTGGCTCGTGACCTATCTGGATCGAGTTATCAACCCAGAGTAAGTTTCCGAAAACGCCTATAGTATACCTCGATCCCTATCTATTGTCCTATATCATTATGTACATAATTCATATCCATCCATTTCATGAAATACCCTGTACACTTCGATATCCAGTTCAATTATCTATTCTATATATTTCTGGAATTAATAGGCCCCGCCTCTGCCCTAGTTCAAACTCAATGGTAATACTAGTGATCACTGGATACCTGTTCATTCAAATTTCAGAGTTGTCGAATATGCACAATAGATGAAAATAATGAAAATATTTCGCTATATACATCAATATTTATATATATATATATCTCTTTTGATGTACCGTGATCATGAAAGTTTATTGTAAGGACTCATAAGGGGTTCCTTCGAGACACCATCATAATAATATGTATCCAGTACCCTTATTCAATTTTTTTCCGAAGATACCACCACTCCGATTCCGTGAACATATTTATTCGACATCAGTATATGAGATTCAATAGGAAACACAGTTGTCTTACTGAATTTCAACAATCGTCATCAAAATGTAATTAGTTCTTCTTGTACCCTTTGTTCCACATGACATTCCAGCGAAAATTCAATTAGTATCCCAACAAATTAAGCGACGGTTAACATCCATGAGTGGTCTTTGTGAGACCCAACTTACCTGAATCGATTGTAACTTGGTATGAATGCATCAAAACGGCGGTTGTCAGGTATACCTAGTCGTTGTTATAATCATTTTAGATGGCTATATGAATGAAGTTATACTGAATTGTGATGTAACGACCCTTTTGTGAATTGGTTGATTATGTCAATATTTGTTCAAGTAGGTATTTAACAAAACCTATTCCCGTTAGGTGCACATTTGTATTACGTGATGAAGCAAAGAAAATGACAATGAACAACAACAAATCTGAATACTGAAAGCAGGAGAAATCATTGGAATACAATAAATCTGTACGGATGCAACCCGAGTTAACTAGGTAATAGTCGGCATATATGTAGAAATCATTATTGTCGGTCTGTCCATTCATTGTTGTGGTCGCAAGAAATATCAAACACAACTAGATACAGTGAAAATGATCTGAGACATTCATTTGCAGCTCATGCGTCATGAGTAACACCATCGAACAATATCTTGGTCTTCATTTCGAAAATAGTCGCAAGGTTGTCTTGGAAAATGTCGATTTGTATAAATCAGTTCATCGAAATATGATGAACTGAGATTTTACAGATTTCACAAATATTTCTCCAATCTCTCGTATCGTCGAGTATAGGTGGCTACAAGAAGCAATTTACTAATAATTATTAATGATTTTCTGCAACCGACACAAAAGTCGTTTATTTCAATACTAAAATTAGTTCATGAATTCACACTATAACTGACACGAACGAAAGTATATCGCTAGGCAACACTTCTAGTTCCTAGGAGCTTTAGTTGAACTCAGAGAAGATAAGGAAGATGTTCTAGGTCATCAAGAATGAAGAAACATTGTTATGGCTGGTTATTTGGGTTGGGACGCATACCTGATTTATTCTCGATTTCAACAGATTTGGCATTCCATACCCATGCTTGAGATATCAGTGAGTATAAGTATGGTTGAGTATTTTTGTTCTGATAGGGAAAGCCATCAAGATTCACATACTTGCTTGATCTGTATTTTCTTTTTTTTCAAAATCTGATTGCTTGATCAGCTTGTTTTTGAATAGTCATGGCCAGCAATACTTTTTCAACTCACACAACGATATTGTTCACATTAATTTGACAACCAAGCCGAACACAGTGGAATATAAGAAGGAATAGATAATCGTCATTATTATCGTTGAAATGCTCACTCACCTAACAGTTTTCACTCATTTTTCCTGTACCAGGCACTGGTGCAATATTTGCTATTGGGGCTGACACCTGGTCCAAATGAATTCGTCGATTCTTCGTCTAGTGGCTACTTCACATGAACAGGCTGTTACCAAATAAGTGTCACAATGAAGAACTGACGATTCTCAATAATAAAAAAAACATTGTTTTCCTTTTCAAAATTTTTATCTAGGCATCCGTTTTTGAGATACAGGGCGTCGAAAAATCAAAAATGTTCAGTTTGATTGAACACACTTTACAACAATCAATAAAACGCGACAATTTGAAAACCAGCATCGAAACCAGCACACTCAAGAACCTGACATTTCATTGAACATATTCTTAGAAAGTTCTGAGGTCTTTATTTCTAGACGATTTCTGGAGATCCCAGCAAACATGATTGAGCGGTAAATAGGCGGCCGATTGCTGGTAACTGCGGTTAGTTGTCGGCAGCGGCACACCTATGTCGTTAAAATGTTGAAACGACATCGGTTTTGCCGCCATGGCTGAACGTACGCATGTTTATAATGGATGTTTGTTATTCAGCCAGAAATTGCCCGTTTAAAATTCCCGACAATCGTGCCGATGTCGCTTTGACGCAGTATGTATGTTGTTTACAGGTCAGTGGTAACTGAACCAAACGCAATGTTGGCATCACTGGGTTTTTGAGCATTGGTAGTACTGCTAATTTATTTTCGTGTTTTAGTTCTGTGTCCGTAGATCGCGTCAGTTGTCTGTCACTTGTCTTCAGGTATTTGTTAAACGGCGTGATAATATTAATATTATTTAGAAAAAGTTGGTGAGTTTTATGATTGATCCCAGCAAACTATCGTCCGACATCAAGAATAATGATATATGTTATATAACAATAATTAAACTCGTTATTGTCTACCAATCCATTTTTGTGGTAATGATTTTGAGCTAAATATTTGTTCATTACCCTATATTATAACAATGATGCTCCAATGCGAAGTTCAGCTCTTTACCTATATTCGAAAAATATTTGATTCACAGTAATAGATCAAACACTGGAAAAGTAATGTGGCTAGAACATTATCAGACTAAACCTATTCTACGTCGTCGAATCAACAAGTTATGATAGGTATATCGTATATGATCAAATATCAAATATAATTGAAGTATTGTACTATTTCAATTCTGTTGACTGATGGATTCGTAATAGTATCTTTCAAGTTTCGCAGTAGCCTAGTGGTATAAGCGTCTGACAGTTGATTGGATATCCGTTCGATCGCAAGTTCGAGTCCGACTCCCGACTATATCTTTTTTTTATTTCTAACCGAATAGTGTCGGTAGATAGTCGGGCGGCCTACTAGCGGCCGGTGCGACACGGGCTAGCCGGGCCGACGATGTATCATGATTGTGGCCCGCTGATGTTGACTGTCGGCAGTTTTTGGAGGGCGTCTAAAGGCCCGCGCGATACATGTTTGCTGGGATACCATTAGGATTTTGTATGTTCTTATTTATAAAGAGCCATTTTTTGCAGAAACTATTCACTTAAGAGCATTGAGACAGGAAGACGTTTTTTGTGTGAAAGATATTGGCGCTTCAAAATCAACTTTGAAAATCACAATTCTTCCAGTTGCATAAATGTTTGGGGGGTTAAACCCTTACGAGGCATTGAATTCTCCTCCACTGACATGTCTAAGAAAATTGATCAGGAGTCCTAAAAGTCGGTAGTCATTATTGATGATGAAGTGTGTACGAAGGCTAAACTCCGTAGCTCAAACGGTTCCTTAGATAGTATTAAAAAAAACGGATTATTTTGTATTACTTTGACGCCTTGTATCTTGAAAACGGAAGCCCGGAGAAAAATTTCGAAAGGAGAAAAACTGTTTTCTTCTTTCATGAGGAATCTACAGTTTTTCGTTGTGACACTCATTTGTTAAGACCCTGTATATTCTAGTTAATTATTTCGTTAGCAGAAAGAATAGATATTTTGCTTTCGCTTGGCTTCGTTGGACGCTCCTCCTCGCGAATGCAAAATTCGCTTGGCGAACAAAGTGTTAGTTTCGATCCTAATGGAACAATCTACTATAATTTTTATGTGATAATAAATGAAATAATGATTGATCGAAGAAATCATTTTTAATAAGTAATTGAATAATTCAACTGAAGCTGTATACCAAATACATTCATTTCAATCACTTTGTATCAAAAAGTACTGCTTTGTCTGCTTTGTCAAAGACTGCCATTGTGGCGTGAATACTTTCGCCCAACACCTAATTATTTCGTCGTGAAAGGAATTAATTCCTGAGCAAGCCTCAAGAGTCGTGAGATGGAAAATTGGATGGATTCTATATCTGAAGGTGCACGTCTTGTATATCTGGGATCGATATTGTTGGCGGAATGGGGTGAGCCGTCAGAGGTAAAAATAGAAATGTTCGGTTGGAAAGATATTTCTTATTACCATAAACATTTTCGAAATGAATTTGGCTCCAGGAGCTCACGATTGTGACTTCCTTATTCCAAATTCATTAACTGGTAAAAATCATCTGCGAATGTTTTCACGCCGGCTCCACAGGATTATGAGGTCTATTAGGAACACATATACAGCAAACTTATGGCGTTTTTCCTGTTTAGTCATGTTCAGACTTCCAAACAGTGGATATTGTTTTATCCAGTCATGTCGGCTTAGAGTAAGTAAAAATATTTTTCTATTTTTCCGTAATTCATGCAGTTGTTAATGAACGTGAGATATCATGTTACTGTACAAAATTCGTGCAATTTCAGTATTGAAATTCGAATGTTTATATTTTTCAGAGCCGTTTCAATTTTTTTTTCACAATTGTGTATTCTCGTAGTCGATATACTTAGTCCTTTCCATATATTCACAAAACTTATATAGTATCTGTTACAGACAAATTCCTTGATTTGGAACGATTGGAAAATGATCCTGATGAGCTCTTCGACTTGCTTGATGATATGGGATCGGATTCAGAAATAGAAAGAACGAAGAAGGAAATGAAGATTTCGACATTTCAAATTTGATTGAGGAAGCATTTGGAAAAAGTATGTTTATCAGTCCGATCAGATCCTGTGTATAAAATAATTGAGGACAACTCTGAACTTTGTCGTCATGGCAAAAAATATTTGGAGGACGACTATTTTCAAATGGCAGCAACGTTTATTTATGCATGAATAAACCAAAAAATTGTTTCGTGTCTTTTCATATAAAAATAACTGATTCAACTTACGATTATCGACAATTATTTCAGAATACATTTTCATTTCCACAATTGTAAGTTTATCTGTTCACTTCCAAATATCACAATTGTGAACGTCCTGAGCATCCTGGATGGAGTCCTGAAAAAATAAAATAAATCGCTAATATCCAATCTTATATCATAATCGAACAAATGAAACAGTAGAGGCATCCAAAGGAAAAAAAAAACTTGGGAGTCGAAGGTATAAACGGTTATGAATAAGGGCATGAAACGATTAGCACGATATTGAAATATCCGGGAACAATCCAGAATGATAATGATAGTCTATCAGGAATGCATGTACCTATAATATAATGATGATATGATGATAATGATGAGAAGTCCGTGAAAAGATAAATATGTAATCCTAGGACGATGCTAAGACTATGCCTGATCAACGACTCGATCACACAATCCCAGAATGCACAAGTACATCTTATGGATAAACTATGGATATCCATCTTGGATATCCATCATGGATATTGTGGATGTCCATAAGAAAAGGGCTTTGGTATATCCTATGGACGTCCATAGATATCCTCAGGACATCCTGTCGGGATATTCAGGACGTCCATAGTACGTTCGAATTTGGTACCGTGGACGTCCATTGGACATCTGTTGGACGCACAAACACATCCGATGGGTGTCCCTAAAGAAACGTTTGGAATCATATCATATCAGGGACATGCCAGGGACGTCCTTGCATGGACATTCTACAATATGAACCACGTGGGACTTCTAAGGGATGCTATTTCTAGGACATTTGAAATGATGTACCTGCTGGGACATTCGGTGGACGTCCTTGCTCAGAAATTGCAAGAGATGTACGGGATGGGACGTCCCAAGGACACTCATTTCCGGGACATTCGGACTTGAATTGTACCAAAAGGGACGTCCTTAGGACGATGTGTACTATAAGGAAAGATATCACCTATGGATATGGATAAGAAATTGTACAGCTGTATTCAGAAAAAAAGCGTACAAGTATATAACAGAGAAAAAGTAACGTCATTCAATTCGCGTAAAATGGGCTATCGGGAATGATTGTTTACCAAATGTGGACAGTAAAGTTGTCGAAGGTTCTTAAAAACACGAAGCATTGGCTGAGTCAGTTTTATACAAATAGAACTAGAATGCCTCAAATCTCGCTTTTTAACACTCGTACTTGAATGCGACTGTATATATTCAAATGTATAGAGGAAATTACAGAAATTGGGAATCACTCACGTCTCACTGCATTCGAATGATGTAGTTCTCAGTTCTTATGCATCATCTGTTTTGGACGAATTCGATGGAATCACTTCCAAATTAATTTCAAATTGATTAACTATGAGAACAGATTGACATTCCTTGACTTTTTCAATGTTGGTAAAATCGATGATCTATTAATAATCATCAGTTCTACCAATCTTGGACTATTTGAGACGTTACGCTACCTCGCACTGTTTCTGGAAACCGAAATAATATAATGATAGCAGATAGTGCATCACAATGTGTGCTATCTTTTGGAAGACTTACGCACAAGTGTTACTCTTGTGGATCTCCTTTTATTTATTTATCATTTCATTCATTGTATATACTCAATTTGAAATCTCTAGGTATTGAACTTTTGTCTCTGTATGTCATGGATATCCTATGGACGTATTCAGGACGTTTATTTCGGATATCTCAATAACATCCGCAATCGGATATTTTATGGATATACATTTTATGTCCACGGATATCCCGCCTTGAATAGGACTTGAAATGTATATCCATAAGTTATCCTGTGTTAACTGGGAAGGCATGTTGTCGTCAATAATAATATGATGGTGAGAGTATTGACTCGCAGTGACGCTATGTAAATACGAATTCTGAATCCTTTAGTATGGCACAATATATTTCATTGCCGTCATAAGTCATAATTATGATGTCAGATGGATGTGATACAATGCTAAAGGTGTTGTTGAATACTGAAATGAAAAAAATCGTCCTTGATGTTGAAGCCTTCAGCTGGGAGAGTCCATGCATGAATGTTTCATGATTATAACTTGATATAAACCGGGTGGCGATATTACGTCATATCTCATACTGTGCTCCAACGCAAGAACTGAAGCTTTTTCGTTGTCAATCTCTTGTACGCAGTAAATTCATACACCCAAATGGTCTACTGGTTAGCGCTGTCGACTCTCAGTCTGAAGGTTCATGGTTCGAATCGCTGTGAACTCGAATTTTTTATTTTCAACTTTTTTTTTTCACCAATGTTTTCTTACTTCATTCTGGTTTTCCTTTTTCATGAAATATTTGAAGTCAAATAGGTTAGTGCGTTTAGGATAAACAGTCTCATTTTATTCAATTTTGTTGAAGAACTCAACTTTTGAAATATATTATTAATCAATGTGTTTCTACACTCCATTCGGTTTTCCTTCCTCAAAAATATTGCAATCAGGGATAGGTTAGTTCGTTGAGGATAAATAGTCTCTGAGTTTCGCCTAAGTAAAGTACTTTGAAGATGAGATATAACGTGGTATGTGCTACTTTTTCAATGGATTTATTTATATGAATCAGCTACGTTGTGCTGTCAAAGATTAGATTTTGCAGGATTGTGCTGGGCTCGATTATATTTTGCAATGCCGTAGTAGGGGGCGTGTCTTGTGCTGCAATAGTTTATATTTAGTAAAATCGCAACCGGGTGTACCACAAAGGGAGAACGCCGGCTATATCTTGAGAACTATTTGCCGCACAAGTTTCGGAAAATATATTTATGGTGAGAGTGGCCCTAAGAAATCTCAGAAAATCATTTTCGAGGTAGCAGGATGACCGGTAGAGGGCGTGTTTATATTCGCCAAATGAAAAAAAAAACGGATTTTCATGAGAATCTGATGAATCAAGATATTTCGAAATAGTTAATCATGTATCAGAGACAAAACACTGTCCATCATAGTCATGTCTGTAAATTGATAGCCGAGGCCTTAGCCAAGGCTAGCAATCAGGCGAGAAAATAGACAATTTCTTGCCGAGATGCATATCACATTTTCACGTCGACCTCCAGCAGTTATATTCACGGTCCTATTCACACATGGAATCTATCGGATTTCGTGAATGATCAATTTGGCAACAGCAAATGACAGTAATTTTAAACTCACTCTCTCTAGCGCTCTTGACGATATCTTGAGAAGAGTACAAAAGACATCACGATTTCATAGCAGGATACCTTCAAGATATCTCTAGGACCTGATTAGTGATAAGTTCTATGATGCCTCCTGCAGAGGGCCGTGGTTGTTCACTCTGAGATATCACCCTGTTTCCTGGAGGTTTCGTTGCCGACCTCATATAACGTTGGTGTCGTTCATCATTTGTACTGTTTTGTTTCCACAGTTCGTTAAAGATGTCAGAGCGTTCGTTCATCCATTCGCAGCCAAATGCAGCAGATGTCTACAAATTGCCTCAGCTTTATACAGATATCCACAAAACTGTCTGAACAAAGATGTTCACAGAATGTTTCCTCTGTCGAGCATCAGCGACTTGTTCATGAATGGTTTTGGCTTTGAAGGTGATGAAAAAAAAAGTTAGCGAAGAGAGGCCGATAGAAAAAAGTAGAGATGATACCATCCAAGACACAGCTAAAATAGCAATCAGTCAATACTCGAATTTGTGATGTTATAACCACCTTGTAGTTGAATTGATAATTGAACAGTTATATGGAATCCACAGGTGAATACATATCACTTATCAATGATCCAAGTATGCGAATTGACACAGTCAGCGTAGCCTCGTGGTTATAGCGTCAATGTTCTATCCACGTTGGATTGCCCGTAGGTGGGTTCGATTCCCACCACGACCGCAAAAATTTTTCTGATGGCCTAAGAAAGTGTTCAGGATCACAAGTTGAAAGGTAAGGCCTCCGTCATTCCTTACTCGCACAATAAGTCTCTTGAGAACTGAGGGTTTCTCGTAAGGGGGCAACCGAATGATGGATAAGAACAATTTGAGAACAATGAAGGAAACATACCCCAAGTAGCACACTCATATTGGGCCGATATTGGACCAATATAGATGAAAAATTGGCGCAATATCGAGAAATCAAGTAGGCACAATATTGGATCCAAACATTCAACATGCTATTGTAGATCGATATTGATTCGATGTTTCATAAAAAGATTGTTGAATCATTCAACAAAATATCTGAAATAATATTGATTTATAATCATCCTACAATATTGATTTGTTGATATGAAAAAAACAATGAAGTGCGTTGATTGAGAATCATTCATCATCTCTATATATGTAACTGATGGCTCATCGATATTGACCAACAATATAGTAGGTTGAAGATGAGCAATATTCTTGGCATCACCACGTAGTGATATATTATAAATATTGACACCAAATATAGATCAATAATGAGAAATAATCTTGTTATCGCATTCATGACTGATGTTGAGACTAATTGAAAAAAAAAATATCGACACATATTCAAAAGAATGCTTCAAATTAAATCAGTATCTTATATTCATACTATATAGTAACTCAAACATTGGGTAGGAATATGGACGGGTTATTTATTAACAATATCTCAAACATATCGCCAAGAAATATATATTCTGTATGAAATATCGGTATGCTTAGGTATTGATGGATGATATTCATGTTTTTATCAATCAAACGTCGATACAATATCTATCCATAATATTAACAGGAGATTCAAAACAAATATATACACATATTGAAAGGTATGCTTGGAACAGAATCAATATAAAATATTCATAAAATATAGTTATGCGGATATTGTTTGAGAATATGTGGTGATCATTGAAAATTGATATTCAAGATATATTTAAGGAATATATAAATATTATATCCAACATCAATATGCTGGGATGATAGATGATCATATATGGAATAATGTCGTATTCGAAAGTTTATGGAACAATGATATTCCAATGTGGGGAGTGAATTGAAAGAAAATATTGACAAATATCAAAAATAAAGCTCAGAGCTATATCGAAAACTTATATATAGACAATATAGTTGAATAGATATTGTGATATATCTACAAAAACATATATCTTTCATATTGAACATCAGTATAATGTGATATTGATGGATCCCATTGAATAATGTCATAACTGGAAGTTGATACGAGATAGATAATGAATGAAAGTAGTATATTGATTACAAATATTGACACATATTTAAAATAATGTCGGAAATTATATCGATGGCCAATATTATTACATATATGTATGTGGATATTGGCGAATAATATCTAGTAGCTATTGAGAAAGAAGTCTACAGAAATATCTACAAACAATATCTATAACATATTGAACAGCGCCTTTTCAGGATATTGATAAATCATATTGATCATTCTCACACTTTGAAGTTGATACAACATTCATTTTCAATGCGCGAAAAATGTCGAAGTGAAATATACCTATATATTCAAAATATTGCCCTAAATTATATCTAAGGTAGATATTCACACAATATCATCATCCAGATATTGAATGAGGATATAGAGTGGTTATCCAGGAACAATCTCCACAATATATCTTCAAAAAATTGTTATTTTATATTGAACATTCACGATGATACGATATTAATGAATCATCACGATCAATCTCTCATTTATAAGTTGATACACCTTCGATTCTGAATGTAACGGATACATTGAAAACAAATATTGACACATATTCAAAATGATGCCAGAAACCATATCGATGGCATATATTCTTACAATATATATATACATATATGTAGATATTATCAGAAAATATCTAGTAGCATTTGAAAACGAATTTTCCAGAAACATCTACAAACAATACCTGCAACATATTGAACAGCACTTCACAAGAATATCGATGAATAATATTGATAGGGCATTATTACATTATATTGATTATTTTCACACTTCAAAGTTGATACAATATTTATTTCCAGTATTGGTAAAACGTTGAAGGGAAATTTACATTTATACAGTCTGTCCAAGATAAGGTTGAACAGCATGGGGATCTCGAAAACGGTAAGAGATACGAAATCGGATAAATGGGGAAAAAGTTGCGCATTCGGAGGCTCATATCAAGAGCCTTCGAAAATTTTGAAAATTATTTTTAGTTTTTGAGTTATATCGAAAAAAGTGAATTTTTTGAATTTCTATTTTATTTTTTTTCTCCGTTATTATTAGAGATACAGCAAAACTGAGAATACTTTTTCATAGCAACTTTTGATGACGGTCAACGTGGTGATACCGATTTTTTCATGCGACGTTTCGTATTCGTGGAACCATCATCAACTTTTGTTTTTTGAATACGGTTCTGATAATTTTTTCACAGATTCTAAAAGGTTTTTTTATTCTGAATTCAACCATGTATTATACAAGGTGGTTCATTTGTGTTTCGACCTATTTCCATCCATCATCAATGTTTTTTCGAAACTCCAAAGGAAAAATGCCATCAGTTCCACTTATTTTGAAGGAAAATTAGTCAACACAATAATACCTCATCAACTGGTTTCAATCAACAACCCATTTCATTTTGCGGAAACAAAAATTCCATCCATACAAATTCAGAATATGTCAAGCGCTAAAACCAGGAGATGACGAAAAGCGCAAGACATCCTGTGAGTGGTATACCAGGAAATGTTAAAATTTTGCAGATTTCTTTCGAACAATCATCTGGACTGATGAAAGCATGGTCACTAATCATGGTAGCTTCGATAGAAAAAATACACATTATTGTTCACGAGAAAATGAACATTTATACATTACAGCGATACACCAACACCGTTTCGGCTTTAATATGTGGGTTGCAATATTTGGTACACGGATTATTGTTCCTTCTATTTACCATGAAACAAAGACTTCCGAACGTTATAGAAATTCGCTTGAGAATCATCTTGAGGAAGCTCTGGATGATTTACCGATTGCGGAAGTTCAGAACTCTGTTGGTTTCAACAAGATGGCGCTCCGGTACATAATTCCAGAGAAGTCCGTGCGTTTTTATCCCTTGGCCGGCGCGGTCGCCTGATTTAACACAGCTGGATTTCTTCTCAGGGGATATATCGAACTTTATACACGCAAATAACTTTGAGGATGAAGAAGAACTGAGGGACAGTGTCTTCGAAGCATTCAATAGAATAACCCCAGAAATGCTTAGCAATATCTTAGAAACAACTGTGAGAAGAGGATATATTTGTTCAGAAGATAATGGTTATCATTTTGAACATTTGTTATGAATGTCTCTGTAGGTATTGTCAAAGTTAAGTTGTTAAAGTAATTCGTGTAAAAATTCTTCAACAATTTTAAACGCTGCATTGATCGAATGATGTAGTGAAATATTTTTTATTCACTTTTCAGTATTGAATAACTAATCCATCAAGTTTGACACTAAATGATAAGAAATAAGTGGAACTGATGGCTTTTTTTCTTTTGGAAGTTCGAAAAAACATTGATGATGGATAGAAATAGGTCGAAACACATTCGAATCACCTTGTATAGTACATTGTTGAATTCAGAATAAAAAAACCTTTTAGAATCTGTGAAAAAATTATCAGGACCGTATTCAAAAAACAAAAGTTGATGATGGTTCCACGAATACGAAACGTCGCATAAAAAAATCGGTATCACCACGTTAAACCTCATCGAAAGTTGCAATAAAAAAGTATTTTCAGTTTTTCTGTATCTCTGATAATAACGGAGAAAAAAAATAAAATAGAAACTCCAAAAATTCACTTTTTTCGATATTACTCAAAAACTAAAAATAATCTTCAAAATTTTCGAAGGCTCTTGATATGAGCCTCCGAATGCGCAACTTTTTCCCTATTTAAGCGACTTCGTATCTCCTACCGTTTCCGAGATCCCCATGCTGTTCAACCTTATCTTGGACAGACTGTATACACAATATCGTCAGAAATTATATCGAATGCTCATATCCATACAATATAAGTATTTAGATATTGAATGAGGATAAAGAGATCTATCTGCACAATATGTCTACAAAAAATCTATTCCATATTGACTATCACGATGATCAGATATTGAAGAATTATATCGACCAATCGCTCATTCATATGTTGATTCATTTTCGAATCTGAATGTTAGGGATATATCTAGAATGAATATTGCAACATATTCGAAATGGAGTCTGAAATCATATCCATTGCTAATATCCGTTTAATGTCAAAAGACAATGTGAGTTGAAATTGTGTGACAGTATGGAGTTTTTTATCACTTGGAGCGCACGAAGTATATCTTCCTAATAGTTTCACGAGATATATTTATTTCATATTAAACATCACTATGCATATTCATTGATGACACATATCCATTGATCTTCAACTGGAATGTTGTCACAACGTTGACTTTTAATATCAGCATTAGACTAGAGATAATTATCGGAACATACAGGGTGGCCCACGGTCGATGGTACGGTACCTTAGACGTATACGGAAAACGGTACATTGGATTATCCTGAAAATTCGGTTACTATAATAAGCGTTTGTGATCTAACGATTCAAAATATTTTCAGAGATGCAGCGTTGCCACCTTTACCAAAGAGTAGCATCATCTTTGTTATTTCAAATGGAACACCCTGTATTTCATTGCGTTTTTAAATTCTTCCCGAAGAGCTGATTTCATCAATGTATCACACTGTTCAAAATTGAGATTTTTCAATTTCAGGAATTTTTTGTGTCGAAACTATTCATTATCGATCAAAACGGATTACATGTCCCTATCTCAACTTTTGATTCACTATCTACTGACATTTAATTGGAACAGATACAGGGTGATCAAAATTCTGAATCTTGGACCATCCTGCATTTTTTCCAATCAAATGTCGGTAGATAGTTGATCAAAAGTTGAAATAGGGACATGTAAGCCGTTTTGACCAATGATGAATAGTTTCGACACAAAAAAATCCTGAAGTTGAAAAATCTCGATTTTGAACACCCTATATCTCTGTAATAATTCCTGCTAGACCCCAAGTGTGATACATTGATGAAATCAGCTTTTCGAGAAGAATCTAAAAACGCAATAAAATACAGGGTGTTCTATTTGAAGTAACAAAGATGCTGCTACTTTTTTGTAAAAGTGGCAACGCTGCTTCGCTTAAAATAATTTGAATCGTTAGATCACAAACAACGCTTATTGAAGTAACCAAATTTTCAAGATAATCCGATGTACCGTTCTCCATATACGTCTAAGGTACCATCGACCGTGGGCCACCCTGTATACAGAATAATATCGATCAATCATACACATACCATTCAGCTATACACAGAGATTATGATATTGAATCACCATCGAAATTCAATCTTCTCAGTATACCTATATCTTAAGAAGATATTCATTCCATGTTGAACATCACTATGCTGGGAATATTGATAGATCATATATGGATCACTCTCGCATTTGAATAATGAAATGATATTGATGTTCAATATTGCGAATTTGTTTGGAAATTGATATTGAAATTCAACCAGAATAATCCTCAAAATTTATATCGATGGTTTATAATCATATAGTTATCGAGTGAGAATATGGTATTGGCAATTGAGATTCAAACTCCTTAATACATATACATACATATAATATTTGTTCCATATTGAACATCACTAAGCTGGCATATTATTTGATCAAATTGATCAATGTCTCATTAAACCGTTTATACAACAATGATTTTCAGTGTTTTGTGAATATATTGAAAAGATATGTTGACATTTTGTATCGAGGAGGATGCCTGAAATTATATCGAAAGCTTATATACGAGGGGTAAACCGCTGACCTAAATGGTGTACACTACTTCCTCAAAATCGTAAACTTCCTCATACTTCCTTGATACTTCCCGTACTTCCTTGATACTTCCCGTACTTCCTTGAAACTTCCCGTACTTCCTCGATACTTCCCGTACTTCCTTGATACTTCCCGTACTTCCTTGATACTTCCCGTACTTCCTTGATACTTCCCGAACATCTTTGATACTTCCTATACTTTCTTTCAATTCCTAATATAATTCCAGAAATCCTAAGTGTATGCCATTCAAACCATTCCTTGGATTTTCTTGGAATTTCCTGGAATTCCTTGGAGTTTCTTGAAATTTCTTGTGTGAAGTGCGGTATAGTTCTGGTGTAAAAACAACTGGAATTCCTCGAAATTCCTTGTGAAATTGAAGTTTGGTCTACACAATCTTGACCGAGGTTCACCCCTCGTATGAAACATACCTTTCCTTATTCCCAGACAGAACTCAACTTGAACTAGCTTAATCGTTCACAAATAAATACCAAGACAAATACGCAAGCCGTTACTCAACTAACTAATAAGAATAAATAAAGAAGCACCTAGACAGGATGCTCCAAATATTGCGGCGCGACTCGTTACCACCGATACAACAAGGCCTGCATGCTCCGTGGGTGACGTCACTTAGTGAGGCCTAACCAGCGGCTCGAAACGACAAGCGCTTATAGCGCTATAAGGCGACCGCGTAATTCGATTTTAGTTTTAGATCATCATTGAGCCGATTTTGCTGTTTTTTGAAGGGCTTCCGGTTAAAAAAGAATGCCAGTCGTCAACTGAGCCCTTCTTCGCACCCCATTCGATTTTATTATGGAAAAACGAAGTTTTAAAGCAAAAACCAGGATAAAACACAAATAGCCACCTACAGCAACCCATTCGAATTAAATATATTGGCAAAAATTGTGGTGAAGGTAAACTTCACACCTACTTATACAGGGCCCGCAGAACATTAACTTATCGTGAGATTGATCGAAAGAAAATTGTGGAAAATTTATTTTATTTTGATTGACATGCCGTTTGTTACAATTACCTATATTTATCGTATATTTATCTTGGAGAATTCCTATTACCTGAAAAAATAACCAGTGAGTGTTTTCAATTTTCTGTTGTTGGATTTTTCACCCAAGTGGATTTGAAACCGTAATTTTTAAGGGTAAAACTGCATTTATCATGCGATGGTTTTTTTTTTCTTGAAAATTTTTTTCGGTACTCACGTATTTTTGTCTGATAAACCGAATTTTATAATGAAAATGTGAATAAACCACTATTTATTGAGATATTTCAAGAAAAAGTTCGAAATTTCGCCTTCTTTCTCCCCTTGTGTTCGGGGCATTTGAAGCTACTTGCTCTTATTTTGTCATTGTACACTTTATATACTCATGATGTACTTCGATGGCACATTTTTATATAGAAAATTCAACAGGAAATATGATTTTTATGGCGAGTTTTTCATATTTAGTGAACAAGCAGCATAACTTTTTAGTCAAATATCTTCATGATAAATATCATGATAAATGCAGTTTTATCTTTTCAAGTAGAGTGTTTGTAGTTCATGTTGATATGATAGTTGCAATTTGATCATTGGAATGAATTCTGCATTCATTGCCACGAGGCAAATGACCGTTTTCAGAAAGAAATTTGAGAATGAGAATTAAAAATGCCCGTTTATTATGAACATTCATGAAAATTTCCTCGAATTCAGAGATGATTTTGTTGACTATAATATACGAATACAAAACTAACTGCACAATCAAAGCTTTTCTATTTTTCCTCTACTTATACTCTTTATGAGAGAGTAATTGTCTTCTATTATTAATTCATCATTATAAATAAAGCTCTGTTCACTACTGAACTTAGATGGAGTAAAATCCTCGCGGTGAATTGCTTAAATACCCACATTTTCGATAGCTCCTCGTCCAACGGGAAACTAAAAGCATGAACTTTTGAACCACCCACATAATTCCCCCGACAAAAGGGAACACAACACTTGAAAGGCATTGTTATTTCGCAACACAAAATATTTCACAAAACAGTAATTTTTCCGCCAATTATTTTGATGAATAAACAACAAAAGAATTCGGGACCGTTTCAAAAACATACGTGAATCACCGATGAATTAACACGAACTGACGCGTTAGTCGACAAGCGATAAAATAAAACACTGGCCTCTCTTGGTGACGTCACGAGCTGTTTACGTCAGAGTCTGCTGGCCTTGTTGTATCGGTGGTAACGCGCTACTCCCTAGCGATGAGCATATCAATACGAACCACGATAGCCAAGAGAGCATCGTGTAAAAAATTTGTAAAATTTGTATATCGCTACTTCAAAGTTGGGAACCAACTCCCCAGAAGTCGATACTTGTGCGGGGTTAGGAAGAGCGGGACCTACAGCTCAATAGTGGAATCCGAACCACTTGTAAGGCACTCCTAGGGCAGGTGCTTCCAGGACTACAACCATGAATCACACATTTCAAAGAAAAAGGCTCAGCCTGATAGCCGGATTCGAACCGACAGTACCTCCGCATCGTAAACGGCTATCTAGCGAAGTTCAGCGCATTAACAAACTCGGCCACGGCGCCCCATGTGTGTGTGTATGGATTGAAAGATCGTGGGTTCAAGTCCTCTGATTAACTGAAGAAAATCTGTTTATGACGCCGATAGTAATTTCAGCTATTTCAGTGATGTCTCTTCATCAGGATCAGCCGGAAATTTTTTGAATATTTACTTCCGCACGGCTCGCTCGCAATATTTGATGCGTCATGTCTCTAGACGGTGATGAAACATAACACATCAATCGTCACTAACGCGCAGGACTCGCAATAGGAACATTAACGTGAGCATTTCAAGTACTATAAACTTCCTCGTACTTCCTGTACTTATTCCTTGTACTTCCTTGTACTTCCTTCTACTTCTTTCTACTTCCTCGTACTTCCTCGTACTTCCTCATACTTCCTTGTACTTCCTAATAATTCCTCATACTTCCCGTACTTCCCTTGTACTTCCTCATGCTGTACACCATACTTCCTCAGCGGTTTACCCCTCGCTTATATACATATACAATATAATTATGTAGATATTGAGTCAGAAATGGATATTTCCAGAAGTCTACGAAATAAGACTGATTTCACATTGAATGCTACAATGTATATCGATTAACCTCACATACTGGAAAGTTTATGAGATAATATTCGATATTGAACCTATCTAAAAACGGCAATATCTCGAAATGGGGAACACTTTGTATGATAGTATATACTGTGGAATATATTCAATATCAACTTTTCAGATACACGTCGGTGTGTATAATAAAATAAAAAAATAATATCTCAAATTCTTATGAAGAGAAATATTCAAAAATTTATTTTCTTCCCATTCATTATGTCATTCTGAAGGCCTGGACTTCCTTCCCCCATCTCTATCTGCTGCTTGCGCCAAGCAAGAACGAACATGCCTTAGGATGTCGTTCTCGCAGGCAGTAGGAATCACTACTCTTCCCAGACAGCACTGGATATTCCTAGAATATTCTCTAAATATGCTAAAAAGGAGGAGTATATTCTGAATATTCATCGATTATTCCTAGAATATATACATGCCTCTGGAACATCTAGAAGGAATATTCCAAAGTGATGTTCAGGGAATATTCAGGTATGAATTTTCCAGGAATATTCCCAAATGAATATTCTCTCTTGTATATTCATGAAATATTCCCAACTGAATGTTCTGTGGAGTATATTCATGAAATATTCTCAACTGAATATTCTGTGCGGTATGTTCATGAAATATTCTCAACTGAATATTCTGTGGTGTATATTCATGAAATATTCCATGAATATTCCTATGTTTCTCAACACATAAATACCCATCATTATTTCAGAGTTGTGAGTATCGAACATCAAAATTAGATGTAAGGGGATTTTGAAACAAAAAGTGTTTATGATCCGATTTCGAACAACGCTCTCACAAGAAATTGATATGTACAACATTATTCAATTCGATTACTGGCCTAGTGGTCAAGGCGTTGGTCTGATAGTCTTGAGGTTACGAGTTCGATCCCTACTAGGGTCACTTTTTTTTATTTTTGAATATGTTTATTGGAATATTCCAGGAATATTCAACATGGAATATTCTTTTGGATATATTCTATGAATATCTGAGGAATTCCCATTCGCATATTTAGAGAATATTCCACAGATATTCCAGAATATTCCAGATTATTTCTAGAATATTCCAATATTCCAAAAGGAATATGATAGGGAGATTCATGGAATATCTGGTGCTGTCTGGGTTGTAGCGTCTGAAAATGTCGTATTTACTATAAGCTGAGTGATTCAACTCTTTTTTTGTGAAAATTGTAGTGAAGGGCAATGAATTTCCATTATTTTATATAGGCATTATGTTTGGTTGGCCGGTTCCCGTGTTACCCTATACATATTCAAGAATGAAAAATTTTGAAATAATCCCCTCTTCGAATTAGTTTTGTCAAGTTTTTAAATCAGATTTTATATACAGGGTGTTTCATTGGGAAAGGAGAATAATTCAACTGTGGATAGGGGTCACTGGGGTGATTTGAAAAAACCCATGGTTAATGGATCTTCGACTTCTTATAACCGAGATACAGGATGTTTCATCAATTTTGTCCATATCTTCATTGTCTCATAACTTTTCAACCAACCTGTATATATTTTCAAAAATGGTTACACTTGCTCAATCTACCCTGTGGAATTGATTGAGGCAACAACAGAAGATAAAATCCAGGTCCGGCTTCACTTAAAATTCACAAATTCTTTCTGCCAGAAAACAACACCCTATACATTCGAATTTCTCTTTTTTTTGCCATATCTGAAAATGACATCAGAATTTCTATTCAACGATGTGCTTTTTATTCGTGAACAGACGATTTCAACTATTCATATTATGTGCTCAAAATATTATTTTTGCTCATTTTGGGGTACAAAATTGGAATCAGACGAGATTTATGAATTTCATTACTTCCTATTCAGTATACGTGAGTATCACATTTAGAAGGAGTATTTCATATCGTTCTTTGTTCCAGACTCAGTTGCAGGTCCGTCATCAGAACTATACAGGGCTTTTCACGATGAGCGTTAATTTGACGTTTTCGGCAAACCAGGCAACGGATAAATCTGAAATTTCTATGGTGTGTATAAATTAACATAAACTACACTACTGAAATATTTGAAACGATCCGGCCTTGCTGCTTCTACTAGAAAGTAGCAGCAACTTCGATTTTTCAAATGGGACACCCTGTATTTCATTACATTCTTGGATTCTTGCTGAACAGCAGAATTCATAGATTCAAAACATTCAAGGTCTAGCGGAACTGATAACTGAGATATAGGATGTGGAAAATCGAGATGTTTCAACTTTAGGAATGTTTCGTGTTGAAACTATTTAATATTGCATGGTCAAAACGGCTTCAATGTCCCTATTTCAATTTTCCATTCGATATTCAATCGAAACAGATACAGGGTGGTGCAGAAAACTGAAATATGAACCATCCTGTATTTGTTTCGATAAAATGTCTATAGATACAAAGTTAAGATAGGGACATAAAAGCCGTTTTGATCAATAATAAATATTTTCGCAAAATAACTCCAAAGTTGAAACATCTCGATTTTTCTCACTCTAAATATCTCAGTTATTAGTCCCACTAGACCCCGAACTTTGTGAATCGATTAAATCAGCTCTTCAGGAAGCATCCAGGGTGTCCCATTTGAAAAATCAAAGTTACTGCTACTTTACAAGTATTTCAGACGTGTAGACCATGTTAATTCACATACATACCTTCGGATTTTTGGATTTATCCGTTGCCTGGTTTGCCAGAAACATCTAATCAATGCTTATCGTGAAAAGCCCTGTATAGTTTTGATGACGGACCTGCAACTAAGTCTGGAACAGAGAACGATATGAAATACTCCTTCTAAATGTAATACTCACGTATACTGAATAGGAAGTAATAAAATTAATAAATCTCGTCTGATTCCAATTTTGTACCCCAGAATGAGCAAAAATAATATTTTGAGCACATAATATGAATAGTTAAAAATCGTCTGTGCACGAATGAAAAGCACATCGTTGAATAGAAATCTCGATGTTCTTTTCAGATATGGCAAAAAAAATGAGAAATTCGAATGTATAGGGTGTTGTTTTCTGGCAGAGAGAATTTGTGAATTTTAAGTGAAGCCGGACCTGGATTTCATCTTTTGTTGTTGCCTCAATCAATTCCACAGGGTAGATTGAGCAGGTGTACCAATTATTAAAAATATATACAGTTTGGTTGGAAAGTTATGAGACAATGAAGATATGGACAAAATTGATAAAACATCCTGTATCTCGGTTATAAGAAGACGAAGACCCATCAACCATGGGTTTTATGAAATCACCTTGACCCCTATCCATAGTTAAATTATTTACCTTCCCCAATGAAACACCCTGTATAGAATTTGTCGATCGAGCTCAAAAGCACTATTGCTCCACCCTGGATCTGTTCCAATTAAATATCAGTAAATAGTGAATCGATTGTTAAATCATAGATTAACGGGGGAGTCATTAATCCATAGTTAAATTAAGGACATGTAAGCCGTTTCGAACAATAATGAATAGTTTCGACACAAAAAAATCCAGAAATTGAAAAATCTAGATTTTGAACACCCTATACCTCTGTAATCATTTTCGCTGGACCTCAAGTGTTATGCATTTCTAAAACCATTTATAATTATTGTATTTGAATTTTTTCTATACTGAGTGTTTCCTAACTTGGGGCGATCAATGAAATGGATGATGGAGACGGAAAAACAAAACGAAATGAAAGAATACATTTTTGTCGAAAAAAATCATTTTGGAAGATATTGAGCTCCAAAGTTTGCCTGAAACTCTTGGAAATCATTGATAAAAGGTTGATAGCCCAATTCAAGCGTTAATTTGCTTTCTGCGAGATCACAAGCACCAGAAGTACCAATGACTTTTGCAATATTGCCGGACGTTCAAAAATAGTTGAAAGATGAATCATGGTGTAAGCGCACATTTTTTGACAAAATTTCAGAACAAATTTTTTCTGTCTCATAAAACACCGCATTCCATTTATCGCCCCAACTTCGGAAACACCCTGTATATCTGACGTTTGGCTAATATCGAAGGAGAACATACTATCGCTTCACCCTGTTTAAATAAGTACATATTATCCCATTTTCTATGATTTTCATAGATATCTCAGTTGTATTTGGATATACAGCGTTGCGGTTTTCACAATACTGTACTATTTTAAAAAACCTGAGTCCAACTATACATGAACATACTAATGTCTCATTTGAAAAGAATTTATGTTGGCTCCATTTTCTGAACAATAATCATTTATGGACGTCAAATAAATACGCCAGTGTATTCTACGTAAGAAAAGCAGAACTGTGAGAATTCTGTTTGCGGCCAGTGGCCGATCAAGGAAGCGGTAAAGGGAGCCTTGAGCCTCGTTGAAGATTGATATAAGAGAAGTGTATAGAAATCGGCCAGTGCTGTAACTTCTGAATCAATCGTGATAGGATTTCGAAATTTCGTGGGTAGCAACTAGGTATACCAAATTAATCATTTATTGATAAAATCACTTCCGTTTCAACCGGAATCAACCTCAACTTTTCATGTTTGAATAGGAAACCCTGTATATTCTTTTATATTCATCTTGGATTTCCTGTATATACGTAAAAAAATTGTATCAAAGTTGGGCCAACAGGGCCAACATAAATAATTTAGTAATGTGAAAACCGCAACTCTCTATCTCCAAAGACAACTGAGAAAATCATCGATAATGTCACACATTGTATACCTACCCCGAGATCTAGGTACCTATATTGGAGTTTCATCATCGAACAATACTCATATGTTTCAAAAATCGCATTACCGTTATTAATGAAGCATCTGTACTTAGGTAGGTATGTAGGTACAATATTTTGCCAAATCTAGGAATCCTATATTATACCATCATTATTTCCCAATATTGTACCAATAACTTCTCAACAATATTGTTTCGATATCGTGCTGGAATGAGACAACTGAGAAAATCATCGATAATGGAACACATTGTATATACCTACACCGAGATCAAGGTACCTATTGAAGTTTCATCATCTAACAATACTCATTATGTTTCGAAAATCGCATTATCGTTATTAATAAAGCATCTTCAATACTTAGGTATGTAGGTACAATATTTTGCCAAATCTAGGGATCCTATATTATACCATCATTATTCTCCAATATTGTACCAATAACTTCTCAACAATATTGTTTCGATATCGTGCTGAAATGAGACAACTGAGAAAATCATCGACAATGGAACACATTGCATATACCTACCCCGAGATCTAGGTACCTATTGAAGTTTCATCATCTAACAATACTCATTATGTTTCGAAAATCGCATTATCGTTATTAATAAAGCATCTTCAATACTTAGGTATGTAGGTACAATATTTTGCCAAATCTAGGGATCCTATATTATTCCATCATTATTTCCCAATATTGTACCAATAACTTCTCAACAATATTGTTTCGATATCGTGCTGAAATGAGTAGGTACACATTGTGTGTGCTGCTGGATTACTAATGGCGAACACTGATGTGTACGTAACAAAAAAGTATCTACGATTTTACTTAGGTACATGGACTTTAGTACTCGAATGATATCAATAGGTTAACTTATACTTGTTACATAGTAAGTAGGTAAAAACATTTTTCTGACTGAACTACCAAACTGCACGAGGGCATCGAGGGGTCGAAAAAATTTTTGGATTTTGCAGCATCAGCACATGGTATGACAAGGAAGAACATAATCAAAATTGTATCAAAGTTGAACTAGTATCAATAATTGGGATGAGTAATTTTACCTTATTATTTTTTGCACCACTGTTATAATATACCACTCGCGATCCACGCCACACGCTTGAAGACTCTATGAAACAACTGAAAGAACTGAGCTAGTGAGTGTCGAGCAAAGATAGTCACTCTATGACCTGAGGTATTCGCCCGACAGTGTTGTCGGGTGTACTAGTAGACACGTTATACTAGAAACATACATTTCTTATTCAGACAAGAATATCAGAATAATGTGAAAAAACTGGAATGCCTACCTAGGTGTATCTTGAATTGAAATTCCACAATAAATAAAATCATTTGTTTGATGTAATATTTGTGCACAAGTTCAGAATCCCCAAGTGATATGGAGGAAGCAACACAAAATGCAATATTCTCTTATTCATCCATTCATAATTTCGTTTCATTTCATAACTTGTGTTGAAATGAACATTTCATCACCAATTATGTATTATTCCACTTTGCGCATTTGTTTATACAGTGTGTCCCACTTACCATGCTCACGATGGGTATCTTTTTAACGGTGAGAGATACGAGGTCGGTTAAATTACACCAAATGTGGAGTTTGTCAAGGCCAACTATAATGTGAAAAAATATTTTGATAAAATCTATTCGTTTTTGTTTTATACGCAAAAAACAAATTTTGATCATTTTCATGTCTCCTCCGTAACTTCTTTATTCATGAAAATATTCAGATAGGAATTTCACATTCTCATGGGAGTTTTTCGAAGTGAATTCGAAAAAAATATGATAACTCTTCTAGAATTTGAGATATCAGCACCAACTTTAGTTGTTCAAATGAAGCTCATAGCTCACTATGACTTAGTTACAAATAACTTTTTTTCCTCTTACAGATGACATGTCGCAGTTATAGTTTTGTGTTGATAACAACGGAGTTATCGTCATTTATACAAAAACATAAACTTATTTGGAAGCCGCCATCTTGAATTTACAAATTTTAACAAAAATATCATGATCGTCGACCTCAAAAACCCCCATTTACCAATTTTGAATGAAATGGGACCAAATCTTGTCCGCCATCTTGGAGCAGCCAATTTTTTAGAATTATTTCCATTTCCATTTACTAATCAATGCATATTGTTACATACAAACAAAGCGTATGGTCAAATTTAGACGTTCGTTCAGAATTACGCAAACAATGATCGCATCGAATACAATTCGAACTTTGAAATCTTCAAGATTATGCATCTCAAACTTTCTGCACAATTAAAAATAATCGTGTCCGTTCAACATAATAATCCTTTCGCATCGTGATCGGATTATTTCAACTGTTCAACTGATACTCTCCCAGACAGCACCAGATATTCCATGAATATTCATAGAATATTCTTTTTGGATATTGCGAATATTCATGAACATGCCAGGGATATACATATCAACTATGGAATATTCCCTGAATGTGCTGGTGGGGAAAATTTTGTATATTCCCGGAATATTACACAAGGAATATTCCCTATATATTCAGAATGTACCTATAATATTCTAGGAATATTCAGATAATATTCGGAATATTCCTGGAATAATACAGGAATATAAATAAATGAATATTCCGGGAATATTCCGTAATACATATTCATAATTAAAAAAAGCTGACCCAAGATGGGCTCGAACTCGGGACTTTCAGACTGTCAGATCAACGCCTTAACCACTTGGCCAGTAATCGAGTTGAATAATAATGTGCATAACAATTTATTGAATTGCGTTGTTCAGAAGGGAACCATAAACACTTCCAGTTCCATATGGGCTCTTAACATGTACGATGATATGATTGAGTACTTTGATCACTATCAAAATTGTGGAGACGACTTTTTGTTTTTGATTCCTGGTAACATAACCACTTCACTTTGAAATACGATGGACTTCTACCACAGATTTCAAAATCAATGTTAAAAATACTCACATCAATGAAATTGTGATTGGTTAATTTTCATACTTTACAATTTCATTGAAACACATGGGAATATTATTGAAATATTCCATGAATATACAGAAACAGAATATTCAATTGGGAATATTCCTGGAATATTCATACCTGAATATTCCCTGCACTATCCAACTGGAATATTCTAGGAATATTCACTTCAGAATATTCCTTCTGGAATATTCCCTGTATATTCATTTTGGAATATTACTAGAATATTCACATTTGAATATTCCTTTAATGTTCCAGAGGCACGTATATATTCTAAGAATATTCGAAGGATATTCGGAATATATTCTTCCGTTTTAGTATATTTAGAGAATATTCTAGGAATATCCAGTGCTGTCTGGGCTTCGTAATTATATGCAACAAAAGTTATCGATGTTTAGCCCTAATCTTCTGAAGTACTTATAGTATTATAGTATAACTACTGAAAATACTAGATTTAGTGACAAAACCAAGATGGCAACAGTGGTGACTAGTCTTGTCGTTCACGGTAACACTCGAACGTGCGCAAGAGAGCTCTAATATTGAGAATTCATCATTGAATTGATATCAGGTGTTTGATATGGTACACATATATGAAATCTAGAAGGTGACTTCACTATTTTGAACCTGATGTTTGCTAGCAATATTGAACTAATCTTCATTTCTCAATATTGCTCAATTATCATCATATTGATAGTATCTAGAGATTACGCCTCAATATTATATCAATATAACTGACTGAACTCAAGATGGATAATATCGCTTGCACATTGTGATGACAACATCGAATTGATATTGGGATCTGATTATGGTACAAATATATGGAATCAGGAAGTTGGTTTCACAATATTGAACACTATGATTATTTGCAATATGAAATTCATATTCATTTATAAAGATTGCTCTATTATCATCTTGATGATAGTTTGAAGAGATCACAGCACAATATTGTATACATAAAGTTGACTGGAATAAGCATTAGAAATATTGCTCTGATATTGAGATTGTATCATTGAATTTACACTGAGTTCTTGATGTGGTACACATTAATGGAATCAAGAAGTTGAACTCACGATATTGAACCTAATGATTATTTGCAATATTGAATTATCTTCTTTTCTCAATATTATCCCTTTATCATCCTGTTGATAGTATCAAGTGATTACACCTCAATACTATATCAATATAACTAACTGAACTCAAGATGGATAATATTGCTTGCACATTGTGATGACAACATCGAAATAGTATTGGGATCTGATTATGGTACAAATATATAGAATCAGGAAGTTGGATTCACAATATCGAACACAATGATTATTTGCAATATGATGATCATATTCATTTAACAATATTGCTCTTTCATCATCTTGATGATAGTTGCAAGAGATTAGAACACAATATTGTATACATAAAGTTTACTGAAATATGCATAGGTAATATTGCTCTGATATTGAGATTTCATCATCGAATTGACCTTGGGTTTTTGATATGGTTAACATGAATGGAAACAAAAAGTAAACCTCACGATATTGATCCTAATAGTTATTTACAATATCGAATTATCTTCATTCCTATTTATGGATGATATTATTGCTTGCACATTGTGATCACAGCATCGAATGAATATTGGGATCTGGTTATGGTACAAATATATGGAATCAGTAAGTCGGTTTCACAATATTGAACATAATGATATTTCGCAATATCTGAATCATCTGCATTTCTCAATATTGCTGCAACCTCATCCTGATGAAATCCACTAGAACAATATCGCTGGTATATTGGGATTTGATCATTGAATCCATATAGAGTTTGTGATATGGTACACATATATGGAATAAATTGATCGACCTCACGATATCCAACGTGATGATTCTTTGCAATATCGAGGTCATCTCCATTTCCCAATATTGCTTCATTATCAAACAGATGATGGTGTCATAAGAATACAACTCCTTATTGTATACATATAATTTACCAATATAAACACAAACAATATTGGTGGAATATTCGGATGTCATCATTGAATAGCAGTTTTGTATTCGATATGGAATACATATATGAAATCAAGAAGTCCACGTGACGATATTGAACCTGATGTTTTATTGCAATATCCTCCAAGATACATTCTATCGATATAGGTTACATATCCAGTTGTAATATGAACTGATATCAGGCAATCAATATATCTATCATGAAGATTCATCAATATCGAGACATAAATCATCAGGATATAGGAGGAATATAGATTTCATCACATATGTCATTATGAATATCGATACAATGTAGGATTCTCAAGATCCTGAAAAATGTAAGCTTATCAACATTGTATTCATATTGATCCGTCCAGCTCATTTATTCAATTTCGTTACAATATCATCCGACCGATCTACGATATTCAAATATTGGGCCAATGCAGAGCCGATTTGCAGCCGATATTCTGTGCTACTGGGGACAGGCTGTCAACACTTTCAACTTTTTGGGCATTCTTTTCAACTAAAAATCATCTTGATATGACCGCGATGAGCTTCAAGAAACATATTTTGCAATATTCTTTCCCAAGATATTTCTGTTCAAGGTCAGATTTACGTCTACAATGCTCTCGTGTTTCTCAATGAATAATAATATGATTTCTTGAGCCAAGCCACATAGATAACCTCAGTATTCTATCTACAGATCTACAGAAGTGTATTATATGCCTTATTTCCAGCTTGAAGTATCAAGACCTGTCACCACCTTTTGCATTTTCTAGAGACTTACCCCAAAATAAATACCAAAAACAGCAAAATGGTGTTGTCAAGAAAACGGCAGCCAATGTGTCTGGAGAGCTGGGACGTGGGTTGGTCAGATGTTCATCAAACAGTTTTTTTTTTATTTTGAAAGGGGCGCCACTTAAATTTGTTGGAATGAAAGATAAGAAATCAAAACAGTGCAGACTTTAGTCAAATGTAGTTTAATTACTAAGCTTCATAGTGAATTAGTGAACAGGCATGTAAATCTTCCCAATTCTTGGAGAGAATATATGCAGTATAGTTAAGTTAAACAACAGCTAATGATTTAAAAGCCTACTGAGACACTGGTTACCGCGTGCAGCTGCATGGGGTTTACAGGGACCATCATGTATCACTACTGTTTCTGATTATTTTATACATATACCTCATACTATACTTTATATAGGTACCAAAATCAAAATCCCACTATGTATATACCATAAACATGGTTGAAATAAACCCTAATCAATTAACCTTGATTGCACATGATACTTGTGTATGAAAAATTAAGTTTAGTGATATGACACAAATATTGGTGAAAATAAATCATTTAAACTCATGAACATAAATCATATTTGGATCGAGCTCACCAAGAACTTGAATACAGGCCCCATATCTCCTCCCTTGGAACTCCAGGAACGTCTCACTGGAAGTCAGGACAGGGTGACCTCAACCGTCCCAGCGAAGCCTGCCTTGAATCAGGGGCACTTTCATCAAATGGAGGCTTGATTGCAGTGGGGAAATTGAACCCAAGGAACCCCTTGGAATTAGGAGGCTCTTCAAAGCTGACGAGCACGAGGCCGTCAGAAACCAGGATGAAGATCAGCAGGTGGTCGTCAGAAAGGGCGTCTTCTTCAATGGTACTAAGGCAGTGGTCAGTGGTGAGGCAGTGGTCAGTGGTGAGGCAGTGGTCCGGGCTCAGATTTAGAGCTCTCAGTAAGGAATCTCGTGGGGCTCGTGGAAGCCGGCAAATCTTCCACGGGGGATCGGCTTCACACAACCAAATGAAAATTAAGTGGCGACTTATCGCCTCGCCAGGCAAATTCGAAAAAGAGCTTTTCCTCTCCATGATGGCGTCGTTGAGACCAAGACGGAAAAGGACAATCCCTTCCCGAAAAATTATATTTGTCAAGAAGAAAATCGAAGCATAGGAAAACCTATTCGAAAAAAACAGTCAACGCCAACTATGCCTTCTGCGCAACAACACCGCTCATGCGTGAGCATGAGTTAAGTTCTAAACCAATCACAGGCTATGGAGTCTTTCTACCTCTAGCCAATGAGAAAATTGGATTCACCCCACGTGGTTTGGTGACACTTGACATATGACACATGCCTTTTTAATGACATGACTTTCCACTCAGTATTCACTTCGACCTGACTTTAAGACTGATTCTTAAGTGCAAACGAACAACCCTAAAATGAACGAAGAAACAAATCTGACGTGACTTGTGACCTATGACATTGACATGAAAAAATTGATATTTGACTTTGAACAAATTGTAATTTATCATGTTGACAGCCAATGAAAATAAATAAACAAATTCGAATTTGAAAATACTTTCCAGAAAAACGAATTTGAAAAAAATAAAGAAAGCCATAGCATCTGCATGACTCAATTGGTAAGTACAATACTTCTTGAAGCTCAAATACTTTCTTTATGATTTCACCTAATCTTTTGTTTTTCTTTTCAGATTGTTCCTGGAGTTCAAGGATTGCTTGGAGATGATCACATCAGTTTGAAGAATACAGGGACTGACTTCAGGTAAGTTATGACTGTGACTTTGTGTAAAAATCTACATGTTTAATTCAATTTTAGGCATCAATATTCCCATACAAACATAAGCAGTGAGCTAACCAATCCAACAGGTACAAGAACATGATGAAATACCCACAATTGTTATGTAATATAATTCACTTCTTGTAAGTTCCTGTAATAAAATGTGAACTAAATGCTTAGCTGTTTACTTTGGATGATATTTGACTCAAGTCTGAGCACAAAAAGAGGAAACTGTACCATTCTGATAATTGAGTTTGGATAAAGGTAAATTTTCATGTTACAATCACCCCCCTCCTATGAAAAATAAAAATTGTAACATGGGTACAATTTTTATTTACTCTGAGAATAAACTACTTTGACCATTTTCTAATGATTTGCTGCTTAACCTATCTTACTATGGTAGAGAGCTCTCTTAACTAACTTATTCTATCTTACTTAGAAAGATGCATACACACACAGAAAAAAAATTTCTTCGAATGAGAAAACCCATTCTCTTGAAAATTCAATTGTATATCTTCATTGAATTCAGCATATTCTTTTGAGTCGAGAAATCTGGTATGTTCAAGAAAATAGTGTCATATTATTGAAATATATTCTCAAACCAAGAATGTAATTATTGAATTACTAAATTGATTACTTCAACTCAATCAAAACGATTTTTCAATTCTCAGAAGCGTACTATTTTGTTTCAATAAATTTATTGCTTGATCCAAGAATATAAGTATACATTTCTTCAAATCAAAGAATGTCCATTTCATCGAATGACATATTCAGTTTTCTTGAATTGCAAAAACCTAATATGTTGAGGCAATACGCCATTTTCTTGAAACAAAAATATAAATAATTAATTCTTTAAATGAAGCATTCTAATTTCATCATATTAGTATTATAATTTCATCAAATCGAAGACTCCTGATAGTTTTATTCTATGCCATATTTACTTGATTCAAAGATATGAATATCAATTTTCTCAAATGAAAGGAATATAATATCTTCAACTTGGTGAACTTGATGATATTAATAATTTCTCTAATTGAAGAAGCCAAATTTTGATTCAATACTTTATTTACTTGATTAAAGTCTATGAATAGGTATTTCTTTGGAAGAAAATAATATACCCTCGGAAATCGAGGGTAAGCAATCCTGTTGCCAAAACTCAGGCCTCAGTCTTCAATCATTATTGACCATGCTCACATCATTATGACAGGCCCACAACGGCGAAACGGCATTATAAGCTGCGAAGTTTGAAAATTCTGAATGTTTTATCGAGTGTGTATAGGTGGAAATGTCTTAGAATATAAATATCTAACAAATGCAGAACTTGTATAGAGAGCTGGTGAAGGTATAACATTGAATTCCCTTGGTAAGTAGGTAAAAAAAAATCCTGCTATGAAAATATGCTTATTAATTCATTCGAAATTTTTTTTGTAGCAAAATGACGACTGTTTGATGAATGAAGAAGTATTATCTACAAATGACTTGCAAAGACTTGAGAAGACTTTGACATTAGGTGAGAGAAAGTTTCCTGCCGAGTATCTCGAATCTATATACCCAATATCTTCCAGATGGCATGATATTACTGGAGTCACGATATTACATATTATAGAGGTGAGTTTTTAATCAATCATAATACTTATGTCATTGTTTGTAACCGTTATCATTTCCAGCGAAACTTCAAGAAGACGAAATCAAGGCATGTGATTATTCTATAACCATTTGGGGTTTTGATGGACAATACTGATCCAAAATGTACATACCTATACATGCATGGGATTATTGTCAACTAATGGAACAAATATATATTTCTTCAGGGATATTCTGTGGAGTTTAGTTATCTCTTTGGGAATCATTCACACTTTCGAATCAAAAACATAATTATATTTTTATCCAAGCAGTCAATATTTTGATACAAGAAAATAGTTCCATTGGAGAAAATGAGCTCAATATTCATTATAAAAAACTTAAAAATTCGGATCGAAAATATCAATGTGTTCATTGAAGATTCACGGAATTTTGACTTAAATAAATCGTTCATTTTGAAATGAAATGGAACATTTCTCAATAATAGTAATCCATAGTTGCAAATTGAGTAAATGATTGTCTTCATTTGGTGGATGGATTCCATATCTCAAAATTATGGTTTTCCTGGAATAAGTAAATGATTTTGTCAATATGAATTATTTCAATTCTCACTTCAACATAACAAACGTCTCCAACCGTGCTTATCTTGATTTTCCTACAAGAGAGTTGTTGAATAAATCATTGTTTCGGAACAAGAATATCATCTCTTTCGTTATATACAAACAAATTATTTTCTTGGACCAATGCAGTCATGCTCAATACAAGAGATTCTTTTTTTGTGTGCAGTACCGTATTAGGGCCGTATAACAATGTAGCATGGAAATTTACACAGGGAAAAATTAATCCTATGATTATATACAAAAAAATTTACAATTTAATCTTCAGATCCAGATTCGTGCCCACTCCACGAGATATCTGATAATGAACCATAGTATGGTTTTAAATTCTGAATATGCCATTCTCCGGCGTGACTACCGTCTTCATTTTTCAAGACATAAACTAATTTACTCTTTTTCCTACTAACTGTACATAGTACATATCGTGGTGCTAATTTTTGACTAAAACTGTTTGCTGCGTTAGACAAAACTATATTCCGTTTCCAGACTTTATCGCCTACAAAAAATTCTTTCTCTCTCCGCCTGAGATTATAATACTTGGAATTTTTAGCATAAGCTAAATTTAACTTTCTCTCAACTTCTTTATAAATGTCTTTAAGATTACCCAAATTTTCTTTCCATACATCCCTATTACCACACTCCAAATCATCTGATGCAATATCGCCATAATAATTTCCATTACATGGAACAATTCGTCCAAAATTTGAAAAAGCGGGACTATACCCGGTGACTTCGTGTACAGCAGTTCTAATGGCATAACCAATTTTTCCTAATTCTTTGTCCCATTCTTTGTGAGAATTCCCTATATAGCTTCTAATAGCTGTGCAAATTGTTCGATTTGATCTTTCAACAAAATTTGCCTGAGGATGGTAATACGGAGTATAAGAAATCTTTGATCCATAATCGGAAACTAACTTTTTCATTGAATTACTGATTAATTGTCTGCCATTATCGCAGATGATACGTTGGGGAACCCCATAAATCAAAAAAACGTCATTTTCAAGAAATTTTAAAATTGCTTGAGACGTAGCATTTCTTAGCGGACATATTACTGGATACTTAGTAAACCAGTCGCTGACAACGAGAATATACTGAAAACCGTTCTTACTTCTGGGTAAAGGACCCATTAAGTCAAGCGCAATAACCTGCCATGGAAAACAGACCTTTTTTTCCATGCCCATTAATCCATACTTCGCATAGTTAGGGGATTTTTGTGAAGCACAGACCTTACACGATTTCACATACCTACATATATCCCGTCGCATTCTAGGCCAGTAGTATGATAGCTGAACCCTAGCAACTGTTTTTGAATATCCAGCATGAGAAGCTGTGGCTAAGTCATGATTTATATGAATAATTTTCCGTCTCTGAGGTTTAGGTACAAGTAATTTCCAATCTGAAATATTAGTCTCTAAGGGTACTTTAGAAGGAGCAAATTTATATACATAACCCTGTTTAACTGTCCACTGAGGGAAAGAATTTGGAGACTCTAAAATTTGTCTACGCATTTTTTCATAAAAACTGTCTAAGTTGTCTAAATCCAAATCTAAGACATTATTATCAATATTATCAGTCATAGCTACAAGACATGAAGTGGATGACTCTTCAGGCGCAGGATCCACCGGACTACGAGAAAGTGCATCAGGTACTACATTAAATTTACCTTTTCTATGAAATATTTCAAATTGAAATTGACTTAATTTTACACTCCATCGTGCTAGACGACCAGATGGGTCTTTCATGTTAAATAACCACTTCAAAGAAGCATGATCTGTGATTACTGTAAAATTAACTCCTTCAATGTAAGGTCTAAATTTTTCACAAGCAAAAATACATGCGAGACACTCTTTTTCTGTAGTAGTGTAGTTTCTTTCACACCGAGAAAGGCTCCTAGAAGCAAATGCAATGACTTTTTCGACTCCATCCTGAGTCTGAGTAAGTATACAACCTAACCCAACATCAGAGGTATCACACTGTATGCAAAATGGCAATTTAAAATTTGGACTCGATAAAATTGGTGCAGATATTAAGGCTTCCTTAATTACTTTAAATGCTTTTTCAGCGTCTGCTGACCAATTGACTTTTTGACCTTTCTTTTTGTCGTGGAGAAGAGAATTAATCGGCGCCATAATAGTTGAAAATTCTGGAATGAATCTGCGGTACCATCCGCACATACCAGCAAATCTTTTTATCTCAGTTGTGGTCTTAGGTGTTGGAAAATTCACAATAGCAGAAACTTTGTCGGGATTTGTTCGTAAACCGAAACTGTCGACTATATACCCAAGGTATTTCAAAGAAGGTTTCAAAAAGACACATTTGTCAAAATTAATGGTTAAATTTGCGTCTCGCAGACGACAAGCTACTTCCTTTAGCAATTTAATATGTTCTTCAAATGTTGACGAAATTATGATGAGATCATCTATGTAAACGAATACATGTGGCTCCAACTCTGGACCGAATACCGCATCCATCAACCTTTGTTGGCATTGGGCAGCATTTGCTAGGCCAAATGGCAAAACGTTAAAGTGAAATAATCCCCTTCCTGGGATTGAAAAAGCAGTTTTTTCCTTCGAACTATCGTCGAGAGGAATCTGCCAAAATGCCGACTTAAGGTCAATTGATGAAATAAAACGAGCATTTCTCAACATAGACAGAATACGATCTACATAAGGTAGAGGATAGCTATCCTTTTTCGTTAAAGAATTTAGCTTGCGTCCATCGAAGCAAAATCTAAATTCGCCGTTAGCCTTTTTAACTAATAACACTGGAGACGACCATTCACTACTAGAAGGTTCTACAATATTAAGCTCTAACATGTGATCAAGTTCCTTGTTTAAATGTTCCAACATATAAGGCGACATTAGGTATTGACGTTGTTTAACCGCCCTAGCATCTCCTGTATCTATAGTATACACCATTTTATTTGTACGCCCTAACTTTCCTGCAAATCCAGCAAGTGTCTTGAATTCAGCCATCACACTATCGACTGTCTGAATATCTTCAGGTGGTAAATTCTCAAGAGTGAACGTTTGGTTGTTGGTACTAGCATCATCAACTTCAACAGATCCGATGGAGACGACGTTGATATCGCTATTACCAAGAACCTCCCATGTATCATCCTTGAAATTCAAGGTCAAACCAAATGACTTACAGAAATCACTACCCAAAATGATTGAGCAATCCAAGGATGGAACTAACAAAAATGAAAATAATTTACAAGTATTTTCAATACAGATTGGTAACTCAACTATACCAGAAACTTGTTGTTTTGCACCATCTGCAGTCGTGACAAATTTATAAGGAGAAATATTAATTGAAATTTCAAAAAAACTTTCAATATCTGGAAACTCACGTCCTAGAATTGAATGATTGGCACCAGAGTCCAAAAGTGCAATGAATGGATTATCAAAAATATTAACATTTATATAAGGTCGGTTATCTAAGCCTTTTCTTGTAAAAATGGGAGCAGTTACTAAAGTTTTTAAATGTAGAAAATAATTTTTAACAAAATTTATATGAGATTTCTGTTCACCAGATAATCTATAATTGTTCAACTGAACTGTGGCCTCAAATTTTCGGAGCGGTGTTCGGCCACTGGAAACTGCCCCTACTGTTCGTTTCCCGAACACTTAGTGCACTCTGAGCTTATTACTCCAGGGTTGCCGCATTTAAAACAAAATTTGGATCTTTTAAGTGTACAAGCATGAAATGTGTGGTTGGGCCCTTTACAATTCCAGCAAACAACAGTTTTGCCTCCACTAGCATTAGTAACTGAAGTATTCAAATTCACAGTAGAAGTTTGGTTGCCTGAATTATTACTAGTCTTTTTTCTGTAGTTTGAATTCCTATAAGAATTTCTATTTCCACCTCTGTTATTTTGAAATCTGTTATACCTACCCTGACTACTGGAATTACCTGAAGTTCCAGGTTCACTTTCAAAATTCAAAACATCTACTTGAGGTCTCTTGGAAATTGATTTAACTTGTGTGTCTTTCAAAACGGATTCTAAAATTTTTGCATCATGTAATAATCCATCAACTGTATTATATTCATTAAGTGCTAAACGAGACATATACTCCGGTTTCAAATTTTTCCGCACCCATTTAACTCTTGTTACTACTGCAGGGGGAGAACTTAATCTGTTAAACAAAGATTCCATGATGGCTCCAAAAATAACAACTGATTCATCATCAGACTGTTTCCGATTCTTTATGGTTTCCCATAAGTCCTCATCATAATCCTTATCAAGGAAATCTGTTTCTAATCTTTTAACAAGTGAGTCCCAATCGTGAACATTACCTGAATCTTTTACATGGCGCAGCCATAACAATGCTTTGCCAGAAAATAAATCTACTGCAGACTCAAACAGTTGAACTTTAGTAACATGTCTTGCTTCAGACAACTCAGTGACTCTTTCAAGAAAAGCTTTGACGCCTAAACCTTTTTTAGTTCCATCAAACTTGAGGTCCCACTTATAGATGGAAGCTATTTTAGAAGTACCCTGTATAACAGTAGGTGGTTGTTGCGCAAAGGTTGACGAAAAATTTACATTTGAATTTAATTGATCCACAGGCTCTGTAATTCGCTCATCAAGATCAGCCTCTAAAGTTAAAGCTGTTGCTAGAGCTTCATTTTTAAATAATACCTCAGCAGCAACTGCTGAATCAATTGGCATTCTTCTTATTCTCCCTATTATATGAATGAATCTAGACCTTAAACGTAGGTATAAAGAATCTTCAGTTGAACCTTCAAAATCAGGAATTGCAGCTTTAATACTATCTAAGGTATTCTCAATTGCTGTGCATTCAGAAGCAAAAGCATAAGTAGGATCAGGAATCAGAACCGTATTGGTTTTTATAAGTCTTCCTAAGGCTTTTCTTTTATCATTCATGTCCCTTTGAGTAACAACACCCCGTATACGTAATTCATAATTTATTTCATCTATAAGTAGATGTTTCACCTTCATACTGTCCGACATTTTGGGAAGTGACTGACAAAAGTTACAAGAATTTCAAAATTTGCAAAAATAATTGTCCAGAGAATTTTTTCAAAAAAATCTTTTCAAAATTTTTTTCAAAAAATATATCAAAAAATATTACAAAAAATATTTCCAAATAGCTTTACCACCGAAGAACTATCACTCTGTACAATATGATTTAATTCCTTTAATCATGAAAGTATTGAAAGTATATTTGAAATATTTGATAACAAATACACCCTGTATAGTGTTTGTATCAAATATAAAAAAAATCCGAAAATATTCACCAAATATTCCGTACCAAGTAACTATATCATGTTTTCATCAAACATGACAGAAATCCGCAAATATTTATCAAATATTGCATACCAAGCATCTATCACCCTGTATAGTGCTAATTTTCAAAAATTCAATTTTCTCAAAAATCTTATAAGTGTCAGCTGACACAAGTGAAAAAATATTTTTTCTCATAAAAAAATTCCATAAATGCAAAGAAACTCAACTCATGAGAACTTACAATGTCAGTATGCCAAATCCTGCAAAGTCTGTAATTTTCTCTTGCAAAGAAAGCTGAAATCACCTAATTATGCAAAAAAATAAGGATGGTCACAATACCATACCCAAAAAGAAAGTAAATGTAACATTGCAATTTACCTTCATGAAAAATTCAATACCTATGTTCAATACTTCAAAAAAATACCCAAGTTATTGTCCCTGTTGGAACAGAAAATCCACCGCTCATACATGGAAAAGTACCTAATTTTCACCTTTCAAAAGTGACCCTCAAAAATTCCCAATTGTACCAGAAAATGTTATGCAGATATAAAAAAATATGAACATATGAAATAATCGAGGGGGTAATCACTCCCAATTTATGTGTCCCACAATGTAATACTATTACATGTATTACATGTCATTACACATGTATTGCATGAGTATTACATGACTATGCAATGTATTGCAAGGGTATTACAACAATATGTAATAGTATTGCATGTGTATTACATCGTATTACTCAGTATTACATGGTCATTCAATGGTATTACATGTAATTGTAATAGTATTGCACTAGTATTACATGACCATGTAATACTATTTCATTAGTATTTCACGATCATTTAATAGTATTGCACTAGTATTACATGATTATGTAATAGTATTACACTAGTATTACATGACTATGAATAGTATTCCTCAAGTTTATAACAGGTATACATCTCGGCCATGTTATGTGTGATCACTTAACCCTTTTACTTTAATGTCATCATCTGAAATGGAATTATATTAACTACATGTACATACAAAGCGTTTTCCTAGGCATTTGTGGAAATCATAATCAAATTCAGGGCTAGTTCGATGGTGGTGTGTGAAAAAAAATCAAAAGTATGTTGGTGAATAAGGGTAGACAAACCAAACATAAATACTTTAATATTTGAACGAACAAATAAACATATACAAAGACAACTTTTTAAACATTAATACAAGTAATTCACATCACAAATGTGTTTCACATGTGTTTTTTATGGGTTTTGTGTGGTCCATTGACATGCAATAAAGTGGTTTTCATTTTTTTATCTTGAAACAAAGTGTGATACGGAAACACTTTAGGAAATAAAAAAGTTGTTTCATTAATTGCTCAATCCGTAAAACATATTGAAATTACACAAAGTCTTCGGCTTATATTTTTTTGTCAATGATATATTGGTTAAGGTGCCCCTCCCGACGCCACTGGACTTCATGATTTGTTTCTATTGATGGCTAAATAAGCGCCTCATAACTCAAATAATGATACCGAATTTCAACGAAAATTGTTGAAATATGTTTACAATAAAAATAAAAAACCGATTCAAAAACAAAATTTGTACATTTTGTATTTTGAAAACTAAAAGTACACAGTGAAAAAAAAATTACACCAGTTCACACCAGCTAACACCCTTGGGTGTCCCCTGAGGTCCTGATCATTTAAGTGGGAATTAACTCTGATATTTTTAACACCATCATAGGGTGTCATTCGTTCTTACATACAGTCAATAACCACACTAGAGTATATAGAGCTAATTTGATCGATTCGTGTTATTCAACACCAGAGTGGTGACAATCATTTGGTGATTATTTTGACACTGTATCTGTTGCGTTTTTGCTTTTACTGATGATATTATGATAATATGTGAATATTTGTCGGATATTCTTCTGTTGTGAAAACACACTTATCGAGTGTTATCACGCTGAGAAGCAGGCTGTCGAGAAACGTGCGTCGAAGGAGCGCTAGTGTCACCATCTATCAAGAAATTCACTAAATATTTTTCTGTGCACAAAATTTCTACTTTGATATTCAATTTTATGTTCAATCTGGTTCGATATAAGTACTCTATATCGCTTCGCAATATAAAAATCATCATATATAATTTATGAATCACGAAATCATCCGTTCTTATTGTCACCTATCAATCTGGATACCAGAATTCTTGGATGATGATATATACCTACACAATGTCCATCCATTCTTCAATGAGTTCAGGTTTTTCAGTGGGTAATTTCATAATCAGCAAACATTTTTTATTCACATGGGAGAATGCAAGACGATGATGCCCCAAATCTCATAATTCATACACGGTTCTGAATTGTTTTTGATTGGTGAGGGTGTAATTAGGTGATAATTTGATATATTAAGTGTATTTTTTGCGTTAACTTTGATGATACCACTATCGAAAGTAATTACTTTTCATCCTGTTGGTGTTTCTCTCGAATAGATATTTCAGAACTCCTCTAAATTACCACATCCGTGTAATTGTTCACTATGACTGTGTGAATTGACACCACTGTACACGGTATTATCAAATGTCTAATAATATTGGAATGAAATTGCTAATCAAGTGACCAAGTGTTGATTCAATCGGAGTTATTTCTGAAATCCACTGGGTTGAAATTACACCCGGAAATTTTTCACTGTGTAACATTCGAAATAAAAATTTCTACATTTTCATCTTGAAATTAAACTAACGATTAGCTCCTTTCATTTCATCAGACAGGCTATTCTTCAATAGAAATGAAAGCACGACATTCTACTAATGGACCAAAATCGAGACCAAAATTATATAGTAGTAGTAGTATATCACAGAAGATGGCCACACGCTTATGAACTTGGCCACTGAAATTGTCGCAGGTATCTCTCTCGTTCCTGCAAGTCTCAGAATTATACCTCAATTATTACGGAAGATACCTTGAGAAGTGATACCTTGAATGATGAGGCACTGTTTTATCACTCTGTAACTTTCTGTCAACGTTTTTCTGATTACCATTTCATGGAACCATTTATTTTGTGGAATACTGATGAAATGTGATCCCTCAATTGGCAAAGCAAATTAAAATAATAATAATTATGATTGGTATATATGGAACAGGCAACATGCGAATGCAGAAAATGCTTAAGTAATCTTTATAAAAATATATATATAGGTATTTCATTCATCACTCTGATTGAAGATAATGATAATCAAGACGACAGATAAGTAGATCGATGGTACCTTTTATTAATAATTATTGAAAGAAACACATTTTCCAAATGTTAGATGTAAGTGAGTACTATGATTTTGTTATTGTCAAAAACTCTCGAAATATGACAATGTTCAATGTTACTCAAACATTTTCAACAATACCGTGTTTTTCTAGGGGGGATAAGGTAACAACCCTAATACCCCCCTCGTGTACGCGCCTGTGGCCTGTGATGAGTTCATACATAACATTCTTCAGCTCACAACAGTCACAACCGAGCCAATGACTCATTTGTATCAATCATCTTTACTATTCCACAATACGAGGATTCATGTATCCAACATCTTCAAAATACCTCGTGGACAAGAACGAAAATCATGAGGAAAATGAAAAAACACCATAACATTACCTATTAGATGTTGAATTCAATCGAGGATACAATAATTATCATTTCATTAAACTTACCCGTCATGATTGCTGTCTTTTTCACTCATCATAATATTCGAATGATTAGAGTATTCAAATCAAATAGCTAATATTCACTTTTCACTTGCACTTGCTGACAAATCAAGGTATAAACGCGGGAAATGGGTCCTTGGGAAATGGGTTGGTATGTTGCTTGAAATAGGACCAATCGGTAATTGAGATTTCGATTCAGACTGAGATTAGTGAGATTTACTTATACAGTTTCCTACCGCCAACTGTCGCGCTGGGTGTCGCGTCAATTGGACGTGGAAAATTGGACGCACGACCACGACTATTGGTCGCAGTCAATTGGACGCGGCGACAATTGGACGCGGCGACAATTGGACGCGGCGACAATTGGACGCGGCGACAATTGGACGCGGTGACAATTAGACGCGGCGTCAATTAGACGCAGCGACAATTCGACGCGGCGACAATTCGACGCGGCGACAATTGGACGCATGCGTAAATAAAAATAATTTTATAATTCCAATGAAATTCATTGTATAAAATATGAAATACTGATGGGCTTATATCCATAATTATAACAAATACCTATGGCCTCGTTTGACAATTATTTTCCTATCTCATATCTCGCGTTCATTTCAATTTTCATGAGTGAGAAGACTACTTTAGTGTCAACATGGTTCTTGAGTTTGTGAAAAGTGAAAGGGGTAACCCAATGCTTCTTACACAAAAAGGAGCGTATTGTCGGAGAAAAAACAATCTGGAAATGTGCTGATTACAATAAGAATCGCTGCCCAGGAAGGGTGCATTTGGTGCAACAAGCAGGTTAGGTTAGGTTAGGTTAGGTTAGGTATTTGTTATATTATAGATATGAGCCCTGCATATTCCATGCAATAAATTTCATTGGAATTATAAAATTATTTTTATTTTCGCATGCGCTCAATTGTCGCCGCGTCCAATTTTCGTCGCGTCCAATTGTCGCCGCGTCCAATTATCCGCGTCTAATTTTCGTGCGTCCAATTGACCACGTCCAATTGTCGGTAATCCGTCGCGCTGCCTGTGTTTTTGTTTGGAGTTTGTGAGAATATTTGAAGATGGCATTAGTTGTGAAATCAAAATCTGAGTGAAAACAAATGAAACTTTGTGCACTCCAATAATTATATCAATTCTCCAATTCTCTTATCCTATCATTCACAATAAATGCAGTGAATATTGATTGTGTAAATAATGATTTAATGATCAGGCCACAAGAGACTTTTCTAGAACTGCGTGTGTTCATTGAATATTTCTAAAATGAACTAAATCTCTAACTTGAATTTGTGATAGTATTTTACAAGTATTACATCATTATGTAATAGAATTACACAGGTATTACATGGCCATGTTCAAGTATTGCACGAGGTATTGCACAAGTATTACATGACCATGTGGTAGTATTGCATGAGTATTACTTGAGTATTGCATAGTATTGCATTAGTATTACATAGTATTACATCAGTATTGCATTGTATTGCATAGTATTGCTTAGTATTACATCAGTATTGCAAAGTATTACACAACCATTACATGGTATTACACAAGTATTGCATAATCATGGAATAGTATTACAAAAAAAGTTGTCCCACATATTACATAAGTGATTACCCCCTCGGAAATAATTCACCAATAGTGCCTTTCACATAAAAATTACTTTCAAAAAAATTCAAAAACTGGCCCTACACGTTGCGTCGCCAAATCTTGTCACCACCTTTTGCATTTTCTAGAGACTTACCCCGAAATAAATACCAAAAACAGCAAAATGGTGTTGTCAAGAAAACGGCAGCCAATGTGTCTGGAGAGCTGGGACGTGGGTTGGTCAGATGTTCATCAAACAGTTTTTTTTTTTATTTTGAAAGGGGCGCCACTTAAATTTGTTGGAATGAAAGATAAGAAATCAAAACAGTGCAGACTTTAGTCAAATGTAGTTTAATTACTAAGCTTCATAGTGAATTAGTGAACAGGCATGTAAATCTTCCCAATTCTTGGAGAGAATATATGCAGTATAGTTAAGTTAAACAACAGCTAATGATTTAAAAGCCTACTGAGACACTGGTTACCGCGTGCAGCTGCATGGGGTTTACAGGGACCATCATGTATCACTACTGTTTCTGATTATTTTATACATATACCTCATACTATACTTTATATAGGTACCAAAATCAAAATCCCACTATGTATATACCATAAACATGGTTGAAATAAACCCTAATCAATTAACCTTGATTGCACATGATACTTGTGTATGAAAAATTAAGTTTAGTGATAAGACACAAATATTGGTGAAAATAAATCATTTAAACTCATGAACATAAATCATATTTGGATCGAGCTCACCAAGAACTTGAATACAGGCCCCATATCTCCTCCCTTGGAACTCCAGGAACGTCTCACTGGAAGTCAGGACAGGGTGACCTCAACCGTCCCAGCGAAGCCTGCCTTGAATCAGGGGCACTTTCATCAAATGGAGGCTTGATTGCAGTGGGGAAATTGAACCCAAGGAACCCCTTGGAATTAGGAGGCTCTTCAAAGCTGACGAGCACGAGGCCGTCAGAAACCAGGATGAAGATCAGCAGGTGGTCGTCAGAAAGGGCGTCTTCTTCAATGGTACTAAGGCAATGGTCAGTGGTGAGGCAGTGGTCAGTGGTGAGGCAGTGGTCCGGGCTCAGATTTAGAGCTCTCAGTAAGGAATCTCGTGGGGCTCGTGGAAGCCGGCAAATCTTCCACGGGGGATCGGCTTCACACAACCAAATGAAAATTAAGTGGCGACTTATCGCCTCGCCAGGCAAATTCGAAAAAGAGCTTTTCCTCTCCATGATGGCGTCGTTGAGACCAAGACGGAAAAGGACAATCCCTTCCCGAAAAATTATATTTGTCAAGAAGAAAATCGAAGCATAGGAAAACCTATTCGAAAAAAACAGTCAACGCCAACTATGCCTTCTGCGCAACAACACCGCTCATGCGTGAGCATGAGTTAAGTTCTAAACCAATCACAGGCTATGGAGTCTTTCTACCTCTAGCCAATGAGAAAATTGGATTCACCCCACGTGGTTTGGTGACACTTGACATATGACACATGCCTTTTTAATGACATGACTTTCCACTCAGTATTCACTTCGACCTGACTTTAAGACTGATTCTTAAGTGCAAACGAACAACCCTAAAATGAACGAAGAAACAAATCTGACGTGACTTGTGACCTATGACATTGACATGAAAAAATTGATATTTGACTTTGAACAAATTGTAATTTATCATGTTGACAGCCAATGAAAATAAATAAACAAATTCGAATTTGAAAATACTTTCCAGAAAAACGAATTTGAAAAAAATAAAGAAAGCCATAGCATCTGCATGACTCAATTGGTAAGTACAATACTTCTTGAAGCTCAAATACTTTCTTTATGATTTCACCTAATCTTTTGTTTTTCTTTTCAGATTGTTCCTGGAGTTCAAGGATTGCTTGGAGATGATCACATCAGTTTGAAGAATACAGGGACTGACTTCAGGTAAGTTATGACTGTGACTTTGTGTAAAAATCTACATGTTTAATTGAGTGTGGATAATTTGCTGACCAAAAAATATTCCTGCCGACAAGAACCTTGAGGTATATTTTAACACGTTAAACTATAAAACTGAGTCATGCATGATGGAGTGAACGTGCCACCATAGAGAAAACTCAAATCAACCCTCATTTAGGGGTAGTTTATACTTGTGATTTTTCGGAAAACTTTGCTGACCCAGGCTTTCCAATTCATATATCTCATTGAAAAGATGGAATATGAATGTTCGGAACATGTTTTCAGTGCCACCATATCGAAAATTCATAACAACCCCCTCATAAGGGTAGTTTATACTTGTGATTTTTCGGAAAACTTTGCTGACCGAGGCTTTCCAATTGATATATTTCATTGAAAAGATGGAATATGAATGTTCGGAACATGTTTTCAGTGCCAACATATCGAAAATTCATAACAACCCCCTCATAAGGGTAGTTTATACTTGTGATTTTTCGGAAAACTTTGCTGACCGAGGCTATCCAATTGATATATTTCATTGAAAAGCTGGAATATGAATGATCGTAACATTTTTTCAGTGCCACTATATCGAAAATTTATAACAACCCCCTGATAAGGGTAGTTTATAGTTGTGATTTTTCGGAAAACTTTGCTGACCGAGGCTTTCCAATTGATATATTTCATTGAAAAGATGGAATATGAATGTTCGGAACATGTTTCCAGTGCCACCATATCGAAAATTCATAACAACCCCCTCATAAGGGTAGTTTATACTTGTGATTTTTCGGAAAACTTTGCTGACCGAGGCTTTCCAATTGATATATTTCATTGAAAAGATGGAATATGAATGTTCGGAACATGTTTTCAGTGCCACCATATCGAAAATTCATAACAACCCCCTCATAAGGGTAGTTTATACTTGTGATTCTTCGGAAAACTTTGCTGACCGAGGCTATCCAATTGATATATTTCATTGAAAAGCTGGAATATGAATGATCGTAACATTTTTTCAGTGCCACCATATCGAAAATTTATAACAACCCCCTGATAAGGGTAGTTTATCCTCGTAATTTTTCGAAATACTTTGCTGACCGAAGTTTTCCAATTGTTATATTGCATTGAAATGCTGGAATATGAATGTACGGAACATGTTTTCAGTGCCACTATATAAAAAATTCATAAGAACCCCCTAATAAGGGTAGTTTATACTTGTGATTTTTCGAAAAACTTTGCTGACCGAGGCTATCCAATTGATATATTTCATTGAAAAGCTGGAATATTAATGACTGGATTATTTTTTCAATGCCACCATATCGAAAATTTATAACAACCCCCTAATAAGGGTAGTTTATACTTGTGATTTTTCGAAAAACTTTGCTGACCGAGGCTATCCAATTGATATATTTCATTGAAAGGCTGGAATATTAATGACTGCATTATTTTTCCAATGCCACCATATCGAAAATTTATAACAACCCCCTAATAAGGGTAGTTTATACTTGTGATTTTTCGAAAAACTTTGCTGACCGAGGCTATCCAATTGATATATTTCATTGAAAAGCTGGAATATGAATGATTGGATTATTTTTCCAGTGCCACCATATCGAAAATTTATAACAACTCCCTGATAAGGGTAGTTTATACTTGTAATTTTTCGAAATACTTTGCTGACCGAAGCTTTCCAATTGTTATATTGCATTGAAATGCTGGAATATGAATGTACGGAACATGTTTCCAGAGCCACCATATCGAAAATTTATAACAACCCCCTGATAAGGGTAGTTTATACTTGTGATTTTTCGGAAAACTTTGCTGACCGAGGCTTTCCAATTGATATATTTCATTGAAAAGATGGAATATGAATGTTCGGAACATGTTCTCAGTGCCACCATATCGAAAATCCATAACAACCCCCTCATAAGGGTAGTTTATACTTGTGATTTTTCGGAAAACTTTGCTGACCGAGGCTTTCCAATTGATATATTTCATTGAAAAGATGGAATATGAATGTTCGGAACATGTTTCCAGTGCCACCATATCGAAAATTTATAATAACCCCCTAATAAGGGTAGTTTATACTTGTGATTTTTCGAAAAACTTTGCTGACCGAGGCTATCCAATTGATATATTTCATTGAAAAGCTGGAATATGAATGATCGTAACATTTTTTCAGTGCCACCATATAGAAAATTTATAACAACCCCCTGATAAGGGTAGTTTATACTTGTGATTTTTCGGAAAACTTTGCTGACCGAGGCTTTCCAATTGATATATTTCATTGAAAATATGGAATATGAATGTTCGGAACATGTTTTCAGTGCCACCATATCGAAAATTCATAACAACCCCCTCATAAGGGTAGTTTATACTTGTGATTTTTCGGAAAACTTTGCTGACCGAGGCTTTCCAATTGATATATTTCATTGAAAAGATGGAATATGAATGTTCGGAACATGTTTTCAGTGCCAACATATCGAAAATTCATAACAACCCCCTCATAAGGGTAGTTTATACTTGTGATTTTTCGGAAAACTTTGCTGACCGAGGCTATCCAATTGATATATTTCATTGAAAAGCTGGAATATGAATGATCGTAACATTTTTTCAGTGCCACCATATCGAAAATTTATAACAACCTCCTGATAAGGGTAGTTTATACTTGTGATTTTTCGGAAAACTTTGCTGACCGAGGCTTTCCAATTGATATATTTCATTGAAAAGATGGAATATGAATGTTCGGAACATGTTTCCAGTGCCACCATATCGAAAATTCATAACAACCCCCTCATAAGGGTAGTTTATACTTGTGATTTTTCGGAAAACTTTGCTGACCGAGGCTATCCAATTGATATATTTCATTGAAAAGCTGGAATATGAATGATCGTAACATTTTTTCAGTGCCACTATATCGAAAATTTATAACAACCCCCTGATAAGGGTAGTTTATAGTTGTGATTTTTCGGAAAACTTTGCTGACCGAGGCTTTCCAATTGATATATTTCATTGAAAAGATGGAATATGAATGTTCGGAACATGTTTCCAGTGCCACCATATCGAAAATTCATAACAACCCCCTCATAAGGGTAGTTTATACTTGTGATTTTTCGGAAAACTTTGCTGACCGAGGCTTTCCAATTGATATATTTCATTGAAAAGATGGAATATGAATGTTCGGAACATGTTTTCAGTGCCACCATATCGAAAATTCATAACAACCCCCTCATAAGGGTAGTTTATACCTGTGATTCTTCGGAAAACTTTGCTGACCGAGGCTATCCAATTGATATATTTCATTGAAAAGCTGGAATATGAATGATCGTAACATTTTTTCAGTGCCACCATATCGAAAATTTATAACAACCCCCTGATAAGGGTAGTTTATCCTCGTAATTTTTCGAAATACTTTGCTGACCGAAGTTTTCCAATTGTTATATTGCATTGAAATGCTGGAATATGAATGTACGGAACATGTTTTCAGTGCCACTATATAAAAAATTCATAAGAACCCCCTAATAAGGGTAGTTTATACTTGTGATTTTTCGAAAAACTTTGCTGACCGAGGCGATTTGTAACGTTCATTTTCTACGTTAGGTATATATCCTCAATTAAACACATTGATAAGTAACCTACCTCCATCAACTACCTGGTCATTCACTGTGAAGAGACATCATTTGATTTCTTAGCAACTTAGTAATCAGTTGGCCGATTCAATATCCACTGGGAGCAACGAGACAATGCTTAGCATACCGTTCAGTCCATCTGACTTCTATTGTGATAAACATCTAATGAACGATCGCTACGTCCTGCACTGATTGAATTGTTGGTATAAAAGTGGGGCCGTGGCCACTGTATTATTGTTTACGTTGTTAGGAATTTTCGGGTTATATTACTCAAGTAAAGTTAGCTGGAAGCGGACTCAAAGCTGTTCTTCCTTTAGGTGATCATCGGTTCTCGTGCGTTCTCGCACGCCCTCGTGCTAACGGTCAGTCAGGGAACAGTACCTCTTGCACGAAGTGTAGAAATTGTGGGGTAGGGTAAGGTGCGGTATGACGCGGATTAAGGTGTGTTCGTGCTTGTGCGGATTCCGCGAAATTTATGCGAATCGCAAAATATGAAATTCCCAACAGAATTCGACGTTTATCCTCATGCGACAAAATATACTGGAGATAAGGGTTTTGTTGTCATATATAATTTCTTTATTTCTGGTCCCACCATTGATAGAAGTTCATCAAATTGAAGGCACGTTACACGATAGTAATTGAAATATTTATTTGGGTCATTCAGTCGCATTTATCAAATGAGGCTGTACAATCTTTTTATGCATTCAGAAATGCTTCCAACAGTACTTTGCTGATACTGTGAAATTGATTCGTGCAGGCGTGGACATACCTTTATCTGCTGCGCCCTCTCTCCTTGCATTCTGTCCCTAAAGGGATCGTCCCAGGTAATTTTGAATCGATGACCAGTGGATGACTTTGAGTAGGTGTTCTGTCTCTCGCTAGCTCTCTCTCTCTCTCTCTGAGAAATGGCTTGATTGCGTTTGACTGGCGTCTTCAGAATTATATTTGATTTTCATAATCATCTTTAATTAGGATTATGTTCTGAGGCCGCCATTTAGTGATTTGGGTAGTGATAATTTGTGTGATTCAACGTGTGTTGAAATTTTTGATCGATGACCCAAATCTTTCTCTTGTGAGGATATATTGTCGCCGCAACATTCCATAACCTCACTGGACATCGTGAAGTAATTGACGAGATGGAGAAGTCCTGATTGCAGGTGGGTTGATTAGTTGATTTTTTTGTGTTATCATGAGAAAGGATTTCTAACACTTCAAGAAGTTTGGGCTGTGTATATTTTGGGGTTAGTAATGGAATTTCGTTTGTATCAACAGCGCCTTAGGGACTGGCTAGATTTCCGATCATCCGTCAAATAGGACTGTCTGGAACTCTAGAAGCTAGATTGGACACTGTCTAGAGGATAGGTTGGTCACTTTGGAAAACCGGGAAAAACTCTGGTGCCTGATAGAAAGAAACCCCGATTTTAAGGGTAGGTTGATTTAATTTGATTATAGAAGTCACTATCTATTGTAGGCATCAACTGTTACAATATTGATTAAACCTTGTATCTGGAAAATTGTGCCCTACGAAGTGGTTCAGAGAATTAAATCATATAGGAAGCTGATTGAAGTAACTAAAGTCACAACAGGCTGTCTAATTGATCTTTGAATATGAGTCCCAGATAAATTTCAGCTAAGTTAATTGATCAAACTAATTCATGAGACATTCTATCAGTCGATCTGTTCATCTCAAAGTTAGTTGGTTCCTCTGTTCGTGGTCTCCTCTTGAATTCCAGTGTGATGGAACTTGACAACTCATTCTGTGGCATCATAATGTAAAAATACCTTCCTTCCTGGTCAGTTTAGTGTATCAGTATATCAGATACTCCTAGAATATTTTGCATGTTGTCAAGCAACCATGGTCTAGTACTTCGAATGCAATGGTACACTATATTATACTAGGAAGTAATGTAACTTAACTTCTGTAATCGAATCTAATTCCATAAAAGTGTAGTGAGTTCTACTTTTGAATTAGAGATCAAGTCTGATTTTGGGAGCCAACTAACCTTTGATAATGCAGGTAAAAATCAGGATGTTAGCTATAATTTGACAAGGCTGTAAAGCAAGGGTTATTAGGTGTTGTTATACTTTTGGGGCAAATGATCAAAAAGTGTCTTATTGGATGACTGCCTAGTCACTGGGGTGGGTGATGGAATCTTAGTCCAGGGGCAAGGGGCTGTTTCTTGGTTTTCTTTTTTTTACTTTTCCTGGGGGATTTTGAAAATAGGGAATTGTGTCAAGGTACTGACATTTTTCTTCCCCAGGGTTTTAGTTGCGGGTTTGGTTCTGGGACCAAGATTTCCTCGGGTTCGTCAACCCCAAGTACTCGGTGAGGACTATATACAGGGTGGCCCAATCGTAGTCTACATAAGGTGTCCCATGTGAAGCCCCTACCAGGTGGATCACGTGGACTCTATACAGGGTGAACCAGTTAGAGCCTATACAGGGTGGCCCGGACTAGGGCTATACAGGGTGGTCCTGATTCTGCAGTCGCCGAGGGATTTTTGGTGATGTTGACTTTATGTTGAAGTGTTGTTGAATTTATTTGTGCTCTCCCCCATTCTAATGACCTCTCCCTTATGAATTTGCTCAACCGGGATATTTGATTATTATGTTTATGATATTTGAATGATTTGTACCTGTTCTGCGAAACGATAAGCTACCATTAGGGTTTATGAATATCTGCGCATGCGCCTGAGCTCAAGCGACGCATTTACCCCGCACCCTACTTGAATTTTTCTTTTCTCCTGAACGCTTCGTGGAATGGTTCAGTAACTTCAAACTAACTTAGCCATTGATCGTTTATTATGGTTGAAGGTCATAAGGGTGACCGCATCCCCTCTGTATAGGGTAATTATTTGTGAGTTTCATTAAATGGGGAATTCTTAAGGAACTGTCTTGCATTTATTTTCATTTGTTGGCCCATACAACCTTAGATTTGATAAACTACCACTTGGTAATTTGTGGTAGTCTGTAACGTGCACATTGGGTGTTAGTGGAGGTAATTGAATTACCTGGCGCCCATTTATCGAACCCTCCCATCTCCACTGAAACGCTAGCCGAAGACCTTGGACCCTCGGGTTAATTTCAAGGTTACATATCCAATTGATATATTTCATTGAAAAGCTGGAATATTAATGACTGGATTATTTTTTCAATGCCACCATATCGAAAATTTATAACAACCCCCTAATAAGGGTAGTTTATACTTGTGATTTTTCGAAAAACTTTGCTGACCGAGGCTATCCAATTGATATATTTCATTGAAAGGCTGGAATATTGATGACTGCATTATTTTTCCAATGCCACCATATCGAAAATTTATAACAACCCCCTAATAAGGGTAGTTTATACTTGTGATTTTTCGAAAAACTTTGCTGACCGAGGCTATCCAATTGATATATTTCATTGAAAAGCTGGAATATGAATGATTGGATTATTTTTCCAGTGCCACCATATCGAAAATTTATAACAACTCCCTGATAAGGGTAGTTTATACTTGTAATTTTTCGAAATACTTTGCTGACCGAAGCTTTCCAATTGTTATATTGCATTGAAATGCTGGAATATGAATGTACGGAACATGTTTCCAGAGCCACCATATCGAAAATTCATAACAACCCCCTGATAAGGGTAGTTTATACTTGTGATTTTTCGGAAAACTTTGCTGACCGAGGCTTTCCAATTGATATATTTCATTGAAAAGATGGAATATGAATGTTCGGAACATGTTCTCAGTGCCACCATATCGAAAATCCATAACAACCCCCTCATAAGGGTAGTTTATACTTGTGATTTTTCGGAAAACTTTGCTGACCGAGGCTTTCCAATTGATATATTTCATTGAAAAGATGGAATATGAATGTTCGGAACATGTTTCCAGTGCCACCATATCGAAAATTTATAATAACCCCCTAATAAGGGTAGTTTATACTTGTGATTTTTCGAAAAACTTTGCTGACCGAGGCTATCCAATTGATATATTTCATTGAAAAGCTGGAATATGAATGATCGTAACATTTTTTCAGTGCCACCATATAGAAAATTTATAACAACCCCCTGATAAGGGTAGTTTATACTTGTGATTTTTCGGAAAACTTTGCTGACCGAGGCTTTCCAATTGATATATTTCATTGAAAATATGGAATATGAATGTTCGGAACATGTTTTCAGTGCCACCATATCGAAATTTCATAACAACCCCCTCATAAGGGTAGTTTATACTTGTGATTTTTCGGAAAACTTTGCTGACCGAGGCTTTCCAATTGATATATTTCATTGAAAAGATGGAATATGAATGTTCGGAACATGTTTTCAGTGCCAACATATCGAAAATTCATAACAGCCCCCTCATAAGGGTAGTTTATACTTGTGATTTTTCGGAAAACTTTGCTGACCGAGGCTATCCAATTGATATATTTCATTGAAAAGCTGGAATATGAATGATCGTAACATTTTTTCAGTGCCACCATATCGAAAATTTATAACAACCCCCTGATAAGGGTAGTTTATACTTGTGATTTTTCGGAAAACTTTGCTGACCGAGGCTTTCCAATTGATATATTTCATTGAAAAGATGGAATATGAATGTTCGGAACATGTTTCCAGTGCCACCATATCGAAAATTCATAACAACCCCCTCATAAGGGTAGTTTATACTTGTGATTTTTCGGTAAACTTTGCTGACCGAGGCTTTCCAATTGATATATTTCATTGAAAAGATGGAATATGAATGTTCGGAACATGTTTTCAGTGCCACCATATCGAAAATTCATAACAACCCCCTCATAAGAGTAGTTTATACTTGTGATTTTTCGGAAAACTTTGCTGACCGAGGCTATCCAATTGATATATTTCATTGAAAAGCTGGAATATGAATGATCGTAACATTTTTTCAGTGCCACCATATCGAAAATTTATAACAACCCCCTGATAAGGGTAGTTTATCCTCGTAATTTTTCGAAATACTTTGCTGACCGAAGCTTTCCAATTGTTATATTGCATTGAAATGCTGGAATATGAATGTACGGAACATGTTTTCAGTGCCACCATATGAAAAATTCATAAGAACCCCCTAATAAGGGTAGTTCATACTTGTGATTTTTCGAAAAACTTTGCTGACCGAGGCTATCCAATTGATATATTTCATTGAAAAGCTGGAATATTAATGACTGGATTATTTTTTCAATGCCACCATATCGAAAATTTATAACAACCCCCTAATAAGGGTAGTTTATACTTGTGATTTTTCGAAAAACTTTGCTGACCGAGGCTATCCAATTGATATATTTCATTGAAAAGCTGGAATATTAATGACTGAATTATTTTTCCAATGCCACCATATCGAAAATTTATAACAACCCCCTAATAAGGGTAGTTTATACTTGTAATTTTTCGAAATACTTTGCTGACCGAAGCTTTCCAATTGTTATATTGCATTGAAATGCTGGAATATGAATGTACGGAACACGTTCCCAGAGCCACCATATCGAAAATTTATAACAACCACCTGATAAGGGTAGTTTATACTTGTGATTTTTCGGAAAACTTTGCTGACCGAGGCTTTCCAATTGATATATTTCATTGAAAAGATGGAATATGAATGTTCGGAACATGTTCTCAGTGCCACCATATCGAAAATTCATAACAACCCCCTAATAAGGGTAGTTTATACTTGTGATTTTTCGGAAAACTTTGCTGACCGAGGCTTTCCAATTGATATATTTCATTGAAAAAATGGAATATGAATGTTCGGAACATGTTTCCAGTGCCACCATATCGAAAATTCATAATAACCCCCTAATAAGGGTAGTTTATACTTGTGATTTTTCGAAAAACTTTGCTGACCGAGGCTATCCAATTGATATATTTCATTGAAAAGCTGGAATATGAATGATCGTAACATTTTTTCAGTGCCACCATATAGAAAATTTATAACAACCCCCTGATAAGGGTAGTTTATACTTGTGATTTTTCGGAAAACTTTGCTGACCGCGGCTTTCCAATTGATATATTTCATTGAAAAGATGGAATATGAATGTTCGGAACATGTTTTCAGTGCCACCATATCGAAAATTCATAACAACCTCCTCATAAGGGTAGTTTATAATTGTGATTTTTCGGAAAACTTTGCTGACCGAGGCTTTCCAATTGATATATTTCATTAAAAAGATGGAATATGAATGTTCGTAACATGTTTTCAGTGCCACCATATCGAAAATTCATAACAACCCCCTCATAAGGGTAGTTTATACTTGTAATTTTTCGAAATACTTTGCTGACCGAAGCTTTCCAATTGTTATATTTCATTGAAAAGCTGCAATATGAATGACTGAATTATTTTTCCAGTGCCACCATATCGAAAATTTATAACAACCCCCTAATAAGGGTAGTTTATACCTGTGATTTTTCGGAAAACTTTGCTGACCGAGGCTTTCCAATTGATATATTTCATTGAAAAGATGGAATATGAATGTTCGGAACATGTTTTCAGTGCCACCATATCGAAAATTCATAACAACCCCCTCATAAGGGTAGTTTATACCTGTGATTTTTCGGAAAACTTTGCTGACCGAGGCTTTCCAATTGTTATGTTCCATTGAAAAGCTGGAATATGAATGTGCGGAACATGTTTTCTGTGCCACCATATATGAAATTCATGAGAACCCCCTAATAAGGGTAGTTTATACTTGTAATTTTTCGAAATACTTTGCTGACCGAAGCTTTCCAATTGTTATATTGCATTGAAAAGCTGGAATATGAATGTACGGAACATGTTTTCAGTGCCACCATATGAAAAATTCATAAGAACCCCCTAATAAGGGTAGTTTATACTTGTGATTTTTCGAAAAACTTTGCTGACCGAGGCTATCCAATTGATATATTTCATTGAAATGCTGGAATATGGATGATTGGATTATTTCTCCAGTGCCACCATACCGAAAATTTATAACAACCCCCTAATAAGGGTAGTTTGTACTTGTGATTTTTCGGAAAACTTTGCTGACCGAGGCTTTCCAACTGATATATTTCATTGAAAAGATGGAATATGAATGTTCGGAACATGTTTTCAGTGCCGCCATACCGAAAATTCATAAGAACCCCCTAATAAGGGTAGTTTATACTTGTGATTTTTCGGAAAACTTTGCTGACCGAGGCTTTCCAATTGTTATGTTTCATTGAAAAGCTGGAATATGAATGTGCGGAACATGTTTTCTGTGCCACCATATATGAAATTCATGAGAACCCCCTGATAAGGGTAGTTTATAATTGTAATTTTTCGAAATACTTTGCTGACCGAAGCTTTCCAATTGTTATATTGCATTGAAAAGCTGGAATATGAATGTACGGAACATGTTTCCAGTGCCACCATATCGAAAATTCATAAGAACCCCCTCATAAGGGTAGTTTATACTTGTGATTTTTCGGAAAACTTTGCTGACCGAGGCTTTCCAATTGATATATTTCATTGAAAAGATGGAATATGAATGTTCGGAACATGTTTTCAGTGCCACCATATCGAAAATTCATAACAACCCCCTCATAAGGGTAGTTTATACTTGTGATTCTTCGGAAAACTTTGCTGACCGAGGCTATCCAATTGATATATTTCATTGAAAAGCTGGAATATGAATGATCGTAACATTTTTTCAGTGCCACCATATCGAAAATTTATAACAACCCCCTGATAAGGGTAGTTTATCCTCGTAATTTTTCGAAATACTTTGCTGACCGAAGTTTTCCAATTGTTATATTGCATTGAAATGCTGGAATATGAATGTACGGAACATGTTTTCAGTGCCACTATATAAAAAATTCATAAGAACCCCCTAATAAGGGTAGTTTATACTTGTGATTTTTCGAAAAACTTTGCTGACCGAGGCTATCCAATTGATATATTTCATTGAAAAGCTGGAATATTAATGACTGGATTATTTTTTCAATGCCACCATATCGAAAATTTATAACAACCCCCTAATAAGGGTAGTTTATACTTGTGATTTTTCGAAAAACTTTGCTGACCGAGGCTATCCAATTGATATATTTCATTGAAAGGCTGGAATATTAATGACTGCATTATTTTTCCAATGCCACCATATCGAAAATTTATAACAACCCCCTAATAAGGGTAGTTTATACTTGTGATTTTTCGAAAAACTTTGCTGACCGAGGCTATCCAATTGATATATTTCATTGAAAAGCTGGAATATGAATGATTGGATTATTTTTCCAGTGCCACCATATCGAAAATTTATAACAACTCCCTGATAAGGGTAGTTTATACTTGTAATTTTTCGAAATACTTTGCTGACCGAAGCTTTCCAATTGTTATATTGCATTGAAATGCTGGAATATGAATGTACGGAACATGTTTCCAGAGCCACCATATCGAAAATTTATAACAACCCCCTGATAAGGGTAGTTTATACTTGTGATTTTTCGGAAAACTTTGCTGACCGAGGCTTTCCAATTGATATATTTCATTGAAAAGATGGAATATGAATGTTCGGAACATGTTCTCAGTGCCACCATATCGAAAATCCATAACAACCCCCTCATAAGGGTAGTTTATACATGTGATTTTTCGGAAAACTTTGCTGACCGAGGCTTTCCAATTGATATATTTCATTGAAAAGATGGAATATGAATGTTCGGAACATGTTTCCAGTGCCACCATATCGAAAATTTATAATAACCCCCTAATAAGGGTAGTTTATACTTGTGATTTTTCGAAAAACTTTGCTGACCGAGGCTATCCAATTGATATATTTCATTGAAAAGCTGGAATATGAATGATCGTAACATTTTTTCAGTGCCACCATATAGAAAATTTATAACAACCCCCTGATAAGGGTAGTTTATACTTGTGATTTTTCGGAAAACTTTGCTGACCGAGGCTTTCCAATTGATATATTTCATTGAAAATATGGAATATGAATGTTCGGAACATGTTTTCAGTGCCACCATATCGAAAATTCATAACAACCCCCTCATAAGGGTAGTTTATACTTGTGATTTTTCGGAAAACTTTGCTGACCGAGGCTTTCCAATTGATATATTTCATTGAAAAGATGGAATATGAATGTTCGGAACATGTTTTCAGTGCCAACATATCGAAAATTCATAACAACCCCCTCATAAGGGTAGTTTATACTTGTGATTTTTCGGAAAACTTTGCTGACCGAGGCTATCCAATTGATATATTTCATTGAAAAGCTGTAATATGAATGATCGTAACATTTTTCCAGTGCCACCATATCGAAAATTTATAACAACCCCATGATAAGGGTAGTTTATACTTGTGATTTTTCGGAAAACTTTGCTGACCGAGGCTTTCCAATTGATATATTTCATTGAAAAGATGGAATATGAATGTTCGGAACATGTTTCCAGTGCCACCATATCGAAAATTCATAACAACCCCCTCATAAGGGTAGTTTATACTTGTGATTTTTCGGTAAACTTTGCTGACCGAGGCTTTCCAATTGATATATTTCATTGAAAAGATGGAATATGAATGTTCGGAACATGTTTTCAGTGCCACCATATCGAAAATTCATAACAACCCCCTCATAAGAGTAGTTTATACTTGTGATTTTTCGGAAAACTTTGCTGACCGAGGCTATCCAATTGATATATTTCATTGAAAAGCTGGAATATGAATGATCGTAACATTTTTTCAGTGCCACCATATCGAAAATTTATAACAACCCCCTGATAAGGGTAGTTTATCCTCGTAATTTTTCGAAATACTTTGCTGACCGAAGCTTTCCAATTGTTATATTGCATTGAAATGCTGGAATATGAATGTACGGAACATGTTTTCAGTGCCACCATATGAAAAATTCATAAGAACCCCCTAATAAGGGTAGTTCATACTTGTGATTTTTCGAAAAACTTTGCTGACCGAGGCTATCCAATTGATATATTTCATTGAAAAGCTGGAATATTAATGACTGGATTATTTTTTTAATGCCACCATATCGAAAATTTATAACAACCCCCTAATAAGGGTAGTTTATACTTGTGATTTTTCGAAAAACTTTGCTGACCGAGGCTATCCAATTGATATATTTCATTGAAAAGCTGGAATATTAATGACTGAATTATTTTTCCAATGCCACCATATCGAAAATTTATAACAACCCCCTAATAAGGGTAGTTTATACTTGTAATTTTTCGAAATACTTTGCTGACCGAAGCTTTCCAATTGTTATATTGCATTGAAATGCTGGAATATGAATGTACGGAACACGTTCCCAGAGCCACCATATCGAAAATTCATAACAACCCCCTGATAAGGGTAGTTTATACTTGTGATTTTTCGGAAAACTTTGCTGACCGAGGCTTTCCAATTGATATATTTCATTGAAAAGATGGAATATGAATGTTCGGAACATGTTCTCAGTGCCACCATATCGAAAATTCATAACAACCCCCTAATAAGGGTAGTTTATACTTGTGATTTTTCGGAAAACTTTGCTGACCGAGGCTTTCCAATTGATATATTTCATTGAAAAAATGGAATATGAATGTTCGGAACATGTTTCCAGTGCCACCATATCGAAAATTCATAATAACCCCCTAATAAGGGTAGTTTATACTTGTGATTTTTCGAAAAACTTTGCTGACCGAGGCTATCCAATTGATATATTTCATTGAAAAGCTGGAATATGAATGATCGTAACATTTTTTCAGTGCCACCATATAGAAAATTTATAACAACCCCCTGATAAGGGTAGTTTATACTTGTGATTTTTCGGAAAACTTTGCTGACCGCGGCTTTCCAATTGATATATTTCATTGAAAAGATGGAATATGAATGTTCGGAACATGTTTTCAGTGCCACCATATCGAAAATTCATAACAACCTCCTCATAAGGGTAGTTTATAATTGTGATTTTTCGGAAAACTTTGCTGACCGAGGCTTTCCAATTGATATATTTCATTAAAAAGATGGAATATGAATGTTCGGAACATGTTTTAAGTGCCACCATATCGAAAATTCATAACAACCCCCTCATAAGGGTAGTTTATACTTGTAATTTTTCGAAATACTTTGCTGACCGAAGCTTTCCAATTGTTATATTTCATTGAAAAGCTGCAATATGAATGACTGAATTATTTTTCCAGTGCCACCATATCGAAAATTTATAACAACCCCCTAATAAGGGTAGTTTATACCTGTGATTTTTCGGAAAACTTTGCTGACCGAGGCTTTCCAATTGATATATTTCATTGAAAAGATGGAATATGAATGTTCGGAACATGTTTTCAGTGCCACCATATCGAAAATTCATAACAACCCCCTCATAAGGGTAGTTTATACCTGTGATTTTTCGGAAAACTTTGCTGACCGAGGCTTTCCAATTGTTATGTTCCATTGAAAAGCTGGAATATGAATGTGCGGAACATGTTTTCTGTGCCACCATATATGAAATTCATGAGAACCCCCTAATAAGGGTAGTTTATACTTGTAATTTTTCGAAATACTTTGCTGACCGAAGCTTTCCAATTGTTATATTGCATTGAAAAGCTGGAATATGAATGTACGGAACATGTTTTCAGTGCCACCATATGAAAAATTCATAAGAACCCCCTAATAAGGGTAGTTTATACTTGTGATTTTTCGAAAAACTTTGCTGACCGAGGCTATCCAATTGATATATTTCATTGAAATGCTGGAATATGGATGATTGGATTATTTCTCCAGTGCCACCATACCGAAAATTTATAACAACCCCCTAATAAGGGTAGTTTGTACTTGTGATTTTTCGGAAAACTTTGCTGACCGAGGCTTTCCAACTGATATATTTCATTGAAAAGATGGAATATGAATGTTCGGAACATGTTTTCAGTGCCACCATACCGAAAATTCATAAGAACCCCCTAATAAGGGTAGTTTATACTTGTGATTTTTCGGAAAACTTTGCTGACCGAGGCTTTCCAATTGTTATGTTTCATTGAAAAGCTGGAATATGAATGTGCGGAACATGTTTTCTGTGCCACCATATATGAAATTCATGAGAACCCCCTGATAAGGGTAGTTTATAATTGTAATTTTTCGAAATACTTTGCTGACCGAAGCTTTCCAATTGTTATATTGCATTGAAAAGCTGGAATATGAATGTACGGAACATGTTTTCAGTGCCACCATATAAAAAATTCATAAGAACCCCCTAATAAGGGTAGTTTATGGTTGTGATTTTTCGAAAAACTTTGCTGACCGAGGCTATCCAATTGATATATTTCATTGAAAAGCTGGAATATGGATGATTGGATTATTTTTCCAGTGCCACCATAACGAAAATTTATAACAACCCCCTAATAAGGGTAGTTTATATACTTGTGATTTTTCGGAAAACTTTGCTGACCGAGGCTTTCCAATTATGTTTCATTGAAAAGCTGGAATATGAATGTTCGGAACATGTTTCCAGTGCCACCATATAAAAAATTTATAACAACCCCCTGATAAGGGTAGTTTATACTTGTAATTTTTCGGAAAGTTTTGCTGACCGAGGCTATCCAATTGATATATTTCATTGAAAAGCTGGAATATGAATGTGCGGTACATGTTTTCTGTGCCACCATATCGAAAATTTATAACAACCCACAACCCCCTAATAAGGGTAGTTTATACTTGTAATTTTTCGAAATACTTTGCTGACCGAAGCTTTCCAATTGTTATATTGCATTACGATCATTCATATTCCAGCTTTTCAATGAAATATATCAATTGGATAGCCTCGGTCAGCAAAGTTTTCCGAAAAATCACAAGTATAAACTACCCTTATTAGGGGGTTGTTATAAATTTTCGATATGGTGGCACTGGAAAAATAATCCAATCATTCATATTCCAGCTTTTCAATGAAATATAACAATTGGAAAGCTTCGGTCAGCAAAGTATTTCGAAAAATTACAAGTATAAACTACCCTTATCAGGGGGTTGTTATGAATTTTCGATATGGTGGCACTGAAAACATGTTCCGAACATTCATATTCCAGCTTTTCAATGAAATATATCAATTGGATAGTCTCGGTCAGCAAAGTTTTTCGAAAAATCACAAGTATAAACTACCCTTATTAGGGGGTTGTTATAAATTTTCGATATGGTGGCATTGAAAAAATAATCCAGTCATTAATATTCCAGCTTTTCAATGAAATATATCAATTGGATAGCCTCGGTCAGCAAAGTTTTTCGAAAAATCACAAGTATAAACTACCCTTATTAGGGGGTTCTTATGAATTTTTCATATGGTGGCACTGAAAACATGTTCCGTACATTCATATTCCAGCATTTCAATGCAATATAACAATTGGAAAGCTTCGGTCAGCAAAGTATTTCGAAAAATTACGAGGATAAACTACCCTTATCAGGGGGTTGTTATAAATTTTCGATATGGTGGCACTGAAAAAATGTTACGATCATTCATATTCCAGCATTTCAATGAAATATATCAATTGGATAGCCTCGATCAGCAAAGTTTTCCGAAAAATCACAAGTATAAACTACCCTTATGAAGGGGTTGTTATGAATTTTCGATATGGTGGCACTGAAAACATGTTCCGAACATTCATATTCCATCTTTTCAATGAAATATATCAATTGGAAAGCCTCGGTCAGCAAAGTTTTCCGAAAAATCACAAGTATAAACTACCCTTATGAGGGGGTTGTTATGAATTTTCGATATGGTGGCACTGGAAACATGTTCCGAACATTCATATTCCATCTTTTCAATGAAATATATCAATTGGAAAGCCTCGGTCAGCAAAGTTTTCCGAAAAATCACAAGTATAAACTACCCTTATCAGGGGGTTGTTATAAATTTTCGATATGGTGGCACTGAAAAAATGTTACGATCATTCATATTCCAGCTTTTCAATGAAATATATCAATTGGATAGCCTCGGTCAGCAAAGTTTTCCAAAAAATCATAAGTATAAACTACCCTTATGAGGGGGTTGTTATGAATTTTCGATATGTTGGCACTGAAAACATGTTCCGAGCATTCATATTCCATCTTTTCAATGAAATATATCAATTGGAAAGCCTCGGTCAGCAAAGTTTTCCGAAAAATCACAAGTATAAACTACCCTTATGAGGGGGTTGTTATGAATTTTCGATATGGTGGCACTGGAAACATGTTCCGAACATTCATATTCCATCTTTTCAATGAAATATATCAATTGGAAAGCCTCGGTCAGCAAAGTTTTCCGAAAAATCACAATTATAAACTACCCTTATTAGGGGGTTGTTATAAATTTTCGGTATAGTGGCACTGGAGAAATAATCCAATCATCCATATTCCAGCTTTTCAATGAAATATATCAATTGGATAGCCTCGGTCAGCAAAGTTTTTCGAAAAATCACAACCATAAACTACCCTTATTAGGGGGTTCTTATGAATTTTTTATATGGTGGCACTGAAAACATGTTCCGTACATTCATATTCCAGCTTTTCAATGCAATATAACAATTGGAAAGCTTCGGTCAGCAAAGTATTTCGAAAAATTACAATTATAAACTACCCTTATTAGGGGGTTCTCATGAATTTCATATATGGTGGCACAGAAAACATGTTCCGCACATTCATATTCCAGCTTTTCAATGAAACATAACAATTGGAAAGCCTCGGTCAGCAAAGTTTTCCGAAAAATCACAAGTATAAACTACCCTTATTAGGGGGTTCTTATGAATTTTCGGTATGGTGGCACTGAAAACATGTTCCGAACATTCATATTCCATCTTTTCAATGAAATATATCAATTGGAAAGCCTCGGTCAGCAAAGTTTTCCGAAAAATCACAAGTATAAACTACCCTTATTAGGGGGTTGTTATAAATTTTCGGTATGGTGGCACTGAGGAAATAATCCAATCATCCGTATTCCAGCTTTTCAATGAAATATATCAATTGGATAGCCTCGGTCAGCAAAGTTTTTCGAAAAATCACAAGTATAAACTACCCTTATTAGGGGGTTCTTATGAATTTTTCATATGGTGGCACTGAAAACATGTTCCGTGCATTCATATTCCAGCTTTTCAATGCAATATAACAATTGGAAAGCTTCGGTCAGCAAAGTATTTCGAAAAATTACAAGTATAAACTACCCTTATTAGGGGGTTCTCATGGATTTCATATATGGTGGCACAGAAAACATGTTCCGCACATTCATATTCCAGCTTTTCAATGAAACATAACAATTGGAAAGCCTCGGTCAGCAAAGTTTTCCGAAAAATCACAGGTATAAACTACCCTTATGAGGGGGTTGTTATGAATTTTCGATATGGTGGCACTGAAAACATGTTCCGAACATTCATATTCCATCTTTTCAATGAAATATATCAATTGGAAAGCCTCGGTCAGCAAAGTTTTCCGAAAAATCACAAGTATAAACTACCCTTATGAGGGGGTTGTTATGAATTTTCGATATGGTGGCACTGGAAACATGTTCCGAACATTCATATTCCATCTTTTCAATGAAATATATCAATTGGGAAGCCTCGGTCAGCAAAGTTTTCCGAAAAATCACAAGTATAAACTACCCTTATGAGGGGGTTGTTATGAATTTTCGGTATGGTGGCACTGAAAACATGTTCCGAACATTCATATTCCATCTTTTCAATGAAATATATCAATTGGAAAGCCTCGGTCAGCAAAGTTTTCCGAAAAATCACAAGTATAAACTACCCTTATTAGGGGGTTGTTATAAATTTTCGGTATGGTGGCACTGGAAAAATAATCCAATCATCCATATTCTAGCTTTTCAATGAAATATATCAATTGGATAGCCTCGGTCAGCAAAGTTTTTCGAAAAATCACAAGTATAAACTACCCTTATTAGGGGGTTGTTATGAATTTTCGATATGGTGGCACTGAAAACATGTTCCGAACATTCATATTCCATCTTTTCAATGAAATATAACAATGGGAAAGCCTCGGTCAGCAAAGTTTTCCGAAAAATCACAAGTATAAACTACCCTTATGAGAGGGTAGTTATGAATTTTGGATATGGTGGCACTGAAAACATGTTCCGAACATTCATATTCCATCTTTTCAATGGAATATATCAATTGGAAAGCCTCGGTCAGCAAAGTTTTCCGAAAAATCACAAGTATAAACTACCCCTAAATGGGGGTGGATTCGGATTTTGAATATGGTGGCACGAAGGCATTCCTCCATAGATATAAGATCTGTATTATGATCTCATTAATCGCACTACAAGTCTCAAATCAACGAATTATTCGATTGTGGTCAGCAAATTACTTTTTCCCTGTTTAATTCAATTTCAGGCATCAATATTCCCATACAAACATAAGCAGTGAGCTAACCAATCCAACAGGTACAAGAACATGATGAAATACCCACAATTGTTATGTAATATAATTCACTTCTTGTAAGTTCCTGTAATAAAATGTGAACTAAATGCTTAGCTGTTTACTTTGGATGATATTTGACTCAAGTCTGAGCACAAAAAGAGGAAACTGTACCATTCTGATAATTGAGTTTGGATAAAGGTAAATTTTCATGTTACAGACCCCAGTTGAGATAATCTCAAGAGACTTCTAATATCGAAAGTGGTCAGTATTCACATGATGCGAATGATATGTCAAAAACACGTAAGCAACCAACACTTTATTGCCTCAATCACAGAAAAATCATACTCTGAGAAGATTCGAGACTGATCTTGAAAAATCCTTACCTCTAGTAGTTCCTAAGACTCTTCCCAACTTCTGATAACATACATACAATGAGTTTATTTTCAATTACAACTGTATCATGGCTGATATTTCCAATGAATAAATCAGCCGAAAATTTCAGGAATGAATGTTTAAGCAAATCGTAAATTGAATGTGTTTCAACTTAGCTCACGAACCTACCTGTAACATGGCGAGTAGGCTATAAATAATGTTGTATCTTTTTTCAACTTCAGTATTATATTAGTGTCGCACACTATATTTCTGCCTTGTGAAATACTCTCTCCTCTTTGAGCGAGACATAATATGTTTCACAACTAGTGTTGAGTGGAATAGCAATAACCAATAAATTATATTGCGCAGTGTCAATGAATTTTCCAGCTCAATTGGAGTGACATAATGTGGTTTCCTAAATTGTGGAATGATCAAAGTTCACTCATAGATCCAACATAAATGTAGCGTCCACGATTTTTTCAGGGAACTGTGGGATCACTCTTCATATAGAAACAAATTATAATCTCCTGATTTGATTTTTAGGAGAACTACCCACAATTATTCTGTATATTTCATTATCATTCCGAACGACCTTGATGAATCATGATTTATTCATACAAGAGCACGCTTTTTCTCAGCAGGAGTAACTGTCATCCTTTCATCGAATTATGGCTCAATGAATATTCATAGGTTTTGAGCTTATTATCTTTCACATCCCCATCATTAATTTGTCATGATGCTCCAAAAGAAGGTGGCCTTCTTCCTGCAGTATAAAATGGGTTTTGTCAGTGTGAGAATATCGTAACTCTTCAAGATACAGCGTGTTGAAATAAAAAGATTTTCATGATTATGTCGACTCTCATTCAGGGATAGTTACACGTTTCGTACCTAGAAGTTTCATTAACAACTTTTTGGTAATGACATTTTTCAGTTCAAATTTATTGTGGAATTGAGAATAAGTTATTCACTTTCAGACCGAATAGGTTCTCTTGGTAGAAAATGATACTGTGTACCGTTTTCAGAATATTTTGTATTAAAAATAATGAAGTGATAGCTGATGCTACAATAAAATGAGTTGGTATTCTCAAAATCATTTACCTATTAATTCAAAAACAAAAACAATAACATTGTTCTTATGCTGGAATTTCTGATCGAACAGAGAATCCCAAGGAGAAAATTGAGAAAATTTGCCTAAGAACATAAAATATTGAATCAGTTACAGTAAGTGCTCGAAATGTGATCCGTTTCCACGAATACATAATTTTATAATTCATTCATGAGAATGCATTATTCAACTAACGATATAGAGGACCAGCTGTTGAGTCATTCAAGTAATCTTCAATTATGTCTTGCAACTTATGACGTGAATTTAGCTCTCTTGGAACGACTTCTTCCATTGAGATATGACCAATCAGCGTAATCCATCTAAGAATATTGACTGTGAATACGCGCATAGCGCAGAAAAAATAACATATACATATGATTCATGTATAGTTTACATTGTCTTGAAAATGAAGTTCATCTGACTGTGACCTGTGAAATAGGTACTTCCTACGATTCTCAATTTTCCTAATAAGTATTTTAATTAGTTTACCAGATAAGTGGGTGGCCCATGTTATGTGGAAATACTCTGTACATACCTAACATGATATCATGACGTCTATCTCCTCTCGGAATCATTGTAAAAAACTCTTGATCACCCTGTAGACGAGTCTATATCAGATGGTTCGTGGCTTTGGAATCCCTACAATCATTGTATGCATTTGATTTATTGGTGTAGGCAACAATTGTTGGATTTTCTGATATTCCTGACGTTCCTTTTTGCATGATGAATATTTGAATACCAGTAATTTGTATTCGATGGAAGCTTCCTCATCGGCAATCCTGACTTGGGATACATTCATCTTGAAGGAGCACATGGAAGTTTGCCTTGACACTAATTTGGATTAGAACTCTGATTTATCGAGACAGAAATGATAAAAGGATTGAGGTATATCTTCGTGTTGGAATATTATGATTCAAGGAAGCTTGTCGAGCGAATTTCGTTTTCATTAATCCGACAAGCTGATATTTTCTCAGTTTCTCCTTTCATTTGGTGTACACGTTGAGTTATTTGATGAGAAAATCGATGAAGTTTTCTCTAAAAAACTATTCTGGATGTGTATTTGATCTCTCCATCTTAATTAATCCATTGATTTCAGTACACATGTTCAAAACATTTTATTATAGTTTGGAAGCACACTATGCTGGGTGATTCTTCATTATTGTTTCACTTTTCTTTTGATTTGACCGGAAATAATCCCAGCTCTCGATTTTTGAATGGAACATTCTATATAATATTATCACTAATATCGATCGAGAATGGCATTAAAATAATTCCTTAGAAATTGATCTCTACCAAAAATCCGACAAGCCACCCTCTTTTCATTTCGAAAAGTCGACCTACCTGAAACAATTTATATTTGCGAATTCCAAATATTTATTGGAACGACTTTTGAGTCATAATCCTAATGAGTGAAGGTTGCTAGGCCGTGTGCACGTGTATATATACCAAAGAAGGAAGAAGTATTTCGTGCACGATAATTTATTTAAATTTATACTCGTATAGCAGAGCGCTTTTGACTGTTAAGTCATCATCAGTGCATACTCGTCAGGTTAAGGAGGAAATTTGTCCATAATAAATATCTCTGGTCAAGTTTATAACTAACGAAATTATGGTAAAGTACGATGCAAACATCAAAATGAGTTTTCTGAAAGGAGGTAAAATACAGATTACATTTTGTTAAGCAGCCATTGTCGCTGCGACATGTCGTGTTGAAGTGAACTTGATGAAACACATTTCAATATCTTTGTACCGTATTCTACCAGAATGTCGGTAGGTTTGAACTGGCCAAGAGATACTTTTATGAACAAATTTCCTCGTTAACCTGACGAGTATGTACTGATGATGACTTAACAGTCGAACGCGCTCTGCTACGAGTATAAATTTTAATGAATTATCTTGTACTAGATACAACACTTCCCTTTTTCGATATAATTCTAATAGTCATTTCACTCGATCTAGAATCAAGCGATTTCCACGACATTTCAGGTCGGAAGATGAAGATTGGAATGAAAATGACTCTATGTATCGAATATCGACAAGTGATATATTGTTGGATTTGAAATGCCATTCCTAGTCAGAATAACACACAAAATAGAGGATGTCTCATTCAAAAATCGAAAGTTGGGTTCATTTTTGGAAGAACGGGAAGTACGGAGGAGCAAGTATAGATATGTCAAAAAATGTGAATTGATGTGTATTAATACACAACCAGCAAATGTTGTTCCTATTCCACCAATGAAATGAAAGTTGCAGGAGTAAGCGACCTCAGAGAATCATCTATTATTGGATATATGTGCCACGCATAATTTGGTTTTTACACCACTAGCTATAGAACATATCATTATTTTCTCCATCTGAAGGCATTGAGTGTCTTTTTATCACTACCAGTAAAAAAGTAGTTATCGTCATTTCATGAACCATTAGTCAAGCAAGACATTCTGATGCGATATTCGAAGGAATGGCACTCGAATCTAGCAAGAATTCATCAATAACCACGTGTCATATGCTGTCATGGTGACTAGATTTTGATTAGATTTGAAGAGAATTGCCTCCGTAGTGACATAGGTACACATTCCAGTTTCACAGAACTATAATGATTGTAACATAATCCTAGTGGTGAAAAAAAAAAATATAAACTTTGGTAGTAGAGATTATCATTACCACGAGACCTCATATCTATTTGCTGGCGCCTTGGGATATAGTCTCAGTTGTAAATATGATCAGAATAGAAGAATTTATTGAATCAATATATTCAAACAATCCATAATGTTCATGAAATCATGTTTTTTGATTCCCATATACTGCCTGAAATGACTTGTGGTGTGAGTTGGGTCACTGAACATAATACTTGGGGTGACGAAGGAGCTTCGAGTGCATATAGGACTGAATGCTTGTGAATCCGAGTTGAACGTTCAATGAAGAGGGAATATACAGAGTGATTTGCCTCATCAACACCAATCGACTTGATAGATTATCTCGAGGATTATCTTCATTTATGAGTTCGCTAGAGCAAGTGATTTTGTCACATAATAATAATATATAAATAGTGAGTATTCATCACCCAGCACTAATTTAGTGTTCACTTATAATCAGCGACCTCAAGATATATCGATTTGGTCGATATCAATAATAAGTGTCCTGATCACTCACAGTAGGAACATTCGTTTCAGAAATATTGTTTTGCCTACTTCAAGTACCTCATTTTCCTATCGTTGGTGAAAATGTTTTTGTCACAAACGAAAAGTTCCAAGAAAACTATTTACTTGATTGAGTTCCCTCAGTGTATGCTCTAGATTTGAATGTATACATAATTGTGAAGGCTGTACCTATACGTAAATGTAGTGCCCAATTGATTCAATATGAATGTTGTATGAACTGCTATAGATCAAATCTCATGGAACAGTGAAAATTGTTTACTGCGGTTGAAAACTTTCACATACTGTGTCTTTACCACCAGTGCTCAATGTAATATGATATTTTGATATCGAAGGATCTCTAAAACAGGATTATGAAGTCCTTATGGAAATGGTCATTATCCTATGAATAATAATATTATATCTTAGTTCAAGATATAACGTGATTCAATTAGCCCAGATGATTGAACAGAAAGTGAGGTACATACACTTTGTAATGATTGGAATATCAAAAAACGAAGGATATAGTACACCGACTTCTTGACGAGCAAATTCTCGAACATTTTTGGCTACAGGCCATCATCAGGAGTGATTCCATAAAGTCACTGGGGATTAAAAAATCTGAATTGGAATTTCAATGAAGTTCTAATCACTTGTCAAAAATTTTATCGAAAGATTAGAACTAAAAAATCGATGTCAAAAAATCCAAGGTCAATCAATTAAGATGTTATTTGTGAATATTGTTAACTTGTGGTTTCATTTGGTTTCATCATTCAATGACTGTTATGTAGGTTCACATTGATGAGCTCATTCTACTCACCCTATATTATGAATTGACATTCTTATGGGTACCTACATTGTACTTTGCCATTTGAGTATATACTCACTCCATGTACAAGTACATGTATGATGACTCAATAAAAGCATCAATTATTATTATATCTCTCATATTACCATGTTCCCTTTTTCGTTCATCTATTGAAATATGATACGTTGTTTCAGAACCAATAACTACTCTTCTTGGCGGACCAGAAATGTACATCAACAAAGGCAGCACCATGAATCTGACCTGCATTGTGAAACACAGCCCTGAGCCGCCACCCTCCATCTACTGGGCACACAACTCGCAGGTATAATATCAAAATACATGTGTATATAATAGTATATTATGTAACAAGTGTTATAAACGTCCTTTTAGTAACGAGTAGTTTAAGCACGAGCGGAGCAGAGCGGAGCGAGTGTTTTATAAACGAGTGTCTAGAAGAGTTTATAAAAGCGTTACATACTATGATTTTTCTACGAACTCCGAAAAGTACATTAACATACCTGCTATTCCTGCTCACCTACAAAATAATTCGAAAGGAATGAGAATTGAGAACATAATACATGCAACTGTATGCAACCAGCGAGACACGTATAAGTGATATTGGTTGTAGATGTGTCCAGTCCATTGCTTACTAACCTTTGTTTCACGTTTATTGTCATGCTTAGCGCAAAATAAATGAATTATTCTCAAAGATGGATGCTTTATTTTTACACTTCATGGAGATATGGAAATACCAGAACATTGTCTTCGATTTCACTTTCGTCTATTTTCGCATATATTTTAAATGATGAATTCTGATACAAACGAATATTGTTTGAATAATTCTGATACAAAATTCGAAAATAACAGTTGACAGTTAATACAATTGACAGGCCAGACATGTCTCAAATTACTGAAGCTGTGTTTAATGAACTGCATTGCCATGGTAATGTGTTTAAGAAATCCTGTTGCCATGGTAACGTGTTTAATATTTTGAATAAATCACAGATCGACAATCCGTGATTAATCGATCATTTAGCGTGGTACATATCCGTACGCTGAATGCCATTTTAGTTATGTGAGTAGAAAAAGTCATTTACATACGTATTTATTGAAAGAAGATGAAATTTCCCCTTTCATTACACAAAATAATAGGCTCTGAATCATCTACTGGGTACACAACTCGCAGGTGAAATATCAAAATACATGATGTATAGAAATGCAATTCTTAACGTCTTCATCAGAAGAAGTTGAAATTTTTACCTCCATCATGCATTAGGTAACACATATAATTCTCAGAGAGGAAGATTCCTCGTTGTAGGTTCCACTGTATATGAACCCTCTAGGTCAATTGATAATCAATAAAACTCAAGTTGGGGTTCACCATTTTGAAAAGTCGAGAAGACCGTTTATTACTCTTTCAATCGAGTGATGAAGATCTTCTTCAAATCTCTCATGTATAACCCCAATCAGCTCGAAAAATGACATATGTATATACACTCATTCACTTAGGTGACACATATAATTCTTAGAGAGAAAGATTCATCGTTGTAGGTTCTACAGTATGATCCCTCTAGGTCAATTGATAATAAATAAAACTCAATTTTACTTGGTTCTTTGGGATTTTCTCTCCTCGTTTCTAAAAAATAAAAGTATTCGTATTATTTCAATATATTTGTAGAGGGACAAATCAGATGATCTGCCCCAAAATGTCACTGCGTTTAACAAATATATTGAAATAATACGAATACTTTTATTTTATAGAAACGAGGAGAGAAAATCTCAAAGAACCAAGTAATATGAATGTACCACCTCCTCGATTAACCTACAGACAGTATTTAATAAAACTTAAGTTGAAGTTCACCATTTTGAGAAGTCGAGAAGACCGTTGAATACTCTTTCAATCAAGTGATGATGATTTTCTTAAAATCATTCATGTAAAGATCTAATCAGCTGAAATATATCATCTCGATACTTCCACAGGAAATGTTCTTCGGAAATCTCTGCTATCATCCCTTCACTAGCAATACCAATCAGACGAACTTGACGAGCCCAGTCAGTACATCCTTCCGTTGCTAAACTCGAAAGATTTCGAACAGCACTTTATCAAGACTCCTTCATCCAATGAACGGCTAGGATCTGGAATTCATTGCCTGTGGAAGTATTCCCAACAACATATAATCTCCAGAAGTTCAAGAAAAATTCTGACACCTTTTTCCAGACCCTATCCTCCCTAGGAACGCACCATGTTCTTTGAACGTTATAGGAATTCCCTTTCGTGCGCTCCAAGCGATGAAAAAATACTGCGAACATCAGTGTTTTTCATGTGTTCATAATATATGATGGTGAAAAACTCTTCCGAAGAGATAATTCTCCATATAATAAGTTTCTTCACTTTCTTCTGTTCTGCTTCTTCTCAAATGAATCAAGTTATTTTTTGCATCGGTATGATTTCAATGAGCGTCAACCTACTAGCTACCGTTTCAAAGTAGGAATGCCTAAATGCATCAAATCATCCCGAATGGACTCACTGAAATTCTAATGTTTCTGAATCAAGTGTAGCTGGATATAAACTATCATGAGTTTAATTCTGCATAAAATATCGGTGATACTCCTATGAATTTTCAAATTCCTAGCGAATCCAGAATGATTATTTCATTATTATGATGGCTTGAAATTCATAGAATTCGATTCTTTTCTGATGCTTCGATATTTAAAATAGATGATTTATCTCGTTCGGTTATTGAATTGTACCTACTCACATATTTGTGCTGAGATGCAATCGTATCTCTCAACATTCATTATCTAAATTCATCTAGAATTATGGAGATGCATGTTCATCCAAACCATCTGTCAAATCATGTTGTATAATATTTTCAGTATCGATGTATTTTTTAATTCTCAGTTTGAACCCAATCTAGCAACAATTTTCGACTTCCCGAAACTTAAAATATGCAAAAGTCGAGAACAATGGGGATATGATAACGACATTGCCATCTCAGATAATGAATTCGCCACATTAACATATTTCGACACTAACTAACAATTCGAAGTTTCCATATACTCTGTGAAGTTAGCATTACTTCTTGGCCCTCATACCTACTTTGTCACTATATTCCACCAGAAACCCACATGAATCTGAGGAAGTTTTATTAGTAGTTTCTTTCACATTGAATTCCAATGCAATGCAAATATCAATGGAATATGATCATGAAATGATTTTGATACGTTAAACAAAAGATTTACGATAGACGTTCGATTTCTAGTGAAATCATGACATAACTTATTGATCCGACCTCAATGATTCGTCATTGTCAACTATCCAAGTCTTTATGAATTCTGCTCAAGTCAGAGTATGAATAGAATCATTGTGAACAATAATTTTTTTTACATCGTACGTGCCTTTACGTTTGATCTTGATCACCTTGTAAGGACTTTATTATTTCTTATGGATACCACATTTTCTTCTTCTCACAATTCGATCCTAGTATGGAAAAGAAGCCTAGTTTCTGATTACTGCCTCATACTCAAAACTCAGTATTCCAGAGGTATTCTATAAATAGAACTTAATAATGAATAATGATTTCCTGAAATTCCTTTTGTTTCTGGTAGGCTGTGCAAATTATCTGACAACAACTAAAATACATTTGTTCCGGGCAATTGTTTTGGTCCTAGAAAGCACTTCATTGTCATTTCAGTTTCGAACAGATGAAATCGATATTTTCGTTCCATCTAGAGCTTTTATCAAATAATGTATTCAAGAAGTGTTGTCTGATGTAAAAATAGTTATCTATGATACAAGGGAAAAAAGAAGTAGATTTTAGCTCCAGGTTGTGTTGTCAGACAAAAATTATGTAAGTTCACCTCGAGTCACTTGCCCGTATAGTTGTTAATTTAAAAATTTGTCAACATTGACGTATAAGGCTGCAAATCATCTCTCGTACATTTTTGATTCTCACAGTTATTGTTAGGAACTCGAACAGATTTATATGGCACTGAAAATAGTACTCATACGGAAATGAATAAATCAATGATAAATTGCTTTGCTATCTTGAAACAGCTCAACTGATCAGCTTCTTCAAGAATATATCCTCCATATCTCTTTTCCATCCACTAGGAATAATATAATAGGTGTCGATAATGTTAAGTGGATTGTTACATCAAGGGTTCATGTCTCCTATTCGAGTTCAACCCTGTCCTGATTTTGTGTTGGGACTCACATAATTTCTTGTAAATGTAGAATATCAGAGGTCTCCAGGGTGATGTAAAGCACTATTCCATGTTCCACAGCGCCATTAATCACAAAATATGGATTGCCTCTCTCAACATGAGGACGTATCCTGCCGGTAGCGTTCTACGGTTCTGCTTATCAAAGGAGGTTTAGCATCCCGAATATAAAATCGAAAATGGCTAAATATAGAGAAATGCTCTGAAGAAAACATGAATGAGGAGTGCATACAATACTCTCTGGAATGATATACAGGAAAAATTCTCTTTGTTGTTAGCGAATCAGTTGATTAAGGCCTCGTTTATTTGACAAAATTATTTTGATATCTTGAAACATCACAATTTTCAACCCAAGCCAGCCTAAAACAGTTCATAGCAAAAAAAAACAGATTGTCATCAACTCATTCCTCCGTTATCGAATATCCTTTTTTATATTTGAATAATTTGTTCATTATAAACTCATCGCAAATTTGCATTTTCATATGGTGGATGGAGCATTGACTATTCAACTAATATTTCTGAGGAATTAATGCATCGGTCTGAACTTAATTGATCGAAGAATTTCATTAACGAATATTCATTATCTCGTCATGGGAAAGATGACGTTTTGAATTTGCACCAATCAAATTCTGCATATGATATCAAACGAGCTTGATGCTCTTATGTGGACATTTTAGTTGATTCATTATGATGTGAGGGAATAAACGACGTGAGTACGGTTAATCTCCTAGTTTTAGAAAAAATAACAATAAGAGTCTGTATCATCCCTTATACCTAACAGATGAATTAACCAACAAGTGGTTATATACTTTTATCAATCTGAATACTATTTCTTCCGATGTAATTTCATTGAACAGTGAAATTAATATCGTGTGAAGTTTGTTGCTTTCGAAGTATAATAATCTTTCAGTAACATATAGATGGAGGTCAGAAATCATTTTACTCTGTTCGGTTCACCGACGTATATCTGAATGAGGGCGATATGTTGCAGAATTTTGAACATATTTAACTCTTCATAACACAGTGCGAAGTGTTTCTCATTTTGAGAAATCATCGTTCTTCTGAATTTCACCGAAATAAATTAATTCGTACAAATAATTTATGAAAAAACTTCCAGCTAGTTACAATTCGAATATCGATTTATTATAACATCCAACTCAGAACTTATAGGCGAGTGTATCACTTTATATACTAGTAAATATGATGGAATATGTTACAGATAAACTATTTTCAGCTATACGTCGGTAAACAAAATACTTTTTTTATTTCACGAGAAATAATCGCTCAGTCATATCAATCAACTTACCAGATGCGATGAAATGATAGGTATAAATAGAAAGATATTATATGAATTGAATTGGTAGTGGATGGTTGATAAAACTTTTGAATTGAATTGGTATAGTGAATAGTTGATAAAACTTTTGTCACTTCTAATGAGGATCTTGAAAAAGCATATTGGTAACCAACTGTATATATGCTTATTCAAAGAACGCCTCAGCGGGTTTGAATCTAACTTGAAAAAACGTGCGATTTTCTAATGAAGTAACCACAGCAACACACCGCAATATCAACATCTTGGACCCAAGAATCGTGAAGTCTAAAATGTCAACCTTCTACTTGAAAACTTGAGATGTTTGTGCGTGATATGATTCTTACACCACATATAACGTAATATACTAATAATATCATTGCGATAGTGTGGGTTGAGTGGAAGAGAATGCTCACTCGGAATACATATGTATGAAAGTAAGAGTCAAGTATTCATGTCGACTACATGCCTCAAAGAATATTACGTTTTGGGCAACTACACAGATGTTCAATTATAATATTATATTCATTGCAGTCGATGGAAGCATATATTAAACTTATTAACATTTCCATCATTATCTGTATATTTTGGATCTGAATTTGTTAATTGAATGTTTGGAATCGAATGTAGACATTGACAAGTGATGTGTTCCACTGAAAATACTGTGTATCATGATGAAAAATTTTTTTCTTTGATACTCTTATATCGAAAAGACTCACCGACGTGTGCCATTTCAAAGAAGTAATCAGTGACAGATCTACCATCAGTATACTTCTCTTCTCAGTGTTTACGTATAGTGCTTCCCCCTGAATTAGTTTTCAAGTAGAGATACCATCATACAGAAATGTCCAATTATGAATGAATTTTGAATCCCGGACTTTCATTCATGTATAAATCAATTAACAATGAGTACAAGAAGAAATCTCTTCCTGGTTGGTAGAGAAGAGGTTATTTTCCTATACCTATACCAATCATAAAATTGCGATAAGAAAATTCCGAGTGGAACTTCGAAATTGCAATAATGAAGAATGTGTTGAGGTAGTGGTGAAATTAAAATATGAATCACAAATTAGGAGGATATATGTGAATTACTCATAGACCCATTACTAAACCACCAAACCAATACGATATACCCTAAGTCGATTTGGAAAAACTAGCCACTGGAATAAAACTTCAAATTATACCTACCTGCACCTTTTTCTGATGAAGGCACTGAATTTGCTTTTTTATTTCAATTTTCAAAATATCCAGAGGTGGCATAGACACACCTATTTTTCCTTTTTCTTGTTCGTGGATACTTTTCATCAGAAACTCACTTTGCAAAATATGAGCTAGTGATTATGTCAATTTTGTTCTCTTAGATAGACCCTACAAGTGGAGAATCATCGGTAATACATATATATCTTTGAATCACAACTCGGAATTATCTTCATCATTGGAAAATCCTTCCGACCTTTTTACTATAAAGGACATTGATCAACAGAACAGTTCATTTCGCGGTTTTTAAGAAATTGGTTGATTTATAATTCATGAAATTGAATTTAGAATTGAGTCGGCTATCAATATGAATTCCATGCAGTTAGTCTAGTGGAGCGAGAAGAGAAAATTGACCTAGATAAGATTACAAATGATTTGAAAATCATGAGAACAATAACAAAAATTACCTTCAAAACCATGGTCAACTGATTCAAATCTGTCTACTAGATCTCGTACCTAGATCGGCACCTTGCCAATCGATTTTTCAAAAGTTCAAATGATGGTGTGACCGTATACCCTGGAACTGAAGTGTCTTATTTGTCTCTACAGTTCCGTCGTGAATATTATATCTACCATTCTGCTTCCACGTATATATTCTTAGTATAGTAGATGAACCCACGAATCAATATGAATGATAGCTATCATTGCCAGTAGGACATTTTTCTCCATTCACGACTAAAATCAATTTGAGTATTTTGCACGCAGTTTTTGCAATATAATGCTATAGGTATTTCAATTCCTCAGGAAATAATACATAAGAATATAATGCGGAGACTACAGGATAATACTGACATTTCATGAGAAATAGAATTTTAAGTTGATATCTCACACATGTTCTGAGAGTTCTAGGCGACTCATAAGATACAATAGTCGATTTATTACACCTCCTACAGAACGTGATTTCTTCCTCTGAATGATATTAGATGTTACATCTGATTGGCACTTGATAGGTTGAAATGGTAAGCCTAGGCAAAGAAAGTACGGCGTAGAAAAAAAAGTTTAGAATACAAAATGATACACAAAGTCATCTCCACAACATTTAATGTGATTGAAGAATTGGTACATGTTTCGGACATTATATGTCCATCATGAGCCTTGTATTGAAATGACATAATCATCGTCCTAAAATTGAAATAGTCATTAGTAGAATCGACAAGAGTTATGAGAATAACTTTCTTTAATTTTGCGACAATAATCATGTAATCTCATTATAAGGCTGATGATGTACATAGATATATATGTCCGAAAAATGTACCAATTTTTTATGTGTTCATCACATTGAATGTCGTGGAGATGACTTTGTGTATTATTTAGTATTTAATACTTGACTCCACTTTGAGAAACCATGGACTTCTACCAAAGATTGAAAAAATTATTATTTCAATCAAATAATCAAGATAATTGACAATGATTATGAGTTATATTGACGTGAAATTATATTAACTCTGAAAAAGGTATTATATGTTCAACATGGCAAGGACACAGATTTAATGCCTTGGCTGGTTACCTCGGCCTCGGCCTCGGCTAGTGCTTGGCTATGAAACGCCAGTCGCGGCATTGAATCCTGTGTTTCTTTGCCTAGTGAAACAGGTTACTATTCTTTTCTGTGGGAGTCATATGACAACGTTTCTTTTTCTTCAATTGAGCAAACAGCAACTATAGATTCAGTTGGTGGATGAAAATATTAGCTATTCACAACAAGTAATAATTTGGCGTATTTGAAATGAAGAAACACCTTTTGAACAAAATAAATTCCAGGGCAGTCGAAAAAATTATTCACATTCACGTGAACCACGAAATGGTATAATAAATTCGCCTTGCTTAGTAGCTGAAGTATGTCGAAAAATAATATAGGTCAGTTAAAAAATGTTTTCTGTACCACAATCATCATCATCAAGCTCCAATAACCTATACCACCACTACCAAATGTTTGTGTATTTCCATTCTAAAATTAATAACACCAACACGGCAAGTGAATTCCCATGTTATTCAATGAAAATCATGAGTGATGTTCGAAATATTACACAAAGTCAACAATTCGAAGAATTCACACACTTCAGCTCTATACAATATATAGAATCGTTTTTATTTTCAGAAATAAATCCTTTGTGATGAACCATTTATATACATAAGTACAGAAAGAAAGTTCAGTCCAACTGCACCGTGTAGAAGAATTTTCTCCGATCTCCATAAATCAGTTTTCTATTGCATTGGAACTCTCAGAACTTCAGAACTTTGAGTGGAATCGAACGACAAAAAAAAAAGTAGTTCTCGGTTTGCTTGACATTCATTCGAGGAGGTTTGAGATATTGACTTCTCAGATGATTCTGGTGCATTATGATAAATTGTGTATTGGGAACGCCAAAAAAATTCATGAAACTGGTGATTCCCATAATACCTTCGAAGTAAAATATGAAATTGCTTCGATATGGCTGAAAAATAGGTTCCGTGATGATACCATGATGCTCCGTGGATTCAACTATTGATAAAATGTTGGAATAGTTGGATTCATCCAGGGAATCAATCTTCAAAATTCATTTTCTTCAATAATATCCAGTCAACTCTGCATATGCATCAATGGATGCTCAATACGTTAGGTATGAGGAGAATAGACCAGGATTATTTTAGCAGGTGAAATGTTTTTGTCAACAATATCAGTTCAGATCTATAGATGTGAGAGATCATCAATGAACGTGGACATATTCGGAAAAGTACGACGTAAACTCCTTCTTGAACCAAAAAAAAATTATACCAAAGAAGGGAAGATTTGTATTTCGTGCAAGATAATTTATTCAAGATTCGTAGCAGAGCGCTTTCGACTGTTGTCATCATCACTTCATACCTGGAAGTGAGTAATCTGCTATCATCTATTGGAAAGAAATTGGAATTGAAAATTCGAGAAAATTTCCCGAAAAATTTTGTTTTGAATAAATATTTTAAACATTTTTTTAAAATTTGTCTGGACATTTGTTTAATATTAGAAGAGGTAACGAATAAAATGAAGAAATTGGTGACTTGTTACTTGTTGATAAACTCCTGATTTTGAAAAAGACATTATAATAAAATCGAAATTGAAATAGTTAAATATGAATTTTGAAATTGATAAAAGTGAAGTGACTCACTCGTCAGGTCTACAGTGATATTTGTCCATGGAAACATATTTAGTCCACTTCAAAACTAACGACATTAAGGTAAAATACGTTACAAACAAATTGAAATGTGCAGCCATTGTCGCTGCCACATGTCGTGTTGAAGTCATATACGTATTAATAATCAATACGGATAATCTCTATCTGTTTCCATAGCGAAACATGAAGCCGATTTTTGAAGACAAATGACTATCCATAAGGAAAAGTGAGATACGATCAGACACATACTGCTTTGATTGAAAGGCTAGTAAACGTCATTGTCCACCGAAACGCATGTCTTTGATGACTACGTATCATGCCACCAAATCCTTATGGATATTCATTTGTTTCATATTTTTGGCTTCATCCTGGCACCCGTTATGATCCGTATTGTTTATTAATACGTATATGGTTGAAGTGAACTTGATGAGTGATGTGATATGATAATATTGTTAATAGTTATGAGTTGTGGATACACCCTATAGTGGGACATAAAGCGTATTGACAGTGATTGTCATATTGATTGATTGGTTTTGAATAAAGAGTTATACTTAATAAACCACTTTCATCTATATTCAGAACCTTACATGGCGCAGTTTGTATATTGAGAACCGTTGCTGTCTGTTGCCTCTATTTTCCATCATGCCGAAAGCTGGAAATAAAAAGAAAGCAGTCCAAGAAACTACTGACCCTGCTCCAAGTGAGTCAACATCGATACTTTTGTTAGAAGAATACACAAAGCAATCTCTAGCGAATATGGAGTCATCATTTACTGCACAAATGAAACAAATTAAGGATACCATAGATAAATTAATCCCAAACAAATCTATTAGCCCCGATGAAGATGTTATTCCTGTTACGATTAACCCACCAAGTATAAGTAGGATGTCTACAGAAAATGTATCTAATCACCGCATCACTGGTGCCATTCCGATTCCAGACACAATTGTAGACAACCTTACGTTGGCTCAGTACAAAGATTGGAGAAAAAGATTCGAAAGTTACTTGGTTATTCAAGGCTTACACCTCCAACACCCTTCTTCAAGGCAAGTGGCAGAATTATTATCCTCATTTTTCGACCAAGACGTGTCAGACGTAGTTCGTTTTGTATTGAAAATAGAGGATGTGATTGAGGAGGAACCAGAGTCAGTTCTAAATAAATTAGAAGAATACTTTAAGAAAAAACAAAATAATCGAATTCGACGTAGCCAGTTTATGCTGAGAAGACAAGAATTTGGAGAACCTTTCATGTCTTTTCACAGGGAAAAACTGAAACTATTCCAATTGAGTGACCCTTGCAAACATTGCTTCGATCGTTGTTTATCAGATCACATTATAGAATCACTCTCTGAGATAGACGTTCGGAGAAAATGCAGACTTCTACCTGATTCAACCGAAATCGACGAGATTGTCAAACTTTGCGAATCAGAAGAAGCTGCATCATCTGAAGAAAAACAGTCTAACAAATTAGTGGACAGTGTCAACCAGAAAACTCAGCGAAGGACCACTCGAAAATGTCCCCGATGTAACCAAAATTGGCATAAGAGTCTCAAAGATTGCCCAGCAAGGAATACCATTTGTGACAAATGTCATATAAAAGGTCACCTAACACGTTTTTGTCGCACAAAGTCTATTAGTGAGGTTAATGAGGGACCTTGTGATGAAGATTCTGGAAGGGGAAGTTCTCATATAACTACGGCTAGAATTAATCAGATATCTTCCAATCGACGACAAATTCAGATATGCGTGGAAGTATGCAGAACAAAATCGAAGAAAACTTTCATGTATTTTGCGACCCCTGATACGGGTGCAGAAGTATGTGTAGCTGGTGAAGACTTCTTAGCCAGAACGTCATCTCAAGTCGACCAGTTGAATCCAACCAAATTCAAGCTGGAATCCGCAGATTGTTCAGCACTCGATGTATTAGGCTATCTGAATTGTAAGATAAAATACGGAAATCACGAAACCGACCTAACAATTTATATATGCAGGAAGGTTAAAGAATTATTGCTAAGTAGACATTCTCTGATAAAGTTGAGAATTATTCATGATGATTTCCCAAAACTGCTTCCAGAATTATCACATCCTTTAAGTTCTGTGAATACTAAAAAACTTCCTAGACATCCAACAGACCAAGAACGAGTAGATATTAGAGAGCATCTTTTGAAACAGTACTCTGACGTTTTCAGCTCTGCAACAGTTTTGAAACCTATGGAAGGAAAATTGGTTCACATCTATTTGAAAGAAGACGTTACCCCTTATGCAATATCTTGTCCGCGAAAGATACCATTCGCCTAGAGAACAGCTGTAAAAGATGAATTAGATGACATGGTAGTGAAAGGTATAATTAAACCTGTAAAAGACTGCCCGTCAGATTTTGTTAGTCCCCTAGTCGTAGTTCAGAAATCCAATGGGAAGATCAGAATTTGTATTGACTTCACTATGTTGAATAAATATGTCAAACGTCCTGTACATCCATTTAAGTCACCTTGGGAAGCGGTATCCAACATCAACAGAAGATGCAACTATTTTTCAAGTCTAGATGCAAAATGTGGATACTGGCAACTTGGTCTTGATGAAGAAAGTCAGAAATTAACAACATTTTTAATACCGTGGGGGCGTTACCAATTTCTTCGTGCTCCAATGGGGTTGGTGAGTTCAGGCGACGAATATTGCCGTCGAGGGGATGAAGCTTTATCTGGTATTGGTAATATCGAGAATGTCGTTGATGATATCTTGGTTTACGACGAAACATTTGAAGGACATTATTCAAGAATTGTTCATTTGCTAGACCGTTGTCGTGAAAACAATATTACACTTAATCCAGAAAAGTTTGATTTTGCAAAATGTGAACTCTCATACGTGGGTTATATAGTTGGAAAGTATGGTATCAAAGCTGATCCTATGAAAGTTAAAGCCATTCAGGATTTCCCAAGTCCAAGGAACCTAACTCAGTTGAAATCATTAATGGGACTGGCGAATCAGTTGGGAAATTTTTTATCAGAAATCAGTAACCTATGCAGTTCCCTTACGTGATTTACTGAAAATGAAAAATGAATACCTTTGGACTTCGAATCATGACACAGCGTTCAGAATGGGTTATTATCCAAAGTAAAAAGGGGAGATGATGTGATATGATAATATTGTTAATAGTTATGAGTTGTGGATACACCCTATAGTGGGACATAAAGGGTATTGACAGTGATTGTCATATTGATTGATTGGTTTTGAATAAAGAGTTATACTTAATAAACCACTTTCATCTATATTCAGAACCTTACAATGAGTGACGGACCTTGATTTTGAACGTACTGAACTAATGGAGGCAGATTTGAAGTTGACATGAAAGACATGACATTCGTCAAAGGAAAATCAAGAATGTTGATTATGAAATATAAGTGAAGATGAACATTATAAAATCAGGAAGAATTAACCAAGTCCCTGAGGAGCGAATGTTTTGTTGGTCTTATGAGAACCTAACTAACATGTCACTCAATAGTCTGGTTTATCGAGATGCAACAATTCAACAAGTGAATACACCAGGGAAACGCAGTTGAGCCTAATGGAAGCTCAAACAAGTTATTCCAGATAAAATTGAAAGTTGAACAAATTCAACTGTCTGACAACCTATTAACACAAAAAAGGTTTGAGAATCCGGTTTGTGACGAGTTATTCTCAAAAATTTTTGTGAGAACTCAAGCCTCCAACTGCGAAGGAAGTGAAAAGTCTAATGAGAACTTCCACCACCCATGAAATTGGAACATCAAGAAACTACTCCAACTCTGGAATATGAAAAGACAAGAAAGAAACCATTGTTGTTCTCAGTGTTATGGAAAACTGCTTAGAAAGATGGTGCACAAATTGCTGATTTGAAAATCTGATTAAATAATCATAGATAAAAAAGTAATTTTCGATAAATCTGTGAAAAAATATTATGAGTGAATCGATTATTAGGCTATTTCAACCTTCTATGAAGTGGAATATTATATGATCTGTTCAAATCAACCTGGGTATTCAAACGATAGTCAAAGTTGTTTTGTAATTCTTTGTCAATATGTAAGCTGTCAAGAAAATCTAATCAATCGAAATTTTTGGAGTTGCATGGTTTTATGTGAAATCTTTGAATTTTTATTGGTGCTAAAATTGTGGTCGTTGAATCTTTAGTGTTGTCCAAATGCAGATTTTTTCTCACTTCTCCAATGTTCACCTATGCGAGCTTTGAGAGGTCTACATGTTCTACCAATATAGACAGCTTCAAAATCTTCACGATTCAATTCGTAGATACCACTATTTGAGAGTTAACTAATCTCATCTTTGTTATTTATTAAGTGTTGACTCAAATTATTGTTGGATTTTTAAGAAATTTTGACATTTTCAACTTTTTTTTTAATGTAGCTAGATATTTTGTTTGAAATAAATTATACCGATTCAATCAATGAAACTCTAAGAGCATTCCACAGTACACTGTTTTACCACTAACCAAACCGATTTTTTAAACGCCTCGACACGTGTTTTGCTAACTATGTTAGCATCGTCAGGAGGAGATTGAAACTAAATATCCTATTCTGGTGTGCTGCTCATATACTAGGTATATGATCGTTCAACCGTGAAAAATACTAGCCGTCAAGGTAATGTTTGTCATGATTGAGTTCCCATGTTACTGAACTATATAGAGGGCTATAATGGAATAGGTCTATTATCCTCATTCATTATATTATCACTTTCCCTGAATATCTCTAAGCTCTTATATGCGTCTAATTTCCTAATATTATCAACTTGCTTCATTGATTTGAGGTGAGTAATATGTGTGTTATCTTCGATAATGGTGATAAAACATATATTGGTCAAACCAGGAGACCCATACAAATAAGGTTCAAAGAATACATATCACTGTGTTGAAAAGGAATATCCTCAGATAAATTATAAACATGATGAATGTCAATTTATCATACACCCAAAATACATATCACATTCGGAATATGGCAGGGTAGATGAATCGTGTGTAGCCGAACATATGTTCAATCACAAAAAGAATGCAAGTCACGTGTTTTGTCCAATCGTAGCCAACCAATTTCTTGAATGTCTCTACTCACGCTGTCATACTTGGGCAAACCATCACAAAAACGTGCACAAGTATTCTGGATGAGTTGAAATTTCCTTGAGTCAGATGCAAGTAAGGCATGAGTATAGTTTTTTTTTTTCGTTGTTTACCATTGTTGTTCAATTCCGTTGAAGACTTGTGGAAATGACTTCGAGTTTTTGCTCTTCATGAACATTTCACAGTAAACATTTCGAATATTTTGTAGTTGATGTCATGATGTCGACTGCGTTGTCGAGAAATGGTCATATAAATAAATATGAAAGACCTGATGGCGCAAAACTTCGATAAACAAATTTGTGAATTGTTTCATCCACTAACTGCATCGAAAGTAGGTGTTTGCTTCCTCATTTGAGTACACAAAGCTGCCAAGTTTCTCCCAGGTGAGGAAAACAACTATTAGTGCCCGTGATATGTTAAGTGAATCGGCTTTAGCTTGCTCTCTTGGTTGAGGTATATGTATACAATACAATACAATGAGTTGATTTTTCACCAGACATTTTCACATGAATCGGAATCGTTAGATTGAAAGCTTGAAACGAGACAGTTCGAGACAGAGACCTGAGATGTTATGATAATATTTCGATATAACAGAGACAGAAGCAAAAAGACTAGGGTGCCGAAAGATATTTTTTCGAAGTATGAGGATTCATTTCCAGAAGGAATTGCTTCAAGGTCGTTTCGAAATGACTGAGTTTTTTGAAATTTCCCATTCGACTGGAAAGTTTAAAGGAGGAAGGAAAATTCAAAGTCTGGACTGGAGAGTTTATTGAGAACTTTGAGTCCAAAGTGATTGAGAGAGTTACGTTGTAATCTCATATTTACACATTGGAATATAATAACTGTCACATAGTCTTGTACTCATACCATGATTGTATATTCCTACTAGTGATAAATGTATCTTTGTTCAAATATACATGAACACATAATTCGAATACGAAAACATCAGTAACAGTTAAAATGTTAAGGCTATTAGGAATATTTCTGTAAGATTGTCGACTAGGTATGCCAGCTACTATTTATATAATTCTTGTCTGTACAATGAACACATCTGGTGATAGAGTAGAGTTACCCCGGAAATGTATAATATATTATATACGAAAGGAAACCTGAGAATAATAGGGATACATCTGTTCTTCTGTAAGTGTTGTGCTGAAACTCCGAAACATATAAGATCTGTGCTACCCTACTATGAAACAAATAAAAATGTTATTTCAATACACCTATATTTTGTAAGAGCTCTCATTAGGCTCAACTGCGTATCCCTGGTGTATTTACTTGTTGTATTGTTGCATTGTGATCTGAGACGAATAAAAGAAATTTATTCGTCTGAGATTTTGATAATCCAGAGTGTACTGGGTGACATGTTAGTTAGGTTCTCATTAGACCAACGAAACATTCTCTCCTAAAGCACACAACAATTAACATTCTTGATTAGTCCTTCGACACATGTCATGTCTTGGATGTCATGTCATGCATGTCAACTCCAAATTCGCCTTCAGGTCCGTCACTCATCAAGTTCACTTCAACACGATATGTCGCAGCGACAATGGCTGCTTAACGAAATGAAATCTGTATTTTACTCCCACTTGGGGAACACATTTCAATATGTTAAAAATCTTCTAAAAACAAAATTTTTCCAACAAATTTTTTTCTAATTTACAACGCAGATTACTTATTCACAGGTATGCACTGATGATGAATTTACAGTCGAAAGCGCTCAGCTACGAGTAATAAATTTGAATAATTTATCTTGCACGAAATACAACACTTCCCTTCATTGGGAAAACATTAACGCCAAGGGTCTTTGACTAGCTTGTTATCATCCAACTCAGTGTTGTAGAATTTTTTTCAGTAAGGCTGATGATGGACGAAAGTTTCTGGAACTACAAAGTTTGGTGACTACTGTTCACTCAATGAATGATGTGGAAAAGACTTCGTTAATAGATTTACTTTGATCTCATCACTACACGTCGAAACAATTTTGGACTTTTACCCAAGGCTTTCTCTTCTGTCATTCCATTACTCGGAGGACTTTTTCATTTATGTCATGTCGATTATTGATACCAATTGAGTAGATCTACACAAAATGGTATCTTGAAGAGAGTTATCTGATATTCTGATCTTAACCACCCAACTAATCTGTTACTTCCTCAAATGAAAATTGATGAATTCATTACACAAATTGATAACCCATATGTACATATCGCAATAAACAACGTTCATGTAAATAGAACGTTATAATGACCATCCCTATTCCAGAACTGCACTGAACGCCTGATAATTATTCTACCACAAGGAGTTATTAATACGATGATGTCAATTCCAGAGCCATTTGAACAAATAATTATACGAAATGGTTCGATGATAACACGATTAATCTGTATAATTAATTCACCATGAAATAAATAATATGATGTATTGCCTGGGAAGCTGAATAATGGTGAATGAATTCGAACAAGTGTTTTAAGCTTTATAACAATACATTGATTTATTATTCAACAATTGGAAATTCTAATACAAAATCAAATCGAGTGATTTCATTAATTCATTGAATATGGGATATGAATAATAATTAGAGTACGTCAAAAAGGATTTTCCAGAGGTATTGAATTATGGAAAAAATTCATCAGTTTTTCACTTCCATAACATTTTTCTCCAATCACGCCTATTCAACAAGAATCATCGATTATTATATGTTGAGTTGATAATAATGATGATTACTTTCTTCGTATGATTTCTAACCAATCAGACCTCTCAAATAAGTTGAGCTACCTTGTTTAATCTCGAATATTAGTGGATATACATAAAGTAGCTTCACCATCCATGAATCTGAAACTTTGTCCATCATTTCCATAGTAACTTATTCATATTGTGACAAACAAACAAAGTGCGTCGTCAAATTTCGACGTTCATTCAGACGATTAAAAAAATATAAGCATCGAATACAATTCGAAATCGAAAATCTTCAAGGTTATATGTATATCCCGAATTCTCTGCACAATAATAACAAATCGTGTCAGTTCAACAAAATATTCCTTCCACTTTTTATTCGGATTATTCCAACTGTTGAACACTGTTTGTATATATAATATGTCATATCAATGTACGGTCTTTAACGTCCAAATTTGCGAAGTTTAGAAATATTTTCTTCGATGAATTAGATATTTTGACCATTTCTTAGACTTAGACTGCCAGAAATTCCAGATGGGGTAATCTATCTTTCAAGTTATCGCTTATTTCGTGATAACAGATTAATCAAATGTGGTGAAGGTGTCGCAATATATGTGAGGAATGAATTCAAAACCAATTCTTGAAAACATATATAAGCTCCTGATTTCGAAGAAATCTGGATGAATCCCAATGTTGAAAACACGAATATTGCAATTTCTTTCATCTATAGCTACTGATGTTTCAGGACACTTTTTCATTGTTCAACCTCAGAATATTGCCAATGACATTGCACCTGAATTTGAGCATCTGGTATGCAGAGGAGACATCAACATAAATTTTTCGAATATAGAATCACCGTCTGTCATCAGACTGCTAGAAACACTGTGGTCGTATTTCCTCTAACGAATTATTGATCAACCTACTAGACTATCATCCACTACTGAAACACTGATTGATGTCATGATATCGTCACTGCGTAATGACGTGAATCATGCTACTGAGAGAGAAAACTGAATATACTTCGAATTCCAGGTTAATAACAATAGTAATATGTGGAAAGAACTCAGTAATTAGGATATCATCTCTGAGAATCGAAATTAAATTATGTACCTACCTTAACATTTATCATCTCCGGAAGGTATCAATAATTTTTTTCTGCAGCGCATGATGATAACCTTGTCTGTGATAATGATACTTTGAAATTTCATTTCTTTCAATCATTCATTGAACGATGATATGTTTATTCACTTCTACAAATCAGAATGATGTCGACAAATTATTATTTTCTATGAAATCTTATGCTAGTGGTGTGGATATGATCAATAGTGAAATGCTTTCGCACTGCTGTCCACTCATAATACCCATCGTTACACATATCAATTATCCTTATTGTCTGCTACATAATCTTTTGTCATGCACCTAGAAAAATAGCTTATGTTACACTTCTGTCCAAAGAACTGTAGTGTAGTTTTTGGAGATATTGGACCAATAAAAATCCTGTGCACTCTATCAAAGGGCTTGGAGAAAATAGTGTTTGATCAAAGAGATATTACTGTATCACCAATAATATGTTTTCAATATCACGAAGACTCACAGCTGTGCCACGGCCTTGACCAGATTTACAGACGATATATTCATATATTGCTGAGTTGTGTGTTTCTGTGTTGATTGATTACTCAAGAGTCTTTGACATGATATGTCATAAACTGTTGGTCGCCGTTCTGCTTGTAGGGATTTCGAGAAAAGCTTGTGAGTTAAATGAAAACTACACCGAGAGAAGTCCTGTTATACATGTCTCTATTTGAAAACTTCTTATAACCGCCAAATAAAACATTTTAACCACGAAATGTCATCTGATGAACGTGAAAAGTTCACGTTTTCAACGTGAGACAGGTCACCCTTTCAAATCATTTTTTTTTGTTCCAAAGAGGTTCGAAATGAGACAAGATTATAGTTAAAAGAGTTATACAATTATCATTTCATTTCATCTCTCCTTTCATTTTTCATCTTTGTCATACTCGTTCACCTCAATGAATCATCTCACTCACCTATGAACATTTGTTCGATGAGAATCGTTGGTCGTCTCCGGATTCCTGATATGAAAGGACATATTAGCTCGCGGCAGCTCGTGAACTCTTCTTGCAGAGTGATATTCTTTTTTTCGAAAAAGTGAAGTGGTTGAGAGATCTTCTAGAAATATTAGGGACATATTTGTTCATATATCCCCCAAGATTTGTTGAGGAACTACAGAATGTTGAACTGCCTCTGGGCGTTATAGTGTTTTCACAATATATCGGTGAGTTTATGTATCGGAATGTCTTCCAAATTGGAAATACTTTCATTTTTTCAACTCACCTCACTATTCACTAAGTGGGAAAAGTTTGTATTTGAACAATTTTATCGGTGTTAGATTGTATCGCGTATACATTGTGTCCAAGATTAATGATTACTATCATGGGGATTCCGAAAACGTCGTAAGAAAAGTCTCTCAACGCTCTTTCGTAAAGCTCAAGTGGCAATTACGGTAAATAAAATGAAACGAAATCTGCGAATGTGAACTTTTATTTACTGACGATACTGTGTAATTACATTTTTTGGCCACTATGTTAACTAATAATCCAATGCACTGACAATGAGAACAAATAGTCCAATTGGAAGCATTTTTGTCATACACAAACTGAGATATTGAAAACTGAGTATATCGTCCTTGTGATGCACTTCAACGCCCAGTTGTTCCTCAAAAAAACTTTACTTGGGGGTGAGTATATAAACCATCAAATATATATGTCTTCAATATTTCTCGAAGAGTTTCAACCCACTTCATTTTTCTGGAGAAAAACTAATCATCCTAATACCGAAATGCCATGCAATCATTTGACTATGAAATTGAAAGCAAATTATATTGATATGAGTATCATTGCATTTTTATAATATCACTATTCAATATTGAAATGCTTTTTATTTTACTATCAAATTGAAAACAAGTCAAATTTATATGAGTATCTTCTCATTTTTATGATATCATCGTATAGCATTGAGATGCTAGTCATTTGACCTATATATTAGTGTCATTTCATTCTCATATAAGTGATATTTCACAGTTATATGATTTTTTCGAAATGATGAACGTGATCACAGTGAAATGGGAACTATGCTGGCGCCCATTCAATTCAGATATCTTTCAATGGTTATAACAATTCCGTATAACAACTAATAGATATTTCTCTCGGTGTATAAACAGATGATGAATCATATTTTCTGCTCAGATTCAAGTATATATAGTATGATGTTTCGATGAATCAATGATTAGAGAAGTGTGATTCTCAAACAACACACATTCACAATTCACAATATCTTCATATATGCTGATCCATCATTTTTTCCTTCCTTCAATGTATAAAGAATATTGTTTCCGTCAATATTCCAGCAGGAGGAATGCAATTTCGTGAATAGGGATATTATAAATTCCATACTGACTTGATTTCGTTCTGGTTAATATGTTGTTATTATACCCCAGTCATCCAATCCATTTCGCCCTTAAGAATAGAATAGAGTCGATATTGTATTTGAGGAAAACATAAGCGAAGCGAATAAAGATTCTAATGCAGCAGACAAACTGAGCAATAATAGGTGTGAAAAATACCTCAATGCACACATCAATCTAGCTATAATGAAGTCAAGTAGATGATATAAATATGGAAGACTAGACATTTTGGCGCGATAATCACACTACAGTGAATTATTACCAACCCAACGGAATTTCAACGTGGACAATATTAACGAGAAAATTGTAACGAGGTCAATATCATATTCTAGAATACTGCTCATACTATTTCTTTCACATATTCGTGAAAAACACTAACTGTGCAGTGAGTCTCATGAAGAAATGCCATTACTAACCTTCTCTTCTTATCTTTCATAGGCACGATGTTCTTCGAACCATATGGGGATTCCCTTTCGTGCGCTCCAGAAGATGGAATACACTTCATCCTTCCAAATCACTATTCTCAATTATTTTCAAGCTTACAAATTATGCTACTAATTGTTCATCAACTTTTCTGATCATCCCAGGCAACCAGATTGAAAATGGTTACATAACTGTGACATACTCAATTGGTGATTCTTCATCAGAGACATCGCACACCAATTTATCATGAAATCACTGTGACGCACTTTCTATGACGTGATAATCACGTCTCATCATCACGACGATGGGTAAACGTCATTTGGATTTGAAAAATTAGACGTCAGTTTCATGACGTTGCAGCGACGTCGTGTCAATGTCATGTGTCTACATAGTATAGTTGGAGAAGCTTCTGCAGGAAGAAATCGAAACAGGTATGAACAAGTAGAGTCCCTGTATGTATAATTCCCTGTATATATTAGTCAGTTTTGTTGTAATAAGAGTACGGACACTATGACAAGCATTGACGGAAGGCATAACCCCAAATTCTCAAAATAATTTTTGAACAAAGACATGGATATGCTTTTCCATGCACTTCGGATCTTCTATCCTCTACTGCCGCGGTGAAGGGTACATCCATATATCTTTCTCTGTCTTTATTTTCATAAAGAAGTGGCGTCTCATCTCACTGGCGAAAAAGGGTCATAGTTTGTAGATCAATTTGTTGAAAGTATTTCTCTATATACTCAACAAAGGGTATATTATTATGTACTTCAATTCATTTGATTTTAGGATGCACTAGTTTTTCAATAGATAGAGTCTGGATTTAGTAGCCAGTTCTGATGGGCAGAATGTAAATGAATGGGAAGAACAATTCTACCAATTAACAAATTTATATTTGTTCTCATAACATACTTAGACACTTCATAGGGCATGAACGATCAGAAAATTCGACAAATACAAGTATAATGATTATAATTCAAGAATAGTTTATCCTATGACAAGAATACAAAATTTCAAATAATGGTTGAGTAAAGTGGGGTAATATGGCAACATAAAATTCAAATGCTCACAATCTAATAACCATCGCGCCTAGCTGAAAGACGATGGCTGCACGTTAGAGCTTACACAATATATTTTTGTGTCCAAAGTCGCTCGTTGCCATTTTTACACACTGCAAAAGATTACAAGTGAATAAAGACAACAATCTCTTTCACATGTAGGAAGATTTCGGATCTTTATTTTTAGATAATGAAAAAATTCATTCAATATACCAGGCTTGAAATTAATATTTGAAATTTTCCTATTTAAAGTTCGTAGCGATGGTAATTGAAATTTGAGTGATGTTTCATAACCGGATGATCCACACATGAATTTTATGACTAAAGCTTTTTCGACACTCTCTGCATTCTATCTATTACCATTATATTCAGAATTATGAGAAATATGTTGCTCATAAATAGCAACTTTACTTAGAATACCTTTTAATTGGTAATCGATTTCATTGATTTGCGTTTTAAAATACTGGAATTGACTATAATTTTGGTTGAAATATATTCCGAAACTATCAATTTGGGTCTCGAGTCGATTCAAACTATTCGTAACTTGCAGTCTTGTTCCAGAATCTCTTTGCTTCAAGCTATTTTTCAAATGTTTGTCCTTTTCTTTGATTTTTTTCTGTATCTTTCATCATTAACTATTAATGAATTTTGAATTTCGGCATATCTTCTCTCTGAATCTTCGATAATTTCTTGTTTGTGGCCCAAAATACATTTGATTTCATCTTGGTATTCTACTTGAATTTTTCCTAGTAAAAATTGTCCTGAATTCGATGAGGAATGTCTTCAATAATCCTTCTGATGATGGAATGAAGGCTACGCATTTTTTTTCAATTTGAAAACCTGAATTTTCAAATGATTTAATGTCATGTACGTTCATGAACTATCAGTGCCCGCCAAATTGTTCATGTCATTTCAAATTTTTTAGGGTTATGCCTTCTGTCAGTGCTTGTCATAGTGTCCGTATTCTTATTACAGCAAAAGTGTCGAATACATACAGGGACTCTATGACCAAGTAATGAAAGATTAGTATGGTGCGCTTTTTCCAAATGATAACTGGGTTCTTGCAAGGTTGGTAGAACTGATGACTATTTTGTAGAGGAACAAAATTTCAGATAGGTATTCCTCTCTGTACTACTGATCTATCCAAAATTGCCTTCTCATTTCGAAGATTGAAGGTATTATACAGAAGTATATGTAAATATCCATATTTTATAATGGTACTTACTCATAATTATATACTATAAATTAATATAAATATGCTGAGCAGACTAAAGAGTTTGTATCATGTTTGTATACTCTTTTTGGTAAACATTTCATGACATGTCGCTTTAAGGTTGACAACTTCGTCGTCTTACTGCCTGTGACGTCACGAGTGACCGTTTCTCTCCTTGCCGCACTATCGATCGAGGCAACCTTCCTATACAAATCATAATCAGTTCTAAACCTTGGGTTCTTGTCGATTTGCCTGACGATACATCAACTGTGAGGAACAAATGAGTGTTCGATATAGATACAGACGCCAAGGGAAACGTGAAAAGGTCTATAGCCAGACTGGTGGCTGAGGGATTCACTCAGAGATAGGGCATTGATTAGGAAGTAACTTTTTCAGCGAAATTGAGACATGCAACTCTTGGGATGATATTCGCTTCTGCATTATTTATTGGCGACCTGGAAGAAACGGTATAAATGGATCAGTTTTCGAAGGAGGTGAAGTTTGTCAGTTGAAAGAGGCACTTCACGGACTCAAACAAAATTCCAGAGCTTGGTATAGAAAAATCGATGGAGAATCAGTGGATATTGAAATGAGGAGACCTGAATCAGAGCCATATATACAGGGTGTCAGAATAAGACGGAAAAACTTCGCGAACGGATTTCCCTTCTCAAAAGTGAAAAGTTTTTATCAATGTTTGTCCTGAAATGCGTCCATACTGAGATACAGGAGGTCGAAACTAAGAAGAAGATTGAGATTTTTCTGAATTTCTCCAGCACCCATGTAGCAAGAAATATGACAAACTCAGTAAGCGGATTTCTCTTCTCAAAAGTGGAAAGTTTATATCAATGTTTTTCCTGAAATGCATCCTCACTGAGATACAGGGAGTCGAAAGTACGAAAAAAATTGAGGTTTCTCTAAATTCCTCTAGAATCCATGTAGCAATAAGAAATATGAAACTTGGTATACCGATCCTAACAAATCAACCAGTAGCGTAGTTATGATAGTATATCACCACATTTTTTTTAAATTTCTCCTTATTCGAATCTTGGACACGCAAAACACATATTGGGAATGAAAGTACGTGAAGAACATAGCAAGAAATGTATCGATCATAAGAAGTATATCCAGAACACTTTCACAGAATTCAGTATAACAGATTGCAGACCTGAAAGTACTTCATTGAAACCTGGTGAGAATTTGATGAAGCCAGAAGGAACTGAAGGAGAATGTGCTCATCTTGCAAATACTATATGGTCACCACAGGAACTCTCACTACCAGTGCTCGAAGTCATCACTTGTCAACTGCCAGATGTACCAGTCTCATTTTTAGATTACAGTGATCGTTTTCAAATTAGAAGGGATCTCTGTCATCCTTTCATTATCGTCATCCTACAGGCCAATGAGACGTCGCAGATGACGAAAAAAAAAACTTTGAAACGACGTTCAAATCACGTCGAATTGAGGTGAACCATTCGTCAAGTTAACGTCAATTATAATAGTCGAATTGACGAATCCTCAACATCGTATTGACCTCTCTTGAACGTCGAACTGACGGCAATTAGATGATCCAGTTGATGTCAAAATATCAAGTCGGAATAACGTAACAAGATGACGTATTCGGGATCGGATATATAATCACGTCATCTTACTTTCATTATAACGTTATTCATCTCGTCGAATGAACGACCAGGGTCACGGAAAATATTTGTCAATATGACGTCAGTATATAACCGGGGTATTTTGATCCAGGTGCATTATTCTAATAATTCTGTAGTATTTGCTACATAAACGGATTATTTATCAACGATACAAGGCAGATATGTAGCAACTCCATTCGGTTGTTATCGTCCTCGCCTGCATCTCGAATTACAATAATATTCAACCTCATTCGCCATATTTGTATCGGCCGTGTGTCACTCAAGACTTCTCTTATTCCTGCTGGAAGATCACATTGTAATTCCGAGGGAGATACAAACGACATACCTAGTAATTATACAAGAAAATCCCATCATCGTATTGCCATGAAAGAGTCAACGGCCGTCGGCCGTTAAATAATCCTAACGGACGAAGGCTGTTAACACCACCTTCTCAATTATCATCTGAAAAGCGTTAAATCGAAATGAAAGTATGGGATTACGAAAGAATAATACTTGTTGGAAATTGCACAATGTCCCTCTTCCCTTTCGTACTTGTTACCCCACAAAATTATCTTATACATTCAATATATCACACAAGCTCAAAAGCTATTTCAACATACCACATGAATAGGATAATGTCATTTGGAAATAAAAATTAGGGGTGTGCGCTAAGAGGTGTTTTGCCGGAGGATGGTTCTGATAACTGATTTCACTCAAGTTGTATGATTCCGCCATCAGATTAATAATAATGGTGGACGCAAATTCTAATATGATAAGCTATCAATTTGTAGATTGGACATTATCTGTAGGGCTCATTCATGGAGAGTGTAATTATTGACTTCGTATAAGCCAATAAGCTACTCAAGTATACCACAATAATAGATGAGTAATTTGAATGAACAAAAGTTTGTGATGTGTGCTAAGAGGTATGTCAAATGGTGGTTCTGTTTCAGAACATTGGTAGTTCACCCCCGTTATCAAGAATTTGAGTGTATATATGAAAAGAGTTGGGACATCTGGTATTGGCAATCGATCTCTTGAAAATATATAAATTCCATTAGGTGAATATTTGTTGAAGCTGCATATACGTAACTGATCAATCGAATGAAGGATCTGTATCACGTGTTGATATATTTATGATCAAATTGCGAGTCAATAATGGATACATCAGCACGGAATATTTCTTCATCTGATTGGATTTCGTTAGGACTATGATTATATACCAAATTCCAGATATGTGAATTGATTCAATACATGAGAAAAACTCTCATTTTCTACATGAGAACTGAAACGTTTTTAGTATGCACGCTAACTGAAGCAGATCGGCAGGTTGACAGTTGTACGCTCAGACCAGAAATACCATTTAAAAAATCTGTTGAATCTACCTGCATCGCGACCGAGCATTCCGCAATTTCCTATCTGTTATTTCACTATGAGTTAAATTGAATAACAGTCGTGATTCCAATGACAATACCAGAGACAGTCGGGAATTGCGATTTCTGAATTATGTCAGGGCAATTTATATCATTTTATAGAATAATGAGTTGATAAACGGATTTTATTACCGAACCGGGAAACTCTATTCAATTTCCATGATGAGGAATCAATTACTTCCTCATTTCAGTATACCGGCTATCAACGAATGTATTTGACAAGTCATAACTCAAAAAGGGGAGTTTCTATGAGTGATTGGTGTGTTACTGTGTGTTACTTCTGATTCCACTGGAAATATATTCGATTCTGAATCCTTGTAAACAATATCGTGGAACTTGTTTGTTTTTTCAACAATCCTGGATTAGATGTGAAATTCTCTTGTTTTAGTCTAACCCTAGTCCATTGCTTCACAGTCACTTCCAATATTGCGAAAAATTTGAGAACTTTCACTTTTTGCTCATGAAGCTCATGTCTATATCATTGCTCAAGTGAGTGCGCGGTTTCCAAAAGGAGACTTGATAACAGCAAAATATCATGCATCATGAATATCATGACTATCGATGGCACTTTTGACGGAAGTAGGAATAGATTATTTTCTTTCCTCTTGCTGATATAATGAATATCATATTGGTTTCCACACTGAAGCATGAAACACCACGACACAAGCATTCACTTTCTTAGGTACGTTCTGTCCTTCCGGTGGAGGCGTAATATTATAATTCAATAATCTATATACAGGGTGATTCACATAAGAAACGACATAGAGCAGGGGCATGTAGGGGGTCCCAAAATATGGCAATTTAACGCAACTTACCTCTATACCAAGTTGCTTCCCTAAGGAGATATAGGCTTTGAAAGTGAAGTTATAAATCTTGAAAAAAATCATTATCTCCGTTATTCTTGAACTCAAAGCAATCAAATTGGGTACACTTCGTGATTGTATTTAGGGCGTTACTTGACAGTGAATAGAGTTCAATTGAAATTTGCAAAGGGGGTATACCGGGTGGCGCATCATCAATATTCAACATAATTTTGTTAACCCTTGATGGATTTCAAAACTCTTCACTTTGTTTTGTGGGCAATTCAATTCTGAAACTTTTCTTAGTCTAGCAATTTTCCGAAAAACCACATCATTTTCATCAAAAACTAGAATAACTGAAAACGCGCGCTCTAGGTGTGTTGGCTATGAAAATAAACGTCAAACTTGACAATGAGGCAAGTGAGTTGTCCAATTAAGTAATTGTTGTTTGAGTGTTTTCAAAATGAACGAGAAGTTTTCTTTCAACAAGCAAGTTGACATGCTGTTAGTGCTATGCCTATAACTTCTTAGGGAAGCAACTTGGTATAGAGGTAAGTTGCGTTAAATTGCCATATTTTGGGACCCCCTACATGCCCCTGCCCTATGTCGGTTGTTATGTGGATCACCCTGTATATTGCATGGCACATATTATTATGAATGAATCAAATCAAATCAGAAATCGAAATAATCATATCCTTATTCTCAAAGCAATCTCAAGTGAATCAGAATTGTTAGAGATTCGTCAAGGATCAGAAAATGTAGTAATTCAGTATTCTTGGAAAGTACTAATGACATAATTGAAGAGTACTCAAGACATATCAGTATAAATTTTCAGCATTTTAATATACAATATGTCTGAGAAGAATATGAGAAAGAATAAGTAAGCAGGTTGTGGCGAGCGTGTTAGCGTTTATTAACAAATTATTAATAAATTATCTTTATTACTCTTTTGGTGTCATTTTTCATAAACCTTAAACAATTAACTATCAATCCTTGTTTATCATTTCATAGCCCTCTTCCTCGAATTTTCTGTCATCTGTCATATATCAACTAGTCCATCCAACCTAATCTAACTACAGTCTAGCCAACCTATACTACACAGGTGAATGTATTTCACGAGCGATCCTGATTCATCATTATTTTTTGAGTTGAGAATCTTCGTATTATGAAATAATGCTTACTCACCTATTCCTTTTCTTTTAATTTTCTCAGACATACTGTATATTCGAATAAGAAAAAATGATGCAGATATGTTCGTAGTAATCTTCAATAAGAATCGGTCATAAATTCTATCCAAAAATACAACAGTAGTACATTTTCTGATCAACATAGAAATAAAATAGTAATCCCCACTTTTTGGACTTCCTGTGTTTCATGATGATGGGAAAGGGCACAGGTATGTTCCAAGTGATCATGATTCAGAAAACATCATCAATTTTTGTGAAACAGAAGCTTCCTGAAATATGGGTCGATAAAATTGGTAGCAGTTGACAATAATAGCAGTCCATGAATGAAATCATTCTCTTGTTGGATGAACATTTTGAATACCAATCCAACAAAAAATCAATATTTCGAAAACAATCAAATAATAACGATTCTACAGGGGCGGAAGGTTTCGTCTTCCACGAAGTGTTGCCCATCTAATGCACTCTTTTCACCATACTGATGAGGGCCAAAACCTCTAAACACGTGTCTGCGGCAAACTCTTCTGAGAGCTATGTCCAATATTTTCTTCCTAGTTGCTCAAAACAGTTTTCTTGATACAAAAACATATCAGATTATGAGGATGAGATGCTGGAATGGTGGAGAATTCACATGAGGTATGCCCTTTCACTAGTGGGGAGAGCGTGTACAGGATTCTGAAAATGAAGATGATATATTAGTTATTTATGTAATAAGGATCATAAAGACGATCATTATGGTACAAGTCGTGAATGTTATCACGGCGTGTGCCATAATGATTATTTATGATTCGTATTACATACAAAATTTTATCTGATGGCATTTATATCAAAACATTTTCGAAAAATTAAAAACTGCATTTTCGAAATGTCACAATGACAACTATTTTTAGAGGAGTACCCAGGTAACAAGCTGACGTCATTTGTGCGTCATTATCACGTCAGGCCTGACGTCAGGATGACTTCCAAAATGACGTCATAATAACGTTTATATGACCTTCTAAGTCAAAGACGAATGACGTCATTTTCATGTCGTCAAAATGACGTCATCCTAATGACGTCAAAATGACGACATCCTAATGGCGTCAAAATGACGTGATCTTTACGATTATTTATATCACTGAAATCTTCTGCATGTTTCAGTTTATTTTGTGCTGTTTCGAAATTTTCTGTTGCATTGGGGTTGTATCAATATTATCAGAAGAGATGAGATTTTTTTGGTATAATTATATTGATGTTCCTTCACCACATTAAATGCAAAATAATATTATAGGTAGGTACTATAAATACCAGTTTCATAAAATGTTCTTTTTATTGGGAACTTATCCCATTCGGATGATGCACTGAAGAGATTTCTCAGAACCCTATGGTATTCCTTCAATGGCGTCCAATTCACATTCTGCTTTTTCGGCATACACCACTTGTCTAAAATAATGACCATGCTGCCATCCTCAAATTCTACCACTTGATATATGAATATGAATAAGTATGACCACCACACCACACCACATAGATAGCCGAATAACATGATAATGATGGCCTTCTATGTATTGTTATTTTGTTGTTATGGTCATCATGGCCGGCGAAGCGAAAGTGAACGGCTTGGCCACAGCCGTCTTCTGAATACGGCCGTGGGTTGACGCTGGCGGTCGACGTTCGCATGTCCGCGCAAGGTCCGTGCCGACCAATCAAATACAGTTCTCTACGCACTCTCCCGCTCTGATTCGAATTCGCATTCCGGAATAACAACGTTATAAGCTTTTTATGACGTGACATTCGGTCTTATATTTTTAATAGCTATAGGGAGAATACTTTGCATAGAAGGTATATAATTAACAATTAACTCAGAGACCATCGAAAACACACATCTCGCACAGATTAGAGGAAAAATTATTATGAAGCATAATATATGATGAGTGACATAATAATAAATGTTATATAACATGACGTTTTCATATAACAGAGATGGGAAACTCCTTGATTATGGATTTTCCTTGATGTAGATGACTCAATAATTGATGGTCATAATTAGTCATGAGAATGACCATCAGATGACGTCATAATGACGACATATCAAGGACGTCTATATAACGTCATATCAAGTACGTCAAAATGACGCCATTTTGAGGTCATATGACGCCAATGACCATAAATGACCATATATTGACGTACAAATGACGTCAGCTTGTTACCTGGGTAAGTATTGTGTAGTTTCAAATATTAGTAGGTGAGTGAGCTGTGCTTTGCCATTATATATTAATATTACAAATTGTAGTAATTGTTCTTTTACCATTTATAATAAATAGTTCACAAATTTTTTACTCATCATTTCAAGGAAAAAAACGACGATTTGACTATCTTGATCTCAACCTAGCAGAACCAAAACTCAAATCGCATGTTTTTTTCTAAATCTATTGGATTATCAATAAGTTACTAATCCATTACTAATTCATAATAATTTGTTCAAGTAAAAAAATGTTTGCTAATACTACTAAAAATGTTGTTATTCTAACAAGATATTTTGTCGCGGATATAGGACAAAATATGTTGTTGATTCAATCAAGTGTTTCCTCCGTCAGTAATGAATTATGAACAGAATGGAATTTCCGGAAAGTTTCAAAAATATGTCATTCGAGTATTGGTTCTGCCGCGGGTGGTGATAGATGAATCGGCGAGCAGAGCTGTTGTTTTTTTCTGTTTAATGAAGTGTTAGGAATTTGCGAATGTGGCAATAAAGTAGTATTGATAATTCAATATGGTATTTCAAAAAACATGTCATTTCACTCTTGGTTCTGCTAGGTTGAAATCGAGGTATTTTCCTTGAAATGATGAGTAACAAATTCGTGATTATAGTCATAAGTTAGTGATAAAATAGTTATAAATTATGTTGTGTTTGAAGTGTCATGAATAGTGAATTCTTAGCTATGGTTCTGATAGGTTGACATTAAGCTAGCAAAACCGTCGATTTTGCCCGATTTTGCCTGTTGAATGAATTGTTCGAATTTTGCGAATGTGGTAATAAATTAGTAACTCCTTGATAATTCAATAAAATTTAAAAAAAAACATGCGATCTGAATTCTGGTTCTGCTAGGTTGAGATCAAGATAGTCAAATCGTCGTTTTTTTCCTTGAAACGATGAGAAAAATATTCGTGATTATAGTTATGAGTTAGTAATAAAATAGTGATGAATTATGGTATATTTGAAGTTTTCAAAATGATAATGGTCAAGCTATGGCTCTGCTAGGTTGACAGCAAGCTAGCAGAGCTGTTGGTTTTCCCTGTTGAATGAAGTGTTAGAAATTTGCGAATGTGGTAATGAATTAGTATTAAATTAGTAACTTATCGATGATACAACAAAATTTCAAAAAGCATGTGATTTGAGTTCTGGTTCTGCTAGGTTGAGATTGAGATGGAAAAATCGTCGATTTTTACTTGAAATGATGAGTGAAAAATTTGGGATTATAGTTATAGGTTAGTAATGAAATAGTTTCAAATTATGGTATATTCAAAATTTTCAAAATATTAAATTTTCAGCTATGGTTCTGCTAGGTTGACGTAAAGCTAGCAGAGCCGTTGGTTTTTTCTGTTTAATGAAGACTAATAAATTTGCGAATATGACAATAAATTGGTACTAAATTAGTAACAAATTATAGTACTATTGCAAATCCGACATATTGAAGTGGTTCTGCTAAGTTTATTGGGGTGTCGTAGCACACCATACTAATTCCACCATGCATCTGTGCATAGTTCTTTTTTTGTTGCGTTAGTCTCGTGAATCAATAATGAAATGAATTTCATTGGCTCATGGAGTTTTCATTTGCAATGCATGTGTATACTATAACTCAGGTACTGTGAAGTGTGAACTGTACCTGATAGTGGTAACCCGAAGAGTTGTCACCGGTGTTTAACAGTAAGTGGAATACCTATCCGTTTCATCTTGAAACTGAAATGGCAGGTGAATGTTGTACGCGTTATTGAGGATTAAAAGAAAATCTCAATTCTGTCGCACACAAAAATCAAATTCACACAAGAATTTGATTATTCTCTCATTCCCAACTTCATTCATATATTCACATAACTATATTCACTACCTACCTAATTATCAACATAACATACCTGCAAATTATTGAGATTCTGTGATATTTTCCAGTTTTTTCTCCAAATAAGTATGTCCCTGATAGCGGTAGGAGAATATTGATTCAGAGCATAGACTTATTCAGAGTTTCAACGGACAATAATGAACGGACAAAAATGAACGAATCAATATGTAGAAATCAGTAGATTGTAGTGGTGAATATGAATTAAATGAGTAGAGTATAAATTTATTTCTTGTGGTGGTAAATACGAACCGACGAGTATAGTATTATTCACTCATTTGCAGTTGTGGATAAGTACCGTACAGGTAAGGTCCCTAATATCTGGTGCTTCAGTATGTCATATTGCCTCAATCATACTCTTTTTCAGTGGTTATATTTGATGAATGTAGTGACTGGCGCCTATTTAACCACAACGCTTGGTATGTTATAGTGATCTACAGGTATAATTTCTCTCAGAGCAGTCAGAGCGAGTCAGTTTCTTGTAGCAGGACTTCAAAATCTCTAAAAATTCACGATTTTGGGATGGAAAGATCATGTAGACATACCGGGTGTCTAATAGGGTATCAAGCCACCCCTGTAACTTCTGCATTTATGAAAGGATTTTCCTGGCATTCGGTTCAGGTAATTTGAGCATGGAACCATTTACCTATATGCCAGACTTCTGGTTTTTATGAAAATGCCAGCAACTTCGTTTTTCCAAATAGTTCACTATGTATATTTCAACATATTCATGTACAACAGGTCAAAACAAACAATCCTATTAACAATTGTAATTTCGTCGGACACGCGCATATACAAACTCGGATCAGACGGGAAGAATAAGTTTCGCATTTGGACGTTGAGTGATCTGTGCTATATATGAGGACAGTGCGAGGGAGTGACAGATGAAGAAAGAGTAAGAAGAGTAGGAAACGCGAAGTTGGAGGTACATAGTTAATAGCGGATGCACGCACGCACACATGATTGATGCTACTTCAGCATGTCCAAATCGGCAGATTGAGTTTTTGCCGTGATTCGTGATTATTACACTTTTTCACAAATTTGTGGCTCTCTCATTTCCTACTGTCATCTTCGATTCGTCTTTTTATTGCAACGCACATGTTTCTGCATGTCATCAACTCACCTTGCCCCAATCTGACACGATAGAATATTTCGGACTAGTCCGACTGGCTATCATAAACTTTCGACTTCATATAAAGAGTTCAGGTATAGTGAGAGTACTTCACAAGGTGCAAGGTTATCCTCCTCATGATATTCTTTCACGCTCGAGTAAATCCTGAAATCCCCGCTTGGGCTCCCCTACTATAGTGTCATATCGTTCCAACAGTAATCAAGTTGCAACCAAGTACATTGAAATAGTTTATCCTAAATTATCTGATTGCAAATAGTAATTGGAGCATAGACAAAAGCGATGGAGGGAATTCGATTATCAACTAGTTAATTATGCATGACGAAACCGCAATCATAATTACCAGATTCATATATTGGTGCATAATAATATGCACATCCAGTATTGTAGTGAATTAGTCACGTTATCAGGCACTTTAGCTGAATTGAGTCATAATGGATTTGGTATTATCACGGATTCACATCAGACTGACTAATATCAGCTATGGAATCACAACTATCCTCATTATTCCAAACTTGACATGGAAATAAAATAAATATACATCAATTTGTAGGTGATGCATTTCCGTAGAGGAATGCTGTTTCAAAGCATTCGTGCTTTGTGCTCGTTGAAGCACTTATTGTGATCATGAGAACTGTGCTCCCAAGCGATTTCTTGAACCCGTGCTCAGTTCTTAGTGCTTCTAGCATTTCACGAGAAGGCTTAGTGCTCATAGCTATTCTGTGAAATGCTCTGCAATGCTCGGGAACACTTTTCGGGATCACCCAGCACTAAGCCTATGTGCATTCTCGAATGATCCACACACTGAGAGAATCTTTCATGAGCAGTTTGAAAAAATGGCATGATCACTGCAGAATATCTTCATTGAACTAGCGCCAAAGCCATTCGTTTGATGAACTGAATAGATTTTTTTTTCATTCCCTTGGTACGCACAAATGGAAATATGGCTGACAGTAAAAGGTCGTGATGATTAGTATAAAATTAGTTGAGTGATTCACTATACTCGGATAGTTTGTTACTACTGATAGATCGCCGAATAGCTGCTGAAAATTTATATTTGATATTCTAGACAGATAAGTTGATTGTCATAAATAGACTTTCTTTCAGCTTCATTATGGTAATATCTACTGTGTGTCAGTTTCGGTCGAGGGCCCACCATGTACTCCAGCGTCGGGGTAGGGGTAGCCTCAGGTGACTCCAGACACCGCTGGTTAAAAGCTTGAGGTCCTCACTCTTGTCATGGTAGCGGTACGTTTGAAAGGCCGCGAACGGACACCCATCAAACGGGACCAGAGGATTCTGGTCGACATGGGTAGCTGGGCTTGCTCAGCGAAATCTAGAACTTTGGTGTACCTTGTGCCTTAGTTCGTCAGGGAGAGGGTAGCCCCAAGCGATCCTATCGCCAGGCATCATACCCAAATAACATTATCAGTTTTATTGTTAGCTACAGGAGGTTGTAACAGCCTATTTTAAAATGCCTTTTTAAAACTATTATACTTTAATAATATCATTAAAACAATTAAACAACCTTCTCAAAACATAAAGGGCCCACCTTTATAAATGCTGTCACAGCTTCTCTTAAAGCTTGTCATAAAACTAATAGGAATTCATTGTAGTAGGCCTCAAAGCAATAATAAAACCTATCAAAACTACTTTGTTTAAAGTCTTTTAGCACGAGATCAAACCTGTATGTTTTGGAACGACATTTTTTATGCCAACATTAAAACTTATTGGCTAGAATTAAAACCTTATCAGTCGCAGTAAGCATTTTTTAAGATAATATAGTCCGTAACATGTTTTATGATAGTCTTTTTTCAGAACTAATACATGTCAAAATGGAGAGAGAACAATAGATAGTTATAAAAGAGATTGAACATGGAGGTATGATATGATAATTCCCTACTTTGTTAGAAATAAAACAATAAAACCATTTTAACTAAAATATATTGAACCTGCTGTTGGTCTGCTAGCCACAACTGTGTTGTAGTTCATATTATGTTGGCAACTTTATGTTTTATGACAGTTGTCTACATAACCAAAGATATCACTTAAGATAACCTAAGTTAAGATAACCTAAAATGATGGCATGTGGCGCGCTTTTGCAATGAGCATTAATAAGTGTAATTTTGCTCAATAAATAGTTAAAACTGAATATCTTCCATTATTACCACTGATAAAAACGGCCTTTCATCAGGTTATGGGCCCAGATGCGCCTATAAAGTGGTAATAAATATAATCGACGCCGGTAGAAAATAACAGTACTCCAACGAGTCTGTGTGAAAAACCCAGTTTGGGGCCACAATACGACGATCGAAATTAACAATGGGAGAGCAAACAGGTTCTATTGCAATTGTGAAACTCAATGGAAACAACTGGACAACATGGAAGTTCCAGGTAGAAATAACCCTCAAATCAAAACGGTATTTTGATGTAGTTAACGGGACCACTCGAAGACCATCTTCAAATTTCGATGATTGGGATCTTATGGATGCAAAAGCACAGGAAATTATTGTGTCCAGACTGGATGAAAAAGTCTTGACACATATTCTGTCATGCAAATCCGCAGCTGAAATGTGGACAAAGCTCAAAGCCATTTATGAACATACATCTCAAGTAAGTGTACATCTGCTGACTCAGAGATTTTTCTCTCTAGAATACACAGAAGGAAACGCAGCAGAATTCATGTCTCAGCTAGAAGAAATAAAAGGCTCACTGAAGGCCTTGGGAGAAGAAATTAGTGACAAAATGGTAGTCACAAAGGTTCTAATGTCACTACCAGAAAGTATGAAGTACTTTATCTCTGCATGGGAATCAAGTCCATCAGACAAACAAACATTGACTGAACTTATGTCAAGATTGTTGATTGAAGAAGAAAGAAGCAAGAATGCTGGAAATTCAACAGCACTAGCAACTGGAGGAAAGTTTGCTAGGTACAACAAACCAGGACATTCAAGGAAGGATCACCAGAGAATCAAGAAAATATGTAATTTCTGTAAAAAACCAGGACATTGGATGCAAGATTGTTGGTTTAGGAAGAAAAGAGCAGGAGAAGAAAAGGAAGATAATAAGAGGCCAGGTGATCAAGCATTTCTTAGTGAGTCAATCTTACTAAATTGCTCTGATGTCAAGGCAACACTTGGCAAAGACAACTTGAATGCCAACCATTGGTGGATGGACAGTGGAGCCACCGAACATATGTGTTTTGACAGGGAGCAGTTTATAACAATGAAAAATATGCCTGATGAGAAAAGGCAGGTAAGAGTAGGAAATGGCACATTAGTAGAAGTACATGGCCTAGGTACTGTGCAAGTAATGGCATGGAATGGAAGCAATTGGGTGAGTACAGACTTACATAATGTATTATTCATACCAGATCTAGCAGTAAATTTGTTCTCTTTGAGTACTGCATTGGACAAAAACTATGAAATGCGCTCAAACAAACAAAAATGTGAATTGCTAGATAAAAATGGCAACATAAGAGCAATAGCAGAAAGATTAGGTAATTTATATAAAATGCAATTCAAAGTAGAAAGAACTGCTCAAAATTCTGATATGCAGTTATCACAGTGTAATGCAGTCACTAGCTTGCAGGACTGGCATATAAAACTGGCACATATTAACTTTGAACAAGTAAAGAGGTTTCTTAAAAGAAATAATATACCTTTCAAAGATGAAAAAGATAATTTTTGTGTAGAATGTCTAGCTGGAAAGCAACATAGACTTCCATTTCCTGTCAGTGAATCCAGAGCAAAGAAAACATGTGAATTAATACATGGAGACTTATGTGGCCCTATTGAAACTGAATCTCTAGGTGGGGCAAAGTATTTTCTTTTATTAAAAGATGATTTTTCTGGATATAGGCACATATATTTTTTGAAAAATAAATCAGAAGTAGAAAGAAAGATTCAAAGTTTTATACCAATGGTAGAAAATATCACTGGAAACAAGATTAAAACTTTAAGAACAGACAATGGTCTAGAATTTGTTAATGACAAATTGTCAAAAATATGTGAATATAAGGGAATAATTCATCAAAAAACATGTATATATACTCCTGAGCAAAATGGGAGAGCAGAAAGGGAAAACAGGACTGTGGTAGAATCAGTGAGAACACTGCTGCATAGCTCAGGCCTAGATAAGTCTTTTTGGGCTGAGGCAGCAAATACTGCAGTTTTTTGTTTAAACCGTGCAGGAAATAGCCCACAAAAGGAACAAACACCATTTCAAGCATGGTACAACAGGAACTGTAACATGCAAATATTTAAGGCATTTGGTTCAAAAGTCAGTGTTCATATTCCCAAACAAAAACGAGTCAAATTAGATGCGAAAAATGCAATGGGAGTCCTTGTGGGATATTCTGAGGAAATCAAAGGTTACCGAGTTTACTTTCCAGACAAAAATAAAGTAGAAGTTCATAGAGATGTTGTCTTCATTCCCAAGAATGAAACATCAGGAAAAAATAACACAGAAAACATTAAATCAGACAAAATTGTTATATTAGACTGTGAAAATGATGAATTTGAAGCTGATTTTCAAAATGAGGTGATTCTTGAACATGATAACAATGAGACTCAAGATGAGATTCATGATCAAGAAAATGAAAGTGAGCACTTCGACAGTGCTAATGATAGTAATGATTCGAATGAATCACAAGAAGAAAGCATAATATCTGAAGAAGAAGTAGTTATTACCAGACCAGGAAAACGTGAAGTCAGGCGGCCAGCATGGACTAAGGATTATGATCTGAGCAGTGCTGATATGTGTTTTTATTCTACAGAAGAAGAGCCTATGAGCCTGGAAGAAGCAGTATCAAGTGAAAATCATGCAAGATGGAAAGAAGCAATGGAAAAAGAGCTGCTTGTGCTTCAAGAGAATGATACATGGAGTGAAGTGCCATGGCCTGTTAATAAAAATGTGATAGAAAGTAAGTGGGTATTTAAAGTGAAAGGGGAAAACGAGTTCAAAGCAAGGCTAGTAGCTCGTGGTTTTCAACAGGAAAGTAGTGATGACTTGTATGACATTTATGCCCCTGTTGCAAAGCTAACTACTTTCAGGATCCTACTTGTAGTTGCAAATACACTAGGTGAACCTATTCACCAAATGGATGTACGTAGTGCATTTCTTTATGGTGTGGTTGATGAGGAGATATATATGTCATTACCAGGTAACCATAAAGAAAATTCTAAAACGGTTTGTAAACTGAATAAATCAATTTATGGTCTAAAGAAGAGTCCTCGATGTTGGAATAATAAATTTGACTGTTTAATGAAAGATCAGGGCTTCATTAGATCAGAAAATGATTATTGTTTATACTTGAAATTTACACAAAATAACAAATTGTATATTCTAATCTATGTAGATGATTTGTTGATTCTAGGTACAAACATGCATGAAGTTAAAAACGTTAAAATTATGTTAAATAAACATTTTAGCATGAAAGATTTAGGTATCATCTCTGAATATTTAGGCATTAATGTTAAACAATGTCTTCATGAAGGATACACTGAATTAGATCAAGAGAATTATTTGAAGAGAGTTTTACAAAAATTCGGCATGCATGATTGTAAACCTGTGAATACCCCAATTGATGTAAATAATGATTTGATATTCAAAAATGAAGAAAACAACTCTGAGTTACAAAGGCTCTGTAGGCAAATCATTGGAAGTTTAATGTATGCAGTTCAAGGCTCTAGACCAGACCTATGTGAGAGTGTTAGTTTACTAAGCAGATTTCAAGATAAGGCAAACAATAATTTGCTAACAGCCTTAAAAAGAGTACTCAGATATGTGAAAGGGTCTATAAATCTCAAATTGATATTTAAGCCAGATAATGCAAACATTCTTTGTGGATTTGTAGATTCTGATTGGGGTGGGGATATTTCTGATAGAAAATCAACTACTGGATATTGTTTCAAATTATTTAATTGTACAATTCTCTGGGCAAGTAAAAAGCAGCAATGTGTCTCAATCTCTTCAACTGAAGCAGAATATGTTGCTTTGAGCATGGCAGTTAGCGAAGCCTGTTGGTTGAGAAAAATATTGAAAGATTTTTGTCTATTTGTTTTGAATGAACCTATTATCATTTATGAAGACAACCAGTCGGCTATCAAAGTTGCAAATAACCCAGAAAATAATAAAAGGTTGAAACATGTTGATGTTCGATTCCAATTTATTAAAGAAAAAATTGAAAATAGGTTGATTGATATTGTTCATTTAAAGAGTGAGGATCAGTTGGCAGATATATTCACTAAGCCCTTAGCTAGAATAAAATTCGAAAAATTCAGAGAAGGTTTGGGCTTGTTAACCAAGTAGGTAGATAGATATAAAAGCATGGAAATTTCTCTGATATATTTATGTAGGTGTAGAATACATTATTTTGTTTATAATTAATGAAGCAAGTTAAAATAATTTTATTGAGGGGGGATGTTAGAAATAAAACAATAAAACCATTTTAACTAAAATATATTGAACCTGCTGTTGGTCTGCTAGCCACAACTGTGTTGTAGTTCATATTATGTTGGCAACTTTATGTTTTATGACAGTTGTCTACATAACCAAAGATATCACTTAAGATAACCTAAGTTAAGATAACCTAAAATGATGGCATGTGGCGCGCTTTTGCAATGAGCATTAATAAGTGTAATTTTGCTCAATAAATAGTTAAAACTGAATATCTTCCATTATTACCACTGATAAAAACGGCCTTTCATCAAAATTGTCCTTTTTGTGAAGATTGAGGCTGTGAAATGAAAACGATGGCGATTTTTTTGACGAAAGCATACCAGATATGCTTCAAAAAAAGCAGCGCCCTAGAAATAATGTGTTTTCACCAGTTAGAATTGGATGTGAATTTTGATAACTTTTCAAAAAAGTTGCCAAAACTGTGTGAATGTTTGCTGAATAGGGGTGAGTCGTTTGAAAAATGTGGAAAAACAACATTTTCGACGGCAGTATCAATGCATCTTTTCTATTCTCCGCTTAAAATTTCCATTTCCATCAATGGCCGACATCTGTTTGTAGTAAATATGGCGCAAAATATACTTAAAACCAATTTTCTTTCTCTTATGCTTGATTATAACCTTTAGGTAATGATAAGGCATTCTATGAGACGATTTCCTCCTGTTGAAGTACTTATTGCATATTCGAATCCAATCTTATGACTATTTGCTCCTGGGTATGACAACAAAGCTTCGAAAATGATAAGATTGATTTAAGAAGATTATAAGATAATGCCTTCATAAAACTATAAAGCTTTAAGAATATCCTGGCTAGTTCTCATTGGCAGTGTTGCGAAGTGTAGAAGAACGTCATCAACATGATTAACATAACCCCACTTTTGTTATTTACAGTGTTCACTTTGTGAATTTTGTGATTGGTTCAAAGTAGGAAACCGCGTAGGGAACATAGATAACCTACACTCAGTGCAATTCGCCTGATATGGTGTTGATTGCTCCATTCTCTCAAATTCACCAAATTCATGCTCTACTCGCCATCTGACATAATTTGTGCAAAACTGTTGTCAACTTCCTCGCTTGCTAGTTCCCATTCAGAAGCACGATGATCAGAAGTCTTTTCCATTACGTTCTGACTCGTTGATGGTACTTCATGAACATCAGGTCCTAATGAATTCTTGCTATTTGGTGGATTCATGTGGTATGAAATGAAAGACGCAGTGTTTGGAATTGCTTGGGCTTGAGATTTCTGATTTACTGTTGCTCTCACGACTTGATTTTTGATTCGTGAGTAATTCTCTTCATTTTTTCGCTTGGAGTTGCCATTTCTCTTAATTTCACACTATTTATTTTCTTGTGAGTCCATGTCAACGTGAGTCGTTTGTAGGCAAAAAAAAATACGAACATTTATATTATGGGATCTGAGTTTAACACGTTTCTAAATTAAACTTCATGAATACTATAGATTTTATGATTGACTTCGATGAGTTCATTGTGGCTTATAGGTTTTAATAATTACTTTCACATAGCTAGAATAATGCCAATATGTTTCATTATTGCCTCAGTTAAATCCTAATTGGCCTAGTGTAAATCTGGTGTTATGATTGGTTTATGACGTATTTTCATAGGATCAGTTCAGAACCTCTTGGTCTAATTCAAGACACTAATAAAACTTAAGAGTTTTAGGAGGGTTGTTAGGAGTAAATAGTTTTCATGAAGAATTTCAATGACTCTCACAGAGCTCTCTTGAAACCGAGGTGAGCTGAATGCCAAATTGTTTCATACGATAGTTCTATCATAGTATCTCGAAGCCTTTTGATAGGATTATATGGACATGAAGGCTAATATGCTTTTTCCAGGGCATTCATGAAACGGTAGAACAATATAGACCTATCATTTGTGCTCACATAACCTCTTCAAAGTCTCATCGAAGCTATCAGGCATTTGAAATGTTACTTGGGTAGGTGAAGCCGGGTCCTCTCCTGTTAACGAGGTAGAGGAACGTGTGAAAGTCCACGAACGATCACTCATTCAACGGGACGAGAGGATTCTTGTCAACATGAGTAGCAATCAGGCGAAAGCCCTTTGCGACGGCGACCCATCAGACGTAACAAGAGGAATCTCGTTGACATGGGTACCTGGGGTGATGAGGATAGCCCCATCAGGCCGTACATACGGCCTGGTGCCTCACCAATTGGGTTGGACTCCAGGGGGCAGCGGTTTCCAGAAACACCACCGGACTACGGTAGAGGAGGTGAAGAAGAATTCCACTATGGGTTGAGTGGGAGGATATCTTGCCTGCCTCGGCGGGTGAGCAGCGTTTCTGCTCGTGCACTGACACTGCAGAGCCAGTAATCTGTCTTATCAGACGGCCTCACCAATGGTATAATAAAATGGTAGCAGGAGAACATGCCGTTACATAACGGAGATGGCTCGATGAACTTAACATATTTCTGAGTCAACCAACAATAGACTTCGACATAATCATTCTATCAGAAACATTCAATATTTAATGCGATGGTAAAGACATATTCAATATAGACGGCTATCAAATGTTATACAATGCAGCTGAATTCAATAATAATGATGGCATCGTTGTGTTTATTGAAGGAAAAATAGAATACATCCACAATCTAGTATATGTTGCCGAATATAAGGTGATTCGAAATGAACTAACATTCCAAAACAAGGCAACATCGATAACCGCATTGTATAGGTCTCCTTCCACAATAACAGATGATTTTGTTATGCATATCGAAGAATACCTGGAACTCAGAAGAACTTTTAATACTGTTCACCACCATGTTATCATAGGTGATATAAATTTGGATATACACAATGAAATAGAAGTTGTGACTAATTATCTTGATACCATGAGTGAGCATAATTTCATATCCATGATAAATGAATGTAAAAGGATACAGAGCGAATGGAGAACGTGCATTGATCATATATTCCTTAAATCTCAAGAGGATATTCACGGCACATGTTCTTCGGGAAGGTTTGAAACGAGCATAACAGATCATAGGTGTACAATATTAGGAATCCCTATCGAACAAGCTGAAACAGAACAAGAGAATACATAAATTATGGAAATCCTAAACAAAATATTGGACTACATGGCTGGCCACTACACCATAGCTTATTATTTACGGATGAAAAGGCAGACAATTTAACTGGAACTATAACTCACATGATGAAACTAGATACAAATACTATGAAAATACGAAGAATTGAATTCAAAAGGAAGTAATGGATCACAGATGGGCTGGTTATATCAATTTCTCATAATAACTCTCTTCATCGCGAATTTAAAGACGAATCACAAAATATACTGAAGAAGAGATACCTTGACTTCAGAGCAAGCACAAATAGACTGATAAAATCGCCGAAGGGAATTATTACCCGAAGATCACTGAAAATAGAAAAAATAGCGCGAAACAACTATGGAAAATCCTCAATGAGATCAATTCATCTGAGAAAGTTACCACAATAGAAAAAATAACCTGTGCAGATTGAACAAGAACAAATGACGATCAAATCTAAGCAGAGGTATTCACCAATTTTTTGCGAATATAGAAAAAACTTACGCTGGACACATAATCAAACCACACACCGACGGAAATTCCCAAATCAAATACCACTGAGAACTATTTTTTTCTTGCTCCAGTAACTGGAAAGAAAATGTAAGACACTATACAGTCACTAAAAAACAAGAAAGACCAAGGGATTGATGGTATCACAGCAAAGGAACTCAAAAAGATAACACAAGAAATAACACCCCCACCAACAGTTCTGATAAATAACATTCTCTTAACAGTCCGGTGTCCAGACGCGTTCAAAAAGTCTATAATCAAACCAATATTTGAGAAGGAAGATCCTGGAATAGTCAACAATTAAAGACCAATATCGCTGATGACAAGCTTTGATAAAATTTTCAGGAAATTAGTGAAAACTGAGCTCGTGATATATATTGATAAATATAAACTGATTCCTGACAAACAATACGGTTTTAGACAAGGATTGTCAACAAACGATGCAATAGCGGCTCTCACAGGCGAAATATATAATAATTCAGATAACAGAAGACCAACAATATGTGTATTCTCAGACCTAGCTGAAGCCTTCGATATTGTTGATCATGGCCAATTATTAGAGACCTTGAGATGTTCGGGTGTACGAGGAATTTCCCAACAGCTGTTTGAGAGCTATTCGGATGGCCGAAAGCAAATTGTCAAAATCAATAATACCTCTGTAGCTCAGAAGAAGAAATGATGTATGGTATACCTCAAGGCACAGTCATATTGGATCACTGTTTTTTTTTTTTTTTTTTTTTTTTTTTTTTTATCGATTGGAGCGCACGAAAGGGAATCCCTATAATGTTCAAAGAACATCGTGCGTTCCTAGGGAGGATAGGGACAGGAGGTAGGTATTGGAATTTTTTTTGAATTTTTGGAGATTATATGTTGTTGGGAATACTTCCACAGGCAATGAATTCCAGAGCCTAGCCGTTCTATGGATGAAGGAGTCTTGATAAAGTGCTGTTCGACATCTTTCGAGGTTGACAACGAAAGGATGTGCTGACTGGGCTTGTCTAGTTCGTCTGATTGGTATTGCTAGTGTTATTCTCTTTATACATAGACAGTCTACTCACTTTACCATGTGATGGAAAAATATTCAGTTTCGTCGATGACACGGCTCTACTTTTCACAGGAGATGATTGGGAAAGTCTCAAAACGAAAGTAGAACACCAAATCAATCTACTGAAAGACTGGTTCGACCACAAATCGATCAAAATGAATTTGGATAAGACACGGTTTCTGCCGTTCGTTGTTATGGCAACTGGCTGTCAAACTTCAATGAATCATCAGTTAATAATCACGGTAATATCATGAAAATCAATAGAACTAACAACATCAAGTATCTAGGAGTTATAATAGATCCTCACCTCAGATGGGATATGCACGTTAGCCAAGTTTCAAGAACACTGAGATGCATGTTGTATAAATTCAAATACTTGATCTATCTATTCTAGATATAACTTACTCCATCCGAAGAAAATGGAAGTATTGCAGAGGAAAATACTCGAAATAATGTACTATAAAAGAAGTGATTATTCTTTGGATAGTTTATTCAGAGACGCGCAAATACTAGACATAAGAGAACTATATATGTTCAATATTATACATCTACAAGAATCCGAGTATCCTCAGGAGTTTGGAAAATGTTTATAATACTCGTAATGAATCCAAGGGTAACGTTCAAGGCAGCATAACAAAGAATCCTATTGGACAGCATACAAACAAATATCTCAGCACTGAAATATTCAACTACTTATCTGAAATGTACCAGATATATATACATAGAATCAACAATATCAACCTTCTCAAATCAAATAGGAGACTATTAGACGAAACCGATGAAAATATTTCACGAATCAGAAAATAACCATATCTACAATTGTTGAAGAAAATGATGCGATGTGCATTCGTTGTTTTGACATAGCGCAGATATCAACAGATATATCTATATCATACGATTGAAACCTATTTGAATCAAAATGAGCAGTATCAAATTGAAAGTCAGAACTATTCCAATCCACTCAGATGTATATAGACACACAATACACAACAATACTACATATACTGAAATTTGAAGAAGAATCGTAGATTCGTAGATTATTATTCAAGAAGGGGGGTTTTTTCGGTGGGAATTGCCAACTCCGAGTTGTCATCAACATTCAATAGTATTGTATGATTGCATCAAGCTCTATCTAGCCGAACATAAATAATAGGATTGGGATATTAATGCCGCATGCACTCCTCAACAGATTGAATAGGCTATCAATTAATGCTGAGTTGGTTAATGTTCATCACAGCAAGGTTAATTAGTGGGAAAAAAATTACACTCCTAGACCAAATTGACGATCTATAGTCCAACGAAAAGATATAAATATCATGAAAGATACAACATGATTAACGAGGTAATTTTTATATCAGGTGGGTCTCTTAGGAAAATGCTCTACAGGAATCAGAATCATTTCATCACTGGCCATACCAGTCAGACAAATTCGATAAGCTCAGTCGTGTATAATTTTGTTGTCTACTCCGCCTATTCGCGAACAACTCTCTTTCAAAATTCATTTGTGTATAGAATGACAAAGTTTTGTGATCCTTCGATTTTGAGATGATTGTTGAGTTTGCCTCTAGGCTGGAAGTGTTCCTCTTCTACCTATGTATTGTGTGCGCATACACCTCAACAAAGGCACAATATGTGAGTAGTGCTTCTTTGAACGTTCACTGTACCTATGAGGAATTCGAATCCACTTCTGTAACAATACACTCTATCGTCTATATAACAGTTTATCTCGTTTCATGCACTCGAAGTGAGATATCCTTTACATCCATTTCAATCAGGGCGAAGCAGAATAACCAATCATTCGAATTTCTGATATTCTCTCTAATACATCTGCAGATCGGGTTTGCATAACTTTCGACTACGGGATAAAAGGACCTCCAGACTCTTCCAGGCGCTGAATATATGATATTGACATTAGTATGAATATCATATGGTAAATCACTGAAGCAACCTGCTGGCCGACTCCACGCTAATATTGGCGAAACAGAACTTCTTCATATTGCTTGATTTATTGTTGGCCAAGTAATGACTGCCAGACAAATTTTTGGTGCATCGCCAATGAATATTGAGTGGTTAATTCTAACACCAATGATTTGAGAATATATTCTCTATAATTTTTATGGAAAATCATACAGGAAGTAGAAGAATTCTGAATTGAAAGATGATTGATATAACCTGTTTGTGAGAGATGTACTTCCCATATCACTGATACAAATGATTTTTCCTGGAAGTTCTCAACTGATCGTGAACAGAGTTTATATGATTATACTCCTCCTATACATTTCAATTTTCATTACAATAGTGAACATATTGGTAAGTTATATTTTTATATCGTAATACATCATATTATCAGAATTGAGAGATTGTCAATTCTCAATTTCTAAGAATTTTTATTCATCATGCTGTCATGGATGGATGTTCAACAGATATAATTCAATGTACGACGTGGAAAATAGCCAGGAAAGTAGTTGTTGTTTGTTGGATATTCAGATGAGTTTGTGTGTGAATTCTCATCGGGTGTGTTCAAAAGATATAATCGATTGTTCGTCGTGGCATATAGCCAGGAAAGTCGTTATTTTCTATTGAATAAATCGAGAGAGAATTGATATTATCATCACATATTGAATGCAAATTCTCAATTAATTCTTCAAATATATCCATTTCTTCATGTTCATAATTTATATGAGAATATTCCTCCTCAATATTCTCTATAAGTTGATCATTTCAATTGAGTACGATCGAACTGTTCAGTCATGGCAGATTGCACAAAGTTCTTTGTTGTCCTTTAACGGAGAATAAGGTCTCCAATCCATCAGCTATCATATTATGTAAGCCATACCTTCGTTACCATCATAGATGACTAAGCAAACATCCCTCAGTGATATCTATATCGCTTCTCTTCAAATTCATCAATAGCAAATGATCTATGAACCTATTTATGCACTGTTTACTCACTTCAGTTCAAAACCTTTCAATATAGTTTGATTACCAACACATATTCCATTATCACAAAAACAAACTGAATGAAGTGATAGTAGCACTGTTGTCTGTTATTTTTGAATATAGTATCCCGAATGGAAGTATCACCATAACCAAAATATTGACGGAAATATATTGGACCAAATGCCATTTGGTCGCATTTGGGAAGCAGATATCGGAAGCAGTCAATTCCATTCAAATCAAGTATTTAGGAATAATCTTCGATTTCTTTGTTAGCGGAACATGTCGTGTGGTTGGGAATTCTTTGAAAATATCACCGTTCATGGAATTCCTCACATCAAATATATGTTCTTCACGTGAAATATAAATATGCGTGATGAACGCATATGATGAATACATACATTCGATATAAATCACGGAATTATTGCTCTCGGTGTATCAAAATTGGTGTGCGATATCTTAGTATGCATATATTTCAATTAGAGAACTCAACATAAACCTGTCTGACATAGTTGGTTCAGCAATTTATCCAATAACAACTACTCATAATCAGATGATGAATAATGTCCAATTGTTCCAGTTCATTATGCATATCTAGTTCATCAAGGTTATTCTGGAGACAGTCTATTCCCGTTTCCATTCGACGATGTGGAATTAAATTCAATCTACATGTTAAGCAGTGATTTTGATTTCCTGATGCGTGACATCTATTCATCCATTGTCTGATCCAGGGTCCTTGCGTTTCAGCCCGAGCGACTTCGTCTTGCTTTATATTCAGGCAAAACTGATGGTACACCAGTTATTATGGATAATGGAGTTCTATAACCTGCATGCAACTGATCGAAAATGTCTGCAGAATTCACTGCATTACCTATTACATGAACACCATTGACTGACTTAGTTATAGCTGATGCATAACGGAAATGGCGCAAAGATATTATAGTCATACCGTCTCGTCTGTATCGAAATAGCTATTTACGATTATATCGAGATGTGAATGTTCCTCATAAGCGCAGTTTGCTGTTTCTATCAATCAGGATGAAGTCATCAAATACACTCCGACGACTGGAGTCAAAACGATGTATGAAGCTTCCTGGATCAGCATGTTTCATGACGTAAAGTACTGGAGGTTATGACGACCCAGTAAACACAAACATCTATGAGATGTCGCATTCATGGCAGTTGATGTCACAAAAGCGAATCACAATATTGCATCGCTGATATCTACAAGGAATTCCTTGTGTGACAGATAGTTCGCAAATTTCATCACATTCTGTTGGATCTGAGACCAATATGGATATAATATTTATGAGGCCCCTTAACTTCACAACGACTATAATTTCAGAATCTGAAATTTCAGTCGTTGAGAGTCATAATTTGATGTATCTGAATTGACAAACTGATTCACATTGTGCAGAATGAAGAAACGAAAATATGCTTCAATATGTGAATCTCTCTCACATCTCAAGGAAATTCATTTATGAAAGTAATATCGAACAATACTTGGAAATATCAGTGTACTCGCATACTCATGAATGTAGCGCACAATGTGACTTATGTAAAGTTTCGTACACACTCGGTCAGTGTCGGTCTGACTGATGTACACGTGTCTGTGAATTCTTTAGCGACGGCATGCTTCTGTCTTGTCCATTTCGTTGTTTCAGTGCATTAGTTCATTCGGTGTTGGTATGCAGTTCGTGTTTGGCGTTATTGCTTAGACTGAATAAGCATCTCTTTCTAATCGAAAATCATGATTGTGATTAAAGATACTGTGTGTTTCTCATCTAAGTTACAGGGTAAGTAACTACAACGTTCATAACTTGATACAATACCTAATATACCTATATACTGGTTGACAATGAAGACAGGGTAGACGACACCACGTCGCCATTTCAAGAGACTATATGATGATACTTACAATGATACCTTGGAATATATCATTTTGGGATCAGGGTATAAGTGAACATACATATTCTGATTGTATATTGGGAAAGTCTGATTAGGAACAAAATTATTGCAAAACATTATGAATGGAAGGAAAAAATGCGCCGCAGCTATTCTCTATCTTCTTTGTCACCCGGTATAGAACAGTAGGTATGCAGTGTGATTTCATCTTCTCATAAATAATTTCAATCTTACACGACTCCACGTAGATATGAAAGTGACTTGAACATTTTTCAATACTCTCATTATGGTTCTCTACTCACTCTCTATAAGATATTCTGAACAGGAAATGGGCAAAATGAAATCAATTGATTGTTTCTATATTCATTTTCAGATGTCAAATCACAAAAGTCATCTGGACAACCTTGGAACAATTTGAAATTCTGAGCAGGGATTGGTTACCATGCTTCAACGGAAGGAGAGATGAGGAGCAAATATTGGATTCTCTTGTGTTACTTTCAGTTCTCCATATTCATCGCGTTAACTCATGGAGATATATACCTTGTATAATTATTCGAAAAAGTCTAGGCCTGCGCTGTTTTTCTAATTTCAATCATTGTTATATCTAGGTAGTTTTGCTCAACATAACATGTACGTACTTACCTATTCTGATGTGTAATGAGACTAATTTTCAATAAAATCGAGTTGCCTTGTGAAACCCTTGATTGATCTATTTGACAGAGATTCGAGACCGATTAGTTCTCTCATTGAATACCTTCATCAATCTAGATGTGATTTCACTTGAGACATCAAAAATCAATGTGTCTGTAGCATTTCTGAGACGCACAATATGATTCTTCCAGGGACGCTACGATACCAGTATAATAATCGAAAAGAACCTCACATTCAGAAATGGTCGATGGTCTTCTAAACCTCACATTCTGATTATGATGTGACCTCAATGTGAGTCTTATTTCAACGTGATATCTGGAGTCACATTCAGCTAACTTTTGAGTCCCATTCGGCATCTAAATGTGAAGCGAAAAATGACCAAAAGGGTCCGGAATAGAGGATCTGGAGATGTCGACGTGATTCACAAATCGAATCGCGGGTGTGATCTCAATCATGAATGTGAAGTGTACTGACATCTCTGAGATCAATTTGTGTTAACTGGGGAGCAGTTGTTAAGTCAACTTTATGTCATTCGTTAACTAAACTTATTCATCTCTCTCAATATATTCTACAGAATGTGCAATAAAATCTGTATCCCCTTCATTACCAGTTCGCGAGGGAATGTTTTTTTTTCTTTATTTTATTTGATTCAGACCAGGTAAGAGTCACTCTCATCCTAATATGTATAATGGAACGAAATGAAAACGGTATTGAAGTTTGATGCGAACAGCCCGTCTGCCCCAAATAAGTTTCAGAAATACATTCTGATAATTGAAAAAGATCGAACGGAATAAATAAATATCAAAAACTTGAGAATGGTAAATTTGGTCCAAATGTCGATATTTTCTCTAGTTTATGGACAATCTCGATCTTCTGAACTTTGATTGATCACCTGGGTCATGATCAACTGCATTCCGAAGAAGCTGAATCTCATGAACCTCAGCTTTTTCGAAAGTCTTGATGTTTCGTTCTCTAATGACTGACACGATTGAAGGGAGTTTCAGATCCCTGGCGATCTGGTTATTCCGAACATGCCAAGGAGATCCAGTCACCATTCTCGCGATATCGTTTTGTATTGTTTGTAATCTGGTGATATGAGATTTAGCTGTGTGGCCCCAGACTACCGAGGCATATAGTAAAATTGGCCTGATAGCCATGATGTAAATATTCAATCTTTGCTGAAACGCAATTTACTCCGTCTGTTCAGAAATGGATCCAGGGCTCCAATGGCTCGTTTTGCTTTTGAAACTTGCTGTTCAATGTGCTAGGCCCAGGTGAGCTTTCTATCAATGCAAGTATTAAACTTGTGAAGACCACTCTAACTCATGACCATCCAGGACTATTCTGGTTCTGGGAGGCCTCCGCTCCCTTCCGAGTGCGACCAATTGTGTTTTTGTAGGATTCAATTTGATCTTCCATCTTCGGAAGTACTCCTCAGCGCGCTTTGGGAGTTCATAGCTGCTTGCTCAAAATTTGTCAAATATACAAGAACTGCCGTATCATAAGCAAAAAGCGACATCTTGCACATCTTTGGTCTCGGCAAATCGCTAGTATACAGAGTGGGTCTTTGAAAACGAAACAGAGGCTCTGTAGGTCGCCAAAACCGGATTATGAAAAGAATCTGAAACACGTCAACTACGTTTTCGAGGGGGACATCGTCCTACAAAATTTTCAGCCCTGCGGCGTTGCCGCTGCTAACGAGAAGAAGCAACAACTTTGTTATTTCAAATGGAACACCTTGTATTTCATTGCATTTTTAGATTCCTTCCGGAGAGCTGATTTCATCAATGCATCACACTTGGGGTCTAGCTGTAATGGTTTCAGGGATATAAAGTGTTCAAAATCGAGATTTTTCAACTTTGACATTTTTTTGTGTCGAAACGGCTCTCATGTCCCTATCTCAACTTGTGATTTACTATCTACTGACATTTAACTGGAACAGATACAGGGTGATCAGAATTCTGAATCTTGAACCACCCTGTATTTGTTTCAAATAAATGTCAGTAGATAGTAAATCACAAGATGAGATCGGGACATGAGAGCCGTTTTGACCAATAATGAATAGTTTCGACACAAAAAAATTTTAAAGTTGAAAAATCTCGATTTTGAACACTTTATATTCCTGAAACCATTACAGCTAGACCCTGAGTGTGATGCATTGATGAAATCAGCTCTTCGGGGAGAATCTAAAAATGCAATAAAATACAAGGTGTTCCATTTGAAATAACAAAGTTGTTGCTTCTTTTCTTTAGAAGCGGCAACGCCGCAGGGCTGAAAATATTTTAGAAAGATTTCCCCCTCGAAATTGTAGTTGACCTGTTTCAGTTTTTTTTTGATAATCCGGTTTTGGCGACCTACAGAGCCTCTGTTTCGTTTTCAAAGGCCCACTCTGTATAAACTGTACAGGGTGGCCAACTAAGACTCCAGAGTTCGATTTCTCTTTTGTCTTGAGAGATACAAAAAAAAATCATGCATCAAAATTGAAGTAATAACCGAGCTTCACATTTCAAATTTTCTTTGAAATACACAGGGTGTTCCGTGAGGTCACAGCACATCAAAGCTATGTTTTTTTCATTGGAACACCCTATATTTTATTTAATTTTTGAATTCTCCCTGAAGATCTGATTTCAACGACGTATCATACTTAGGATCTAGCAGTGAAAGTTACTGACATATAGGGTGTGCAAAATCGAGATTTTCCAAGTTCAGGATTTTTTCCTGTCGAAACTGTTCATTATTCGTCAAAACGGTTTACATGTCCCTATCTTAACTTTTCACTCACTATCAATTGGTGTTCAATTGAAATTGATACAAGGTGGTCAAAAAATCTGAATTTATAATTTGTTTCAATTAAATGTCAATTGAACACCAATTGATAGTGAGTGAAAAGTTGAGATAGGGACATGTAAACCGTTTTGACGAATAATGAACAGTTTCGACAGAAAAAAAATCCTGAACTTGGAAAATCTCGATTTTGCACACCCTATATGTCAGTAACTTTCACTGCTAGACCCTAAGTATGATACGTCGTTGAAATCAGATTTTCAGGAAGAATTCAAAAATGAAATAGAATATAGGGTGTTCCGATGAAAAAAACATACCTTCGATGTGCTGTGCCCTTACGGAACACCCTGTGTATTTCAAAGAAATTTTGAAATGTGGAGCTGGATTATTGATTCAATTTTGATACATGACTTTTTTTTGTATCTCTCAAGACAACAGAGAAATCGAACTCTGGAGTCTTAGTTGGCCACCCTGTACAACAGCTGCGATAAAACTGCACCCTGAGGAACACCAGCTCCAATGGGCTCGATACCAGGTCGTTGATCATCAAGTTCCACTTGAAAAGATCGATTTTTCAGAAATGAACACATCAACTGAATCAAATCGTCAGGAAAGCCCATATCGGTTATGTTGTACAAGATACCATCATGCCACACCTTGTCAAATGCTTTCGCTATGTCAAGGAGAGCAAGATGGGTCTGTTGTCTATCATTTCTCAACGATATTGTGTTCTCAATGACTTGTAGTTCAGTTGAGTGGCCAGTTCTGAAACCGAACTGCTGATCTAGTAGCAGCTCGTTGTCGTCGATAAATTCCTGTTACCTCTGTTCAATCACTCGCTCAGTTATCTTAGATGGAGAGCACAGGAGACTGAAAGGACGATAGCTCTGCGAAAGAGCATTATCCTGGCCCTGCTTCTTAAGCATCTCTACTTCGGCATGCTTCCATTTTTGAGGGAAATATAATAGTTTCAACATGGCGTTGATGATTTCACATAAGTAGGTGATGAAATTACCAGGAATCCTTCTCAATATTCTGTTTGTAATTCCATCATTACCTGGAGCTTTCCTGAGTTTTTGTGCTTTGATGTAGCCGATTATTTCATCCGTAGAGGCGGGCTCCATTCAGGAATCGTAAACGTCATTATTTTAATGGGTCAAGAATTCTCGCTCCATGAAACCATCCCATTCCTGATAATACTCCTGCGACTAATTCAACTTGAATTATGATACAAGTGACTAAGCAAAGACTTCAGCTTTTCCGACAGTGCTGTACTTGACTCCGTTCTCTCCTCTTAGAGGAGGTATGACAGTTTTCTTATTCTTAACTCTCTTGATCAACTTCCAAAGATTATTAGGACCTTTATCTGAATTTTCCAGTGTGGTCTGCCATCTCGAGTTTCGGAAATTATCAATCTCAGTTCTCACGATATTACGAGCTTCGTTATATCCCAATCAATGAGGATGATAGATAGTTCTCATGGCTCTTAGTTTCAATCTGTTTCTTCTTCAGATGAGATTTTTCAAGTAAATTGGGAATTCATTAGCTTGAAAGCGGGTAATATTTGTTATCTGGGTGTTATTATTCAAAGCTGTGAGAACTTTCTGTTCAAAATCAATCACAGCACTGTCAATTCTTCGAGGAGTGTCAAAATCCTCAGGAGGGACTCCAACATCTTCTGAACTTGAGAATTTGTGAGAATGATTACAGAGATATAGGGTGTACAAAATCGGGATTTTTCGTATTTAGGATTTTCATGCGTTGAAACTATTCATTATTGGTCAGAATTGCTAACATGTTCCTATCTTAACATACACCTCACCATCCACGGATATTCGATTGAAACAGACACACCAGAAGGTGATTAGAATTCTGAATCTTGAACCACCCTGTGTCAGTTCAAAATCAGAAGTTCCGATAGGGACATGTTAGACGTTATGACCAATAATAAATGGTTTTGACACGAAAAGAATCCTGAAATTCAGAATTTTTGTCATGATGAAATCGGCTCTCATGGCAATACCTTGAAATGCGATAATATACAGGGTGCCTCATTCAGAAAACTCATCATCATACGATATCTGGAAATTCGAAGATCCTATAGATATTTAAACAATTTTGTGGGAAGTTCTCATGGAACACTATAATTATCAATCTATTGTATTCGGATTTTTTCTACATATCTGACGTTTGGTGAATATCGAATGAAAACACACTATTGACTTACCTGGAAGAGTGGTAGTTTTACTGGATATTCATGATGGACAGGTTTGAAATATAGGTATGGGCCATACATATCAAGTACCAAGGTACCCATAGACAGTGACCTAAGCAGACGTCAAAATGACTTCGTTTCTTCGTTCATAATTCTTCCGTATTGCCGAATGGACAAGCAGTAATTATATCACTTTTCCATCGTCTACGAGATTTCAGTTTGTAAATACGTTCTTCTAAAACGTTGAGCCTTATTTGCCAACTTCCGTTACGTTGCAATCAAGCTTCTTTCATTCTGCTCACATCTCGCCGACGCTCGCTACACAATTTTTGTTACAAATATGAATAGCTAATGTTAACTCACATAGAGATGTGAAATTTTGATAACGCCAGGATCGAAGATCGAACACCCGGAGAGACCAACTCATCAATGAATATCATCAAAGGTTAGTTATGTATAATATGTTTTTTCTAATACCGTATAATTTGACTTTATATACCCTGAAACTCTCTGATCATATACTGTTCCTTCGCGAGGAATAGGGCAACAAATACCTCTACATTCATGGGCAACATCGCACCAAAAGTCCAGATTAACGGTCTGATACTAAAAATAACCTAACTTGTGGAGACGTGTCCACAAGTGATATCAAAATTATGTCGACGTATAAAAATGAAAATATGTGTGATCGAACAGAATACATTGTGGAAACGTCTCCACTAACATTTTTCTCGAAAAATCTATAGAAAATATCTATGAATCATTGTCATCTGAGAAAAATATTAGTGAAATGAGGAGAACGATGAAACTTTGTATATAAATTGAAGGTTGAACTTCAATGAGGCCAATGAAAGTATGCAATTTGAGGAATGCAAAGTTCTTAGTGATACCATGGAAGTTGCAATGATGGAGGATATCCTGGGATACATCTCTCCTGGGGTTATATTCACTATCAATCCCCGAGAAATCAAGAGCTAACGAATGATACATCATCACTGCCAATGATATCAAGATACGCAATTCATTTTCCACTAATAGAGGGGTCGATTCGACGCTCATTGGAAGCAAATGACTTCTCATAACTCGATGTCAAGAAGCGACATGAAACAATCCTGAAAACCATCAATAACTCGAACGGAAACGGTCTGCGATTTATATGATGCGAAATAAAAGCAATAAAACTGTCTTGGAAAATAACATCAGGTAATAATATTTGGTAATTCACGATGCGATTGAAATTCGTGTTCACCCAACTGAATCGTTCAGAAATATGGTGTTTTGCAAATCTTTCATGAAAACTACATGAAGTAGCTTGTTTGGCTCATTATGATATCAAAATATCAATCGTATGTCACTTCCACAGCGTATGCTCTTCGTAATATTCGACAAAAATAATGTTATTAAAAAAAAGAGAATTTATTTGTATAGAAATACTTTGAATTATTCAACATGTTCACACTGGTGAAATTGTGATCGAATACTGATACTTCATAATTAGTAGATGAATATTCCAATTTGAAACAAGCATGTGAGACATTATACCTATACCTGAGAATATTCTGATTGAATGTATAAAGACGATGAATTCAGGTTCACAAAATTTCGATCAAGATGTACACGAAATTCAAACGGGATCACTTCTGTTCTCAGCATGAATTTCTGGTAAAAAATTGAATGCATTTCTCGTGAGGAATAGTTTTATAACATTTCGTAGCCTTTGAATCGTTAAATTACTCACATTTTGTGGAATGTGGTCTCATTTGAGATATGACTTGGTATTTCGGAGAACAGGTTGTGGCGTTCGATATTGCTTCAATAACTCTCCATCGCATCAACTTCATTATTAGTTCATTTTCACGTAATTTATATAACTAGTCACATGAGGAAGGAACATAAACACAGAGAATACTCAGTCATCGAATAGTCTTTGATAAATCAGATCGTCATTCTCAATGAAAAATACATACAGCTAATTACAGTGAAGATATCAAGTATTCATATCATTTTTCCTGATGCTCAGCATACCTGTGATAATCTCATTTTCGGCTCCGTTCTCTGATACTAATGAACAGGTACTGAGAATTGGGCAAGAAAATTATAAATAACCTACCCTATGGATATATATAGATTGATAATGGACTTACATGTGGTGTTCCTCATAGTGTTGGTGCCATTAAGGACTCAAGAGGCTTTTTTCAAATCCAGATGTGGTCGATCGAGATTATAAAGGTTTATAGATTCACATGCGAAGTAGATTTTTTCTTTGGATTTTTGAGTTTGTTCGTTTATAACTTTTTTCGGTACCATAGAAAAAAGTAGTCAAGCTGGATTCTAATGATTCAATTGTTCCAAGATAGGATAGTGAGGGTCTGATATCTTTCTACTCTCAAAAATGTTTTTCATTACTTTTACCTTGTATCCGCTACACTAATGCTGCCAAATTTCACAACCAGCTTCTCCAATAATTCAGGCTGAGAGACTTGAGAAACTTCGAGAAGAGACTGGCATGATTGATCAAATCAGTCAAACTCACAGTTGCGAAAAACCCGTACCAAAAGAACAATTCGACAACTATATCGAAATTTCTTATTTGACAACACCAGGGATTATGTTACTCATCTCTTCCGGATGTATTGCACTGCGACAATCCAAAATCAACCTTCACAAGTCGTGTGTACCACAAAATCGTAACCATTAAAGATCCCTTTTTTTATTTGACATCATACTGCTATCCTCTTATTCATTCATTCATATGATTGACGAAAAATTGAAGAGGAGCATAAATCGTCGAGAAAATGTTTGCTGCAATTCAATCAACAATCATTTATTCTTCCGGAAATAAGTACTGTGGTTTCTTCATGCCATGAAGCTTCGAGATTGAATAAATATTTACGTAACCAATAAGGAAAAATGCGTTTCCTGAGATGTAACGTACAATTTATGTTCTGATTTCGATACAAAATTTTGCTTGTCTAGGAATGATTGGCTGGTTCTACATGAGTTTTACCGATTATGTACGAAATTGAGTGGGCAAGTTGACTTTGCTCACACTCTAAGGGATGAAAAAATGATATGGTTACAGATCAGCGACAAAATCACGCAATATTCTCATTTGATATTTTCATCAGTTGAGAATGCCTGATTCAACTTCAGATTGTCCAAGTCATATTAGGGAATCCGCAAAAAATGCACACACAATACAGGGTGTTTCATATTATATGCGCAAAACTACAGGATGTGAGCTAGTCCAAGGATATGGAAGGCGTTTATCATAATAGGCTATGTTCTGTGCGGATTTGTTTTGAGAGTCATTATTGGTGAAGCTTTTGATTTGGTTGAGCGAGTTTTTCTCCTCAACTCCTACGCCACTGAAAGAAGTAGACTTTCGAGACGCCCATTCGAACCGCTAATGTTCTGCACACAAAGAAGGTACTCTCAATCATAATCCTAATGACACAATTATGTCCCATGAAAAGCCTTAGGACGTCCTGTCGAGACATTGAGGACGTCCATAGGACATTCGAATTTGGTACCGTGGACGTACATTGGACGACTGTGGGACGCACAAATGTCCCATTCGATGACCTTGATCCTACAATATTCCTCATCAAGCACTACGGAGGACATCTGTAGGACATCCGTCAGACAACCTATCAGTAACGCTGAGGGAAATCAATTGTCCCAGGGACCTACGAATTATTCTTGATTTTGAATTTGTCTGGGTCCCTCTTGGACCAGATCTTGCATAACTGATGAGAACATATCCAGTTGAGTTGATGGACTGTAGAAGGTCCCTTATAGATCCTGAAGAAGTTTTTCAAGGATGTCCAATGGACTTACGTGAAGGGCATCGACGGGGAGTATTTATAGCCTACGAGCAATCATTCGTCATCGCGGTGTAAGTTAACGTCCTCGCAGGGATAACATATCGAAAGTACCGACTGGGACGTCCGTAGGACGTCTTTTCTAGGACATTGGAGAAGAACAGTTCATGTACCAATTGGGACATCCGACGAATATCCCTAAGGGACTTTCGGAGGATGTCCCTAAGGAACATTCCATGTTGTCTAGAAAGGACATCATATAAGATCTGAAGTCATGCCAGAATATGAACTACTTAGGACATCCGATTGATGTCCCAATGGAAACGTTCTGAATCATATCCCATCAGGGACATGCCAATGACGTCCTTGCATGGACATTCTACAATATGTACCACGTGGGACGTCTGAGGAATGTTATTTTTCTGACATTTGAGATGATGTACCTGCTGGGACATTCCGTAGACGTCCTTGCTCGGACATTGCATGAGATATATGTACGGGATGGGACGTCTCGAGGACACTTATTTTTGGTCTGGGACATTCGGACTTGAATTGAACCAAATAGGGACGTCCCTAGGACGTGGTGTGCTATTAGGGGAGTTTGAGGGTTGACTGTAAGAAAATAGTTATTTGTTTTCCTTGTCAAAAAAGTACAAGATCCAATACCGCGGCTGGCGTTTCATAGCCAAGGCGTAGCTGAGTCTAGGAAATCAGCCAAGGCATCACATCTCTCTTCATGTCATGTGAAACATATGATTCTTTCTCCAAATTTCTTTCAATTCCACGCAAAGTCCAAATAATCCATCATTCTTTGTTCACCCATTCATTGTCAATTTTGAATAGCATTTCGATCAATATATTACTTGGAACGTTGCATAGCATCAAAGTTTTTGTTCCTAGGCAGTAAAAGTACACCTCTTTTGCCAACGAAGTGTCATTCAAAACCAATTTTGATGTAATTTGGTGAAAAATGAAATTTTCATTCAACATTGCCATATATGTGTTCATCCTCAGCCTTATGGAATTACTGAATCTATGTCCTAGAATGAAAGTGAATGAGGACATAACATTCTTCTCAAACTTGATTCAGAAAATGCTTACGAGGAAATGTAGAAGAGGTTGTCGAGTCTTGATGTTGAAGAAGAAGCAGAAGGTTATCATCTTCTTGAGGAGGGAAAACCCAACAATCCCAAATGGACACACTATTATGGCGAAAACCACCCGAAAAGACACCACGAGGTGCACATCGGTGGAGTACAAATATTGAAAAAATTTCAAAAACTGACCAACTCCATCTCATCAGATAGACGACCGAAGTCAAATGCACCGAGAGAAATATCTATTAGCTGTTATACGAAATTGTATAACCATTAAAAGATTTCTGAATTGAGATGGCGCCAGCATACAACTCTGGAAGCTCTCAGCTCAGATTTTTTGATTCTGGCATGATGATTTATTTGTGTCGAATCGGTTGCTTCCAAGGACTCTCGAGTTGAACTTCACCACCATCTTGAAGGAACAATGAACTTCTCGAATCGGTGTCAGCGTTCACCCATTTATAATTGGGTCTCTTTATTCGTTTGGTGCTTCTTGAGATAATCATTTCAAAATCGCTAGCGAAATTTTATTTTTCAAAATACCTACCAAATAACATTATCAGTTTTATTGTTAGCTACAGGAGGTTGTTACAGCCTATTTTGAAATGCCTCTTTAAAACTATTATACTTTGATGATATCATCAAAACAATTGAACAACCTTCTCAAAACATAAAGGGCACACCTTTATAAATGCTGTCACAGCTTCTCTTGAAACTTGTCATAAAACTAATAGGAATTTATTGTAGTATGCCTCGAAGCAATAATAAAACCTATCGAAACTACTTCCTTTAAAGCCTTTTAGCACGAGTTCAAACCTGTATGTTTTGAAACGACAGTTCTTATTCCAACATTAAAACTCATTGGCTAGAATTGAAACCTTATCAGTCGCAGTAAGCATTTGTTAAGATAATATAGTCCGTAACGTGTCTTATGATGGTCTTTTTTCAGAACAAATTATAATACAAACATGTCAAAATGGAGAAAGAACGATAGATAGTTATGAAAGAGATTAAACATGGCGGTATGATATGATAATTTCCTACTGTATCAAATAGTCCTTTTTATGAAGATTGAGGCTGTAAAATGAAAACGATGACGACTTTTTCGACAAAAACATACCAGATATGCTTCAAAAAATGCAGCACCCTAGAAATTATGTGTTTTCACCAGCTAGAATTGGATGTGAATTTTAATAACTTTTCAAAAAAGTTGACAAAACTGTGTGCGTGTTTGCTGAATATGGGTGAGTCGTTTGAAAAATGAGGAAAAACAACATTTTCGACGGCAGTATCAAAGCATCTCTTCTATTTTTTGCTTGAAATTTTCATTTCCATCAATGGCCGACATCTGTTTGTAGTAAATATGGCGCAAAATATACTTAAAACCAATGTTCTTTCTCTAATGCTTGATTAAAACCTTCAGGTAATGATAAGGCACTCCTGTTGAAGTACTTATTGCATATTCGAATCCATTCTCAAGACTATTTGCTCCTGGGTGTGACAACAAAGCTTAGAAAATGATAAGATTGATTCAAGTAGGTTATAAGAGAATGCCTTCATGAATCAAGAATATCCTGGTTAGTGCTCATTGGCAGTGTTGCAAAGTGTAGAAGAACGTCATCAACATGATTAACATAACCCCACCTTTGTTGTTCACAGTGTTCACTTTGTGACTTTCGTAATTGGTTTTAAGTAGGAAACCGAGTAGGAAACATAGACAACCTATACACTCAGTGCAATTCGCCTGATATTGTGTTGATTGCTTCATTCTCTCTAATTCATGCTCTACTCGCCATCTGACATAATTTGAGCAAAACTTCCTCGCTTCCTAGTTCCTATTCAGAAGCACGATGATCAGAAATATTTTCCATTACGTTCTGAGTCGTTGATGGTACTTCATGAACATCAGGTCCTAATGAATTCTTGCTATTAGGTGAATTCAGGTGGTATGAATTGAAAGACGTCATGTTCGGAATTGCTTGGGAATGAGAATTCTGATTTACTGTTGCTCTCACGACTTGATTTTTGATTCTTAAGTAATTCTCTTCATTTCTTCGCTTGAAGTTGCCATTTCTATTAATTTCACACTATTTATTTCCTTGTGAGTCCATTTCAACGTGAGTCGTTTGTAGGCAAAAAAAAATACGAACATTTATATTTTGGGATTTGAGTTTGACACAGTTCTAAATAAAACTTCATAAATCCTATAGATTTTATGATTGACTTCGATGAATTCATTGTGGCTTATAGGTTTTGATAATTACTTTCACATAGCTAGAATAATGCCAATAGGTTTCATTATTGCCTCAGTCAAATCCTAATTGGCCTAGTGTAAATTTGGTTTTATGATTGCTTTATGACATATTTTCATAGGATTAGTTCAGAACCTTTTGGTCAAATTCGAGACACTAATAAAACTTAAGAGTTTTAAGAGGGTTGTTAAGAGTGAATAGTTTTGATTAAGAATTTCAATGACTCTCACAGAGCACTCTTAAAAGCGGAGTGAGCTGAATGCCAAATTGTTTCATGCGATAGTTCTATCATAGTATCTCAAAGCCTTTGAATAGGATTATATGGACATAAAGGCCAATATGCTTGTTCCAGGGCATTCATAAAACGGTAGAACAAATTAGACATATCATTTGCGCTCACATAACCTCTTTAAAGTCTCATCGAAGCTATTAGGCATTTCAAATGTTACTTGGGCCGTTGCCATGTTCTTTACTGTTTCCATGGGAGGTACTCACATCGCTGATATTGATCTCCAATGGTGCTAGATATTGGGTCCCTGGTTGATTTCTGATATTCACGATATTTTCGTCACTAGAATCTTCTCTGGTTTCCAGTCGCGTTTACTGAAAGAAAAATTGTTCAATAATCAACATTTCCAACAAGATCTGCATCATCTTCCGGAATTGCCTCACAAAGAGAATTCTCTGCAATGGATAACATTTCCTTTCAAAAATCGGGAATATCTGGTTCACGAAGAACACATTGTTCCACAGACGTCTGAGACAGCTACTTTAGTACCCACCGTACTACATAAAGTACAGTTATTGAAATACATCTCATTAATATTGAATATAATCAGTTTACAGTATAAAGAACAATGATTTCTTCATTCTCCTATATTATAAACAATCACTGACGTTTGAAATGGGATTCCGTATTCTGCCATGGCCACAAATTCACAATAATCACATTATAATTAGAAGATGTGAATCGGTCTTTTGTCGTTTCCGTGCGCTAGGCCACAACTGCGGGTAGTCAAGATGAAATAAACAACTGAAAACATGTTTTTACTCGCCTGATTTGGACAGGGCCGTACTTGATTCAACTGTAATAAATATAGCACAGTAGGTATGACTGGGTTGAATGTTACAACGAGTAACAAAATCGAAGATTTACTTCATAATCCAAGAATTGAAACAGAAAACGAAAACAAATCATACTCAATTGAAATAATTGTTGGAAATGTCCGCCGTTAGCTTCATTGCAAATATTCATCAATATCTTCAACATTTAAATCGATTTTTCCCGAAAACGACCAACTTTAGAGCTAAGGACCCATAGAACCTTTTTAGGAAACATTTGCCGTGCCAATAGTTGACGCAGAACTGTACCTACTTCTTCCATGGACGTAGAAGTTGGGAAGATAATCACTCCCTATTTTCCTCAAGATTATCACCAATCATGGGTTGAAAAAAACAAAAAATAGCCTATAACGACTAGAAAATTCTAATATGAATGCTGTCCCCTCTGAAATAAACGTTTCAAAAAATATTTGCAAAAATGATTTCTTCGTAACATCCTGTATCTCGAAAATTGTGCATTCTGATGGGCAAGTCGATGAAAACTTCATTCCATAATTTTGAACGAGCTATCACATCCTGAAGTCCTGCCCATGTATTATGAAACAACCTGTACTTTTTGTCCATCCATATTTGTATCACGTAACTTGTGTTGTATTGAACATTCAATCACTGATGTAATATTTCAGTTTACCCAACTGGTCAGTTTAGTGAGATGTTTCAAAATTTCCGTAAGTTTTGAAAAATGTCGAAGTTATCACAGAAATACAGGACATTCGGGGATACTACATACTTCCTATTTCCGGAAAACCAAGAGCGTTCGAGTGATTCATCATCACTGCCAACAATATCAAGAAACGCAATTCATTATCCACTAATAGAGGGGTCGATTCGACGCTAATTGGTAGCTAATGACATCTCATAACTCGATGTCAATAAGCGACATGAAATTATCTCAAAAACCATTAATAACCCGAACGATCACGTTCTGCGATCTATATGATCCAGAATAAAAGAAATGAAATTGTCTAGGAAAATAACATTAGGTAATAATATTTGGTAATTCACGATTTGATCAAGATGTGTGTTCACTGAACTGACTCGTTCAGAAATATGATGTTTTTTACAAACCTCCATAAGAACTACATGGAGTAGCTTATTTTGTTCATCATGATACCAAACTATCCGTCATAGGTCACTTCCATAGCGCATGTTCTCCGTTAACTCCGACAGAAATGATGAGATCCAGAAACAGACAATTTAAATTATATTGAAACATTCTTCATACTTTAGAATGTTGATACTGGTACAATCATTATTGAATACTGATACTCGAGAAGTTGAAGAATATTCAGATTGAAAACAAGCATGTGAGACATCGAATACCAATGTGATGGAATTTATGGAGACGATAGATTTCGGTTCACAAACATTCAATCACGATGTCCCCAAGATTCATACAAGATCCCTCATCTTGTTATCATTAGTTTTTGACAATTTTTGAATTGTTGAATTCCTCACATTTTGTGGAAAGCTGTCTCATTTGAGATACGGCGTGCCATTTCGACGATCAAGTGTATGATGCACATCAATTCAAGGAATTGATCATCATCCAGAAACAAGTAGTGGGATATTTTCATCATGCCAAATTCAATGAGTCCTGTGCAGATCAATATTTGTGGGACAGACAACCATGCCATTACCTCTTCATTCTGGAAATTATTTGTCTAATCCACAAAACGAAAGAGATCGGCTTGATATGATACACCAATAAAGACACATTCGATACCGAAAGCGGCTCTCGATAAAAACTCCTCTGTCTATAATTGGCCCACGTTATTCAATCACCTACCTATTGTGATTAAGGACATTGCACAAAATTGTGGATTTCAAAAACTCTTAAAAACTACTGATCAGAAGGGCATACATAACCGTTGACGTTTATGTACCCATATTATTCTCATGGACCATTTTGATCTTCGTCAAGCATGCTCTACCTTCCGCATATTTCATACTTCGAATTTATTGTCTCGTGTTTGTATTTTGTTAGTTCATTATCTATTGTGTGACATTGTTTTGATTTCTGAACGTATATTTGTTGATTCATGCAGCTTTATATTCTGCATTTTCCATTCTTTCATCGTTGAGTTCTGTTACAAGAACCCTTTTCCCGATCGATGAAACACTTTTTATATCATTATGAATATTTTGGACATATCAACGATGTACTAGCGAGTTCTTTCATACCTGGTTTGGTATAATTGCGTTCTTTGACAATCCTTATGGACGTATCTCAATTTCCAGCGACAAATATCACTGCAACATATGATTATGTATTCATTTAAGGAAACGATTTCCAATGAATGAGTATTCGCGGCAAGCGAGTGCATACACCTTTTGTACATATATCGAAGACTGGAACCTTTGGCACGATTTTTTAAACGCCACGATACGTGTCTCGCTATGTATGTTAGCATCTTCAGAAGAATATCAAAACTGATTTCAATCTTTCGATTAGAGTTTCAATCTTCTCCTGAAGATGCTAACATAGTTATCGAAACATGTGTCGAGGCGTTTGAAAAATCGATGGAAAATCAATGGATCTGACACTTTCAGGTATCTGGCACTGACCAGTGAAATGAATGTTACCAGTAATATCGAATTTTGCATTCATCCTCCACATGAGGGATCAGGTTTAACCCTCGGATACAAGATTCCATGTGTAAAAATTTCAACGTATTGTTCGAGGTATATATTTTTGGAAACTGTCCATCGTTATGAGCTTTGAAGCCTTTGAATTGATCGTTAAAAAAACATTATCAGTCTAATTGATGTCTGATGGCCCATTCAGGACTCCCAGGTAAAATAACACTTTGAATATTGTATATACTGCTGAGTTTTAATGATACTGCTCCATTGGAAAACAAGGTTTATTTATGCAAAAGTTTTTTTTTTCTCGCTCCAAGTAAATTATAATCAAATCATATATGCTACATGTTTCGACTACTAGGAGTCATCATCAGGATTGCTAGATTGGAGGAGAAAAGAAACTATAAAATTGAGAACATAGTTCTTGAGGGTTTTAAGCCCAAAATATTTTATATGATTATCAACCTACGATTTTATGTAATATACACCTGTAAGCATAACATGCTCGGTTGCAACTCTGCATTCCACTGATTCAGGTATATGAACTGGAAAGGTCAAATAATATTTGAGTTTTTTATGAAATATAGCGGTGATGGCTATCAACCTTCGATCTTCCATCACTTTGGGTGTTTTATAATGTGGATCTCAAGGGTATGGAATGAAAGCTGGGATTGAAATATTATGTGATGCTTATGTGATCAACAGTTTGGTTTTGATTTGAACAATGATAGTATTCAGTATCAGATTATTAATGATTACATGCTTATGTTTTTTATGAATATAACGCACTCACAACTTCAGAACACTACTCCGTATTGTATCAAGATCCCCAAGAATAATGATTCAATGGTATAGTATTAACAAAATGTTCGTCTTTTTATTCGCTGTTGGAATGAATACTCACCATGTTGAGTGGGTTGATATGAAATCATCTTGAGGGTATGCAGTCCACATTCACCGCCCTGAATAACATTCATTATTCAAGGGAAGATATGAACCCACTCTGTCTCCACTGCAGTTTTGAAAATAAAAAACAATTCATTGAAAATTAAATTTTTCGACAATTTTTTTTTCAATTCTGTTTCTGTCTAGTATCTCTCACTTTCTTCTCAGCTAGTAATAAGTATTTTCGAAGTGCCATATCCCCTAGTTAGTGGTTATGCTTTGCTTTGCTTTGTCAATAGGTGCAGGTTATCGGATCTATGATCGTTGCATTATTTCGGTGGATTCGGTGCATCCATATAAATAGTCATTTATTATACAAGGAGTAGTGAATTTTAGCTCCAGGTTGTGTTGTCTCCCGACGCGTAGCAAAGGGAGACAAAAAACCGTGAGCAAAAATCTAATATTTTTCCCGTGCATAATACACTATTTTTTTCCGTGTCAGAAGAAAGGACAAATCAATATTGAAAAGATGATACATTATTCTGAAATCTGAAAATTATCGACGTGAAATATTAAGTTTTTAACATAGTAGAGACACCTGCGTTGTGGGCATCTTTATCATTCTTTCGAAGTATTCAAATATCTGATGTCACTTCTTTCAGTTCAATTCTGTGATTTGATTTCAAAATATTCCGAATTTAGTGGTTGTTTAGCAAATATACGTAACCGCATCTCAGTAACCGCGAGGTCGAATGGAAGATAAAAGGACTTGCAGTTATTTTTCGGAGACGGTATTATCGACTCATTTTTTGGAACTATAGCACAACGAAAGCTATCAACAGTGTATATCTATGTGATATACAGTATGATGCAAATGTATGGAATAAATTCATTTAAAACAAGACGACTTCCGAAAAAAATCCAAAAACTAGACTTCAGAACTTTATTAATTGATGTATTTTGTTAAATAAACGACCCTTCGTTGTTCAATTCTCAGTAGCAGACCGCTGCAAGATTCAGTTAATCAAATAATTATCCATTTTAATTTCAATATTCTTATGCAAAATTTTGACTGTTGAATAGATGATCAGTAGACCTTTCAAACGAGGTGTCACATGACCCCTGTTTTCGTTTGAAAAAATCGTTCATTACGTCATTGCTCCAACACCGGTGACGTAACATCTCCCATATGGATATCATGAGATAAGGCTTCAAAAATGAAACCTCACGTGTTTTTGGAATTTTTCAAAATGTCGCCCATTTCTGAAATAATGAATTTATTCCATACATTTGCATCATACTGTATATTCGGGAAAAAGGTACTCCCTTTTTTTGTACGGGAGAGAAGTAATTTATCAAAAGTGACATTTCATAACTTGCCAACAAAGATGAAATGCCAAACATTTTTCCCGTCACAGGAAAAATAACGTTTCATGTGCACTGTTTCCTAGCTACGCTTAATTAAATTTTTTCTGATATAATAATGATTCGGATTTTAAGAAAATGGATGATAAAATGGAGATGAATGAACTCGACAAAGCGGATTTGACTTATTGGTTGGCACTTGAGGATGTAACTAATAAAACCGCAGATAACCCTTCAGGCCGAACGCCCTGAAACTTGACACGAGCCAGGGCACCGGGTCTCATAGACCCATGGTCAAAAAAATACTTCTGAGATTCTCGGATACGAAATAATGATCCAATATCATGAAATAAGTCTCCATTCAAATGGAGAAGTGGTATTGAACTCATAATGAAAATTTGAATCCGAATGGATTACAAAACATCTAAACGGAACAGGAAAGTTCATAACATTACTCAAGAATGGAAAAAATCTCATTCATATGATAGATCACAAGTCATAATTAGTAAGTTTAATGCTTATCAGTTTCCTGCATTGTCTGAACAAAAGGGGCACCAAGCATGGAGGTGAGTGAGACATATGAATTTCCTACATTTTTCACAAAACTATTTTGTTCTAGAGTCTCTCTCTTGCAGAATAAGCATCTTTTTCGTTTTTGTTCGTTCGGGATTTCCTTGGTTATCCCAGAGTACCCAGCTACATATAGTCTACTCTCTCTGACATATGATGGAATATTCGTTTCAAGAGAACGTCGATTATATCAACAAAACAGTGACGGGAGTCGGAGCGCTGGGTCTCACAGATTTTTTGATGAAGAGCTCCTATCACTGATGAGGTGTAATATTTTCACCTGCTACGCGGGTACTGGATGAGCTATAATGAAGCTACATAGAGGCCCCACTCACGAAAAAATTCTGCACGAATCAGCCGAACGATTTTCGGCGCGCCAAGTCTCACATACCCGGCGCCGTGCTCGGAGGGTTGAGGAGATGTGAAGGTTCCTGCAAGGCTATTTACGGATGGAAAACTCTTCAACTTCACCGGTTTGTCCAACAAGAAAAAACATCTCACCAATTCTCAACTCTTTTCGAGCTTTGTGTTCCCATGTCCTATTGAAAATCAGCAGTTCATCAGAAAGTGTAGAATCTGAATTTGATGGTGATAGTAGTGAAATTTCTTCAGACGGTTTCTTGAAGAATGTTGAAGAGTTATATCAATCCCGTAATGTAAGTTATGACCGATTGTATAAATCTGCGATTGATCTATTTTCAGGAATAGCCTCGTTGTGGTTTATGTCAATTAATAGTCAAATTAATTCCTGACCACAGTTGAATGCCGAATTTAGAGCAGAATTTCAGCTGCCTGATTTCAATAACAAATTGTTCAATCAAATCAAACATGAGACATAGGGTCCTCAAGAGACCATGGGCATGTATAATTGTATATAGTCCTTATACTATTTATCATAATGAATATGTTCAAAGACAATACCGATCAATGACCGTATGCAGTTGGGTATTTTATCACAAAACATTTCTCTATTTGATCAAACTCAACTTGGTTCATTTGCGGTTGTTTCAATTCATCATTTGATAGAGTAAGGTCATCAACTAGAGGCCCTAAAGCAGGTTATATCTGGAATAATTCTCTATTTTCCGTAGGAATAAAAGTAATGTCATGGAATCAGATTTGGCTCATATTAATACCGATAATTCTGACGAACATTCCGAAAATTTTGTCAATAATCCTTTCACTTCAGCTCAAGTGAATATAGTCGCTACTTGTTGGATTGTGAATCTGTTTGTCACATGGCGTGAGATTGTGAGTATTCAATGGAAAATAGGTACTGCTTCAAATGTGGAAATGCGAATTTCACTGTTCTCAATTATCTCGAATGTAATTCAAGGAACGCCAGACCAAGACACTGAAGACCGCGTAGTGATATCTCATTCAGGTAGGAAGTCGGTCAGTAAATCTCTGTTACCAAATGAACAAAAAGTTATCTTAGGATACATTTCGGCACGTGCGCAGAATGATGAAAGATTTCAATTTCTGGTGTTCAGATGTTAGGGATATTGGATTCTGCTGCATCAAATACGATTTTAGGAGGCAGTTGTTGGGATGCAAACATCGTGTCTTGTAGAGTGACTGATGGTCAAATTCATTCAAGAATAGGATCAGTAGATTCATCTATTCGTGTTGAGAATAACGTTGAAATTATTCATGTCTTGATTATCCCGTCTCTTCCCCACTGTTCAATCTTGGGAATAGATGTTTGGAAGAAAATGGGTAATTAAACAGATCTTCGTGGTGATTAGATTCGTGCTTCTGGAGCAACCGCGATGGTAGCTTCTATTGCGTTATTGTCAGAAAGCAGAAACTGAATTGACTCCTAAGGAAGCGGAAATGTTACATAAAGCTGTTGATGAAACTTCCACTACTATGAGAGATAGCTTGGGTTGCATCATGCATGAACATAAACTGAGAAACAGAGCAACCCCAATCAAGCAGATATATGATCCTGTTAGTCCGTGTATGCAATCTCATATAGACGGAGAACTTCAAGAATTGCTCGATGATGGTTCTTTTCGATTTTGTGTAGATTATATACAGGAATTGGAAGAACGTTACTGAACGAGATGCATATCTTATTCCGTCTGTTTTTTCAACACTTTATGAATTGAGAGATGGGAAATCCGTGTCTTCTTTCAGATATTACATCGGCTTATTCTCAAGTTCCGTTAACAGATTATTCGAAACCACTCACCGCCTTTATTGTACCAAATCGTGGATCACTTCGATTATGCCGACTTCTTATAAGACTACCAAATTTTCCTGTTACGTTTCAGAGGTTGACAGACTGGATATTAGGACCTGAGTTCAAACCTCATGTATTTGTCTTCTTGGATCACATCATTGTAGTCACTCAGCTTCAAAAAAGTGATTGAAATTTTGAAGAGATCATCTGACCGTTTGAGAGTGGCTGACATGACTGTTCCTTAAGAAAAGTTTAATTTCTTTAGGCTCAAAATATTGTATCTTGGTTATATTGTTGGTGCTAATGGATTGATAATTGATCCCAAAGAATAGTGAATTTTCCTATTCCTACTTGTGTTTCGGAAGTTTGTGGAGTGATATTTCAAGCTTCTTGGTATGGACGTTTTGTCCCTAATTTTTCTACAATTACGACTCCTATCACGGAGTTCCTTCGTGAAAATAAGAATTTCTGTCTGGAGTTCCACATGCGATAAAGCTTTTTGTGCTCTTGAAGAGCATTTCATTTCGTCCCCTATAATTGCCTCTCCGATCTTGATCTCCTCTTTTCTTTCGAGACAGATGCTCATGGTTATGGAATCGGAGATGTATTGATAGTTCAATCAAATGGTGCACAAAAACAGCTTGAAGTGGAAAGTTCTGGTGTAATTAATTTCAGTGGTTTATAGTATACTCTTTGATGTGCTCAACACGAATCTTGAGTTGTCCACCAAAAATTCCATCGGCAAATATCAGAAAATACCAAAAGAGCACACAAAATTATGTTTTTTAATGGTTTTCATCAGCTTTCAACTCGCAAAGGAAGCCGTTCACAGAAAAAATTAACGAGTAGTAAAACCAAGAGGGAAAAATTATCTACAATTCAGGTCTCATGATACTTTTTGGTATGTCATTTGGTTTCCATGCAGAAGAGTGTTGAAGTTTTAGTGGAATCAGTGATTTTTGGAAAAAAAATAAAAAATTCAACTAATTCATAGTTTTTATTCCAAATTGATGAACATATCACTGTCAAATGAAATTCTCCTCCTAGACACAGACTCCGTGGCTCCTCCAGGGCAGCTTTCAAGTTCTTCTACGCCTGTTACAAATAATAATTTACTTAATTCAATAATTTCAAATATAAATCAATTAGATATAAAAGCAATACCTATTGAGAATTTCTTCGACATTTTTATACGTACTCGACCTATTTATCGTTATTGATTATTGGTCGATAACACAAATGAATTGTGAGAGGAAAAATGAAGGTGCGAAAGAATTATTCATGTAGTTACCTTCCAGAGGATCAGAAAACTACGAATCATCCTCTGCTTCTCCTTCAATGGCTGGCCATGTTATTGCAGCTATTTCCACATTCCGTCTCATTTCAATATTAAAGAACAAATTTTCGGCAGCCTGGATTCACACAAATTAGGCACAAGAGGACGCAGATACACTTATTGTCACCACAGCAATGTATCCCGCACCACAGCATAATTCTGTAGTTATTGTGGGTGAAGATGTAGAATTGTTGGTGATCATGATTGGTCGTTGTCTGGGTGTACATTCGAATGTATACTTTTTCATGCCAAGTAGAGGAGCAGTTTCGGAACTCATATTTTCAACTGACTCTGTGCACCAGAGCATGTCTATAAGTGCAAAATACAGTTCTTATATACCATGGGAGGATGTGACACAACCTCGGCCTCGTTCAAAGTTGATGGAAGAATTAAATACCCTCCAACCATCGAAAAATCCTGCTTTGATCGTAATTGTTCAAAGTTTCGAAGATCCTACGGCGAATGCTGATACTGTTATCAATGCTGGCATCACCTTTTTTACTGCAGTGTATGAAATTAACGAAAAGGAAGATACGTCCATGAACAAATTGGGGTATAAATGCTATACCCTAGGTCTGCAAATAGAACAACAGCCCATTTGGCATCCTTACCCCATACCACCGAACATAAACGTCTCTGTTTATGTTCGGTGCCCATATACGGAAGCTGCAGCATGACAGAGTATAATTTCAAGTGCAACAGTGGCTCGGAAACCACAAAAGATCCCGAGCAATGAGGTTGGAAAAAACCAAACCAGTACCAACGCTACAGTCACCAGCTCCAGAAGCAGTTTTGAATCTAATATCCTACAAGTGCATGAAAACCTGTCAGACCAACTGTGGGTCCCAAAAATTGTGAAAATAGCTGCAATAACATGGCCAGCCATTGAAGAAGAAGCAGAGGATGATTCGGAGTTGTCTGATCCTCTGGAAGGTAACTACATGAATAATTATTTCGCACCTTCATTTTCCCTCTCACAATTCATTTGTGTTTTCGACCAATAATCAATAACTATAAATAAGTCGAGTACGTATAAAAATGTCGAAGACATCCCCAATAGGTATTGCTTTTATATCTTATTGATATATTGTTGGAATTATTGAATTAAGTCAATTATTATTTGTAACAGGCGTAGAAGAACTTGAAAGCTGCCCTGGAGAAGCCACGGAGTCTGTGTCTAGGAGGAGAATTTCATTAGACAGTAATATGTTTATCTATTTGGAATAAAAACTATGAATTAGTTGAATTTTTTATTTTTTTCCAAAAATCACTGATTCCACTAAAACTTCAACACTCTTTTGCATGGAAACCAGATGACATACCAAAAAGTATCATGAGACCTGAATTGTAGATAACTTTTTCCTCTTGATTTTACTACTCGTTGATTTTTTGTGTGAACGGCTTCCTTTGCGAGTTGAAAGCTGAAAACCATTGAAAAACATAATTTTGTGTGCATTTTTGGTATTTTCTGATATTTGCCGATGAAAGTTTTGGTGGACAACTTTAGATTCGTGTTTAGCACACCAAAAAATGAAGTATAAGCCAATGAGAACAATTACACCAGAACTTTCCACCCTGATATACCGTTTGATTAGACTATGACTCAAGAGCATGATGATAGTGGTAAAGTCATCTGTAATCTATCTTAATCGTTGAACCGTTCAGGCCGAAACTAAACAGAATATATTGGAGGGTTCTTAGTTGACTGTTGATTCAGGTCATTCAGGTAATGCTAGTTTGGTATAGTTGAGTTGTCTTCAATCTCGCACTGGTCGTCTGGCGAGCTGGGCGATCAAGTTGCAACAGTTTGACTACACAATCAACAATTGACCAGAAAAAGAAAATGTTATTCCGTATATTCTTCATTGTGAACTCTCTGGAGCGGGTGCTTCTTCTGCCACTTTTGACACTGATTCATCGAATATAGAAGTAGGTGTTACTGATGCCAATGAATGGTATGGGACTATGGAGAATAAAATACTCAAAAGTCCCCTGAGGTTTTCAGCGTGACAAGTCGTTGTTAATACTTTGTATCAAAATATTCAACTCCAATATCCAAATTTTATATCTCCTTCAATGTGTTGGGAAATTGTGGTTCCGCGTATTGAACGCAAGTCCCTTATTTAATCTGTACACGAGTGAGTCCGTCATGCAGGCGTATAAAAACTCTTCATAAATTATCTTAGCAATATTTTCTACCAAAGATGCGGTCTAATGTAGCAATTTTATTCAAAGATGTCGCACTCGCTATGCGATATGAATAGAGCAATAACGCCAGCCTGGATTAATGCTGAGAAAGCAAAAATTCATAACTCGAACATTTGAGTTGATTTGTGCAGACTTGATTGGTCCATCACCTAGCTCTCGATTGAAATATCATTGAATTTTTGTGGTAGCTGATTGTTTCAGTGAGTTCTTCCTGCTGTTTCTCTTGTGTGGAGCTAGAGTCCAGTTTGAGTCAAAAGAATTTCTGGAAGTCATGTAGCCATATAATGTGAATAATGAGTATACCGCTTTTCATCATCCCCAGACAAATTAATGTGAAAATATATTTATTCGAAATGAGGGAAAGCCATTTAGGAACCACTCAAATATGATCGGTCAAATATAACCGTTGTGCGTCAACAAGCGCAATAAAAACTCTTGGACATCAGGAAACGTTTATTCAAATCCTATTCTCAGAATGAAAATGACTATGATCTGCGTAGGAGGGATGAACAATATCTGCCCAATCAGTTGGTCTGACACCGTGACTATGTTCTGTCTGATGCTTCAAAATATATCACTGCCAAATTGACTCAAACATTATATCGATTCAGTTATGATATCCAACAGGATATCCCAGTGGACTCATGAACTGAAGGGCGACTAGAATCGGTTAATCGGATTTTAGCATGCTGAGGACTTGAAGGATCATTCTCCTGATGATAATGAGTAACGTCTCTGGATTATAATATAATAATGATATTTTTCGTATTGGGATGACGAAGCTCTGCAGTGAACGGCTCAAGAATACTCTCAGGAAATCACCAGCTTGAGGGTGGAGGCTGGAGGGTGAGTCTCACAACTGGCCACTTCAGGCACATTACATCATTAATATCATCGTCATTTCCCACTTCTCAATGTCTTCCTGGTTATTTTTTGATTCAGCGTTTATGACTGTATTTTTTCGTCCTATCGTAGGAGAACATCTGAATTGTCGTCATTTCTGCTTTTGATATCTCTGAAAACCGTCGAATTTTATGAGATTCAGAAGCCTTTGACTTGATCGTCGAAAAACCAGTATTGTTTTGTTTTGTATTGATTTGTTTTGATTTCAACATTCAAAGTATTTAGTATCAGAACATTGAAGATTCCATGCCCAGATGATATTTTTAATATATCGCACTTAGAACTTTGAATCACTTGTTCGAATTGTGTCAGGATTTTCAAGAGTTATCATTTGATGGTGATATTAGGAGAATAATTTTCTTTCAATTTGCTATAGATAGCTGTTGAAATAAATATTATCCATGGTCAGTGAGGTCATAATATCATTGTGGAAGTATGCAGTCTTCATTCACCTGGAGCCCTGAATAACATTAATTATTTTGGAGTAGATCTGAACTCACTCCGTTTCCACTGCAGGTCATTTGCGCACCCATATCCTTCTGTCAGAAGGACATATATTTGTCAATCCTTAATTAGGATAACTGTCAAATTTCACATCCAGATATGTCATAGCTGACTGACAAATTAGTCGAAATAACAGTTGCAATAAACCGTTATCAATGGAATAATTTGACAATAACAACATTCGGATTATCTATTTGATAAGACCAGGAATTTTGTTATCTCTTCCAGATTCATTTCACTGCGACAATTCGAAATGAACATTCACAAATCGTGTCAAAAACAAAATTATAACCACAGGAAGATTCCTTTGTTATTTGATATCATACTGCTTCACCCTCTCCCGATGCCGTATGATGAAAGACAAATTGAAGAAATTCCTGAACCGATGAGAAGTTGTTTGTGCAATTGATCAAACAATTATTAGTTAATCTCTTGGAAATATGTGCTGTGGCTCCTTTATGCCATGAAGATGTCGAAAATGAATAGACATCTACCCAAAAAATTATGAAACGTGAAACGTGTCATTTTGTATAGCCATTGGATTTCACTGGACGAGGAAGAGGCCAAATGCAATACTAACACTAATTAACCGACATGACATAAATCTTAGGTACCTGATAGCAACAAATGAAGAGTAATTGAGAGTTCATAATGTTGAATAAGCACCTGATTGAATATTTACTGAAACAATTGAATTTCAAGATAATTCATTGCCTTATTCATTGAATTGTTCGAATTGATGTCCATTTTCCCTCACACACTTTCTCTTGACTCATTCAAAATCATTGAAGAAGGTCCATGTAATTCCTGGACTAGTGTATCTGATGTTTAATATGAAAAATCCATAGCACACAAGTAAAATCCAATGTTTCAGTTATTTTGGAGCATCTCGAAAAATTTCCTATGTATACATTGAGTATCATTCTGAAGGGAAAAATAGAAAATCGATGAGCCTATGAAATAAAGGATATTCCAATGGGAAGATCATGAATGTGAGTCGTATCTCCAAAACCATACATCGAAAAAAAGATTTTGATTTTATATTGATGCTGAGAAACTTCGTACATGTAGAGGAGTTCAAATAGTATAAATTTACAAAATCGCCCTGTATGTCATAAACGAAAACATTCGTTATGCAAAATCTAATGGGACGATTTTGAGTTTCTGGAAGAAATAGCGAAGAACCGCAAGGTTTTATCTCCAGAAATCACTGAGGTATTATGCAAAACCATCGAAAACTGAACACACCGTACTGGTATACATGGTCCTGCATCTCATCTCCCGTCTTCTATAGCTCAGTTATCAGTTGAGTCTTGATTCTGATATTCTGCAGACCAAGAAGATAATTCCGATTATACAGGGTGTCCCAAAAAAGTGTGACGTCATAATTCTTCTGATACATTCCATATGTTTTGTTGCACATTATAGTGCTTCCAGTGGTTACCGACATACTCCTGGAATTTTATCGAAATCGGTTCAGTAACATTAACGTGAAAAAGATATTACACAAATATTGAATTTCGCCTCACTACTCAAGAATATTATTAACAAGAAAGAGAGTGCCTGGTCAATAGAATCATGTGAGATACAAATCGAATTAGGCCTAAGAGGATCGCTAACATAGTTTGATTCACACGAATCATAACATTGTGTGCAAAATTTGGTAGTAAACATTTCAAATTTCAGAGCACGTTACTTCCTTTATTTCAAATTTGAGCCCCTGTATGTTTTCATCACATTCTATGCGTGAATGAAAAACTTCTTTTCCTCTCAGAACCCTATCGAAACATCCATCGTATCAGAAGTTATATGCCGAAAGCTTGTTTCAGCAACTATTTTTACACGAAAAGAGCTTTGAGAAATAATCTCCTGATACAAGATATTAGGAGTTCGATAGACCTGTATGTCTGGATCTGATTCACATCATCAAAGTATCGGAAATCACTGCCTGGTCTGAATATTGAAATGTATGTCCGCGATATATTTTTTGTTTTCTTGGAGGCATGAGCAAATACGATTATGGAATGACCCTGCCACTCTTCGTAATAAGTCGGGTGTTATGCATTGAAATCCGTTGAAAATTCTTCGCTGCATATTTTCTGGTGTGGTGAGAGGTTCTTGATAAACGATATTCTTGACATAGCCCTACCGAAAGGATTCAAATTTGGTTGAGGCAGGTGACCTGGGCGGCCACTTACTTGGCCCTACTCTTTCAATACATCGATCAGAAAAGGTTGTTTTGAGATGGTCCCTGAATCAATGAATAATGTGCTGACGCTCCATCATGTTGAAGCCACATTGCATATATTCCTCACAGCTTTTGGTAGATTTTTAAATACCTCCGGTAATTGGTTTTCAAAAAATTCCACATACATAGGGCCATTCGAATTTCTGTCGAAAAAATTTGGACCAATAACATGTCCACGAATAACCCATCATCATGATTCACCATCTGTATTGTCTATCAATCTGCCTGAAAACCCTTGGATTGTGATCGGAGTAATAATAGGCGTTGTGACGATTAGCAATTCCATTCTTATGGAAGGCAGCCTCATGAGAAAACTAAACCGCATCAAAATAGTCGAAATTGACTCCAATTTCACTTAGCGTCCAGTTGCAGAATACGACACGTTTTGAAAAATCTTGTTCAAAAAAGAGTTCTTGATGAAACTGTATATGATAGGCATGGAAACGGTTGTCTTTTGATATTCGTTGAACAGTTCTTCGCTCACGTCCAGGGCATCTGCGATTGCTTGCTGGCTAATGAAAGAAATATTCCAAGTAACAGATAACAGCACAGCCAATTGACTTTCTTCATTTCGAATCGGCTAACTGATTTTGTGTATTCACATTTCTGGGTCTCACAAACCTATCCAATAATTCATTATTCCAAATTATTTGGGATTTTCTCTCCTCGTTTCTATAAAATAAAAATATGAATATTATTTCAATATACGTGTAGTAAGGACAAATCAGATGATTTGCCCCAAAATGTCACTGCGTTCAAAGAATTTTCCTATCAGAGAGCCTGAAAGAAAAATTCACTAGCTTGTCAGTGACAATTTGTATTGAAAAAATTTTGGAGAAGAGAAATAAAGGTATATAAAAAAAATATCAAATTTTTACTTATCTTTGGACGTTTCGGGACCGGTTCTGCTCCCGTTTTCAACATGAAAAGAGATTATTTCAAAGCGAAGTCGTATAATGTGTCTTGAAGCTTTTCAGTTTTCAATGACAATTGGTGACGTTGGCAATCAAATGAGTTACAGGATGTTTTTATTAATTAATCTTGAATTTACCATTTTCATGTTCAGATTTTAGTAGTGAATACCATGTTCTGTCTATATCAACTGAACAAGAAGCAATGCTATTGTCTCCGTTCAGAAGAATGCAAGCAGATTCCTTGATTTTTCTCTTCTGGTTGTTATCTTCTTTTCCAATGATTTTAATATTATTCCACTCTGCCATATGTTGTCCGTCTTCAGTAAGGATATGTTCAGCTAGTTTCGATTTATCGATGTTTCTTTTCTTTATATTGTACTTATGTTCCTTCGTCCTTACTGAAAGAGGTCTCTTGGTTTCACCTGTATAAAACTTTCCACAAACACAAGGTATACTGTAAATACAATAAATTTTTTTTACACATTGCATGAATTTCTTTTTATATCTGACATTCATAGAGGGCGCTTGTTAACACGGTTCGTACCGAGTACTTCTAAACATAACTTCTTTAGGTTGGATTTTCCACTCTAAATTTAATGTAAACTTGTACATCATTCAATTTCGTGCAACAATATACAGTGTGTCCACCTTAAGGACTTACCACCCCTGTAAAATTGTTATTATCTAACCGATTTCGAAAAACTTCTTTTTGTTGGATAGGTATTTGAAATGTCCATCCAACAAGAGAGTGATTTCACTCATGAACTGTAATCGTGGCCAACTGCGACCAACTTTATTGACCCATATTTGAGAAAGTACTATTAGGGATTTTTTTTCACAAAAAACAATGATGGATTCTGAATCACGATCACTTGAAAAACACCCTTACTGATTTCAATCATCATAAAACACAGGGTGTCCGAAAAAACGAATTATGTTTTTTTTTAATAGGTGATCAGAAAATGTAGTATTGTGGTATTTTTGAGAAGAATCGATGACACATTATTATTGAGGATCACTTCGAACATATCTGTACCGATTTTCATCATTAAATATACGATGTGTATGAGAAAACAATTAATAAGAAAAAGTAGGCAATATTTTTTCATCAACTCAAAAAAAATAATAATTTGATTTTTCGAACACCCTGTGTTTAATGATGATGAAAATCGGTACAGGTATGTTCCAAGTGATCCTGATTCATCTTCTTATTCTGAGTGAAGAATTATCAGGATGAAGAATTTTGCTTACCTATCCTTTTTAATTTTTTTCTCATCAGACACATTGTATATTCAAATGACGAAAATTGGTACAGGTATATTTGAAATAATCCTCAATGATAATTTGTGATTATTTCTTTCTAGAAAAACCACAGAACTACATTATCACCTATTTGAAGATAATGATGATTCGTTTTTTCGGACACCCTGTGTTTTATGATGTTGAAAATCGGTATAAGTATATTTCAAGTGGTACTGATTCAGAATCCATCATCAAGTTTCGTGGAAAAAAATCCCTAATAGTACTTTCTGGAATATGGGTCATTGAAATTTGTCGCAGTTGGCCACGATAACAGTCCAAGAATTAGATCACCCTCTCGTTGGATGGGCATTTCAGATACCTATCCAACAAAAAAAGGTTTTTTGAAATTGGTCGGATAATAACGATTTTACAGGGGTGGTAAGTCCTTAAGGTTGACACACTGTATATGACATGTCATTACGAAAACTGTATCATTATGACGACATACTTTTTTGTGACACCCTTTAAAATCGAAATTATTCTACTATAGTATGCGTCCTATCAGGGCCTGGTCCTATGAAGACGGGTGATGAGATGCAGGACCCTGTATAGTGTCGTATATGTCACGTCGCGTTCGAAATTCCTTTCGTGTCGGATTGATGTGCACACATCCAACTGTTTATTGACCATCAGAGTGAAAAAGGGTTGCTTCAAAGAGACTCATCACTCTATTGAGTTCAATGCTCCAAATATAAACGACGTGTTTGGCTCATCACAATGAACCGGAAATTGCTATAGTCCTACTAAAATCATTATGAATATTGTCTTTCTAGGGATGTAACGGCACACATTCAATACATCCATTATTTATTCTCATATCCATCAGATGCAGTCATAATGAACACTTCTATTTTAGCATCAGAGGAACTAGTCGAGAATAGTTATTTATTTTGCTCATCTCTTCTGCGAAAAAACATCACATTCAAGGACCCCTGTGTAACTGCCGTCGAATCAAAAATTCAAGAGTGTGTATATTAGTAGATGAGCAATAAACGTGGTAAGAAATATCATGAGTAGTTTTTGTTGTTTATTATGTTTTTTGGCTGTTGTGTGATTAGTATTCCGTGTTTCAGTACCTCATTCAATATCATGAACTTATGGCAGACATGAAAATGTGGTTTGGCAGTGTCAAATCACTCGAACCTGTGAAAGGAATTGAGTTATAGGAAATACATATTATGTAAAGGGTTTCCCAATAAGAACGCTCGATCTTTGGCAACAGCGCATTACAAGGTCGAAAGTCACACAGGCGTTATCTTTGGCAGGAATATTCAGTTAGCTTTAAAATTCATTATGGAGCGTTACACAATTCAACAACGTGTCGAAATCGTCAAAATTCATTACCAAAACCAATATTCCGTTCGGCAAACATTCCGCGCACTTTGCGCAATTTATGGTGCTAATCCGTTGAAAATATTGCGGCCGTCCGAGCAAGTGTGCATGAGAATCCACGACACTCTATATTCCGCGTAGTGCTCAAGAACTTGGACTTTCGCGGATGTCAACCTGGCGAATTCTGCATCACGACTTATCGCTTCACGGGTCCATATACATGATCAGAACGTATCGACACAGACCGTCGATTAGTAGGAATTTATTTGACTAGAATAGTAAGAAATCAGAATAGCAAATCATCAGAACCATATTTCAGCGACTGCAATATGTACAACCCGTAATTTGTCGAACCGTACTTTGACAGACTGCATTATGTCAGAATGCACAAATCACAATAGTATATCGAAAGACTGCCATATATTCAGAAGTGTACTTTGCCAAACCAGTAAATAAAATACTCTTCATGTCGTCAGAATCATAAAAATATATAATCGTAAAGTCATAGAACCGTAAAAGCACAGACTGTAATTTAGCGACCCGTACTCTGTAGACCACCATTTCATCAGAATGAACATTCCCGACCAGCAAACTGGCAGAATTGTGATGTACAGAATCTGAAAATGGCAGAATGCGAAAAGTTCATACCCGTAAAAAGACAGACTGTCGATTTTTGATACCCGTAAAATGAAAGATCCGTACAATGACAGACTCGTAAAAGCACAGACTGCCAATATTCTAGATCCGTAAAATGCAAGAACCGTACATCGACAGACTCATAATCCATCGGACTACCGGAATTTCCAATCCATAATTCATCAAAACCGTAAAACGACAGACCCGTAAAACAGCAGAATCGTAGAATGACAGACTCGTACAATGGCAGAATCGTGCAGCTACCAAACCCGTAAATTTTCAGAATTTTTTGGATTAAGACCCGTGAAATAGCAGAACCGTAAAATGGCAGAACCGTACATTGACAGAACCGTACATCGACAGACCGTCAATATACCAGAATGTGTGAGACGCGTGGAGACTCGGAACAAGCGGTAGCGCATTGTTGCCAAGTTGAATCGATAGAAATTCCTTGCTATACCTACTCAAATCTGATTCAAACTGTTTTATGAAGAATTCTAAAGGGCTGAGATAGGTTCGTACATTGTAGTATTTGTGTTTGATAATCTGTTTGATCCGAATCAGGAAGATATTGACATGATAATTTGATTGTATCAAGATAGAGAAGTATATATCATTATTTTTGTTGTAAAATTAAATAACAAAACATCAGACATGTGAATATAACGATGTTTTCTATGTATAATAGGTGAATCTATTCTCGGAGATTCTATAAGGCAGAAATGGAATCATTGTATGTCCATTCCTGAACATATAAATATTGGAGAAAAACATCAAATTTTCAAACTAACCTATAGTCATGGTCTGAGATTCGGACCAGAGTGTATACCTTTCAATTTGATTCTCCAATTAAATAGTAGATAATATAAATAAAGAACTTGTAGCATTTGTATATCGCTATTTCGTTTCGGGAAACCTACTCCCCAAGAGTTTTCGAATCTAGTGATTTCTTATTGTCAATTGTGCTTAAATCCCTCACATGACTTCAGTTATAGATTATATATAGGGTGTCCCAAAATTGCTCTACTTGAAGTAGAGGTCAAAATAAGTTGATTGGACCCAATTCGTTTATATACCAAAATGTTCCGTTCGTCAATGGGGTACTTTGTATGTGATCAATGAGGTACTTTGTATGTGATCAATTTCATTTGCGTTTCGGATATCATAATGACTTCATTCATCTTCCATGAAATGTCGAATCTCAAGCAATGGCGGCTCGAAATACCGCCTGTTGGTTGATCGAGGAGGTGTTACATACATTTTACTTGATTATTTGGGATTTTCCCTCCTCGCTTCTACAAAATAATAATATGAGCATAATTTCAATATACAGTGTGGTCATTTAAGTGTGCAACATATGGGAATCTTCTTAATGAATTGCACAACCAAAATACAGATAGTGCCAAGAGTTGGTGCATGTTCGATCATCATTTCAGGTGCACTCAGAATAGTTGCAAGTCAAACAGCATACAGGGTAGGTAAAAAGATATAAAAAGTGCTCAGGAGTAAAGTACCCGTATATCAAAAAATTCAGCAGAATGTCATTGAGAAAAGTTGTTCACAATTAAAATGCATACCTAAATACCAGAGCATGGCTTCCTAAGACATTCTTCAGCTCTTCAATTCCTCTCGTTAATAAATTCCCATTTTTTTTTCAAATTCAAGCATATTTTTGCATTCAACTTGGATTTCAATTTTTATAGGAAATCACAAACTTCATGTTTGTTGCAACGATATTCAGCTCAACTTTGAAATTTTGCGAACCCTATTTTCAACAAGGTAAAACATCATTAATGATAATATGCACATTCAAAAACCTTCATTTAATGTGAACATTCTGTATTTGAAATGTTCATGAAAAAGCTGAACAAATTGATCGACAACCATGATATCTTTTGAAAAATCACGGACACCCATCAAGGAACAGAACAATTGAGGGTTGACAGTAAATATTGAGGCAGTTTGGTGACATACTCCTTATCTAATGATGTTTTACCTTGTTGAAAATATGGTTTGCGAAATCTCAAAATTAAGCTGTATATCGTTGCAACAAACATCAAGTTTGTGATTCCCTAAAAAAATAAAATCCAAGTTGATTGCACAAAAGTGCATTAATTTCAACGAAAGTATTATCAACTGATTTTTTTATGATCAAATTATGAAAGTGTTTAGGGTGAATATAAAAAAAAATACAAATTGGGAAGTTATCAATGGAACAAATCGAAACACTAAAATATGTCTTAGGAGGCCATGTTTTGGTATTCAGGAAAAACTTTCAATTGTAAAGAACTCATTTCCATAACAGTTTGCTGAATTTTCTGAAATAAGGGTACTTTACTCCTGAGCATTTTTTATATTATTGACCTACCCTGTATGCTGTTTGACTGTATTTTGGTTGTGCAATTCATCAAAAAAATTTCCATATGTTGCACACTGTACAAGTACAGAGGATTTGCCCCAAAATTTTACTGAAATTCAAATGGCACTCTGTATGAATAATTTTACGAAAGTCGATAAAGCGAAAAAATACCTTTCAAATGACATTTGTTTTCAAAATGGCGGATCATGCAGGAACCTTTTTGTCTGCAATCATCATGGACACATTGTGACGTCATCCGTCGAATTTTTGGAAAGCATCCTTATAAAATAAAAAATTTACGAAGCACTTGGATTAGTTATTGATGGAACATATTTTTTAACGCTTGAAGCGCACGAAAGGAAATACCTATAATAATTTGTTTTTATTAAGTCATCATTTCAAACAATTTACTTAGTCTTAAATTCCCCCAAGAATGTGAAATAGAAATGGAACTTTATTCAAGGAAAGTTCAGTATAAAGAGGTCATTATGTTGTTTTTATAGGAATATTGAGGAATGTTGAATGAAAAAGTTGTTTGAAACCACCCAAACTTTTATTTTGTGTAGTTGTTTTATATACAGTGTCATTCGTTTTTTTCGGGTAGGCTAATAGCTTTGTGTTTTTTTTTTTCAATGGAACACCCTGAATTCAGCTTTCCATGAAGATTTCGATAATTCAATAGTTGATAGGATGTTCCATTCGAGAAATTGTCTATTTTAAATGTGGAAATTGAGAATGAAAATCAACCTGTTTCAGGATATCCCTTGGAAATATTGAGTTTGGCTCGAAATTCTTTTTTTTTTAATTTGACATGTGATGTGGAACTTCTCAAAACTACGGAAATATTGAAACTTCTCACTTTTCGTATAATCCGTGATGTAAAGTGAAATATAACATAACTGGTTTAACTGGTGATGAAATATTCTTCACTACAGCACCAGTTACGTTATTGAATATGTGGTTGGACGAAAAGAATAATGTATTTCAAGCTGCTTTCTCAATATCAGTTGGAAAAACTGAACTTGAATCAGCCATTTTTCACTGATGAAAGTATCGAACGAGTCTTTTTCGTGAATTTGGTCACTAATTTGCGACCATATTATTTTATGACGGATCCCAGCAAACATGATTGAGCGGTAAATAGGCGGCCGATTGCTGGTAACTGCGGTTAGTTGTCGGCAGCGGCACACCTATGTCGTTAAAATGTTGAAACGACATCGGTTTTGCCGCCATGGCTGAACGTACGCATGTTTATAATGGATGTTTGTTATTCAGCCAGAAATTGCCCGTTTAAAATTCCCGACAATCGTGCCGATGTCGCTTTGACGCAGTATGTATGTTGTTTACAGGTCAGTGGTAACTGAACCAAACGCAATGTTGGCATCACTGGGTTTTTGAGCATTGGTAGTACTGCTAATTTATTTTCGTGTTTTAGTTCTGTGTCCGTAGATCGCGTCAGTTGTCTGTCACTTGTCTTCAGGTATTTGTTAAACGGCGTGATAATATTAATATTATTTAGAAAAAGTTGGTGAGTTTTATGATTGATCCCAGCAAACTATCGTCCGACATCAAGAATAATGATATATGTTATATAACAATAATTAAACTCGTTATTGTCTACCAATCCATTTTTGTGGTAATGATTTTGAGCTAAATATTTGTTCATTACCCTATATTATAACAATGATGCTCCAATGCGAAGTTCAGCTCTTTACCTATATTCGAAAAATATTTGATTCACAGTAATAGATCAAACACTGGAAAAGTAATGTGGCTAGAACATTATCAGACTAAACCTATTCTACGTCGTCGAATCAACAAGTTATGATAGGTATATCGTATATGATCAAATATCAAATATAATTGAAGTATTGTACTATTTCAATTCTGTTGACTGATGGATTCGTAATAGTATCTTTCAAGTTTCGCAGTAGCCTAGTGGTATAAGCGTCTGACAGTTGATTGGATATCCGTTCGATCGCAAGTTCGAGTCCGACTCCCGACTATATCTTTTTTTTATTTCTAACCGAATAGTGTCGGTAGATAGTCGGGCGGCCTACTAGCGGCCGGTGCGACACGGGCTAGCCGGGCCGACGATGTATCATGATTGTGGCCCGCTGATGTTGACTGTCGGCAGTTTTTGGAGGGCGTCTAAAGGCCCGCGCGATACATGTTTGCTGGGATACTTCGAAGTGACGGGCGGAGTCGACTTGCCTATACTCAATTTTTGTACATAATCGGTAGAATTCATGTAGAAATGATGGTCATTATATTATCTGTTCGAGCAAAAATTTCTAGCAAAATTAGAAAAAAAATTACACGTAATACGTTCGTTCGTCTCGCATAATCCCGTCGTCAAACAAAATGACGCGTTTCCTAACTGGTTACGTATAAAGCACTGTACATTTCACACTTTGTCGACCATCTCCATATCAACGAAGTTCCTCAGTGATGAAAAATGCGATAATGACTAATTGAAATTTTATCTAATAGAGAATGTCACTCAGAAACTAGTGGCGCACTCATTTTTTTTTTTCGGGGTAAGTATATGATTTTGGAGATAAGTACGCATCAAACTTATGATTTTTTCAGTAGAACACCCTGTATTTCATCCGCTCATCAAATTCCTTGTTATCTTTCCTTTCGAATTATGTATAATGTTATGAATATAAAATTTTCAAAGATGCTCCAAAATCAATGAAGCATGAACTTTCATAGTGATATAGATTTTTTAAATAAAAAAGTTCCACTCGAACTTTTGATTTTACCATGAAGAGAAAAAAACAATTCCAACACTGAATAACTAACACAAAACAAAACGTAGGTACCTAATAGCAACAAATAAATAGTAATAAGAAGTATACATAATGTTGAATAAGCAGCTGTTTCAATATTTACTAAAACAATTGAATTTCGAGATCATTCAGTAACTTATTCATTGAATTATTCGAATTGATGTCCCTTTCCTCTATCACACAATTGACACAATTCCTCAACAGGTACAAGTATACTGGTATGCAGAAATCATGTCGCAGTTGGACGGTGTAACCGCTTTTATTGTAGCGGTGATTTAGAGCGCTTACATCGTCCAACTGCGACATTTTTTCTGAATACGAGTGTACGTCTTAATACACTAGGAAGCACAACAATCTTGAAGAAATTCGTGCAAAATGGTGTAACAACAGAGGCAGTTTTTTAGGAATTACAAAGATATCCTTCAATGATTTTTGATGCGTCTTCAGGTTAGGTGTGTCAATTGTGTCAATTGTGGCAATTGTGTGGAAAACTGGGCAACAATCAAGTTACTGTATAATTTCGAAATTCAACTGTTTCGGTGGATATTCAATTAGGTACCTCTTTTACATCATGAATTTATTCTTATTACTATTTATTTGTTGCTATTCGGTACGCCTAGGTACGTTTTGTGTTCTGTTAGGTAATTAGTGTCAGTATATCGTTTCTGTCCCCCATCAAAAAAATATCAGAAGTAATATTCCTCCAATTTGACTTTTTCATATAAAAAATCAATAGTCCACTATTGAAATACAATGTTTGAGTGATTTTTGAGCATCTTTGAATTTATCTATACAATATGTATAATAAGTTATAGGCAAAATCTGAGTTTCACAAAAAAGTGGCACAGAACCGCAAAAACCGCAAGGTTCCATGTTCCACAACAACAGAGATACCTCAGATGTCTGAACCAAAATGGAATACACTGTACAGGGTGATTCAAACTCCCCGCCCTTGGCTCATAACAAGGAAAGGAAAACTGCAGATGGAAATCTCTCAGAGGGGATATATTTATCCTTATTTGAAAATATCTCAGCTCCTTTCAAAATGGCAGAAATGACGTCTGCAAAATTATTTTTTCCACAGAGTCACAATTTTTCCTCATATTCTGAAAAAACATATATTTTTTTAAACATCTTCCATCGTGAAACTTTCTTTCTTTCTTCATTAAGTATGATAGCTATGATGTGATATATGATTGGCATTTTCAAATAAACTTCAACTGTCCCCGCCGTGATAAAAATCAAGTCGACCGGAAAACAAATAGTAAGTAATTTGATATATTTTGCATTCATCATTAAGAACCGATTGAAGCTGAAACCACCTGACTCGATTTTTGATTACGGCAGTTGATATTCATTCGAAAATATTCTTTGCATAAAGTCACAATTTTTTTCTCATGTTCTGAAAGAAAATATTTCATTCAACAACTTTCAGAAAGGAAATTTTCTCCTATAATCATTTGGTTGATAGCTATCGGGACTTTGATGTTAGCAGTTTTGAATAAATCTTAACTGACCCCGTTGTAATGAAAATCAAGGCAAATCGTTTTGCAAGCAATATGGATTGGGATACATTTTGCATTCATATTTGAACCGATTGAAACGTAAACCTGGCGACTTGTTACGGCGGGGTCAGTTGAGATTTATTTAAAATACCAAAGATTATTGAAATGGAAATACTAAATCCAGAGTCCCACGGCTTTTAACCAAATGGAGATAGGAGAATCTTGTTATGATGAAAGTTGTTAAAAAAACATGTTCCTTCGGAATATGAGGAAAAAATAGTGGCTTCGTGAAAAAAAATTATCTGACGCTATCTCGGGAAAAGTTGAAATATACGAGAACATATACTTTACACGACACATCCATTCTAATCCTCTCTGTCGTATTTGCATTTGCAGTTTTCCTTTTCCTGTTATGAGCCAAGGGCGGAAAGTTTTAATCACCCTGTACATAATGGTTTCATACTCACATAGGTCATCTTTTGATCAGAAAATCATCCCGGACATATAAGTATTATTCAGTGTTGCGCTTCAGCGCTACAGGGGCTAAGTTTTCCTCCCATAATTTTTTTATGCACTGTTATGCACATAAGAGCAGGGTACCTAATTTCAATCTTTCATTTGAGGAACTTGGTAGCACTTTCAATATTTGAGGGATCAAAAGTAAATACTGGCGTTTTTTCTCAAACGCTATAACAATAATGCTTCCGAAGCAATATGATAACCACGGCCTTTCATTATTTTCTTGCATATTTGATCAATTTTTCCACTCCTCAGGTGCATAATAGTTATTAATACACCAAGGTAGTGAAGAATATTAGTATTACCCAGGGACAGCAATACATTACAATCATTACATTTTTGTGGAACTGAGATATGAACCTATTGCTACTATGAAAGCACTTCTTTTCAATTTAAAAAAAAATCTAGTAGTAAATACCTATAACAGATTCAAATGCCATCAGAACAGTGAGTTCGGGTTATTATATCAGAGGTGGGTGGCTATGTCTTTATTGACTAGTGGTAATAAAATGACGAAAACTACCTTGGTAGTAAAAGTACACTTCACGCCTAGTGGTGGAAAAAAATGGTATATATACCACGGGACTGATATTAGGATAATAAGGAATACGAACAAACTGAAAGAAGATCAGGAAGGAAAGAAATTTGTTTCATCATTCGTAGACCGATGACATTCGATATTCTCTGGTTCTTTCAATACGTGTATGAATGAAGGTAGGTGTACCAGATTTGTACCTGTTCAGTTTCTGAAATCAATGAATATGTTTTCCATTTAAATTTTTTGACTCATGATTTTGGTGAAAATAATCACTTATTCGAAGAGTAGGAGAAAATCCAATTCTCATTTGACCTTGAATAAGGAAAAAAATCGCCTACGGCACTCTCCTTATTTATTATATCACTCAATACTGAATGTAATCTTTTTTTTATTTTCGAAATCTATAGCCGGCCTACGCCGGTCGAGCTACCAACTTTTCGCATCGGGATCAAAAGTACTACAATTTTGGTTTCATCCAATTTCTCGAAATCCTTGTTCAATTCTGTTGAAAAAACGAGTGACACCTTGTTTTGAAGAATGTTTGAAAAAGGAAGAATACCATAAAAATATTAGGTACATTTTCACATTCACGTTTCCGTAGCGAATTTGCTTCCGTATTCAACATAAAAATGGAACATGTTTTAGTACGGCAGACGGTGCGGTCTATCGTTCAATAACCCAATCATGGGGTATAACTTAATTGAACATCAAGGACATTTTTTGTCATCATCATCCACATATAAAATGAGAAATTACGACATCGCCCCATGGTCGAGAGATTTTCTACAGGGAAAAATGTACGAAGATCGCGTTTTTCAATATGTCTGAAAAATAGCAGTCTAACAATAATGGGGATGAAGCTAAAAAAACATATGAGGGCTCATTTTGTAGCCTGAAGTATAACCAATCGAATGGTGTATTGACAATTCATATTTCATCATCCGAATATCCAAAAATTTCACCACTTTCAAAAACTATCCTATATAATTTTTCAATATTTCATTAATCTTCAACAAGCAAGAACTCGATCATTTTCCAAATGAACTACATCATATTTTCCCATCAAAAACTGCGTAATTTTATGAGGAACATTTTATCTCGATCAATGGTATGGATATTCCTAACAGTTTTTGTTCTGCAATTAAATTTTTAGGACAGCGCACCACAGTCGAGGCGTTTCGTCGGAGCAGAAATGTAAAATCAATAAACCATTCTAAGCGTAACGATCGATGAAACTTTCACTCGTCGCGCGCTTAGACCGTATTCTTCATTAAAATATGCTCATTTTGTCGAAATGGAAGATATGGTGAGCAATTTATATTTAACTAGATATCTTCGAATGTATAGTTGATTGTCACAAATGCAAATTAGGCGGTTTTTACAAGAAACATCTTACAGAAAAGTAAACAATGTACATTTATTGATGGTCTTCGTCATCGGACTTTTCAATATTCTTACAATGAGCGTTACATTTACATTCAGTACAACAAAATACATCCTCTGTTTTGCAAATGCACTTCTGTGTTCTGTGTTGAACATGTATTTTCTGTACGCAGTAAATTCATACACCCAAATGGTTTACTGGTTAGCGCTGTGTGGCGCTGTCGACTTTCAGTCTGAAGGTCCATGGTTCGAATCGCTGTGAACTTGAACTTTTTTTTGCAACTTTTTTGTTTTTCACTTCATTCTGGTTTTCCTTTTTCATAAAATATTTGAAGTTAAATAGGTTAGTGCGTGTAGGATAAACAGTCTCATTTTATTCAATTTTGTTGAAGAACTCAACTTTTGAAATATATTATTAATCAATGTGTTTCTACACTCCATTCGGTTTTCCTTCCACAAAAATATTGCAATCAGGGATAGGTTAGTTCGTTAAGGATAAATAGTTTCTGAGTTTTGCCTAAGTACTTCGAAGATGAGATATTAAGGTCGGCGTGGTTTGTGCTAGCGTACAGTATATTTAGTAAAATCGCAACCAGGAAAGTAGTTGTTTTCTGTTGAATATACTGAGAAGGAATTGATGATTTCATCACATACCGAATGCGAATTCTCTATGTATTTCCTTATATCTAAATAAACAGGTGCGGAAAAGTATGACTTTCGGCATTTGTTAGGTAAACTACATTTTCGTCTAAACTCGACAATGCGAAGATCAATTATTGTTTTATTGATTGTTCTATCTCAGATTCACAGAGGCTGTTCAAAAAACTGCTTAGGAACTGGTGATGGGTTCAGTTTTGACGAGTGGATATGGTCAATATCATGGAAAATTAGTCTTCAAGTTCTGAATGGTTGGAGATGACAGTTCGAGAATTACACAGATCAATATTAGCTTTGAGTATTCACACTCAGTTTTCATTCGTAGGTTACCCGATTTCATCTTCGACTTTTGTCCGCCCTATATCCTATTTTTATCTGGTGGCGCCTATGGTCCAAGGTCACCTGATATAGATCAGAATCAGAATCAGATAGACAAGAACGTTTATTTAATAGCTTCCATAGTGAGTTTTACAAGAACGTTTATTCAATGGCTTCCATGTGTATGTATGTATGTATAAGCATTTTTTCATCAATCCCTATCTACAGCACCGCACTAATTATCGTTAATAAAGAATTCTCGGAACTAAATTCCGTAGCTGAACTTCGATTTCAATCTAGTTTCGTATCACCTTCTTCCTTTTTCTAGAAATATGGGTACAAAATACAAAATGAATGAATTTGGGTATGACATAGATTCATATAAAGATCATCCAATATCTTGTATCTATAATCAAACTTTGAAAACTCCAAAGTTTGTTGTAAAAAAAATTGTAAAATTGTTTTATCCGTCATTTGGTTGCTCCCTTACGAGCAACCCTCAGAAGTCTTCGAAAGTCTTGTGCGAGCAAGGAATGACGGGGGCCTTACCTTTTAACGTGTGATCCCAAACACTTGTAACATGCCAAACACCTATTTCTCGTACCCTTCTCCCAACTGACTTCAAGGAATTGTAGTTTTTGAGAAAATACTTCAAATAAACACTTTCTTCTCCATATAGCAAAAAAGTTGGGTGACGTTCATATATTTCATATTGAAATGTGGTCATTCATCACTTCATATCATATGAACGATCTCATTCTCGAGTGTACAAGAGCAATAGGAACATAAAAGCAGGTCGAACTGAAAGTGTACGTAGAATCCCCACATGACGTGACAGCAGGCAACACTGTGACCGGCGTTCGCTCTGCGCGTGGCTGGTAGGCCTCTCTGCAGTCTGTCAATTTACGGTTCTGCTGCATTACATTCTGATGAATTCCGATTCTGCCAATGTACGGTTTTGATTTTTTACGGTTCTGCTGACGTACAGTTCCTATATTTCACGATTCTGTCGATGTACGGTTCTGAATTTTTACGATTCTGTTATTTTACGGATCTAACATTTTACTATTCTGCTGAATTACGGTTCTGATAGTTTACGATTCTATCACAATACAGTATATGACATTACAGTCTGATGAAGTACATTCTGTCATTGTACGTTCTGATATAATATGATTCTGATGGAATACGGTCTGTTGTATTACGAGTCTGTCGATGTACGGTTTTAGCATTTTACGATTCTTTCAATTTACAGTTCTGATATTTTGAGATTCTGTGAATATGCTGTTCTGATTTTTTGCTATTCTGTCAATGTACGGTTCTGACATTTTACTATTCTGTCGATAAACGGTCTGTTGTATTTCGATTCTGACAAAGTACGGTCTGCTAATGTGCGGTCTGTCATTCTGCGATTCTGACGAATTACGGTCTGTGTTGTTATGATTCTGACGAAATATCATTCCGCTGTGATGTTGGTTTGTTAGTTTTCGATTCTGTATATTTGCGGATCTGCGATATTGCTATTATAGAAAAATACACATCTGCGCATTTGCAATCTGTTATTGTCTGGTATGCTCATGTATAGTATACAAAATACGGTTTGAGGAATTGCGGTTCTGTGCATCTACAGTAGAGATAAATACGATTCCTATAAAATATTGTTCTGTTAAGTTACTGGTTTGAAAATGTATATTCTGATGGATTACGGATCTGCGATTTTACATTCTGGTGATTTGTGTGTTCCCTCGCTTCACCTATATAAGGTGCAACTCACGCAGGAATTGAAGCTCAAAGATCATAGGCATCGGCGTGAATTCGCTGTCTGGGTGCTAGATCAGTTGGAGGGTGACCGCGATTTTGCGAATAAAATAATCTTTAGTGACGAGGCACATTTTTGGTTGAGTGGCTTTGTCAACAAGCAAAACTGCCGTATTTGGAGCGGACATTTAAGTGACATAATTTTTGAAACATAAAGTAGTTACATATGCTTCAAAATAAATATTGAATTATGTTAGTTTTATTTATACTTTATTTTTTATTACACTTTGAAGATCGAGCGTTCTTATTGAGAAACCCATCATAACCTTCATAACATACAAAGGTAAGTAACGTATAGTTCGGAAAATGGTTCTCTGTGAAATTTTCCGAATTTTCACTATTTTGTAGATTTTGATGAAATGATTGAACCTGCAGAATCATAAAGTTCTTGGATCAACAGATTCTGAAATACGAGGCGTTGAATTAGAAAATAGTTTACCTTCATTTCATTATTTTCTCGAAATTCCAAGGTGCCAATTGCAATTTCTTCCGCTCATATCATGAACGTACCTCCATATCACTCAATATAATTCAGATGGTTCAGATCATGTAGGAAATTTATGACAGAGAGATATATGAATAGTACCTAACAAGAGCGGCGAAAGTGACACTTTTCCGCACGCGATTGCAGATGGCCGAACGACGCGTTAACGGACTTACGGCCAGCAGTCGCGTGCGGAAATGTCTCTTAGGGCACGTGTTAGGTACTCTATTTTTTCTACTAGCGTGCGGAAAAAAACCCAAGTGTTTACATGAAGAAACGTTAATTATTGGATACATAGTTCGTAAATTAATTATTATTAATATTAAACGTGCATTTTTTTGCATTCTGCAAATTAATTGCAGAAGCTGGAGTTTTTTCTGATGAAGTATTATCACGGTTTTCCATTGCTTTGTCAGCAACCGTGGCCATCGAAACTTGGCTGGAAAAGCTCATTTCGAAAGGCTTTCAATATTTTATTCGATAGGCCCTTTTGGAAACTTGGTGAGCTTTGTACATAACCTTCTGCGACGCTGGGGGATTTCCAACCTCCGAGGCGTTTGATATTCGTTATTCCTTCTCCTGAATTAGCAAGCATTGTGGCGGCGGAACGTCGGAAACTGTGGCCCGTATATAATTCAGGATTTGGAAGCTTCAGATAACTTGCAATTTCTGATGGCATTCTTCCGAAGGTGTTTATTTCAATACATTGTGAAGTGCAAGTTCCGTTCTTACAGTTTTCGAAAAATTGCTTATGTTTAGTTTCAGGCTTTCTCAAACTCTCTACCTTCTGAACAAATTGAGCAATTTTCCATTTTCAGCTTCCTCAGAAATCGCGAAGCTTCTGGAGGAATGGATTTTTGTGTCTGGGATATTTATCGATATCATATTCCCTTTGTCATCAATATGATCTAGAGATATCTTTGTTAATCCTTTTCCTCTACATGCGCCCGCCAAACCAAAAATTGTAGCGACTTTTATATGAAGATAAATTTCGTCAGGTGCTTCATTTTATAACCTGGAATATTTCTTCTTTCGAGAAAATGTTTGCCTTTTTTGGCCTAGATCCAATGTTTTTTGTATACATGCCGTGACCCCAAAAAACTTGCTCAAATCGAGGTGTTTTTTCAGTTTGATTACACTTTTTAACATTGAGTACCTGGATCAAAGAGTGTTTGGCTTGCGAGTTTTGGAAATGTCAGCGAAATAAGCCAAAAATATAAAGATTTCCGATGATGGAATTGCCTGATTATTCAATAATATATTGATGATTCGCTTGTTAACATTGTCTTGAGAATTCAGTTTCCTATCATGACTGGTTTCATAATGATTAATTTGGGAATTCATCATTTGCATGAAGAGTTGAAGGGACTTGTTCGCTTATATTCGCCTAGTGGCCGAGATTTTTTACAAATCGTGAAACGTGAGGATGTGGAAAGGAAAAATAACTATAGCAAGAATTCAACTGTAATGAAAATAATATAGAATATAGAGCCTTCGATTTTGTCTGGGTCAGGAGCACCGGCAATATCTATAATTAAATTTTCGATGTTGCCGGACGTTCAATGATAGTTCAAAAATGTAGTATTATGAGACCGTATATCTCAAAAAAATATATATTTTGTTTTCAATATGTCTCATACACCACCTCTTCATATTCATCGTATATACGTATTGAATTATATCTTATTTCAACTTATGGCAGTATTCAAAAATGTCTCTGGGACATCTTCTGATGACTTCTTAGGTATATTCAGGATAATGAAGAATCAAACCCGTTGGATGAGGAAGACTATGACAGAGATGTAGGGAAAACTATTCACGGGCGATCTGAGGCTGTAAATTGAAAGTGAGTGAGTTTTTTAGAGTAACAAAAAATTATCTCAATTTCCGGCAAAACCACAAGTACTACACTGAGGGAAAAAAATTGTAGCCGTTACTAAAAAATTAGTAACTACAGAAAAATTTTTTAGTACGATAGGGGACAGCAAGCATTAGTTGTTGCCATAACTAATTCTGATTTTCTGGAAACGCCTATTTGCCTCTAATGAAAAGTTTAGTTGAGTCATCTATGACGTTGTTGTGGTTACTAATAAGCCTTTTTAAGGAATAATACCAAGTTTTATTTGCCACAATTGAGATACATAGTTATGACAATTAGATTGTTAGTACTGTTTCAATATATGTTTGTTATCACAACAATTACTCATTTCTTCTGACGTTAATAGTGAGTGTGTTGTTGCAAATTAAATATTCAATTGTGACTGAAATGGAATCTAGTTACTATTAAAAGTGATTTAGTAACGTTTGAAATATAATTTAGTTATTCTGGCAACTTAATAGTTTTATATCAATCAAAATCAAGGCCCCATTCAAATAATAACAGATTGTATGCCATTTTCCATCCAATTTCCAATGGAATCGTGAACAGGAATACACCACACACCGTAAGTGCCACAGGCCACAGCTCAGCAAAAAGAGAGGGAATTCTAAATATACACCGTGTACACATGACGTCGGTTGGACGTTTCTCACCGTCGACTGTCATAAACTGAACTGAATTGTGAATAGGTACCTAAACCTGATAACTAGTAACGCACAGATAACGATGGTAAACTGCGAATTATTATTTTGCCAACCAAATGCCAAATGGCTCAGCGCGAAGTGCAAAAAAACAGAAAACAGTGATTTGAAAACACACAGAGCAGTGAACCAGCAAGAACACGACGCTCCCGGCTACACTAGACAATTATTTTATTTATTTTGTCCAAGCTCGACGACCGTGCGATCTATCCACTATCAAGATACAAGTTCAAATGATGAAACAGAAAGACAAACAGATGCAAGATGCAATTTTTGCAGGTGGGTCCCGAAGAGACGCGAGGCGGTCCCGAACGACGCAGTACAACTAAAATTATTAGTTATGGCTAAACAATTTCTGCTATGAATAATAATAAACCTTTTACGATAAATGTGTCATTAGTTGTGGCAAATAGTCAGCTGTTGTTAGTAACCCCAGAATGAGGTTTTTTAACCCCAATATGACATTTTAATTGACTGAATAGACAACACTGTGATAATTCTGTCGCAAATAGTATTTTTATTGATGACAAATAATTGGCGAAAAATAGAAAAGTCATTTGTAGGAAATAAGGATACGTTGTCATTGTTAATAAAATTCCAAATATTTTTAATTACTGGTACTAAAAAAATACCAACTAGACGTTTTAATAAACCAGTTTTTCTCAGTGTAGAGGAAGTTGAATGGCAGAGTTGTAGGTAATAAAAATATCGATACCTCCTGTCTTGACACTTTTTGCACATAACCTCAAAATCAATGTGGAAAATTCAAATAACCAAGTTTAATATATTCCATTTGTTTCACGAGATTTGGTGAAAACTTACCTCTTTATATCCCGAACGCACTATGATTGTTTCAATTCGAAATATAATTTTTTTCACCTTTTTTGACTCTTCAATCGCGAATTCTTGCATCAAAATATCATCTGTTGTTTCGAAAATGTCAGTTGTCCATCTGTTCGAAGACATTTCTTCTTCCTGATGATGAAGAAGATCTATTGGAAACAAGGGTGGATGTTCTCAGAAAATGCAAAGAACAAAACACGAATTCGATTTTTGTATTAATCAGTACAATTTTGAGGTATTGATTGAAATTGATGGTAATTACTTGAAAAACGTAAGATTCCACACTGAGGGAAAAAATTTGTAGCCGTTACTAAAAAATTAGTAACTACAGAAAAATTTTTTAGTACGATAGGGGACAGCAAGCATTAGTTGTTGCCATAACTAATTATGTTTTTCTGGAAACGCCTATTTGCCTCAAATGAAAAGTTTAGTTGAGTCATCTACGACGTTGTTGTGGTAACTAATGAGCCTTTTTAAGGAATAATACCAAGTTTTATTTGCCACAATCAAGATACATAGTTATGAGAATTAGACTGTTAGTACTGTTTCAATATATGTTTTTTATCACAACAAATTATCCCAGTTGGAGCAATTACTCATTTCTTCTGACGTTAATAGTGAGTGTGTTGTTGCAAATTAAATATTCAATTGTGACTGAAATGAAATCTAGTTACTATTAAAAGTGAACCAAATGCCGAATGGCTCAGCGCAAAGTGCAAAAAAACACAAAACAGTGATTTGGAAACACACAGAGCAGTGAACCAGCAAGAACACGACCACCTGTGACACGACGCTCCCGGCTACACTAGACAATTATTTTATTTATTTTGTCTAAGCTCGACGACCATGCGATCTACCCACTATTAAGATACAAGTTCAAATGATGAAACAGAAAGACAAACAGATGCAAGATGCAATTTTTGCCGGTGGGTCCCGAAAAGACGCGAGGTGGTCCCGAACGACGCAGTACAACTAAAATTATTAGTTATGGCTAAACAATTTCTGCTATGAATAATGATAAACCTTTTACGATAAATGTGTCATCAGTTGTGACAAATAGTCGGCTGTTGTTAGTAACCCCAGAATGAGGTTTTTTAACCCCAATATGAAATTTTAATTGACTGAATAGACAACACTGTGATAATTCTGTCACAAATAGCATTTTTATTGATGACAAATAATTGGCGAAAAATAAAAAAGTCATTTGTAGGAAATAAGGATACGTTGTCATTGTTAATAAAATTCCAAATATTTTTATTTATCGGTACTAAAAAAATACCAACTAGACGTTTTAATCAACCAGTTTTTCTCAGTGCATGTAATATTGATAAACAAAAAAAATTTCAGGATCTCTGAAGCATCAAGATTGCGAAACACATGCCAAAATATATTTGTTTTGAATGAGAAGGATATGAATTGAAGGGTATTCTAACATTTACCACAATAATGTATATATTATATCATCAGCAAGTAGGGATTCCTCGAGAGATAAACCGTAATGGAATTCTGGTTGAAAAAACAACTAGGATTCCTTGAAATTCTTTGGATTACCTTGGGATCCCCTGGGATTCCTAGGAATTCCTTGAATTTTCTTGGAATTCCTTGAATTTCCTTGGATTCCCTTAGAATTTCCCGGAATTCCTTGAGTGAAATGGGGTATATTCGAGGGTATATTCCTGGGCTTCAAACAACTACAATGGCTTAGAATTTATTGGATCTACTTGAAATTCTTTGAATTTCCTTGGAATTCGCTGAGTGTAATGCGGTATAATTCTGGTGTACAAACAACTAGAATTTTTTTTAATTCCTTGGATTTTCTTGGATTTCGTTGGATTTCCTTGAATTCTCTTGAAATTCCTTGGATTTCCTTGACATTTCTTGGATTTCCTAGGAATTCCTTGGATTTCCTTGGGATTCCTTGGATATCCTCGAAAATCCTTGGAATTCCATGGAATTCCTTGAATTTTCTTGGAATTCCTTGAAATTCCTTGAAATTCCTTGTGGAATCGAAGTTTCTTGTGAAAAATTTTGACACCGGTTCACCCCTCGAGATTTCTGCGCACAAGAAGCCTTCGTTTTTTTTTCTGGAAATGGAGGGGCTTTTTCCATTATAACTCCAAGAAAGTGAAAGAATAAATATGTCAAATCGAAAATATCACATAATATTTGGGATATAAAGAAATAGGTTTTCATCAAATTCCGTGAAAAAGTTTTTTTTTTATATATAAAAAAAAAACGAAAACGGTTATTCGAATTTTACAAGTTATCGCTCTTTCTATTTCCTACAACTTTGCCGTTCAAGTTTTCTCCATAGGACTTGCGATTGTGCCGGAAACCTGGATAATCCATTTTTTTTTAAAGCTCACCCCTTACCTCTTCCCAACCACAGATCGCCCATGAATTATTTTTCTTCCATTTTTGCCATATCCTGTTCTAATTTTCCATTGGGTTTCATCCTACCATGATTTTTCATCACTTTTCAAAGGCTCCAGCACTGGTCTCAAAATGTGAAATAGTTAGATACAAATGATGATTTCTTGAGAATATATGGATCTCTTGATATTTGCGGAATTTTCCTTCATCAATGTGTTCAAATGAAACACTCATATTCAGTAACCCATTATCTATTCTTGAGAATTTCGAACCTGTTTTTGAAGAAATGTATTCCAGCTTCATATTGAGCACTACTATTAGATGCTGCATAATGGTAGGTAGTTATATTTCTCCTTGTTGGTTTTGATTTCTGAACCTTGGACACACTTCCTGAAACTGAATATACTGGGAGATATAGCCTTTCCTCAATACTTTATAGCTTCCGAAAGAACCAAAATATCTAGGAATGAAAAATCTCTGCTTTATTGATATCATCAGGCTTCTGATTTCCATAACTTTCCGGAACAATCAATGTTTCAATATCTCATGTCCACTAATGTATATGATTCGATGTTACCTACCCATGTAACTTTTTACAGAGAAAAAAACCATTATCTATTGAATCATATCATGATCCTTGTAATGTTCTGATTGTTGTGAATGTGATCCTTCTTGTTATAGTTTGTGATTACTGAACCCTGTACTCATACGCTTGATGCTGAATTCACTGAGAGTTCCTACCTTTATACATTGATTTTTTTAGATTCCGAAGACACCAAAATATCTTCGAATGGAACACCTTGATATTGAATGTCTTCCATAGAATAAGCCTGGCCTGGTTGAAATCTTGGCAGTTCTCTTGTTTGTATACGTTGTAACGTGAAAATTGCCTTTCCTCGAATTTTCAGTTCCATCTTTATAATTCACATATAAAAGCATTGAGACACTGTATCTAAAATTCTTTATTTATATTCAATATTTACTTGACGCTAGATAATAATGATGAGCCCTCAGTTGATCAGACTTCTACGACCTGAAAATAGAATTAAACATAATTATTTGATCGAATAATAATTGAAAAGTACTCACTTGTTTTGAGATTGTCTTCTCCCTCGGGGTCTGTTTTTTGTTGCTTCTGAGATTACTTCCAAGATGTTGATTCCGATGGATGTTTGGCCTCAGTACATTATTTAGCTCGTATATTTCCAATTTCCTGCCATAGGTGATGGTCCTGATGATAAAATGTGTAATTTCAATGATTATTTCTTTGTTTATTATTGTTTAGCTGTCATTGAAATATTGGAATTTCATTTGACATTTTTTGACAAGTGATTGTCAAATTGTCAAATGGGAAGGACAAGGTTACCTGCGCGGAACAGTTGGAAGTTGAGGACGGAACATCTGGCAGCCGGAATGCTCTTGATACTTTCTGAAATACTGGCGCGAGTCACCCATTGGAAGGCGAAGAGTCTTGTTCTGTGTATTTTTCAAGGTCGTCACATCTGTTCATCCTGGTCCTATGGAATCCTAGTCGGAAGAAGTCGGGGATGCTCGGTTGTTTCGTAGCTGTCATTTCATCCTGGGCGAATCACAAGTCAGCATTTTAGTCACATGTAGGGCGCTTAACGCCATCATGTATTTCCTCTAGTGCGCAGAGATAGCATATTAGTTGTATCCTGTTTTTTTATAATTAATGTTTGGCTGAAAAGTCCTGAAAAGGCGCAGGAGGCTATCCCTCCCAAAATTTCGAGACGCCACTTCGGCATTCGATCTGGTCAAGATGGGCATCGAAGATTATTTCTTAAGGAACTTTTCCGAAAGTGAGGCCTTTCCTTCTTGGGGTAAGTTTTTGAACCTTTCAAAATCAAGTGTTTCCTTCCACCTATTTGGTTGGTTAGTTTCTATTTGTGATCTATTCCTATAGATCTGTGGGCCTCCTTGGTAACCCCGGTCGACCACGCGGCCATTTTGTGCTCACGCCTAAAAGGCTCCATATCTGGGACTGAAGACGTTTTGAGGGGTCAACGGACTCCGCTGGTCTACAAAACTCCGCAGGATCCCGATACTTCTCTGGCTCGTTTGCCTCCTCAGGCATCGCCGGCTCGTCAGGCATCGCAGGCTCGTCAGGCATCGCAGGCTCGTCAGGCCGCGCAGGCTCGTCAGGCATCTCAGACTCACCTTCATACCTCGCCGACTCATAGGACTCAGAATCCGCAGGCACTTCAGAATTGGCAGGATCTTCAAGATTCTCAGGCTCTACAGACTTTGCAGGCTATTCAACCTTCGACTTGGGTTCACCACTCTGTGCAGAGTCTTCAACTGGAACCTGCCCACTGCTGGTTACAGATTGGACTGGAGTCTGCTCTGCTGGAGCTCATCAGGAGACACCTACCCCCGACTGTCCTGGGTCATTCTGTCCCACCATCTCTCTCCTGGGACCTGGGGATTGGAGAGTCTGGCTGATCAGGCTGGATCCTTGGCTAGGGTGCCCTTCTGCTAGTAATCCCTACTAGCATGGTCTGAGTAAGAAAGCGACCCAGATTTTAAGTTATCACACTTACTATGGAATTTAGCATATATTGAGGATGTCTACATATATAGTATTCTTCTCCACTATGTTTTTATAATATTTGATATTTCAAAATGGCAATTTTTCATTTCTAACATAATAATAATATGTGCACCCAACTTATAGTACTATAAAAGGGGATATCTAAGGTTCATAAATGCAAAGGTTACTAATGATAATATTTATTGAGAATATCTTGAATACTACCCTATATAGACCTCTGGTACTTTGTAGGTATTGACAAATTCACAAAATATCATTATTAAAAAATATTTGAGTTCACACAGTGTTTTTTCTTCAATTTATTTTTCAGGAAGTTAACTGAATCTTACTATAACTTTCTTGGTTTTATCTATATCAAATCAAGTGGCGCCCTCTGTCACTCAATAGTCTGAATTCACTACCATTGCTCGCCAGACGAAAAGCTGCTGTGCCTTGTAAGCTCTCATGAATTTTTTTTTAGATTTGAACTTCACAATATTTTTCAAAGTTTCATAAGTTTGCTACAAGAATTTGACGCCTTAAAGCGTGGGGCCCGAGTGACCATTGAGTGAAATAACTTTTATTATTCATTTTCAAAAATTCAGTACTGGAATAACACTTTGTGAACTCAAGTTGTTGATTTAAAAATTATTGCACCATTCACTTTGATTATAGGACTTGCTTTCTTACTCAAATATTTTTTCCTTGGACCACATACAGGGTGTTTTGATGAATTAATAGGGAGATTTTATTTCTTCATTTTCTTATGTGCTTTCAACCTAATTGGGATTTATTATTATTTTTTGAACTCACTAGAGTTTGTGGGTTGACCATTTATATCTATATTTTTTCGAATTTTCATTGGGGTTGATATCAACCTGGACTCAGTGTCACTGAGTTTGATTGGGTGATTTTTTGATTTTGGTTATTTAATACTGAACATGGTATTTATTCAGCTTACACAGGCTGATTTCTTAATTTTGAAAAATTCACTATACAGGGTGGAACATTTTCATTTATTTTTTTGAAAATTTCTGACATTTGTTGGATTACCAATTTTAGTTTTGAATTCTGAACATACCTACAGGGTGAATTTCAGTAGGTAAATAAATACTTTGAAATATTCTGATCAGATAAAATATATCTGAATATTTTTTTGAAATTGTAACTAAACTTTTTCCAAATGTAGGAATATTTTGCCCAGTTAAAATATATCTGAATATTTTTTTGTTAACATTGTGACTTAACTTTTTCCAAATTTAACTACGCCTCTATTAACTTGAATTTTTTTTTTCATCAAATTTAAATTTTACTTGCCCCAAGATGGAGGGAATTAAAGCAAAACATTTGCTCATTAATGAACTGAATTATGAACTGAGGATTCGAGGAATTGTAACTGATCGGGACATGAACGATAAAAGAAAAATTCTTGCCAAGGCCATGTCAAAGCGCAACCCTTCTCCAATTTCTTTAACAGGTCCTGCTGTACCATTTGAAACTGAATCTGTGGAAATTCAGGCATCGCTTGACAATATTAGGTCATTAATTATGGATTTTGAAGGCTCAACTAGTGACTCTGTATATCAAAGGCTACGATCTAGACTTAATCATGTTAGTGCTCGTATTCAACGTTTAGATGTTTCAACTGGTGTTAGGGAAGAAATTACTTTCAAACAGGAATCTTATGCCACCTGTATTTTGTTGGAGTCTGAACTTGAAGACCGTGTTGTGACTCCAGGGGCTCCTCCTGTCCCTGTGGTAGATTTATCACAATCTTTTATGAACCCCATTAATTTTGCTCAAGTTTCAACCCCATCATTCAAGCCAGTTTCATTGTACAAATGGGATGTCAAGTTTGACGGTACTAAAAAGACATACAGTGTCAAGTCATTTTTAGAAAGAGTCCATGAACTAGCAGAGGCTAGACATGTTTCAAAAGACCAGCTATTCGAATCAGCTGTAGATTTATTTTCAGGAAAAGCCCTTCTATGGTTAAGGCATATTAAAGAATCAGGGAATGTTAAGGATTGGGATTCATTAACTGTTAGGTTAGAGCAGGATTTTCTTAACAAGGATTATGATGAAGAATTATGGGATTCCATCAAACATCGAAAGCAAAGTGATGATGAATCAATTGTTATATTTGTAGCTGTCATGGAACAACTTTTTAACCGCCTTAGTTCTCCTCCTGCAGTAGTCACCAGGATAAAGTGGATTAAAAAGAATTTAAGAAACGAATTTGTAGATAGACTGGCTCTTAACAGCTATAATTCAGTAGATGATTTAATAAAAGATGTAAAAATTTTGGAAGAAGTATTCAGAGATAATAAGGATAAATCTTTTTTGAGAAAGTCTAATGTTAGTACCCTGGGATACGATAATATGGCAATGAGTGATGAGGCTGGAACTAGCAGTTCACCAAGTACATCGAAATTGAATCAAAATTTTAGATCCAGAAATTTTAGGAATTCTAATACCCAAAAATTTAATAGATCAGGTAATGGGCGTTCTCGTTCCAATAATTTTCCTCGTTCTGATAATTTTTCTCGTCCTGATAATTCTTCTCGTCCTGATAATTCTTCTCGTTCTGATAATTTTTCTCGTCCTGATAATTTTTCTCGTCCTGATAATAATAGGTCTGAAGTTAGAACTTTGAATAATGCTACTAGTAGCAATGAACAAAATTTAAAAAAGCCAGTAATCTGTTGGAATTGTAAGTTGGCTAACCATACATTTTATAATTGCACTTTGAAGAGAAACGTTTTTTGTCATGGTTGTGGCGAGCCAGGAATCATTAAGAATAACTGTGAAAAATGTTCGGGAAATGTACCCAGGAGGTAGAATATTTTTTTTCTGGCCGACATTCACCTCCTTTTAATCAGGCCACAATTTCGAAAAAATATCCTACTGTAGAACAATCCAATATGATAAAATTTTGTAAAACATTTCTAAATAAATTAAATTCAGAAGTTTCAGCTGCTCCTGTCTTTGTTCAGAAAGAACAAGACAATAGACCATTTATATCAGTGAATATTTTCGATCAAGAGATAACTGCTCTTTTGGATTCTGGAGCTAATAATTCCATTGTTGGTAGTAAAGGAATATACTTAATTGAGTCATTGGGTTTAAAAGTTAACAAATCAATTCGTTTTGTATGCACTGCTGATGGTGTTAGACAGGCAGTAGTAGGTTCAGTTGATCTGCCTATTTGTATTAATAAAATATGTAAAATAATTCATTTCCTCATAGTACCTTCACTGAACTATAGTTTCATCTTGGGAAGCGACTTTTGTAAATTATTTGAACTAAAGATCAACTTTAAAGAAAACAACTGGGAGATTAGCTCAGATTCGATCAGTAGAATCAATTGTGTTTCAGCTTTAAATGTAACTGAAACTCCTGAAATTTTTATTTTCTCTTTGAATAGTTTATCAGATAATGAATCAGTACTCGCTGATAATGTAGTAGCATTGTTCAGAGATCTTGGCAAGGATAAAGCTTTAGGAAGGACAGATAAGATGATTTATCACATTGACACTGGGGACGCCCCTGCAGTCAAACAACGGCAATATGTGATGTCTCCTTATATGCAAGGGCATCTAAATAAAGAGCTTGACAAGATGTTGTCCTTGGGCGTAGTTAAGCCTTCAAAAAGTAATTGGTCCTCACCTGTACTCCTTGTTAAGAAATCAGACGGAAATTTTAGATTTTGCTTCGATGGAAGGAAACTAAATTCAGTTACTAAAAAAGATAGTTACCCTTTACCTGTGGTTGATAGAATTTTGTCAATGCTAGGCCATTCTAGGTATATGTCGTCGGTTGATTTGCGCAGCGCATTCTGGCAAATTCCCCTGGACGAAAGTTCCAAGGAAAAAACCGCTTTTTCAGTTCCTTCACGTGGACTTTTTCAATTTGAGGTAATGCCTTTCGGTTTAGCTAATGCAGCTCAGTTTCAACAGCGCCTAATGGACGCCATTTTCGGGCCAGAATTAGAGCCAAATATTTTTGTGTACCTGGACGATTTAATCATAGTAAGTTCCACCTTTGAGGAGCATATTAAATTACTTCATGAAGTAGCCAAGCGTCTAAAAGACGCCAAATTAACTGTTAATTTCGAGAAATGCGAATTTTTCAGAGATTCATTGAAATATTTAGGATTCATCATTGATAAATTTGGTTTACGGACTGATCCTAACAAGGTCAAAGCGATGGTTGAATTTCCACAGCCTCGCAATACTACAGAAATCAAACGGTTCACAGGTATGTGCAGTTGGTACCGAAGATTTATTCCTCATTTTTCTACCCTTATGGCTCCTATCAATGATTTATTAAAAAACAAAAAAAAAGGTCAGAAAATCAATTGGTCAGCTAATGCAGAACAAGCATTCAAGGACATAAAGCAAGCTTTAGTTTCAGCACCAATTTTATCCAGTCCGGATTTTTCACTCCCATTCACAATACAGTGTGATGCATCTGACTCAGGCCTAGGTTGCGTTTTAACCCAGATTCAAAATGATCATGAGAGGGTGATAGCATTTGCTTCACGAAGTCTTTCCAAAAATGAACGCAATTATACAGTCACTGAGAAGGAATGTTTAGCATGTATCTTTGCTTGTGAAAAATTTAGAGGGTATATTGAAGGGGTGCATTTCACTTTAATTACTGACCATGCTTCACTCAAATGGATGTTCAACATCAAAGAACCCATTGGTAGAATTGCTAGATGGAGTGTTCGTTTAAGTCAGTTTGATTTTAGTATACAGCATAAGGCTGGAAAATTGAATGTGGTACCTGATGCTTTATCTAGAAGCCCAGTAGAGCCAGCTACTGAAGAAACTGATAATATTTGTTTATTAGATAGGGAAGATGAAAGTATCAACCTTGAAATTAGTTTGGACAAATTAGAGCCGTTCTATGAAAATTTGCGGAAGAAAATTCTAGAAAACCCTGAGGACTATCCACAGTGGTCTGTGAGAAATAATTTTGTTTATAAGCTGGTACCTTCCAAATGTCCTGTTAGCTCAAATATTTCAGATTGGAAACTTTTAGTGCCGAAGTGCCAACGTACCGAAATTATCAGGTTATGTCATGATGTTCCAACTTCCTCTCATATGGGTTACTACAAAACTTTCAGTAGAATTAAATTGACTTATTATTGGCCAAAAATGAGGCAAGACATTTTCCGGTACATAAAAACTTGTAAAGTCTGTTCTGCACAGAAGTCACCGAATTATGCTAAATTTGGGTTAATGGGGGCTGAGAAAAAGGTTCGATTTCCATGGCAAGTGATAGCACTTGATCTCATGGGTCCTTTTCCTCGTACTTCCAGTGGTTATCAGTATATTTTAGTAGTTAGCGATTGGCTAACCAAATACCCGGTTTTGTGTCCTCTTAGAAAAGCTACTTCGGCTAGTATAATTAAATTTTTAGAAAACGAGATTTTCCTTGTCTATGGTGTTCCACAACATATTATCTGCGATAATGGGAGGCAGTTAATTAGTAAATCCATTAAAGAACTGGTTAAAAGTTATGATTCTAACATTTTTTATACCGCCTACTATCATCCGCAGGCAAATTATGTTGAGAGAACAAATAGAACAATTTGCACAGCTATACGCAGCTATATAAATAAAAATCATAAACTATGGGACAAAGAATTGGCAAAAATTGGTTATGCTTTACGAACTAGTGTGCATGAGGTGACTGGATATAGCCCTGCATTTTTAAATTTTGGGAGAGAAGTACCAGGTAGTGGTCAATATTATGGGAAGGGTAATATGGATATTAATGTGGTTAATCGCGATTATTGGATTCAAAATTTAGGTAAAATTTCAGAAATTTATGAAGATGTTCAGAATAAAATTCACGCTGCTCATCAGAAAAACGCTAAGTATTATAATCTACGCAGACGTGATAAAGAATTTTTTGTTGGAGACAAAGTTTGGAAGAAAAATTTTGTTCTTTCTAATGCGGGTAATAACTTTGCTCAGAAACTTGCTCCACGTTTTGTACTTTGCACAGTAGCAAAGAAAAAGTCGAAATTAGTTTATGTCCTTAAAAATGAAGATGGCTCTAATGCCGGAGTTTGGCACATACAAGACTTGAAACCCTATCATGGGTCGATGTCCGACCTCTCTGAGGAAGAGACGGGATCTGTAGCATCAGATTAAAATTTTTTTGCCAATCAGCAATAGCTCAACGCAGATTTGAAGTACCTAAGTTGTATATACTAGTAGTTAAGGGTAGGTAAGGACTTAGCAAAAGTTAAGATTTAGGAGTAAGATAGTATAGGGCGCGCCTAATTTAAGTTGTATATATGTAAAAATGAATTCTCTATTTTTAATGAGGAACTTTACGACCTTTCCTAGGGGTAGTATTCAGACGAAAAATTTCTTTGGCAGACATTTTTCTTTTTTTCAGTAGGGGGGTGAGTGTAACGTGAAAATTGCCTTTCCTCGAATTTTCAGTTCCATCTTTATAATTCACATATAAAAGCATTGAGACACTGTATCTAAAATTCTTTATTTATATTCAATATTTACTTGACGCTAGATAATAATGATGAGCCCTCAGTTGATCAGACTTCTACGACCTGAAAATAGAATTAAACATAATTATTTGATCGAATAATAATTGAAAAGTACTCACTTGTTTTGAGATTGTCTTCTCCCTCGGGGTCTGTTTTTTGTTGCTTCTGAGATTACTTCCAAGATGTTGATTCCGATGGATGTTTGGCCTCAGTACATTATTTAGCTCGTATATTTCCAATTTCCTGCCATAGGTGATGGTCCTGATGATAAAATGTGTAATTTCAATGATTATTTCTTTGTTTATTATTGTTTAGCTGTCATTGAAATATTGGAATTTCATTTGACATTTTTTGACAAGTGATTGTCAAATTGTCAAATGGGAAGGACAAGGTTACCTGCGCGGAACAGTTGGAAGTTGAGGACGGAACATCTGGCAGCCGGAATGCTCTTGATACTTTCTGAAATACTGGCGCGAGTCACCCATTGGAAGGCGAAGAGTCTTGTTCTGTGTATTTTTCAAGGTCGTCACATCTGTTCATCCTGGTCCTATGGAATCCTAGTCGGAAGAAGTCGGGGATGCTCGGTTGTTTCGTAGCTGTCATTTCATCCTGGGCGAATCACAAGTCAGCATTTTAGTCACATGTAGGGCGCTTAACGCCATCATGTATTTCCTCTAGTGCGCAGAGATAGCATATTAGTTGTATCCTGTTTTTTTATAATTAATGTTTGGCTGAAAAGTCCTGAAAAGGCGCAGGAGGCTATCCCTCCCAAAATTTCGAGACGCCACTTCGGCATTCGATCTGGTCAAGATGGGCATCGAAGATTATTTCTTAAGGAACTTTTCCGAAAGTGAGGCCTTTCCTTCTTGGGGTAAGTTTTTGAACCTTTCAAAATCAAGTGTTTCCTTCCACCTATTTGGTTGGTTAGTTTCTATTTGTGATCTATTCCTATAGATCTGTGGGCCTCCTTGGTAACCCCGGTCGACCACGCGGCCATTTTGTGCTCACGCCTAAAAGGCTCCATATCTGGGACTGAAGACGTTTTGAGGGGTCAACGGACTCCGCTGGTCTACAAAACTCCGCAGGATCCCGATACTTCTCTGGCTCGTTTGCCTCCTCAGGCATCGCCGGCTCGTCAGGCATCGCAGGCTCGTCAGGCATCGCAGGCTCGTCAGGCCGCGCAGGCTCGTCAGGCATCTCAGACTCACCTTCATACCTCGCCGACTCATAGGACTCAGAATCCGCAGGCACTTCAGAATTGGCAGGATCTTCAAGATTCTCAGGCTCTACAGACTTTGCAGGCTATTCAACCTTCGACTTGGGTTCACCACTCTGTGCAGAGTCTTCAACTGGAACCTGCCCACTGCTGGTTACAGATTGGACTGGAGTCTGCTCTGCTGGAGCTCATCAGGAGACACCTACCCCCGACTGTCCTGGGTCATTCTGTCCCACCATCTCTCTCCTGGGACCTGGGGATTGGAGAGTCTGGCTGATCAGGCTGGATCCTTGGCTAGGGTGCCCTTCTGCTAGTAATCCCTACTAGCATGGTCTGAGTAAGAAAGCGACCCAGATTTTAAGTTATCACACTTACTATGGAATTTAGCATATATTGAGGATGTCTACATATATAGTATTCTTCTCCACTATGTTTTTATAATATTTGATATTTCAAAATGGCAATTTTTCATTTCTAACATAATAATAATATGTGCACCCAACTTATAGTACTATAAAAGGGGATATCTAAGGTTCATAAATGCAAAGGTTACTAATGATAATATTTATTGAGAATATCTTGAATACTACCCTATATAGACCTCTGGTACTTTGTAGGTATTGACAAATTCACAGAATATCATTATTAAAAAATATTTGAGTTCACACAGTGTTTTTTCTTCAATTTATTTTTCAGGAAGTTAACTGAATCTTACTATAACTTTCTTGGTTTTATCTATATCAAATCAAGTGGCGCCCTCTGTCACTCAATAGTCTGAATTCACTACCATTGCTCGCCAGACGAAAAGCTGCTGTGCCTTGTAAGCTCTCATGAATTTTTTTTTAGATTTGAACTTCACAATATTTTTCAAAGTTTCATAAGTTTGCTACAACGTAAATGGCAAATTTTCTAGCAATTCCCCCACTTTTCTCAACATTTTTTATTCCAATTTGATCCAATTTGATCCAGACATAAGTTTTTCCTCTTTTTCAGATATATATCCCATGCTGATTTTCCCACTCTCCAAAAAACGAACATGTATCACATCCTGTTGAAACATGGAATGCAGGTAATCCATCGCAAGTACATTTTTGCTATATCGTAGATTGCATTAGATCTCCTTCTATTTGTGAAAGCTGTACCATGGCCCTTCTCCATATGTATATGGTATTGGATCTAACATTATCATAATTCCAATAATAATACAGAAGGAGAATGAAGACATATTCGTGTCATCTGATTTTATTATCATTTTTTTGTTACGCTGATGGGAAATGTGTGGAATCAAACGAGTGTCAGCTTCTTCATGATCGCATCTCAAATGGGATTCTTCTGTATTTCCAAAATGATGTATTTAAGAAATCACCAGATAAAATACAGTATACCTGGTATTGATATATGGGTTTTGTAACCTTCACATATATTTCTGCATCCTCCAATCGTTCAGCATTAATTATCTCCTCATTAGTAGGTAATCGTAAATGAGGTTCGATAAAATATTTGGTGACACACTTTATAAGGGATATTTTATTCGAAGTTGACTTCATCAGAAATACAATCAGGTTCATTTCTTGATCTATTTATGGAATAGGTACCTTATGCTGTCCTCTTCTAATATTTCCGCTGCTTTTTATTGCATTTTCTTAATCATATCGATCAAATATAATTGAAATTGTTCGACATGTCTGATGATCTTTGAATATGCGAATCATTTTGATCAGCAGTACTTCACCTAATTCCTGAAATGTTCTGAATGCCTTTGTATCAATTTCTTGTAGAAGTATCATGCCATCTATGAAATAGGAATCAATTTCTGGAGGTGATTCAAACATAGTCGGACAATATGTTTCGAATCGAGTAGAGAGATCGGATTCAGAAGTTTTCATCATAATTCTATCTTCATGGAGAATAAAGACAGGAACAGCAGTTGCTTCATAACTCATGATATCTGCGAAATCCATGTCCTTATACTGAGCTTGACAATTGATCAGAACCATCTGCAGTGATTATTTCACGAACTCACATACAAGTCATCCGTATCGAATAAAGAAACAATAAATACTGCCCAAGTTACAGAAATTACTTCATGACAGTGCCTATGGCGCGATGGACGCCGGCGGGGTTGCCACGACGAAGAAAACAAAGTGCATCATTGCGTTCAAATAGCTGCAGCTAATTCATTATCGAGAATGCATCTATATATATGCGAGACAAAATATTCGCAAAAGAAGTCCGCAGTTTTTGGTGTGTAAAATATTCCAATTGGATTAATGTTGTATGACTTTTAGGAAAATGAATAAAATACATTTTATTGAAATTTTCGAAAGTGAACTGAATTATGTGATTCATTCAATTTTTTTATTCAAATTGTGGAACAATGGATCAACATTACTGAAGTACATATATTGGCCTATCGAACAGCTGAAGAATCATCCAGATTATTGCAATAGATCAATAGTAACAGCGATTATAAATCAAAATTTGAAAATTTCAATTATTTTTCGTTTTTTCCTTATAACTTCTGTCTCGACCTACATGGCTTGTTGTAGATTTCCATTCCCTATGTAAAATCACGGGTCCCATTAAGTTATTCCGAAATTTTGGGTAGGTCTTTAAAACAAGCGATTTCGCGGCCTCTGCCACCCGCACTATGAAGACCACAGGAGAAAAAGAGTAAATGTCACAAAAAAATTTCTCGAGCGAAAGACATTCCAGAGTTTGAAGCATCCTCACTTTTCGGAAGTTGAAGGAAACTGAAATCAAACTACCTGGATCAATTTGATGAAGTATAATGAGCAATAAAGTTGAACAACTAGAAATAAAAATTGTATTTGAATGGAAAAATCATCGAAATCAAAAAAAGTCCAAAGATTCGAGGGAAAAATGGAAAATGTCCAAATAAATTGTGAAAGAACTGGAATGTTTACTCGCAATTATCTCCTCTGGTCCATTTTTCGATTCTTGCCTGACTACCTAATGAGCGGTGAGTTGCCATATAGTACATCTAGAATCTTTATAATTTGATAATTTTCTATGAATTCCACGCGGTATGAGTAGGAATCATCATGTAGCAAATTCATTCCATTCACTCAGACGTACTCGACAAGCCCAGTCAGTACACCTTTTTGTCGTCAACCTCTAAATATGTCGAAAAACTCTCTACCGAAACTCGTTTATATATAGAACGGCAAAGCTTTGAAATTATTTGCCAACAGACTAATTCCAAGAACTTATAAACTCCAAAAGTTGAAAATAATCCCGATACCTACCTCCTCTCCCTATTCTTCCTAGGTACTCACGATGTTCCCGAACATTAAAGGGATACCCTTTCGTACGCTCCAAGAGGAGAAAAAATGATGGCTGTATATCTCTCTTTTTTTTCTCATCTTTTGTTTGCCTGAGAGTTCACTTCGACCTTTTGACAGTGTGAAAACAACCTATTAAAATCACAATAGAATCTGTATTCAAGCAAGCACTGAGCTTGGACGTTTTTTTTTTCTCACATTTTTAAAGTAGACATTACGCGTTTTTTTCATGTAAACGTATTTCCGAAAGGGCATGTTAGCAGACTATGCTGCGTTATTGCTGTGGACGTCTGTTCATACTAAGAAGTAGTGATTAGGCTATCAGATGGCGGTGTCAATTCAATTTCCACTATATCGTGGCATCCTTCCTTTTTTCCCTGTGATGATCTTCAATTGTGGGGATATAATAATGAAGGAAATCATCAGGCATTCACTTTGAGCCATTTCAGAACGAATATTGAGTATAACTGCGAGGAAAGTTACATAATCAGTGTAGGAATTGGATATTGTATATTGTGTCACATTCATAGGAAAATTGAAATGTTTTTGATATGTACCGGTATGGAATTCCTATAGCCCAGAAGGTAGAGGTCCATTTATCTACAATTCGTCTCCAACTATTCAACGGTACTTTCGTTTATTACGACAAAATTGAGAAACTGCATTATTGGATAGTTTGCCATTGGACGCTGTGCGTATTTACTGGTTCCAACAAGATGGTGCACCAGTTCATAATTTCATAGTGGTTCGTCAAAACCTATGTGAGCGATTCCCAAGAAAATGGATTGGCACTTGATACACCCTGGCCAGCATGAACACCAGACCTTACTCCTTCAGCGTATTTTCTTGTGGAGCTAGGAACGAGGAACACTCACTTCGCTCAGTGTCTACAAACTGAAATGATGATGATGCGTCAGAATTCACTATCTACGTCATGCAATAATGATTTTCGCATTCATATATCTTATCATTTTGCTTTCTGCTAATTTAATAAATGATTATATTGAAGAACTTTTCATGATCATTTTTTCTAAACAAGAACATAAGCAAACAGAATATGTCGTATGCCATTGCAATCGTAATGAAAAATTTTTAGTCATACAGGGCGCACTATTTTTTCAGTGTCATATTCGAAACTGGAGTTGATGATAGTTTCTTAGGAACGAAACGTTGTACTGATATTTTTTGAATGTCATATTGTAGAGGTGAAGAAGTGGCGATGAGAAACTGACGTGGCTCTTTCGAAACTTTTTGAATAACTTCAGGAAGGAATTGAAAACTAATCGCCAAATTTAGTTTTTTCCTCCGAATATCTCCAGCAGTAACCAGGATCCGTGGGATTTCACGACATCTTTATATTGACCCCTAGATTTCGCAACTTTCGGACCATTCTACTATTCATCATCAGTAGATATACTGATAAAAAGAATTCCTTGGATTGAAGGAATTTGACTTCACCTCAAGGGCGCCAAGCATTTGAATAGGGCGGAATGCATGGTCATTTCGACCCAATATTCCAAAAACTTTGAGGCAAGCGCCTAAGTTTCTTTAGCAAGAAATTATATGAATTCGAGGCAAGAAACTTTGGTTTTGCCCTAATAACTGATGCTTTTGGCTTAAAATCGTAGTTTTCCGAACTTATGGGGAATGTTGAGGTAATTGCCATGATTTCTTTAGCCCAATGATATATGAGTTTATAGCAAAATACCCTGAACTAATCATAATGAACAATGATTTTTGGTCAAAATCATTGAGATATCATTTCAAAGTTATGAGATTTAAGATGAAAGATATGGTATTATTGTATTGAAATATAGGGCTTCGCTGTAAATACAGCAAATGTTTGATCCAATATCTTATGGTCTTGGAACACAATGTATATGATCTTGATGCGAATTCTCTGGAGATTTCATGAGAGGATACTCCTGTAAAATGTTGAAATAATAATTAGAATTTCAATTGATGTCTATAAAAATTTTGAGGATCATGTTATTATGAATCCTTAACAAAACCCCATTATTGGTTTGTTGATATTAGATTTAGTTCTGATGTTCTGACGAAAAAACGTTTTGCATTGGTTGAAATATACTTGAAAATTAAAATATCCCATCAACTTGTTTTAGCTTCTTATTTATCCTTGGGCGAAGAATTGTGGAAATCCTGAAAAAACAACCATTGATAAAAAACTCATTTATTTTATAAAATAACACATGAAACATTTTATATGATGATGAAATACCTATCTACTGAAATAAGTATAGGTGGGTACTTACCTTGAAATGTTTGCATCATATGGCTCAAACGCAACGCATCTAGAAGTTTTTCAAACTCCACTGAATCGCTCATGATCCACAGCACAACGCTACACGACAGATATGGCCGCTAAAATGCATTGGCAACGGGACGGTACTCGGCACGATGCAGAAGAAGAAGGATGATGGGAAGATGGGGTCGACCCATGCATTGCGCATGACTCAAACGGAGTCGGTATGTTTTCGGTTAACCTCGGGTGGACTCGATCTCATCAACGGTCTCAACCGAACGATTTCAGATCTTGTATCAAAGTCTTGTGATCTTGAGGTAGATGCAAACCAAGCAGGACTAGAGACAAGGTCGATGATGTTCTCTCAAAAGCGTTTACAGCCAAAAGATTCAAAACCTTATTACAAAAACAGCAATAATCTGCAGATGAGAGCAATGTATTCGAAAGGAAGAAATTGTCTTTGTCAGGAGAGAAAAGAATCTAAAAGCATCATTCTTTTGTCACCAATCGGGTATTTTTATCAGTGTATGATTCATTTTGGGTATTCATCAACACACTCTTTTATTATTTTTTTTTCTATTTCTTATTGGTTTGGCAATTTAGGAAAGCGTGTTTCTTTAGTATTTTCAATTTCTCAAAATTTTTTCCGATATACCTAACTGAAAACGAATTCGAAAATTTTTGGTTGCCGTTGGTATATATGACCCATAGAATGCAAAACTTTGTTTCCATTTGACCACATTCATATTTTCTCCTGCTGCTTCCGAAATCCTAATCTTGAGCACACTGTATACACAAGTTTCAAAACTGTCTCGATCTACTGCGATATCATTATTTGAAGGAAATCAACTACGACTTGCCAAGAGGAGGCGTTAGCGTTATAAGGAATAGAGAAATAAAATGATGAAAGTGTGTGTTGATAAATACACAACATATGAAATATAAGCAGCTCCGTAATCAGTAGATATAATGTATGTTGTGTTTTCATCAACACACTCTTTCATTATCAATTATTTCATTTTTCTACTCACATAACTAAAATGGCATTTAGCGTACGGATATGTGTCACGCTAAATGATCGATTAATCACGGATTGACGATCTCTGATTTATTCTAGCTATTAAACACATTACCATTGCAACACGATTTCTTAAACACATTACCATGGCATCACAGTTCATTAAACACAGCTTCAGTAATTTGAGACATGTCTGGCCTGTCAATTGTAGGAACTGTCCAACTGTCGTTTTCGAATTTTGTATCAGATTTATTCAAACAATTTCCGTTTGTAACGGAATTCTTCAATAAAAATGTAATATGCGAAATGTAGACGGAAGTGAAATCGAAGAGAATGTTTTGGTCTCGGTTTTGGTACTTGCAAATCTCCAAGAAGTGTGAAAATGAAGCATCCACCTTTGAGAAGAATTTATTGATTCTGCGCTTACGTGAAACAGAGGTTAGTAAGCAATGGACTGAACACATCTACAACCAATATCACTTATACGTGTCTCGCTGGTTGCATGCAGTTGCATGTATTATGTTCTCAATTCCCATTCCTTTCGAATTATTTCGAAGGTTAGCAGGAATGGCAGGTATGTAATGTAATTTTCGGAGTTCGTAGAAAAAGCATAGTATGTAACGCGTTTATAAACTCTTCTAGACACTCGTTTATTAAACACTCGCTCCGCTCTGCTCCGCTCGTGCTTAAAATTCTCGTTACTAAAAGGACGTTTATAACACTTGTTACATAATATACTATTATTTCTAGTTTGGCTATCTAGAAAAGCGTGTTTCCCCAGTTTTTCAAAGTCCTCTTGAAGTTTTTCGATATAACTGATAACCTGAAACCAATCTGGATTTTTTTGTTGTCGTTGGCATGACCCACAAAATGCGCAACTTCGTTTCCATTCCCATTCCCATACTGTTCATCCTCATCTTGGGCACACTATATATACACAAGTCCCAATACTGTCTCGATCTAGTGCAATATTCTTGATTGCAGGAAATCAACTACGATTCGCCGAGAGGAGGCGTTAGCGTTATCACCGAAAAGGGCGACAACACCGTCAGCTATTTGTTGGTCCAAAGGGCGAAGGACTCGGATTCTGGGAAATATACATGCAACCCTTCCAACGCCAATCCCAAGACGATCATCGTACATGTCCTGAATGGTGAGTGCTCATACACGTCTAGATCTGTTCTGTTCCCATAGTAATTGACTATTCATGCTTTTCGCGAGCATGGACTGAATACAGGGTGATTGACTGAGGAAATCACGGTGATGAAAATGATGGGTCTGCATGATATCGTTACGTCGTTGCAAACACTAAATGAGAAATAAATCATAATTTGCTACCATCGAGAGCTTCAGGAAAAAAATTTACTTCATCGGCAAAATAAGGTGATACTTGTCAGATCCTGTAACAGAAAGTATAACGATATGAAAATTGCATCGGTATAATTCTTGCACCCATATTCTTATCGTGATCTGCATGACTAGCAATCTGGAAAAGAGACGTTGAGCAAGTTTTCATCGATACTTGGGGTACAGATGTGCTGTCCATAGTGACTATATCAGAGTTTTCCAACAATATATTTGTCAGTTAACTGGCAGGTCAAGTTTGGTTAGGAATTTAGACTGTTTATATTGTGGACAAGGAAATATCAATGCTAATGGATGAATGTTTATGTTGCTAACAGATTATATCAATTGGAAGATTCACCAAAGAGCCTCTTATTTATCCTGTCTAGTCAGAAGATACATTTTGGCACCCACATGAATCCTCATCTGAATCAGCTACCTAATTTTCGAAATTATCACCCTACCCACAAATTTGCTGGTGATGTGGACACGACGAACTTTCGATATTTATATGTGATCATGAACAATCGGAAGCTTATAATCAATGCAAGTCAGCGCTGTCAGTGTATATCTTATTATGAGAAGTAAATCACATATATCGTACTACCCTGTATGTCGATCGAAATGTGACGACATACTATCAATGCATACTAATTACGTTAGTTCAATTCCAGAATCTTAGCGCTACATTTATCAATTATCGAGAAATAATCTGTTGTTAGAAAAATTATGAGTTCAACTCTGTGAATATCAATAACAAATTATTATAGATCAAATGTTAATAGAGAGAGATAATGATAATTCAGCTAGTGCTATCGATTCCTGAAGCCTCAATCAATAAAATTTTATCACCCTGTATGTTACACATCCAGAACTTTGGATTCGAATCTTCAATCCTTTCGGATGAAAATATAATGTGGTTGCTCCTTACAGCCAATGAATGTTTCATAATCAAACATTTCCTGAAAGAAAATAATGATTTCGAGAAGACAGGTTTTGTGATGTACATCTATTCATAAAAAATATAGAGATACCAGAATGCGATATTATAGTATGAGAAAGTACATTGAAAATAAAGAATCAAATGGAAAACCGTGGGAATTCACATTTGAATACACATAAACGTACACCTGTGTTGAATTATTCAGTTTTATTACTCGCAATTTCCTTCCTGCGGTGCGAACTTTTCAGCCCATGCTGCATGAAATAAAAATGTAATTATATTTGCCTAGGTTATCCACCTATATTTTCCACTCGAATTCTAACCCGGGCATTAGAATAATGAGATTATATCTGAAAACGTGACTAGCTTGATTTTATTCAGAATTATCTGATGCTGAAATAGTCATGTTTGCTTGGACGGTTCGTTTTTCCACATTAAAATTGAGTATCAGTATTCAGCAGTTATTGAATGTTAATTTTTTCTCCTATGAAGGTTCTCTCATGTCACATTCAGTAAGTTTCTGTTATTTTGTCGATTCTCTGCTCCGAATGCACCAATGCACTCATCTACATTACCAATTAGAATTTACAATGTGTGCAAATTTTGTTTCATCAAGCTCGGATTTTATCTAAATGAAACAACCATCTGATGAGGAATGCGATCGAAGGTCTCTTAAATTTAGTGACAATCAAAGGATTGAGATGAACCTACAAATATTATCATGGAATGTTGTCATGAACCTAGCAATCTTATGGAAAAGAGTGAGCGACATATCTAATCAAAGAATAAACTCATTATTTTGGAAAATACAACGAATTATCAATAAGCACAAATTTCAATTGTTCTCAACATGGACCAAGGTATGTAAAAATCGAGTCACTATACATCAATCGTTGTATTTATCACGAGTTTATAGCAGAGTGATTTTTTGATTCGATGTGTCTCGAGGGTGATATAACAGAATCATATGAATGTGAGTGATCTGCCCGATGGAGCCTAATGAATCTCATGCATACATTTAACTGCCTGGTCGAGGGTGTTTATTTGATAACGATCAAGCTTCTCATTATCCAAACTGATAAATTCACGTATCATTTGTCCATCTTCAATTCGATGATGATTTTTATTCCTGGTAGATATATAGAATTCACTCTACTTGATAAAGAATCGAAAATATGTTTCAGCGAAGGAATCGGTTTAATAGATATCAGTGCGATTTCTTCGAATTGTTTGGCAGCTCACTCGAGAATCAAGAATAATTGACTACCTTGTATGGATAAGTGCCGATTGCATAAAGCTTCAGCAATCATCGCTTCCGACTCATTAGCTGTCTGTCATATTCTCAATCCATACAGCCTCGAGTGTAACATTTTCAGTTGTTCAATTCACGATGATTATGAAATTACCTGAACTGCTGATTCTGATTCGATTCTGATTCATTTCGTCGACAGAAGACATCGATCCCCAAGTGGAACATAATAAAACCGTCAAGATAATTTTAAATCCCACGGTCACATTGGGGCACAATCGAATCTTCATGGGCAGCAACTGAGTTATCAGTTGTTTACTGTCTGGATATGACAATAATTGGTCTTCGTGAAAATCAGGCGCCCATTGTTCTCGTGAAAGGCGTCGAAACATTTCGCGACTGCCGCATCAATTATCCCACTTCTGCCACCAAATAACGAATTCAACAGCAGAGCCCTCTGACACCAGAAGACGCTAAAGTGTGCGACACCGTTCCGGCTCAGCTTACAACCGATTCGGGTTGTTTTTAAGTGCCAGCGCAGCGGTTACATATTAGCGGAACCACGGAGTAAATTACCGCAGACATTTCTCCCTACGGTTAATGGGCGTTAAAGTTGGATCGATTCTGATGGATAATGATGTTCGTATGAATGTAATTAGCTCAAGAAGTGGAATAGTTGGCGGGGTTTGGAGTGATGAATGAGATTGTGATTGGGATGGGGGTGGAGTGACAGTGCAAGAACGATTGCGAGCTCAATTTCATCTACGGAAATGGAAACCACTAAATGAAACAGAGGAAATACTTTGATATTTTTTATTTATTGATTGGCTCCGTTTGTCGAACATACAGTAGCGGCTCCTCAGAGGAGGCAACGGAGGCTGAGCCGCCTCCTCAGAGATATTGCTCAAACTCATATTATCTATACTTTCTTATTAGAAGGACACCAAAATACATGGATTATGATTTCATTTCCTGTTTTTAGGTGAATATTTTTGAATTGACAACAGTGTTTGCCCACGCATCACTAGTTGAAGTTTGCAAATCACGCGTAAAATATTCAACTTGGCAACATCTGTAGGAGGCTAGACTCCTTCACAAAGCGCAACCCATGCGCGCAATGCAAATGCTTGAATACGTTCAAAGCGGACAATCCAGCGCGGGTGCATTGTTCAGGTTTATGTTAAATTAATGGTTAGAGGCTCTATAAATTTCTGGAAAATGAGTGCTTCAAACGATAGCGAGTTAGTGGAATACTTTTTGGTGAACCTATTCAGTGCTTTGTCTTATGAAGATAAATTGATTGTGAAGAACAAACGTCCGATACTGGAATTAAAAAATAGGATTGTAACAGGTAACAAACAAAATCGTTAGTTAAATTCTGATAATTATAAAAAATATATCTGTTTGACGGGATCTGAGGTAAGGAATAAGCTATTTTGTTGGTACTGCGTATTATTTTCAACCGATAAGTGATCATGTTGGGGGCGATTAGGATATAATGATTTGAAAAATTTGCCTCGCGGATTGGATAGACACTGCAAATCACAGGAACACATCTCTTCAAGTATTGAGTTCAGGTTAACTGGTAAACAGATTTTCATTAGAGCTATTGATTTGGGTGAGTAGAGAGTTTTTTTTCACAATAAATCACATATCATTCAGCCTCCTCTGTCATGAAAGGCACGAGCCGCCACTGGGAACATACCATTTGAATAGTTAGTTGGATCTATGAAATTACTGTTCTTCTAGAGAATACATAATATAGTCAAAGATCTTAGAGTTGAATGATCATAATAGTTTATCCACTAGGTATATATAGGAACATATGAAGAGTGTGAAGGTGAGAAATTATGATACACATAAAACAAAGATCCGAGGATGAATTTATTCTCGAATAGTGTGTAACACTTGTTACGAGAGAATTGAAATATCAATAAAAATGTTAAAAATCAACTAACTGTTAGATCTTCATATGATTATATGAATCATTGAGAAATATACAGGGATCACGGTCGATGGCACATTAGACGTTTACAGATTGCCATTATTACCAGTTTTCTAACAACAGGTATCAGTTCACTTGATTTCTCTGTTTCGTCATTATTCGGATAGTTTCGAATACCCACGATTACGCCACGTGCTGACTGCGCAACTCTTCTGCACTTCATTCCATTAATGAACTCAGACTGTATCTGTACTAAGAATATACGTACCTTTGGTGTTTGCGAACACTTATGCGTACCTTTTTCTGTTCTGGAGCATTTGTGTTGTGCATGTGAGTTAAGTGATTGTGACTATTCCAAAAACATCGATCCCAGTGAAATTATCACTATGGAGCGACTAGCCCCAGGTCGAGAGTTGAAAAATAGAAGCAGCATAAGCAGTTCATCGACGACACTTTGAAACAGCAGGGTTTGGCGAAGTTTACGCAAAACTCCTCTTGCTTTCTTGGTGAGTAATATACCATTCCTTCTTCTCCGTGCAACAAGAAATCTTTTTGAGCACACACGTTTTTTAGTGATATGTTTTTCTCCTTCCGAAAATGATTCTAAACCCTCTAGTTCCTTATGTTGGTTCATCATTTGCAATTGATTGTTACATCTGATATTATATGTCCGCTTTATTCGTGGTTCGTGCCATTCATTTTTCATTTGAAGAGGTTATATTTTGAAAATATCTCCTATTTTGATTGTGACCTCTCAATATTTTCATCGAGTGTGCTCTATGGTGTCGAAATCTCAGTAGGAAGTCACTTGTTAAGTAGTTCAAATTTTGTTGAAGATTAAAGAAATATATAATCCTAGAAAAATAAATGAATTGATCATAAGTTATTACCGAAACAGAGAGTTTTTATAGTTATATTTCACAAAAGCCGAGAAATAAATTGGGAAATATGAAAATGAAAAGACTCTCTACTGTGAATGTTTGCAAAAAAATCTTATTTCTGATAGTAGGTAAACGGGAAAAAATTACAGGAAACGGATCTTGATTCTTCTTATTCGGTGTCCCTGGATTTGAGTCAAAGTATAGTTTTATAAAGAATGGCCTTACTTGGATGGGCTCACGGGACGTTCGCTACCTGTTATGAGTTCATTCTTCCAATGAATCTCTTGAAATAGGATTATTTGTTTGAATTTTCAAGAAAATAATAGGAGGAATTCAACACATTATATAGAGGAATTCTCAAATTTCAGGGTGCTGATGGTAATGATGTTCCTGATTGGAAATTGATGCCACTTGATCTAAATTCAAGTGGACCTGGTACCCCCGCGGCTCGCAGATAATCCATCAACGTCTGAAATATATTTGTATATGAGTCAGTTCGACAACTATTGTATATTGAGAATAATTATTTCAAGTTCATTTATTGATGTAGTTTGTACTGAAATTACAAATGACTAAAATATATTATATAATGTCGTACCTATATTTAGTACAATGTTTTTTCTCTTCTATAGAATCCCCATCCCCATTGTGTTATACCTTGAAAATATGAAATATTTCTTGCCAGTTATCAGACCCTTGAAGAATGCCAGGGAAAATAACCCATTCATATATATATTATGTTGAAGATAGTAGTATCGATAGTCGAGCCGTGTGAAACTACGTATTCGATTTCTTGTACACCACTAGTTACATCGCCAACTTTCACCATATCAGTTTTACCTTCCAAATTACTCTGAGAGAGATTTGAGCAGCCACCTCTGATTTCAATATCACTCAGTGTCCGCAGAAGGAGATTATGAGTAATATTGTCAAAGGTCTTGTATAAATCTATAAATATACAAAAACATGGCTTTGACTCGTTAATGGAATTCTAAATTATATGTGTAAGGGCTGAAGTTGCATCTTCCGTAGATGTATTTGTGCTGAATTCGAACTGTTTGTGAAATAGAATGTTTCATCTTTCTAGATATGAATCGAGTCGAGGTTTCATGTTTTTTTTGATCACCTTGGAGAATTGTGTGAATAATAATATTGGCGTGTAGTTGATAGTTATACAAGAGTGTTGATTTGGTCAGAATTGGATATATCATATGGACTCTAACGTTTCTGAGTGGAAGTTGTTATTCTCAGAGAGTTGAAGAAAATACATAATATCGTCATGTCATGATCCTAGTACTGCATTCCAATACAGATTATTAAAGAATTTACTCTAGAGTAGCATTCACCTACTATTGTCCAAATGTAAGAAGTGAAATAGCTCAGTGAACTCATGCAGGATATGCGCCTCTCAAGAAGCACCTTATCGCTCAAAATTCAGACTAACGAGTATACTGATTGTAGTGTTTGTTTTTCGTGGCAAGGGATAGCGGTAGATTCGATGAGACCTTTTCCCAGGAGCTCAAGTGATTCTCAATACACCCAGGTAGTATCTGACTGGTTCACTGAGTACACTTTGATTTGTGCGTTGAGAAATCGAACCTTTTGTGGTATAATGACATATTTAGGAAATAATGTATTCCTGATTCATGAAGAACATCCGGAAATAGTATACGATGATGGCAACTCATTAGCAGATCTATAACAAAACTTGTTGAAGACGACGAGTCCTCATTTCGATATGTTTCATGTAACTAACCTCAGGCTAACTTTGTAGAACGAGCGAATCATACTATTTGTACAGATTTCTGAAGTTATGTGAATGGAAATCACAAGTCATGAGATAGCATGAATGTAGTGACAAGTTGTAGTTCTGCCTTTTTGGATTGTGGACTTGAAGTTTTCTGATCAGGCAAATGGAAGAATAACCAGGTCTTCTCTGTTCAGTGGCAAAGACATTATCAAATCTAGTCTATGTTCCGGAATTCTAAAATGTCCCAGATGCTATGGTAGAGAGGAATCTCGATATGACAAATTAGCAGGAATCATGATCATGAAGAGGTTACTAAACGCATCTCACTAGTGAAGGTAGATTGTAGTTTGTGCTGCCGTGCCTTTAATGAATGAAAATATTTTCTGATAGCCAAAACATCAGAAAAATTCTTATAGAAACAATTTCAGTGAAATGATCATATCAAACCAAGATTTTTGTATATTTTTTCTGGAGAAATAATTCCATAAAAGAATTCGAATTATGCAATTCACTCACTATTTCAATCGTCTATGATTTTTGTACCCGTCTCAACTGTTTTATACGAACGTCAGGATCCAATGGGCTTCAAAAACAGTCCAGAATTGAATCCTGGAGTAAGTCAGTGCCTTCGATAATCAAGAAGAGTGAATCGAAAGGTAATCGAAGTCGAACATCCGAGTAGAATGCTGGCATGCCTGCAATTGCGTTTTTTCTTCTATTCGTCGAGAGCTGACTTGGTGGTCCAATTTTCAGAATAAAAAAACAAATTCCCGGTTTTTGCAAGACAGCAGTAATTGGCAAGAACGAACGTAGGATCGATATCAACTCACATCTTGAAAAGCTCCTCTTTAGCTCTCTCCTTCGTTCAGTCTCGAATCAAACCGAGAACCAATAAATATTTTTATTTCGTTAAGTCTTGTCATTGCATCCTGTATCACACGCTGCTATAATACAGATCTGCGAAAAAAATATCGGCACATTTAGACTGAGATGATATGAGTTTCTAAGTGACTCGGTTCAGTCCTATTCTTTTCCTGGAACTAGTCCATTCATGAAGTGGAAAAAAAATACATACGAAATAGATGGAGACATCTCGAAAATCATAGTTAATGAAGGGTACAGTACATATCCAGAAAGCAATTCATTCGCATCATAAACATTCAGTGTTCGCAATAATGCGTGGGGAATTTTTCTATGGATTATAATTGTTATCTTTTTATGCAATGAAAACATCAGTGAAATCTTCATGATATTGAAAAATGTACCTCCTGCTAGAGATAAATTGATAAGGCTCATTGAGGAAGTAATAATTTACATGGTCATGCACAAGTTTTGGTAACTCTGGTGATATCACATCCAATTCCAATTCCAGAGCACGCATTATTCTCCAGGGATTATTATATATTTTTTCAGATTCTTCAACCCGGATATCACTCCACATGAAAATGAAGAATCATCAAGAATTGATCTTTATTTTCGGTATGCCATTCAAGGGACCCACCCACTCACTCTGTCTAAATTAACAGGAAGGAGTACTTCGGAGAGTCGCAACCCAGTCCATACCCCGGCCCTGACCTCACCTTTCATCCTATGAGACAGTCTCATCAGAATATTATGAACTCATCCATACTTTTCTCGAATACTCTGAACAAACTCTCATAAGGAATCTATAAAACAGAATAAAACCATATTATTGAAGTTCAACGAACCCAAAATAGCACATTGCAAAAATGAAATGTTACTATACCATACTCTGTCCCAGAGTTTGCCTTGATTCAATGAAGATCATGATAAGTCGAAAAACATGTATAGTGAAATGCTCAGAAAAGGAAGAGATAAATATCATGAGGATAGACTTCTGACCTACGAGCAAAAGTCAAAAGCCTAATGGCGAAATTTGCAATAGACAACGGGTTACATATCACAGCTTCGAAGACGATATTGTTCCCCTACTGATATGATAGACGAAATAGTTATGAGGATATAAGATGACGACAATGAACGTGGCTCCAAAGAAACATCCAGAACATATTCAGATGAAGTGGAAGATGATGAATCTGATTCATTTCATGCTGCGCAACGCGACCGGGACATGTTCTTCAGGATGTCCAGGAGGTCCCTTCCTTCTTTAGGCTCTGGAGCTTTCACTGATAACTTCACAGAAGGAAAGGGAAACATGATGGGATATTCAATTCTATATATTTTGTTATATCTTCATTTTCCACTCAATATGATATTGTATCGATTTATTTTATGAAAAACTTCATTATTGAGCTGAAAAGTGCAAGAGTTGATTTGGGTCACGATATATAAGTCGTTATTCAGGATGACAAAGCCTATTCCCCAATGAGCACGAATACGTCTCATGGACGTTTCAAAAACGTCCACTCTGGACATTTAGGACGTTGTGAGAATGTCCATTTCCGGAAGACGACGTCTTATGGACGTCTTGGGGACGTCCATTGTTAATTATCAGGATTTTTTGGGTGTTTAGATTTCATTCATCGTTTATTTTCTGACCCATTTGAAGAGTGAAATACTTGAATATAAGTATTCTTTCATTCGCACATAATAATATGAACAGACAATCAGGTAGTTGTTTTAATTTTCCTTTTCCATATCGTATATCAGCAGCTGCACCATAATAAAAACGTCACGTGACTCATCCAGTTACGCAGGCGCGACATTGTCGTTTCTTCATGATTGATAGCCTTCTGTTGTCTTTTTCACTGCATCTGTGCATACTCACTTTCCATGTGTAGTAGTCAATATAGGTAAGAGCTTTATTCTTTTCATCTCTTTGAAAACTCAACTGATTCTCAGGTAGGTATCTATACAGGGTGTCCGGAGATAAAACCGACAAGACTTGTGGGGTTATAGGGACTGTCAATATGATTGCAAAATGCCATAAACCAATGTCCAAAACCGCTTCGTTATTGACATACAGAGTGATTTGTGGATTTTGACAAAAAATTCAATCCGCCATATCAAATACAGGTATTAACCGATTAGATTCAAATTTGGTACACGAATTACACTGAGAAGGATCAACAAGTTGCCCTTCGATCGAAACCAATATCAGGGCCGAAATGATATTTTTTTCCTATGTTTATTTATTTATTCATTTATTTATTAAGAATTTTAGGTTGCATACATTACAAAGTACCAAAATAGCATCCACATTGTAGCTACGTGGTGAGGCAAGTTATACATCAGTTATATAGTTAGCAAACGAAATTCGATGTACATGATGTGAAAGAAGATATAGAAACATTAACACGTCTTGATGAACAATACAAAAGATATACATAAATCGAGTAAAGATATTATATCGAGTATTATACAGGCATATTTTAAAATAAGTGCATATATTTTAAACACTAAGAGAGCTTGAGGTATACTACCGAATAGCACTATTAAAAATATTATTAGGATCAAAATAGATTTGGGGCAAAATACCCTTTTTCCGCCCAGATTTCTACTTCTGTCACAACTATCGTTTGCGATCCGCAGTCGACCGTGATGAACGAAGCGACGTTGCCACTCTACATGAAAATTAGGAGATATTAAATAAAATGTATAATCGAGAAAATGTACATGGGGAAGAAGTTAACCCTGGTCTTGAATTTCGGAAAGATAATACAAAAACTTCAAAATGAACTCACCCAAGATTTCTACACATAAGCTCGAATAGCGTATAACTTAACACCTCACGGTTGGAAGTTATTTTACTGGAAAATCCTTTAGACCCTTCCTTCCACCTCCTTGCATCGCTACAATTTCGTGGTCTCCGAGGAGTCTCATGGGCCCCGCACAATAACGACCCGACATAAGAACCATATCATTCAGCTCAATGTTTGAGAAATGCATCGTCACATTCCAAGCAAATTGTCAGAAACAAAACTTTACATTCAGTGTTGTTCCTGGGTCTGATTTTTTCGTAATAGATTTTCTTGGAAAATGGTAACAGATTTGTATTGAAAGGTAATAGATCCTAAAAATCTGACATTTGACATTCTGAATGTCATTCTTGTAAAACCATATCGCACAAATTAGACAGTTTTGGCAGGAATGAGGCAGGTCACACAGAACTTATGACATAAATATAGAACATAGACCCATAGAGCAGAAGATAATTATCCGCTGAACACAGAAATAGATTTTTCAGTAACAAAACATCATATTTTGGTGCTAACAGTAACAAAACATCATATTTTGGTGCTAACACCCTATAGTAATAGATTCATGACAAATCGTGATATTGTAACAATTTCCGTGGAATAGTAATAGATCTATTACAAAAGTAATGACAAGGACCACACTGTTTACATTTACTTGTATCACGTTTTGACGTTTTCCAAAATAACATACATTCTCAGAACAACAAACTGTCAAGAAAGGATCTTATGTTTTGATTGTTCTTATGGTGTGCTACCAGCAAGAATTTGCGATTCATCCTGATTGGGCACAGGTGATTGAGATTAATGTATTAGTGAGGAAGGATCATATCTTTAAATGAAACTAACATTTTCATAAAAAACTAATTTGAAAAAATGATCTATTAGTTCAATTCAATGGAATGATACTTCCTCACTACACTAATCTCACAAATCCAATCAGCTGTGTCCAATCAGAATGAATCGCAACCACGCAGGCGCTACTTTGCTGTTTCTGATTGGTCCGTAGAAATCGCCTATTAGTAATTCATGGTTATCTGAATTCTTGAATCCGAAACTGTCAGAAGCATGCGCAGCTTCACAGAACTGTATGATTATTTTGGGTTCTGTGGACTTGTGCATGCTTCTGACGGTTTTGGATTGTTTATTTTCTGAACGCGAACAATCCTAGTTAGAACTGTCAGAGGTCACAGCAAAGAGGAAATCTATGGTCACAGATACTACTGTTCTGAGAAATGATGTTGACAGATCATATGATAATAGTTTTGTTTGTGTGTTTGTAAAATAATTGTAAACGTAAAATAAAAAATAAAATAATTGGATGTTGTGTCTTGTGTCGTGATAATCGTGATATGGTCGTGATTTTCAATGTGAGATTGCCAGGAAGGATATGTCGTCGTCGAGTCGTTTTCGATGGTTTAAGTGCGAATATGAACCAACAAGAACACAGGACGATATTAGTCTGGAATGGACTCGATATTAGTATTCGTTTGCTCTCGGGAGTTCTGCTGTTCGAGCAGGTATGAGAAAATCTACTAGGTGAGTCGATTTTCAACTTTGTGGAAGGAATTTTTATCAGGATATTCGTCTCTGAAACAATCTGGCATCACTGTCTTGTTTTGACTTTAGTGAATGACGAATTGGAGATTCCCTGGGATTCCGCAGATTTCACTTGCTTCCCAGTGGCGTACTCGAATTTCGAAGCATTTTATGTTCAATTTTCAAAATGAAATTTCTCGTTAATGTGAAGACTTAGGAAAAATCAAATATTTTAGTAATTTTTGTTAGACTCTCTCATATATATGTCTTGAATATATGCACTTATTTTAAAATCAGCCTGTATATTTAGTTATAGGAAACTATGATTGATGATTTCGAGTGAACTGATTTTTGAGGATCATTTTGAATCTATGTAGTGATATTGAAAAAATGTCTATGTTGAGATTTTTACAATATCTGTTGAAAAGATTATGCATTCTATTCAGAGAAGAATGCTGTCCTACATTCGTCCTGCTGTACGAAATTGCAAATAAGTCCGTATTTCGGGAGGATCTGTTAGGGATTCTGAAATTGATTTAAGACAAAAGATATGGCGAGTCTATTAAGGAATTCAGTATTTTATGAAACGTACATAGGTCTGTTACAACTCTCCTATCTGATAAGCTCAGTATGTTATGTTTGGATCTGATGATACGGTAAATGTGATCTTCGATAGTTGTGTGTGTTTTGAATGCGAGGGATCGTAAAAATCTGTTTTGGACACTTTCGATTCGTTTTGTGTAAGTTGTATATTGAGTGTTCCAAATGACTGAGGCAAGAGATATTTCACTATGAACGAAAGCGTAGTATAGTGAGATAAGCGCATTGGAATGATTAAAGTCCTTCGAGTTTCGGTTTATGAAACCAACCATTCTGTTAGCAGAGTTTATCGTCCTTTCGATATGTATTTTAAACAACCATTTCTCATCAAGGGTCACTCCCAAGTCTCTTATCTCAGATACACGCTTCAGGTCCGAATTGTCAATTTGATACGTGAAATTTGATTTATTGAGTTTTCTAGTGAAGGATATGTTGAAACATTTCGATGCATCCAAAAAGAGTTGGTTCTTGCGACAGTATGTTTCGAGTCTGTCGATGTCCTGTTGTATTTTGAGGCAGTCATCCAAGGTTTCTATTTTGCGGTATATTTTTAAATCGTCCGCATAAAGAAGAATGTTGCAATTTTTGAAGCACAATTTTATGTTATTAATATAAATATTGAAAAATAGTGGACCAAGATGACTGCCTTGAGGGACGCCAGATGTCACCTTGAAGGGGTTTGATTCGTGACCAGAAACCGATACTCTACTTTGCCTGTCAGAAATATAAGATTCAGACCATTTGATAAGTGAGTTGCTCACACCTGCTTCAGAAAGTCTCTCTAGTAATAATAGATGGTCGATTTTGTCGAAGGCTTTACTGAAGTCGGTGTATATAGTGTCAATTTGAGACTTTTTGTCTATTTGCTCAGATACATACTAGGAAAAGCACAAAAGATTGGTTTCTAGCGAGCGTTTTGGAAGGAATTCGTGTTGCTCTTCTATAATGATATTTTTGACACCCGGTAGGATTCGGTTATAGACGATTTTTTCGAGCATTTTACCAAACACACACAACTTGCTAATTGGACGGTAGTTTTTCACATCCTGTTTCTCACCGCTCTTGAAAATTGGAGTGATTTCAACAATTTTCCACTTTTTTGGAAAAACTCCTTTATTAAGAGATAAACTGAATATGATACTTAGTGGTTTGCTGAGATTTTCCATGCATCTTCTTATGAACATAGGGGGAATCCCGTCCGGGCCTGCACATTTATTGGTGTTTAATTCCCTAATTATATCAGATATTTGGTCTTGTGTGACAGGATCCGTATGACTATCCCTGTTGTTGGGGTTGATGGTTTTTATAGAGTTTGGTTGTACGAAAACACTACTGAAGTAATTTGCAAACGAGTTGGAGACATCCGTGCCTCCATTAGCTGTAATATTATCGTATTCGACTGTGTGTGGAATAGAGATATTGTTTTTCCTCTTACTGGCGATGAAATTCCAAAACTTCTTGGAATTATGTTGAATTTCTGATTCCATACTCTCTACGTAATAACTGTAGTCCCTTCATATCAATCGTTTAGAGTGGGTACGAAGTTCGCAAAATCTGTTGAAGGCATTTTGGTCATTGTATTTTTTGAATTTTTTATGTTGTCTATTTTTTTCTTGGATTATTTTTATGGTTTCGTATTTGAAGTAACTTGAAAAACGACCTTATTTTTCGGGAAGGGACAAATTTCTGTATAGCATCATCTATGATATTGTTATAGACTTCTACGATGATATCAATGTTGTTCCCAACTAATATGTGCTCTTGATCAATTTGTGAAAAGTGGTGATTGATGAAATCAAAATTAGCTTTATTGAAAATATATATTTGTATATCGGGCGTGGCAAGCGGTTATGAGCAAGACATCCCCCATAAGAACGCTATGGCATGATGATTGTGGTTTTCTTCAACAAGGCAATCGGATGAACGTTTAACATTCAATATGAGGTTCTTGTTGCAGAAGATCAAATCGAGAATCTTGTTATTTTCATTATGTACATGATTATTTTGCATAAAACAGTTATAAGAAAATGCATCAACAATCTCAGAAAACTTGTTTCCTGTTTGAATGGGTTCGTAAAATACTTCATTATTGATAGGTAACCAACTCACAGAAGAGAGATTGAAGTCTCCGACGATTAGGGCAGCATTCTTCTGTAGGAGGTTTTCGTGTGAAAGAAGTTTACTTGAGAAACAAGTCATAGAATAATTACAATTGGGTGGAATATTAACACAACACACTAAAACATTTTCACTTTTATTTTTCACGATGGATACCCAGATGTCTTCTGCTTCGGATTCTAGATCTGCACGACGTTTAGATTGATAAGTTGTTTTAACTGCAATCAGAGAACCTCCTTCGTCTTGTTTTTCCGACGCAGAAGATTCGCGGTCCCTGCGGTAAACTGAATAGTTGTTGTTGAAAAGTTCGTTTGAGAGAACACTACTATTGAGCCATGTTTCGGTTAAACAAATGACGTCATAGTCATTTGCTGCTAGGTTATGATAGAATGTATTGGTCTTAGTACGGAGGCCTTGTGTGTTCTGGTAGTATATATGCAAATTTTCCGCCATTGTCTCAAACTATGATGATATTGAAATAATAATAGGTTTGTTGCTTCATAGCTTCTTCAGGATGCTTGTGTTATTCACGTGAATAATACAGGAGGTGTCATCTCTACGGATAAAAACCATTCCATTTTTGGTCCACGAATATTTATATTAATTTTGTTTTGCCGCTAGTCTGGCTTCTTTGTACAGAATTTTGTTGTGTAGAGTGAGGTGCTCGTTGATGAAAAAGTTTTCTGATACTCCTTCAATTTCCATTTTTGAAGAGCCATTATCTCTCTTCATTCGTTTTAGTTTCGCGGCAGCGAGAAATTTTTCCTTCTCGTTGCGTGAACCGAACCGGAGAATTATATTTTTAATTTTGTTGGTGGAATTTTTATTCAGTTGAGTTATTGTGGGAATAACTCACCCTGTATAATGATAACAGAAAATTGCAACTCAGATTTGACATCTGCGGTGAAAATTGTATAGGAATTTGTTGAAAAATCTACTGGCACTATCTTAGTTATTCCGTAATTAATTATTATTTTAATTTTTTTCTTTCAAAATTCAAAAATTTTCGGATAAAGTACTATTAAAATTGGTGATATAATAAATATTAACAAAACCATGACATGAATATCGTTATTTTCTTCAATCAATTCGTAAATCGTAGTAAAATAAAATACTCTCATTACCCGAATAAACTTAAAAATAAATTCGTATCAGGACTGGAATGCGATTTTCTATGATTATATTCCTGTAAGAATAGATGATCTAGTATAACAATGATCTGATCGCAGATTCGAAATGCACTGAGAAAAGTTGGAAACTTGTTGAAAAATGATCGGATTGAACTTTCAAATAATAAATCCGTATCAGTACCTTATAATATTTGTGTATAAAAAATACTAGGCTTGTGTCAAATTCAGAATTTCATTATGGAAAACTATTGTTCAACTGTCATCAGCGTTTGTATTATTGGTGTTCATTCATCATCCCAGTATTTTTAGGATCAAACTATAGTTCTGAGAGTGTGCTTATGATGCCGTTTCAATTCACTTATGAGGAATACGCAGATATTCTATTTGTGTTTGGGCTTCAACTGGTGATGTTTACCTAAATTTCGTGGTCAATACTTGACCGGATCAATTGCAAGGTGTAAATACCTGAGGTATATGGTTTCAGCATGATGGTGCTAGACCTCACTTTTCAGTTCCATTTAGAAACCATCTCGATGCCAATTACCCCAATAGATGGATTGGCCGTGGAGGTTCAGTAAATTGGCCACCGCTATCCCCTGATCTAACTCAGCTAGAATATTTTGTATGAGGTCATTCAAAGTAACAAGTTCATAATGAAGAATTTCTTATGGGAAATTACTGCTGCATGTGTTAGTGTTAGAAATAACCCTCAAATAATTCGCAAGTCAGTGAATCATCAATAGCACGCTCTCAAAAATGTATTGATGTTGGAGGGCTCCACTTCGAAAATGTTTTGTAATACTGGTTAGTAAATGTTTTTCACGAATTCGTTGCTTTTGTTATCTTCATTACAAACAGTTATTGTTCGTTGTGTAGTATTGTCATAAATTCAAATTCATTAGTGAGCGAATATAATTTACGAAAACTTCACTGTTATCCGTCTTTAAATGGTTCTTATACGATTTTTTTAGATTTCGAATTTACGATCAGATTATTGATAACTATTTATGTACTAGGTCAGCTAACATGACCAAACAAAACACTCATTCCAGTCCTGATTCGAATTTATTCTTCAGTTTTTTCAGGTTATGAGAATATTTCATTTTACTCCGATTCATGAACTGATCGAAGAAAATAACGACATTCATGTCTCGGTTTCGTAAATATACGTACTTTATCCGACAATGATTGATTTTTCAATGGAAAAAATCAAAATGATAATTAATTACGGAATAACTAAGATGGTGCCAGGAGATTTTTCAACAAATTCCTATACAATTTTCACCGCAAATTGCGAATCTGAATTGAAATTTTTGGTTATTATGATACAGGGTGAGTTATCGTAACAATAACCCAACATAGGGGAAAAATATTATTCCGGTCCTGATATTGGTTTCGATCAAAGGGCTACCTGTTGATTCTTTTCAGTGTAATTCGTGTACCAAATTTGAATCCAATCGGCTAATCCCTGTATTTCATATGGCGGATTGAATTTTTTGTCAAAATCCACAAATCACTATGTATCTATTAGTAACGAAGCCGTTTTGCATATTCGTTTATGGTATTTTGCAATCATATTGACAGTCCCAATAACCCCATGAGTTTTGTCGGTTTTATCTCCGGACACCCTGTATAACCTCTATAAACCTTGCACGAAATATTATGTTCCAACAATTACTTTTGTAGATGATGGAAACAGAATTAGGAAGTGCTTTGCATGGAATTAAACCAAATAGTAACTCATGTTTTCAACTCAAGATTTGATGTTCATACTGAAGCACCTTCTAGCAAATTAAAATAAAACGATAACCTCAATAGCCATACTTGCCTTCATGCTGCTGTTAACACAAAACATCTCGGTAGAAGTCGAGATCGAAGTTCACCAGTTTATAGATGATATCCGCAAGGATTTCACCTCACTGCTTACTGTCAAATGACTCAAAAAGTTCAGGATGTCATTGGACCTCAATCACAGAGAATTCGGCACTCGGCAGTGGTCAACTGACGGACTCATTTTCCCATTTCGCATCATCTTACGTTTCCTCTGGCAACGCTGAACACGCATGCGTTGTACGGTTGCTTCACATGTGCAGGAAATCAATCAAAATCTTATTATAAAACCGCCTCTTATACTTACTTATATGAATACTCCAGTGAAAACATAACTTTATGAGTAGCTACAAATCAAGTGAAATCATCAGTATTTCTTATTCATAATATTCATAATGAAAGTAGATTCAATATTTTGAATCAGAATCAGAATCAGAATATTCTTTATTGTCAGAAGAAGAAGCTCTTGTAGACAAAGAGAATATAAAACATAAGTACGTAACATACAATAATAAAAATTTAAAACAATGTGAGAGATAAAATATGGCATGAGAAGGATCATCATGTGGTATAACGATTTACATTTCTAAGATGAATACTAAAACACATTACTATAATTTTCCTTTAATTCATAGTAAGCCTTTTCAGCAAATAGCTGTTTGAGATTCTTCCTGAATATTTTATGATCTTTAATGTCCTTTACGTAGGTAGGTAGGTCCATTATATATAACCGAGTCTTTGATCAGGGTAGTCGATGGTAAAACTAATTTCAGATGATTTTGTTAACGAGTTATATGTTTTGTTGAATTATTTTTCTAATTTCATTATATTTTTATGAATAAGACTGACTGATTCTTATATGAAAAGTGGAGTGAGAGTAAGAATACCTTGACGTGCAAACAAAGGCCGACAAGATTCTCTAAATTTTGGTTTACACAGGTACCTGATGGCTCTTTTCTGTAGAGTGAAACTTACTTTAAAAAGTGTTTCCCAACAGACTTCCTAGAAGGCAATGCCATAGCTTAGATGGGATTCTATAAGGGCATAATAAGCTTTCTTGGTAGCAGTATATCCCAAATTGTTGGAAATGATTCGCATGGCATAGCATCCCGAAGCCAACTTTTTACTGAGACTTGAGATGTGAGTATCGAATTTCAATGTGGCATCAATCTGTAGTCCAAGAAATTTTGTATTCTCTTCACTCTCTATGGTATCATTGCCTAGTAGCAGTGCAGGCAGATTGCAACAGAGGCATAGTATGTTTGTTTTAGCGATATTCGATGATAGTTGATTTGAATCAAACCATTCTTTAATGCGGTCAACATCTCTAGAAATGGTTTAAAATAGTTTAGCCTCATTCCTGTCATGCCATTGAATAGTAGTATCGTCGGCAAATAAAGTGAAACTACCTGATATATTCAAATTGGCCATGTCATTGATGTTTAATGAGAAAAGCACAGGTCCAAGTACCGAACCTTGAAGTACACCACAGCTAATGGAATGAAGTTGCGAGTAATGGTTTGTTTTGACAATCTGATAACGATTTGATAGGTATGACTCAAACCATTTCAAAGTAGTACCTCTGAAGCCATATGCTTTCAGTTTTTGCAAGAGTATTCTGTGATTGACGCAGTCGAATGCCTTCGACAAATCACAAAACACTGCTGCTACAAATTCTTTCTCATCAATTCTTGTATAAACTTCAGTAATGAAGTCAAATATGGCATCCGTTGTATTCTTTTTGCTCTGAAACCCGAACTGTTGGTCGCTCAGAATGTTGTGCCTGTCTAAAAACTGAATAATTTTATTCTTGACCAGCTTCTCGATTATCTTTGTCAGTGTTGGTATGAGCGAGATTGGTCGAAAATTAGATGGATTATCTTCTTCGCCGCCTTTATGAATCGATGTAACTAATGATGTTTTGAAAAATTGGGGAAAACATCCAGTTCAAAAAGAATCATTTATGAGGCGGACCAGCAAACCGAGTACGGCATCAGGAAGGTTTTCGAATATCCTCACAGATATACCGTCGATCCTAGCTGTGCATTTATTTTTAATACTCCTGAGAATTTCTCGGAGTTCTACAATACAGGTATCATAAAGGTAACAAACTTCATTATATGCTCTCATGTTCGCAAAGTATGACATAGGATTAATTTGGGGACGAATGTTTTCTGTGAGTTTGACAGCAACACTACAGTAGTATTCGTTCAGAATATTTGGACATAATGGAATAACTACGTATTTTTTGTGTATCCCTCTTAGATCATTTACTATAGCCCAGCTCTCTTTCGACTTATTATTGGAATGCTCAATTCTACTTTTATAGTATTTGCATGTTTGAATACTTTTCTATATATTCCTCTGTAAGAATTATAATAGGAGTGAAAATACATATTGTTTGTATATTTTCTAATGTAGTGCAGAGACCTCAAATTTTTTGACGAGATTTTGATTCCTTTGCTGATCCAGGGCTTTTTAGATTTATTCATTTTGATTTTCTGAAGTGAAAATGCTGAATTGAAGTTGTTTGTTGAGTGATTGTAGAATATCTCGAATGATTTTGTGAAGTAATTACTTCTTCCCAGTTCGTAAGTAAGCAATATTCTCGTTACTTTTCATAATTGTTCTTACTGAACAATCTTCCTACTTTGAACTTTGCATTATGAGGTACATTATCTATTGTAAATTCACAGAGTACTGCCTCATGGTCGGACAAACCGGCCGCTAGTACTTCGCAGTTGACATTGTCGAGATTACTGCAGACGTGCAGAATACTGCGATATGCGTGTGGGCGTATTTACGTGCATTGAAATATTGAAGGATGTCAGAATATTAGCTTACCTCCGCGTTTCTAATGCAGTGATATAGCTGACATCATTTATATCCATATTCAATTCATTAATGCTGATTTCAAAATTGATGTACATCTACCAACTTTCATTTATCAAAACTGATATATCGTAAGAGTCTGTAAATTGGACCTTTTGACGACGTGTTTTCCTAGACGTCTCGAGTATGTCCAATGATGGACGTCCTCAAAACGTCCATAAAAGGTCCTGGACGTTCTGACTAAAAATGCACCTAAAATGGACGTCCTCAGGACGTCCTGTGCTATCTGGGATTGACACATCAGTTTTGTTCTCCTGAACTGTTTATGGATAAGACTACCCGATGACTGAACGAATGCTAGTTTCTGATCGGCTTCGGCATTTGGTAATAAATTGCTAATGTTTGTTGTCTATCACCAAATATATAGTCTCATCTTGCTTCAACACACGTGTGAATAAGTGGGTTCAGCAGTTTGCTTCCGCGCAACTAATGGAGGTGAGTAGACATCAGATTCAAGTTGACACAGTGACGTTGCAAAGTTATCTCATGTGAGTCAGATATTCGTCAACATCGAACATAAACTCTGTGTGACGTCGGAATTACGGCGAATCACATTACAACCCTCATCTGTATGCCGTCATCTCGATGTATCTTGGAATATCTCCGAGGGACTAAAAAAAACGAAATCCTTGCATTGTCGTTACTTTGCCTAGTCTTCATCACTTCTCAAAATCAATGATGAAAAACCTGGACCACCCTGTATACAATCAACAGTTCGTGCCTTCTGATCATGATACAAACTTGATTCGATTCTGATGAATCTGAAAAGAGCTCACATTGAAAAGAACTGTACTCTCATCGCAATTGTCGAGCAGTCCACTGATAAAATTCAGAGCTGCTGACTCGACTGCAAATGGCATTATTCCATCGAACAAGGCATTATATGCATATCCGTCAGTTAAATTGTTCGACTCCTGAATAGATGAATCGTCACATTATTTAAGTTCGCTTATTGGTTGACATTGCGGCAATGAACACAAATGGATTGATAATCATTAACGATGAACAAATAATGAACTCCCATTTCTGTTACTTATTTCCCTTTCATCAGCAGCATATGAAACTCAGATGAAATAGGTCCAGTCAGTGATCGACAAAATGACTGAGTTATTTCGAATCTAGTTTACAGAGAAAATATTTGCAGTTTACTCAACTTATATTGCATGAAATGTATATCGTTTATTCATATATCCAAGAATATATTCTCTTTTCATAAATATCGCTGAGACAGACAAGCAGAAAAGGTATCAGATGGATCTCATGAGCTGAAAAAAATGACAGAAACTCTTATGCAACACACTGGATTTTAGCTCATCTATCAATGAATCATCAAACATTGTTTGTTCTCCATAGAGAGGTTCAGATATATTTCTTGGTTTCGACTTCTACTGAAGAACTTGACAAAATCGTACATGACATGAAATGAGTCTTTTTAACATATACTCATAACAATCATATTGGCAAGGTCAAGTTAATACGTATCAATATATTACACATCGCTTCCATAGCTCTGTTGATCATTGTGGGTGGACTCATTTTGTTGATTGTGAAGGAATGATACCAGAAATATTCATTCCAGAATTTCTATTTTTATTTGAAGTAGAAATGCATACTGATATTGTCACAAATAGGGTTATTTTTCATTCATTCATTCAAATTATTCATACAAGGTTCGAAGTCATTGAACGCTCGCGTCTTTGTTTATTAATTCCAAAATTTTCGAATCGTGAACGAACTCTTTTTTCCATAGTTGAACATAAACACAGGCGTGACATTGACTTCAACGAACCTGGACTATCGACCTGATTTCCGTACTGTCACGTTTCCGAAAATAAAGACAACTATTTAAAAGACGTAAGGAAGCGGGTTCGACAGTGCGACTACCGGTTCGACTGCGAGTTGGACTGCCAGTTCTAGTTCTAGTCCTGTTTTTTGAGTACGAGTCAGGGAAGTTTAAGTTCTATTGTAATAAGTTTAAAAGTTGCCACTGTGCCCGAACCTTCGGAGTTCGGGCAGAACAGAAGATGCCCTTCCTCAGGCCCCAAGAAATATCAGTTAATTTGAAAATGTAGGGTAAGTTTAGTTTTTATTAATTGTTATCCATTGTCAAGAATAAATGTGTGTATATGTTTAGATGAAAACCTTTTGGAGTATTCTTTATTATTATCACTTCCAAAGTTCATTCTCTAATGGACCTAGAACACAACTTAGGCAACCCCCGCCTACAGTTTGTGACAATTACCCCAATGACACCCCAATTATCTCAATATCCAAAAATATTCTGGTCCCTAGCTGATCAAGAATCAACGATTTTTTTTTTCTTGATGAAAAATTTCATGAAATTTCATTCACATATTTCGAGGTTGCTTGATAATACTCTTGATCCAGAGATTTCAACAACAATATGTAGCATAAACTTTCTATATGTATAATGGATCAATCGGATCATTGTGTATATTCATAACTACAATATATTGTTATCGAGTCACACCATATTGTGCTTTTATTTTGACTAATGATGTCAGAGAATCAACGTTGGTCCTTTCATCATGAAACATGGTGTCAGGTTATAGCTAGAGATTCAACAACGAGAAAGGAGTTCGTATAGTTGTTGAAACAATCGAGGAAACAGGGCGTTGAAATTGAAGAAAAAAAATCGGTTATTATAAAATATCATGAATATCGTGGAACCGATTTGGTTGAAATTTGGTACAATTATCTGTAAAATTCTCAGCATATCAAGTGTCATTTGAATTTTTGGCGGAAATAATGAAAAACTCATTTCTCCAATACTGATGACATGATGATATGCAATACAGTGGCTCTGATTTTTTTCTCGAAAACGAAGCTGGATATAAAGAAAATGCAGAAGACCAAGAAGTTGTATTTCAAGTTGCTAAATCTGAAAAAGATTTAAATTTACCAAAAATAGTCAGTGGCCTCCTTTTTTCAAAAATTTTTTTGGCTGTGGTGCCCACTGGGACGCCACTAACCTCAATAATTTCTGTCTAAATAGGTTAATACGCGCCTTATCAGTTCAAATGAAAATATCAAATTTCAACTGAATCGGTTCTAGAATATTCATGATATTTTATAATCACCGTTTTTTTTTCTTTATTTCCAACGCCCTGTATCTCAGAAACGAAGCAACTCCGGACATATGAATAGGAACTTTTCTTCCTAAACTGACCTAACGAATCATCACCACCTGCAGTTAGGAACCGTAATGAGGAAACACCCTGTATTACTACTACTACTACGACTACAATAAATATCTTGGGAAAATATGGATGAACCATTCATCAACAACCTGTTCAGCAAATCGATCAGAGGAGGTTGAAATTGTCCATTTGCTGATATGCATCGGCTTATAAACATGCAAAATATCATAGGAAATTGAAAATGTTCAAGGATCAGAACGAACAGCAGACAATTCGTTAGAAGTTTTGGAAAAACACTCAGCACGAGCATTGAATGTGAAATTTGAGCAATATTTGTTTGATACATTTTTCATTTCATCACTTGGTGCGCACGAAAGAGAATCACTATAATGTATGGAGAACATCGTGCGAACCGAGGTGAGAGGAGGTAGGTGTTGAAATACTTCTTCTTGGAAATACTGCCTCAGACTATGATTTCCAGAGCTCTCCGGTTCAATAAACAAACGAGTTGTTAGATAGGTCTTTTCGACATATCATATTCGCACGAAAAGGTGCCGCCAATATTCTGACAGTTGAAAGTCAAATGCCCGAAATTGTCTTTTGTCAACGCACCATCAGACGTTGTTTGCTCAGTCTCCGTACGAATGAGGCCAGGCTTGATTCGAAATGGCAAGTCCTTATTTTGAAAATTCCTTCCGAAACAACGAATTTTTCTGTGTATGGATGCCATATTCCTTATTGTCAACAGAATGTTCGAGAAAAAAGGAGATTTTATTCATGATAATGTAATATATAGTTATGACGACATCAAGAATATCAAATGAACAATACATGCGCATCTGACAAGAACAATCGACGTGTTTGAGCTGTTTTCCTATGCAACATCATTATGCTTCTTACGAATTTGATTCAACCCCCACGTGCGCTAAATTAAATTTTGAAAATAATACAACACAGTGAAGGTAAGTGAGTAAGAACTCATTTGACATAGGTACAGTGAGATAGTGAAGGTTTGAACAAATTCATTTAAAATGTAGGTATCTAGTATTCTAGGTGGTATTGAATTGAATCACGTTTTCATGTTTTATGTCTCGAGTAGTATAAAGAGGCTCAAAGCATAGTTACCCCGGATCACTAGGCACTCACTCTTCTCGTGAAATCTTCGAAGCACTATGCACTGGTTCACAAAAGTGTTCGGGAGCAAAGGGCTCAGGAGCAGAGTGGTTACGAGCACAAAGCTCTAAGTGCTTCGACAAGCACTAAAAAGAATGCTTCGGGATTGCTTTGAATGTCTGGTACCACCAGTCCCACAAAGTCCAGTATATCTACGCTTGGTATTGCCATCAACAATACTCTTCTATCGGAAAATCATGTCAGTTTCATCGTGAAAGCTGCTTCACAAATTATTTTTTCCTCCTACGAGAATCTACTTGAGAATTCAACTAATTCCGATGATCTTACAATTCATCAACTTTTCATGATCTCACAAGTCAACAACTTCTCATGTTCAACAAAGCACATATACGGCATGTTTTAGAATACCTTTTCCTTATATGGGGTTCAGTGCCCAAAAATACGCTGATGCACTTGGATTCCATCCAGAGGAGGGCCATTTGCCATGTATGTGATGCCACACTCACTTATTCTTTGACATCAATGGAACACCGTGGAAAAATCACTCCAATACACGGGAAATAATCTCATAATTTCCAATGGTTAAAAAAAATCCAATACCTACCTCCGGTTTTTATCCTCTCTAGGTACGCACGATTTCTCTCAACATCATAGGGATATCCTCTTGTGCGCTACAAGATGAAAAACTATCATATTCTGATCCAGAATTGTCTTGGGACTCCATAACATGGTGAACTGTCCAAATATTTGAAGATCAGAGTCATTTTTTCAGTGAGTTTTATGCGAATATTCACGTCAACCTATATCAAATCTAATTTCGAGACTCCTTCTATACCAAAAAATCTAACTCTCCTATTGAAATCATCATATAAATATATATAGCGAGATCATCGAGTTAGATTTTCATCAGAAATCCGATTATCAGTCGTCGATAGAGATAAGTACTATTCAATAGTGATGAGAAAATGATTATGATTCTTCTAATACATTGAGGAGTTGCACGTCCAAACAGAGATGAAACAAAAATCATTACAAAGTTGGATGGCAGAGCTACCTACGTGTCGTCCATTCAACCCTTTCATTCCTTGAATAGCGTTTCACCCTACTTAATTTAATAGCTTCGGGCGAAATATAATATCCTGGTTCACTCAGCAAACAAACTTCTTTTCAAGATGGTGAAGGAACAAAAATACACAAGACAGACCGAGGTTTTTTTCGACGACCATAAAGATTTGTAGATTACAATTTCTTCGACCGATAAGAGGATAATCAAAGTGTGAATAACGTAGCGACTTTGGAGAAAAATATTCTATACTTATAGAAAATACAATTTCCTGATGTTATATCATACTGAAAACGTAATATGAAAAATTTTCGCTCACAAACGCTGACGAAAACGAATTTCATAATATTTACTCTTCGTTATTACTTGCTAGACAAATTCTGATTGATATATAAATTTCAATTTAATGCTCAGAGTTTTCAAATTGGATTCTTATCAGAGTGTCATTTGACTCCATCATTTGAAGAAAGGATAATATAGCAAATTAATTCATATATATTTATATATATACACCTATACCTATAATATCAGCTCCGATCGAATTTTCAATTCATTCAAACAATTCGTAATAATGACTGTCCGACTAGTGAGATACAATTCAAATCAAAGGCAGTAATTGGTTATACATAAGCACTTCATGGTTTGTGAAATGCTCGCAAATTCAGGGAATTCAGCCTATATGGTTTTCAGAGTTCTCAACGCCCTTCTTCCGAATACAAAAAAAAATGTGTTATTTGTTTTCAACCTTGATTGAATTGAAATATGAATTGGCAGCCTAATAATTTGAAGTTGTGTAACATGTGGTTTTCCTTTTTTACCTTTATTATATGGGTTTGTTATTAAGTTAACCAAGAGTAACACCCAGTATATTATGATGATGTAAGATACTCAATAGATTATGTGACTGCAACACTTTACATTTTGTTATGGCAGGTGGATTGAATATCCTGTTGGCGTTGGACCTCTTGTAAGCTGAACTTGAAGATTCCTTTGTCTTCCTGGTGTGACTGTCTATTAGTTTCAGGGTTGTATTTTTCAGGTGTCCATAGCAGTGGTGTTGATCTGTCCTTCTTCCTAGCTGTAATGATAAATGATTTACATTTCCAGTTGCTGTTGACTGATTGAATGGGTAAAAGTTGAAATGCACAGTTTGACAAACCTGTTGGAAAATGATATGTCCTTGCTGTTTTCAATTTAATTATGGATCCACAGGAAGTTATATTTGAAGTAGTTGTAATTGTTTATATTCGTATTTCAGTTTCAGTCTGACAGTTTAATTGGTTATGTGGATTGTTAGGTTATTTCGCTTCGTCCATAGCCTTTGTGAATCTATAACCTTCTTCTTTTATTTTTGGCCTGCTGGCAACATTTTTGGTTGGACCAATGTTACTATAGTTCTGTGTCAGACCTAACTTCACAATTCTTTAAAAACGGGCAAAAGCCCATTAGGACATTTTCTTTAAATAATCTAGGTATTTCAATATTCTCTGTTGGTAATATTTATCAACTAGTCAAGATTCCAACTGTACTTGCGCAGTGAATCATTTCTAATTTGAAACATGTTTTTATAAACGGTTTTGTTTTCTGAGTGCACAGGAAACTCTTGAAATTTCTTGATTTCCTTCTTCTCTACCGAGAGTAGGCAAGATGGGCACGAATTTTGCCATTTTCCATCCAACCTTTGTGGGGTTTGATACCCTTATTTTCGGCCATTCCAGACGGAAGGTGAGCATTTTTAGAGTCCATAAACCTATTCAATGGTTTCAATTTGGTATATTTCCAACAGATTTATTGGCCTGTCCATGGTGGATGTCCTGGTGGGACGCCATCATCGTAGCGTGCCGCAGCTTTCGTCAATTATCTAGCCTGTAGCTAGTAGCCTCCGGTTAAATCTGGAATTTTCCTCTTGATCCCATCCTGAGCCATCCATGATGCCACAAGGTGACTAGAAAGTCTCCACTTCAAGATAGTGTGCTGTTGGGGCCACTTCTCAATTTTGGGGCTATTCTCTTGATCCCACCTTGTCGTGCCGTCCATGATGTCGAAGGGTGACTAGGAAGTCCAGGAAACCTTTTTTTTTAACTGCACCAGCTAGAGTTTGGAGTTGGAGTTGGAGTTCACTGGCAGGGAAGGACAGAGCAGCACCACATGCTTCGCAGACACTAAGGTCAGATCAATTTTGATTATACTTTTGTTCCTGATGATCCAGTAGTGCGCAGCACCAAGTTGAACCACTATTCAAGTCTTACTACTCGTAACAACAAGTTTTAATTTTATATTTGAAATACCACTTAAATAAATCATAATGGGAGTCCAGTCATTCTGTGAACCGGAAATATAGGCCTATATAGAAGGGGATTATCTTGAGATCTACATTTTTTGTTCTGCTTAAGCATTTAACTTATACAACACTGAGGAAGTAATTTAATCACTTTTCTGCACAGTAAGGTGTTACTGAAGGTATAAATGAAATTGTGTGTCACATGAACCTGCTTCAAACATCTGAAGAATTATATTTCTCTGGTACAGTTATTTGGTGTTTCATTAGATTTTCAAATTCTATCCTCAATATTAAATTTTCTTAGTTTTCCTACTACTGAAAACTGAGTGGCGCCTGGCAAAAGGTCCCTAAAAATACATAGCTTCTTGAATCCACAGCCTGCTCCCAAACAACAGAGCTGCCGTGCCTATAACACAACTACACACTAGTCTTGCAATTTACTATTTATTATACAACATCCATAAAATAGCAAGAAAGCGTTATAGATAATTGTCGCACAACGTGAGGGGCCCAAAATTTTATGTTACGAGTAGTAAATATTTGAAATACACAATTTGGTATAATTTTTCATCTACAGGGAGAGCAAAATTTTTAATAGTCTAGTCATCTTATACTTGGAAGAGCTTTGGGATTGGTGTTTTGCTTATTTTAGAGGTTTTAAGTTCCAAAGGAGGTTCAATTTTTGCGACTGGAGTAAATTGCATTTATTTGGTGTACTGAGTGTTTCTTTTCAAGTACTAATATTTTGAGTGGCGGAATTGGAGAATTACATGGTGCATTTGCTTCCTAGGGACTTCCCTGGTGCATTATAGGTAACCTTAGCTGGTTAGAGTTTTTTTTCCTAATTTCTTGTGCATATAATGCAAACTGTTAACTCAGCAATTCAATTGAATTGGACCCTTGTCTAAAGCCTAGTTTTATCTGATTTGAGTGTTATTTTAGAGTAAAATCTATTAAATTTATGGACTTTAAGTAGACCAGCTTGAAACAGGTTTAATTACATTTTATATTTCAAGAAATTGAATTTGAAGTACCAAAAAGAGTTAGTTTTAGTTAGTTTGCACTTTCTTCAAATTCTTTTTGGGGATTCAAGTAAAGTCAAATCACTCTTGGGAGATTAGAGAGTCTTGCTGGTTTCAATCTTGAGGACTGACCTACAGCTGAACCTTAACTTTTTTTGAGATGGAATCTGAAATGAAACCCCGACATTTACTCATTGAAGAGGTTAATTATGAACTTAAGCTCAGAGGAATCATAACTAATCGTGACATGAACGAAAAGCGAAAAATTCTATCTGCCACTATAAAAAGGGAAAAAAAGAGTAACATTTCAGCTTCTCAACTAGTAGACCCAACTTATGATTTTGCAACTGAAAAACTTCAAATTGATGCTACCCTAGACAATATAAGACAATTAATTTTGGATTTTGAAGGCACTGAAAGTGATCCTTTATATGGTAGATTGAAATCTAGGTTAACTCATGTCAACTTCAGAATTAATAGGATTGTTAATGGTGATGACCCTACCCATCTAGCATATAAAAATGAGTGTTATGCAACATGTTTAGCTCTAGAAGGGTAGTTAGACGAACGATTAAAGGATGATATTCCTACAGTATTACCACCTATGGCTCACTCTTCTCCTTCAGGGTTACATCAGAGTTTTTTTGGGAATAATTCAAAACCGGTGTCATTATATAAGTGGGATTTGAAGTTTGATGGTACAAATAAGTCTATGGGAGTTAAGTCATTTTTGGAAAGGGTATACGAGCTTGCAGAAGCTAGACATGTTTCCAAACAACAGCTGTATGAATCTGCAGTTGATCTTTTCTCTGGTAAAGGATTGCTATGGCTCCGTCATGTCAAAGATATGAAAATTGTTACTGATTGGGATACTTTATCAAGAAGACTTGAACAAGATTTTCTGAGTAAAGATTACGATGAAGAACTTTGGGAAACCATTAAACACCGTAAGCAATTCCATGACGAATCGGTAGTTATTTATGTGGCAGTAATGGAACAACTTTTTTCTCGGTTAAATATCAAACCAGCAGTTTTTACTAAAGTTAAGTGGGTTCAAAAAGGTCTTAGACCAGAATTTGTTGAAAAACTGGCACTAAATAAATATAATACTGTCGAAGAGCTTATTCATGATGTGAAAATTTTGGAAGATGTTTATAAGGATCTTCATGGTAAATCTAACTCTAAAAAATCCCAAGTCAATTCTATAGCTAGCGATTTGGACTATGAATTTAATAATTGTAGTGTGGAAGTCAAAGATAAGCAATCTCCAAGAAAATCATGGAATTCAAAATTCAAGGATAATAATGTTAGGACATCAGCTTCTTCAAATAATCCTGGTACTAGCGGTACAGCAAGTAATAGTATTCCTCGGAAAACAATGACCTGTTATAATTGCAAACAGGAAAATCACCATTTTCGCCACTGCTTAAAAAAACGCAGTATATTTTGTTTTACTTGTGGGAATCAAGGTGTGACTAGAAAAGAGTGTGATAAATGTTCGGGAAACGGAACCCGGAGGTAAAGCAAGATATTACTGGCCGTGATTTGCCTCCTAGCATAAAGGCCAAACATTCTCTTCGTCGTACTGCTGAGCAGGAAAATATTTTGAATTTTGCCAAACATTATTTCCAAAATTATTTTAAGACTTCACAAATTTCGTCAGCTCCTATTTTTGCTAAACAGAGTTCAGATAATAGACCTTATGTTAAAGTGTCTCTTTTTGGAAAAGAAATTACTGCATTATTAGATTCGGGTGCCAGTAGTAGTACCATAGGGAAAGATGGGGTGGATTTTATTGATTCCTTGAATATTAAGGGCAGGAAACCTAAACATAAATTTGTATTCACGGCAGACGGGGTCAAACAATTTGTGAGAGACACAGTAGATATTCCAGTTTGCGCAGGAAATAAATGTCAGATAATTTCATTCTTGGTGGTTCCATCTATTAATTATTCTTTTATTTTGGGCAGTGATTTCTGCAATAAATTTCAATTGAAAGTTGATTTTCGGAATAATACTTGGGAAGTAAATGATAGTACTAATGTCGACATCGCTTCAGTCGGATTATTAAACGACAATTCTATCACTGCTGATCGAGTTAAAGGTTTAGCCGATATGTCTGAAAATCAGAAAATTTTAGCTGATAATATAGTGGACGAATTCAGAAAATTGTCTAAAGATGGAAGCCTAGGTAGAACCGATAAAATGGTTTATCACATTGATACGGGAAATGCCCTGCCTGTGAAACAGCGTCAATATTTGATGTCACCATACATGTTGTCACATTTAAATAAAGAATTAGATAAAATGCTGGAACTTGATGTAGTTGAACCATCAGGTAGTGCATGGTCATCACCAGTATTACTAGTAAAAAAGGCCAATGGCGATTATCGCTTTTGTTTTGATGGAAGGAAACTCAACTCTCTCACAAAAAAAGATAGCTATCCTCTACCAGTTGTAGATAGAATTTTGTCGCTTTTGGGGAATGCTAACTATATCTCTTCAGTCGATCTTCGTAGCGCATTTTGGCAGATACCCTTGGATCAGGCTTCAAAGGAGAAAACTGCATTTTCGGTACCAGGGAGAGGGTTGTTTCACTTCAACGTCATGCCTTTTGGGTTGTCTAATGCTGCCCAATGTCAACAGAGGTTGATGGACGCTTTGTTCGGTCCAGAAATGGAACCGAATGTTTTTGTATATCTGGACGACGCAATAATTATTAGTTCAAGTTTTGAAGAACATATCACTTTATTAGGAGAAGTTGCAAAACGGTTGAGTAATGCCAATTTGACAGTCAATATTGATAAATGCGAGTTTTTCAAGTCATCTCTTAAATATTTAGGATTTATAGTCGACAAGTATGGACTACGGACAGATCCATTGAAAGTTATGGCTATGGTTGAGTTTCCACAACCAAGAAATACCACTGAAATCAAAAGATTCGCGGGGTTATGTAGCTATTACCGTAGGTTCATATCACACTTTTCATCATTAATGTCTCCTATCAATAACTTATTGAAAAATAAGAGAAAAGGACAAAAGATAACTTGGAACGCTGAGTCAGAAAAGGCATTTCGTGAAGTGAAACAAGCGTTGGTTTCCGCTCCTGTGCTGACAACTGCAAATTTCAACTTACCTTTCGTTATCCAATGCGATGCCTCCGATACTGGGTTGGGGTGCGTGTTAACTCAATGTCAGGACGGTCAAGAAAAAGTAATAGCTTACGCCTCTAGGACTTTATCCAGATGTGAACGTAATTATAGTGCTACTGAGAAAGAGTGCCTTGCTTGCATTTTTGCGTGCGAAAAATTTCGTCCATATATTGAGGGAGTAAAGTTTACCATTATCACTGACCATGCATCACTTAAATATCTGTTTAACATGAAAAGCCCAACAGGAAGATTGGCTCGTTGGAGCGTTAGGCTGAGTCAATTTGATTTTGAAATTGCCTATAGGCAAGGGAAACTTAACGTAGTTCCTGATGCACTTTCAAGGAGCCCTATTAATCAGGAGATTGATGAACCAATATCCAGTGATGATATTTGTGCTATAAATTTAGATGACGTTAGTAAAGCAAATTCTCTTAATATTGATTTAACCAACTTAGACTCCTTTTATGTTAGAATGAGGTCAAAAATATTGGAACACCCTGACAAATACCCTCAATGGGCTGTCAAGGACGGTTATGTATATGAGTTAGTACCATCTAAAGTTTCATTGGATACCAATATTTCCGACTGGAAGTTGTTGGTGCCAAAGAAGCAACGTTCATCCATTATATCTTCTTGTCATGATGTCAGTACAGCTGCACACGCTGGATATCTCAAAACCTATTCTAGAGTCATACTTACCTATTATTGGCCTAAAATGCGGCGAAATATTAACCAGTATGTAAAATCTTGTAAAATGTGCGCATCACAAAAGTCACCAAACCACGCCAAATTTGGGTTGATGGGTTCACAGCGTAGTGTTAGGTTTCCATGGCAGGTTATTGCAATGGATTTGATGGGCCCGCTTCCCCGGAGTTCCAACGGTTATCAATACATATTAGTCGTCTCTGATTGGTTCACCAAATATCCTTTGATATGTCCATTACGTAATGCTACTTCTAGCAGTATCATAAAATTTTTAGAGAATGAAGTATTCTTAGTATATGGCACACCACAACAGATTGTGTGTGATAATGGTAAACAGCTAGTAAGTAAAGCTATTAAAAAACTTGTTCAGGATTATGGGTCAAATTTTAGATATACTCCATACTATCATCCCCAGGCAAACTATGTCGAACGATCAAATCGTACAATTTGCACGGCTATAAGATGTTATGTTAACGGTAACCATAAATCGTGGGATAAAGAATTACCTAAAATTGCATACTCTATGAGGACCGCCATTCACGAGATAACAGGCTATAGCCCAGCATTTCTTAATTTTGGACGTGAAGTTCCATGCTCAGGGAAGTACTATGGGGATGGTAATGTGGATATTTTTGATGTAGGTGATAGAGAAAGATGGGTTCATAATTTAGGCAATTTATCTGAAATTTTCAAAGATGTCCAATCTAAACTAACCTCTGCATATCAAAGGAATGCAAGGTATTATAATTTGCGTAGAAGGGACATGGACTTCTTTGTGGGTGATAAAGTATGGAAAAGGAATTATGTTCTTTCTGATGCTGCAAACAATTTTGCTAAAAAGTTAGCGCCGCGTTACGTTCTTTGCACTGTAGCGAAGAAAAAATCGAAACTTGTATATGTACTCAAGAATGAGGACGGTACAAATGCAGGAGTATGGCACATACAGGATTTAAAACCTTATGATGGGTCTGAATTTTCTTCGGTCGATACTGATGATGAGTTAGAAGAAAATAGTCGAAACGACGTTTGATCCAAGGGTTATCTGTTGCCGGGAAGCACCTCCCAGGGGGTTTTGTAAATAGTAGGGTAGGAGTAATGTTAGGATCTCATCATTAGGAATAGTGTTAGGTAAGGCCTAGGTTAGTTTTCATCATTCAAATCGAGCTCGATTCTCATCTCACCATACATAAAATATAACTGTACTAGGATTGTCCCCAATTAAAATAGACATGTACCTACATGCCTATTTTTTTCGTCGGAAGGGGGTGAATGTAACATGTGGTTTTCCTTTTTTACCTTTATTATATGGGTTTGTTATTAAGTTAACCAAGAGTAACACCCAGTATATTATGATGATGTAAGATACTCAATAGATTATGTGACTGCAACACTTTACATTTTGTTATGGCAGGTGGATTGAATATCCTGTTGGCGTTGGACCTCTTGTAAGCTGAACTTGAAGATTCCTTTGTCTTCCTGGTGTGACTGTCTATTAGTTTCAGGGTTGTATTTTTCAGGTGTCCATAGCAGTGGTGTTGATCTGTCCTTCTTCCTAGCTGTAATGATAAATGATTTACATTTCCAGTTGCTGTTGACTGATTGAATGGGTAAAAGTTGAAATGCACAGTTTGACAAACCTGTTGGAAAATGATATGTCCTTGCTGTTTTCAATTTAATTATGGATCCACAGGAAGTTATATTTGAAGTAGTTGTAATTGTTTATATTCGTATTTCAGTTTCAGTCTGACAGTTTAATTGGTTATGTGGATTGTTAGGTTATTTCGCTTCGTCCATAGCCTTTGTGAATCTATAACCTTCTTCTTTTATTTTCGGCCTGCTGGCAACATTTTTGGTTGGACCAATGTTACTATAGTTCTGTGTCAGACCTAACTTCACAATTCTTTAAAAACGGGCAAAAGCCCATTAGGACATTTTCTTTAAATAATCTAGGTATTTCAATATTCTCTGTTGGTAATATTTATCAACTAGTCAAGATTCCAACTGTACTTGCGCAGTGAATCATTTCTAATTTGAAACATGTTTTTATAAACGGTTTTGTTTTCTGAGTGCACAGGAAACTCTTGAAATTTCTTGATTTCCTTCTTCTCTACCGAGAGTAGGCAAGATGGGCACGAATTTTGCCATTTTCCATCCAACCTTTGTGGGGTTTGATACCCTTATTTTCGGCCATTCCAGACGGAAGGTGAGCATTTTTAGAGTCCATAAACCTATTCAATGGTTTCAATTTGGTATATTTCCAACAGATTTATTGGCCTGTCCATGGTGGATGTCCTGGTGGGACGCCATCATCGTAGCGTGCCGCAGCTTTCGTCAATTATCTAGCCTGTAGCTAGTAGCCTCCGGTTAAATCTGGAATTTTCCTCTTGATCCCATCCTGAGCCATCCATGATGCCACAAGGTGACTAGAAAGTCTCCACTTCAAGATAGTGTGCTGTTGGGGCCACTTCTCAATTTTGGGGCTATTCTCTTGATCCCACCTTGTCGTGCCGTCCATGATGTCGAAGGGTGACTAGGAAGTCCAGGAAACCTTTTTTTTTAACTGCACCAGCTAGAGTTTGGAGTTGGAGTTGGAGTTCACTGGCAGGGAAGGACAGAGCAGCACCACATGCTTCGCAGACACTAAGGTCAGATCAATTTTGATTATACTTTTGTTCCTGATGATCCAGTAGTGCGCAGCACCAAGTTGAACCACTATTCAAGTCTTACTACTCGTAACAACAAGTTTTAATTTTATATTTGAAATACCACTTAACTAAATCATAATGGGAGTCCAGTCATTCTGTGAACCGGAAATATAGGCCTATATAGAAGGGGATTATCTTGAGATATCTACATTTTTTGTTCTGCTTAAGCATTTAACTTATACAACACTGAGGAAGTGATTTAATCACTTTTCTGCACAGTAAGGTGTTACTGAAGGTATAAATGAAATTGTGTGTCACATGAACCTGCTTCAAACATCTAAAGAATTATATTTCTCTGGTACAGTTATTTGGTGTTTCATTAGATTTTCAAATTCTATCCTCAATATTGAATTTTCTTAGTTTTCCTACTACTGAAAACTGAGTGGCGCCTGGCAAAAGGTCCCTAAAAATACATAGCTTCTTGAATCCACAGCCTGCTCCCAAACAACAGAGCTGCCGTGCCTATAACACAACTACACACTAGTCTTGCAATTTACTATTTATTATACAACATCCATAAAATAGCAAGAAAGCGTTATAGTTGCTCCTGATGAATAATAGTACATCATTCATCAAGGGCAACGCCCGAGAAATACAGAGAACCGAGCAAAAAATAGCATCCTGTCCTAAGGTGTGAATACTATTCATAAAGCTGGCAAAAACACAAGGATTGAGGAAGAATAAAAATTTGGTCGAAGTGTTTTGTCATAATGAGTAGTAGTATTGTTTGTGGAATTCGTATCTTGACAGCATGCATCTTGTTGACAACCCATGGTGACAGCAAATATTGAACTTGAATTTATGGAAACAGCTTTGAAAACGGTTAACGATTATGGAAGAAGAAATCGAGGGAAATCCCCAAGAAATTATTGATACTGCTTCTGCAGTGATTCTTAACTTGCTACCAGTGAGATCTTGAGATCTGTATGATGTAGCTTATACTTATGAGTAGAAGTATTGTTTGTGGAATTCGTATCTTGACAGCATGCATCTTGTTGACAACCCATGGTGACAGCAAATATTGAACTTGAATTTATGGAAACAGCTTTGAAAACGGTTAACGATTATGGAAGAAGAAATCGAGGGAAATCCCCAAGAAATTATTGATACTGCTTCTGCAGTGATTCTTAACTTGCTACCAGTGAGATCTTGAGATCTGTATGATGTAGCTTATACTTATGAGTAGAAGTATTGTTTGTGGAATTCGTATCTTGACAGCATGCATCTTGTTGACAACCCATGGTGACAGCAAATATTGAACTTGAATTCATGGAAACAGCTTTGAAAATGGTTGACGATTATGGGAAAAGAAATCGAGGAAAATCCCCGAGAAATTATTGATACTGCTTCTGCATCTTCCTATGGAATGATACGAGACTTCTGTCCCTCTTTTCTCCTCAGAGAAACTAACTTCCACTCTCATCGGTGTGAGAATAGTATATTACACACCGAAGTGGAAAGAGATTCAATCCTGTCGTGAGATTAATTAGTTAACCGAGACGCAAAGCGTCGAGGTTAGCTATAATCTCGAGACAGGAATAAAACTCCCTACCGAGGTTTGTATATTATTTGATTCACAACCATCATATTTCGATCGAAATCGATAAATCTATGTTTCGTTCTAAATATACCTGAATTATTAAATGAGTGAGGGCGGAAAGTAAGGGTGGGTAGTAGTGAGGGGCGGGAAAAGTGAGAGCGAAAAGTAGAGGCCATTGATGTGAATGGATAAGTCTACTACTCCTTCAACTCCTTCCACATGTTGATGTGCTCCATCTGCAGTAAGGACATGGTTCAGTTGAGATGTTCTGATTAGAAAATCAGGATTTTCACTTGTCCTTAAACCAACCTGACCAATGACTGACAAATTTTAAAGTGATCTATTTGGGATGAATAAAATATTGTATTGTATTGTATTGTATTGGCACCACTGTTCAAAAGAGCAATGACATCTACATCATACAGTTGAATTTTCACACATGGCCTATCATCATCAGATTTCTCAAATGATGAAGGAGTTACAACATTTAGAAAATATTCCTCTTTATTAATGTCGACGTTACTCAAATTTAAGAAATTGGTTCTTGAAAATTTTTGAGATAATTGAGAGCCTCTATCAATAAACTCCTCTATTGGTTTCCCTCACACCTTCCACAATTCTTCATCACTACATCAGGTGCTCCACATTCAAAACAAAATTCACTTTTTATTTCTGACCTGCAGACTCGGATAGTATGATAAAGTACCTTACATTTTCAACAAACAACAGGTGGGTTATCTGTAGTGTTTTCATTTGTACTGGGGGTCACAACTAATGGAGATGGAGAATCTGAAGAGTTTGAGACACTAGAATTCCTCTTATTCCTATCAGATTTATTTCCAAAATTTCTGTTCCGATTTGCAGGCGGTCCACTGGCAGGACGATTTGGAATGTTGCCACCTCAGGGTCATCTAACATTGATACTGACCTAACTTGAGAATTGACCTGATGAATCTCATTCTTCCAATTTTTTACACATAGCCTCTAAGGATGAAACGGATTCAATATCAGTTAAGGTCAATCTCCCTCTATAGTCAGGTTTCAATCCTGTTTTGATATACTTGATTCTTGTTGTTTCAGCTAGGGTCCCTTGATAGAAATTGACGTTGAAGTCATTTTAACAGGGTACGGACAGATCATAGCTGCATTCTTTTTTAATGATCTAGATATTTTAGTTTTGTCTACTGGCATCCCTGACATTACTGTCACGTCACTTCCATGGGCGCTACAGAAAATCATTCAAAATTTCAAGAATAGGTATGTACAGGGTATTTACTTGTTGAGGAATATGGCGAACGAGTTTTGTAATTATGATCCGATTGTATTCAAAATTGGAAGGTATGTGGGGTTTTCTGGGGTTGGAGATGATGATTGTTTCGTCAAACTTGGAGAATTCAAGATGACGGATCCAATATAAAGCGAAATAAATTTCTAATCATGATCTGATTCTATTTAAGATTGGTATCTGTGGGTTTTCGGGGTCGAACTTTATGATTTTTTGTCAAAATTGGGAAATTCAAGATAGCGGATCCAATATGGCGAACGAAACTTGTAATTAGGATCCGATTCTATTGGAAAAATCAAAATTAGTATCTGGGGATTTCCGGGGTCGGAAATTATTATTATTTCGTCAAAATTGGGATATTTAAGATGGCGGATCCAATATGGTGGACGAGTTTTGTAATGAAGATCCGATTAAATTCAAAATTGGTATCTGGGGGTTTTCGGGGTAGGAGATAATGATGAAACATCCAAGATGACGGATCCAATATGGCGAAAGACATTAGTTTATATAATTATTACTCTATACCACAAATAGAAAATATGTAGGAAGCAAGAGTGGAAATAACGTGCCTATAAATTATACTGCGTATACTTAGTGTGAAAACCTACTTCTTTGTTACTTTCATCAATGAATTATTCGAAAATAACTCTTTATTCAAAAGAGACGGAAAAATCATATGTATAACATGGGGGTGAAGTATATTCTATTCTTTCATTTCCTGCACATTTTACGTATTGATTTTTATCAGCCTACTTTTCGTCCTAGACGAAGTTCTATACATAGTGTGATATTAGTAACTCCATAAATTTTTCTCTGAGTTGAATTTCTGAAAATATATTTAGCACACATGACATGAGTACAGTAGTCCAGATACCCACATCGAGGTTTCCACCATTTCTCAATCATAAGGCTCAGCTCATTCAGCTCATAGATAAACTATAGTTCATCTTTAGATAAATTATAGTTCATCTATGAGCAGTATACTGCTCAGCTTGAAATCAGAATTTATTCAGTCAATTCAGTCGACAGTGGTATACAGTCCAAGAACAGTCTCTTTTGGTGAAATATATTGAGCTTCCAGAACAATTTATATGTTCCCTGAATCGCAAACATAATGCTGGAGTAGTAAACTCTAGAACTAGAGGATTGTTCATCTATATCTTGGTATAGTTGAATCAGGAATTCCATATGGAATGATACGCCAGTGACCTCAATATAACCTTAAAAACAACGAATGTCAAAAATCTAGTGTTAATCCCCAGAATTGAATGAAGATGGAACTATATAACTGTTTCACAAACACTTTAGAGTGAGAGAAGACGAGGATCTGTCCGTACCCTGTTAAGATGACTTTAACGTCAATTTCCATCAAGGGACCCTAGTTTCAGCTGCCTTGTGGTCTAACCTATTGAAAAGTGCGTCTATACCAGGCAATGTGAATTACTACTGGTTCAGGTTGGGTCTGCCTTCTACTTTCTATCTGTTCCCAAACTTCAACTTCAGAATCGGAAACAAGAAAATCTTTTATCATCTTCAATACTAAAGAATTCCAGTCAGTGACTTGGGTTCTGACATATCGGTACCAAAAAGTTGCTTCTCTAGTGAAAAAGTCACTAGCTGATTCGGATAGTTCATCTTCATAAATGTGCCCAGACTGCGCGAGTTCATCTATTCCTTCTATAAATGACGAAAGATTTTTGGGGTCTCCATCAAATTGTATGCCTAATTTGTACACTGGGGTAGATTTTGAAAAATGTGAGAAAGACTGATTCTGGGCCAAACTAACTGACTCACAATTGAGCAAAGAGAACGGACGAGAGTGTTAAAAAAAATTTGCTGTCACAGAAGTCCTCTCATACCCTATGACCTTAATTTTTGACTGAAATTCACAAGATGTAATTTCAAAAATACCTTGAGAAAACACAAAAATTACTTCACCTGTAGTGTTCCAAAGGAAGCAAGTTATCATCAGAATAACCTCCCTAGCTTCACCTGCAGAATCTATGTTGTTTCTTCAGGTAGTAGTCCACTTTACTGCATGCCACTCAAAAAACTCAGGAAAGACAATCATTTGAGAAAATAGTTTTACCCAAAAAACTCGAATTTTCTGACCCACGTTGGGCGCCATTTATGTTACCTATTTTCCTAATTAGGATCAATTTCAATCAACTAGAATTAGGAAAGATTAAGTCACACTCGTGCGAATGACTGCTTCTTGCCAGAGAACAGTTGATATGGATTCGAGGTTGCTATTCAAGTTTTGGACGCCACTCAATTTGATAATAGACTAGTAGTTGATTTGGATAATTGAGAAAACCAAATGTTTATGACTTATAGTAAACAACAAATCCATTAAAAATATGTTTCCTGAAAATGTGGAGATGGGCAGATGATAGAATGAAACAAATGTGTATTCCTGCAACCTATTTGACAGACAAGGCACATTCAGACCACTGTAGAGGACGTTCTACCACATACTTCGAACTAGGTATGTATCAGATGAATATTGATAACTTCAAGATATCTGGAAGATCGAATATGTGTTGGAACTGTCATTATTCTACTGAATGTTGAGCTGAAAAAAATCATCAAGAAAATGTGAAACTGAGACCACTGTCTCATGGTACCATGGTGAAGCTTCTACACGTGAATATGGTGAATCATAAATCATGTTAATTCTTGAGATTTAAAATAGCCCTAACAAAAACCTAGTTAAAATCAGGGTGAGGGTCCTCTCTAGAGGTCCATTTCACCCCTATCACGGTCCGCTTGGTGTAAAGATGTTGGCAGCATAGGTGACTGCGATGGTTGACGATCTGCTATGGCTGGAGATCTGCGCTGAACTGCTGAGCCAAGTGCTGCAGACATCGCTTCTAGGTATCCCTCCTGGCGTGCTAACAGAAGTCAATCCAGAAGTCCAGTGCGAAGTAGAAAAAGATGCTTAAACTAATCCACTGGGCTGGATCCTGCAGTCTCCTTTCCTGAGTATTCCTCCCGGCGTGACGACAGCATGCAGCTCAGAGGATTAGCTGCAGCGTAGAGAAAAGGACGAAAAGGATCTCCTTTGATTCAGTGTGCTGGGTTCCGCAGTCCCTCGTCCAGGATATTCCTTCCGATGTGCCAACAAAACACAGCTCCGGAGATCAGTGGCAGGTCAGACAGTCCTAATGCCCTAGACGCTTCCTAGCATCTCCTAGCACCCTAGTTTGCAAAAAATATGCCCTGTAGTTCTAAACTTGTGGAAGAAACGTGGTACCATAATGCTCCTGAACCAAACCAGTTGTTGAAAACATCACTCACCTTTTGAGAAGGGATGAAGAAGCCCAAAAACATCTCGGCTGGGGCACGCGGCGTGGGCATGACTCCCAGGTGGCTCCAAAACAGCAAAGACCCATCCAAAATGGTTATGGTGATTACGAATAGCGTCGAAACCGTTGAAAACAATAGCTTTGTTCGATATTTCACCTGATTTGCATCGAGTGATCAAAACTATCACAACCACACTTAATGGCTCGCGTCTTCCATCATGGCTGTCCAAGAAGAGAGCCTCAAGAACCTAAAAGTCTCTAAGTCCACTATTTCCCCACCCTCAACACCGAACGCTCACGAAACAACAAAAATTCGAGAGAAAAATATTTCCTCGCATCCTATTGGTCGAGATATGGCACCAATACCCCGTGAAACACCACAGGTGAGTCAGCTGTTTCACCTCAAAACAGAGTAGGTCTCTAATAATTATCTTCTTCAATTCTCCGGACCTGTTCATTGAATCAGAGACCAAAGCCGAAGCTAAAATCATCACTTTCTACAGGTATGATGAGCTTCAGGAAAAATATACTTGATATCTTTACTGAAATCAGCTGTATTCGTTTTATGATGAAGATGACGATCGGATTTATCAAGGATTATCAAATGACTGAGTGTTCTCTGTAGGTCTGTACCTTTTTCATGTGACTATTTATATACACTAGGTAAAAATAAACTCATCATGAAGGTAATAAACTGAAACCTATTAAAGCAATTTCAAATGCTACAGTGTTTCCCAACACTGTGCAAAATTTCGGAATATTCAGGAGGATCTTAAATGATGGAAAGAATTCATTTCCCAACAACAGAGGCATGAATATGATCTCATCTCCTGGAGATATTCCGCAAATTGTCTTGCTATCACTCTTATTCACAGACTGATCTCAAACAATCAACTTTCTGGTTCTGCAGTCATAACTTTATTCCACGTCAGCTGTAGAATGATACTAATGTATGTAAGGTTCAAAAAACCTATCTGAATTGTGTAATAATAATTGCAAAAATAATGACTTTTTGTTTGACAAATTTATTTTCTATCTGACATGTCTACTGTTTAACAACTCCTTGTAACTATAGAAAATCTAACAATATTCAGAGAAAACCATATTAAAATTCTATTCCCAACATCAGCCGATTCCTGGGATCTCAGGCTCATTTCGAAGATGAAACCTCAGATAGAGAGATGTGAGGAACAGAATTGCCTCAAGATTGATATCAAAGATCAAGATTTCCCTTCAACAGTGACCCAAATTTGGAACACTCTCCGCCTTCCGGTTGGGAGAAGGATCAGATGAAAATCAACTCGTTCTCGTAAAAACAATGTATTCTGGATACGTTCTGATTTTCCTCGCTCCCAGTAGTTGAGAATTATGCGTCATCAAACCCAATTGTTACAAGTTCTTGCAAAAAAAAATCAGACCTTAGTTTGCCTATCAATCATTTCATGTCACCAACGTTACAAGAATCACAGTAAGTGACTAAGTCAGATTAGACGTCGATGTCGAATCGTTTACAAAAATTGCTAGTTTAGATGTCGCATTCAACGCCCGACTAGCTGGAATGAGGAAACGTGGACAATTTACCCTCCAAATCGCTAATCTGCTCAATACAACTGTCAGATCCATACAATGGGCTTATCGCCGAGCTGACGCTGGGAATATTTTCTACCAGCCGAGGGAGCGAAGATGAAGAACGACGAAGAGGAGAACTCCTGCCCAAGACTTTCTTATTGGGAGATTTGTAAGGCGAAGCTGAACTTCAACCGCTTCCAAAATTCGTCGTGATTGGATCAGGATTAGTGGAATACAGGTTTCTTGGTTCACATGCAAGGAGACGAGCAGCCTGCTCCTTATTGAAACCTGTACATCGCACAGCAATACGATTGTGGGGGCGAAGACATCAACACTGGGGAATGGCAGAGTGGAATGCTCACGGATGTGAGTAGGTTCAACTCGTTTCGAAAGGATGGGCGTATATTGGTATGGAGAGGAAGCAATGAAAGGTTTTCGAATGATAATATGAAGGCAAAGGGGTGGCTGTTGGAAGTGGAGGAATGTGTGGGGTATAATATCGATGGATAGGAGAAGTGAATCGGTGATTCTGAAAGAAGAGAGTATGAACGGTGAGAGGTATTTGTGTGTAAGAGACATCGTGGTCCCTTACGCCGCAAATGTCGGTGAAATCTTCGTTCTCGTTGATGACAATGCGATGCCTCATAGGGCTTGCATTGCCAGCGATTTTTTGAGGGATCACGGTATTGAGCGATTGTACTGGCGACCTATGTATCCGAGTATGAATTTGATAGAGCATGTCTGGAGTCGTATGAAATTGAAATTGGAAGGAAGAGGAGAGCGAATGGTAAACTTGGATTGACTTGGTGAATGCGGTACGGCAGGAATTTATTGATGGGCTGATAAACAGCATGCCACATAGGGTCAATCAAGTGATTGCTCAAAGGGAAAGACCCACTGAATACTGGATGTAATTATCTTCTGACTATTCATATTGTCATCTCCATTTGCTAGCTGTTCAAATTAAATTAGATGAAATTGGTTTTCTTGTAATGTAATGAGTTTTTACGTTGTTCGCTTGAATTCTTCCCCATATTCTCAAATCGCGTGGTCTGTACGTGACAACTACTGTGAGGAAACTCATCATACAATTCGTACTAAAAAAATGGCGACGAATTCAAATCCGGCGCACTTATTGGGACATCCTTTATAATGAGCCTTAGCTGGTCGGGTTCACTCATTGTGATTCTGGTAACGTTGGTTATAGGCCATGCATAACAGGCGAACAATGGTCTGAAGTTTTTTCATGAACATGTTCCAATTGGGATTTCTCATGCACAATTCTCAACTACCGAGAGCGAGGAGAATCTGAACGCATCCGGAATGAATTTCATTTCCGAGAACAAGTTGATTTTTATTTGATTCTCCTCCCAACCGGAATTCGAAGGGTGTTCCAGATTTGGGTCACTGTTGAAAAACTCTTCATCTTTGATATCCATCTTGAGTCAATTCTGATCTCTACATCTCTTCATCTGGAGTTTTGTCTTCAACATGAGCCTGAGATCTTCAAAATCGGTTGACGTGGAAAAAAGTTATGACTGCAAAACCGAAAATTTGATGGTCCGATATTACTCTGTAAATACGAGTGATAGCAATACAATTCGTGGATTATCGTGATGACTCTGTTGTCAGAGTTAGGGAAAATTAGTTTTTCTCCATTTGGGTTCCTTCTGAATATTCCGAAATTTTGCACGGTGTGGGGAAATTCCACGTAGAGATTTCATGTTAAGATCCTTATGTTTCAAAGAAATAGCAGATTGTGATCCAAAATCGAATTGTTCTGAGTAGAAATGAAATATTCACATTATATCAGGGGCTACATTTCGGGGTGCGACAAAATAAGGGGTTGCGTAGTTTAGTCGCTAAAAGATACTCGGTTATCGAATACGCGCAAAAAACTATGATTCATATATGAAACTACAACTGTCTTCTGGTAATTGCTGAACTTCCTCCTGAAATTACACAGTTGCACAGAGTCAACATGTTAAGAAAGAAATCGAAGTATTACTTCAAAGCAAATCCAGAATGGAAATTCATTAAATGATTGACAGAAAAAAATCTTATTATTTTATTTTCACAAAACATAATTTTAATAACAATAAATAAACGGTAATTCTTATTCAAGATTGAATAAAAACAAAGATAACCCTCATGGAAATCCATCATCATCTCATATCATAATTCTCTCTATTCTATTATTAAATGATTATATCAGGAATAATTTCAATGGTTTAATAGCTCTAAGGCTTGTTCCATCCACGCAGAGAGATTTATCCCTTTGTAGATTACTCATATACTAACCGCAATTTCTGCCTACATCTTTAATATACCTATGAAGATAATTATGTTTGTGAATGAATGTTTGCCCACTATTTGATTGAGGCCTCCAACCAATGCCTAATAGAGGCAAAAGCAAGGAAAAAATTTAAGACTGAAATTTGAATTCGGAATGGAACAAAAATACCCGAAGTGGAATGCAATGGTAACGCACAAAAATAAACTCAAAGACATTATCACAATAAATGGTGGTAAATAGTCAGGAAAGTGGCTATATGACACGCCGAATAGTGAAGCAAGGCGAATGATTGCACGACTGACGTTTTTTCAAAATGGAAAAGGAGAGAAATAACTTGAAGTGAAATGAAATGGTAACAAAGAAGAAGAAACGCAAAGTCATCACGACTACAGTTGAATAGGATCAAATTCAATGTTCTGCGCGGCATATAGCCAGAAGAATAGAAGTTATCTTCTCGATATCTGAAATTTCTTGAACTACTGTGGTAATGACTTTCAGCTCATTTTTTTTTTCGTTAGAATTTCACTCACTTTGAGTATTTTGACTTCTTCCTCGTTGAAAGAACGCCAGTCGAACAATCAGTCACTACCATGAATTTAATTAAGGTAGTCAGATTCATCGATAATTGATAATAAACACACTAACAGTGCTATCTTCCATACAATTGACTGATTTCCTCAGAGAAAAAACTAATACCACCAGATGACCTCTAAGTAATATTCCCACTCCAATTACTGGCGATTTCCGATCAATTTCCGTACATTTTCGGAGTATGTATTATACTTCATAGACTGTATTATATTATTTAGGTCTTCGAATAGCAAAACGTTGACAAATCAGGTAAAGCCAGTTTTGTGGTTGATAAAAGGTTCAGGATCAATTTTCCGTTCTTATCGAATCAACTCAATACCAGAAAATCCATCTCTCTGACGGAGTGATATTCAATGCGAGGGGTTTGCTGAACAAACAATATTCTTCGAAATGAATGACTTGGAGTCTGATATTACGAACGCGGAAATAGGTATTGGAGAATTCCATCGAATTAGTGTTGTATGCTGTTCTGATGGAATTCAGGTCGTTTTCGATATCATATTTTTGTGAACAACATTCTCTCATGATGCTTGAATATCTTACTGATTGTACCCTCCCCTTTTTCAATCTCGACAAAGAAAGTAATTTTTGTCTCATCCAATGACATTTTTTATAATATTTTACCCACTAACAATATGTCATGTTGAACATTACGACACTGATTCTAGTATCGTAATGAGATACTATACCGCACTAGTGCTGTGAAATGTTACTTTTTCGCACTAGTGCGGTAAAGTGAAAACACAATTTCAATTTCCATTGTTTAAGTCAAAGAAAACAGAAATAAGAACTGATTGATCCTAAAAATAGCACAGATACTGAAGTATGAATTGAATCTCCGATGGAAAAAAAAAAAAAATTTTTTTTGTTGAAAACGGCAGCAGATTCGTTTCTGAAACGTCCAAAGCTCAGTAAAAATTTGATATTTTTCTATATACCTTCATTCTTCTTCTCAAATCTTTTATCAATACAAATTGTTACTGACAAGCTAGTGAATTTTTCATTGAAGCTCTCTGACAGGAAAATTCTTCATACGCAGTGACATTTTGGGGCAAATCATCTGATTTGTCCTTACCACACGTCTTATTTTCATTTTGAAGAAACGAGGAGAGAAAATCTCAAAATATCTGGACTAATGAGTAATATAAGTCATTTAATAAAATGTGAATATCAATTGAGCACAAAGCTGTGAAGAGGGCTTCATGGAATTGAAATATGGAATGGGGCTGATCATAAAAATAATGATCAGTGTAACAGAAATAGTGGAGAACATTTCAACTGATGAGTGACACAGAACTATCCTATGGCATGAAACAAATAATAGCAGAAGAAAGTCAGACAGGACGTTATTTAACACGGTTCTGCTTGACATTCGTCTGATATTCTTCGTTACATGCTATAGGCTGGTTTTGTGTCACTCTGAGACATACTCCACATATCTCATGCCATGTCAATTCCTCTTTGAGATTCTACCTCTGTCACAGTAATCATGATATCCATGATGGGCTTGATCCATCTTCACGTGCCTGGGTAACCAAGTATTGGTACTCTCCATCTTTGAGCTATGGGCACTTTGCCCTCTATCAATATTTATATTTCATTCGATGACTGACATTGCTGTCGCCTTCGTTTTACTCTTTCAAGTGGGTACATAACTTGAGGTGATTCTTATTTGTACCATGTAAAATCTTCTCTCTGTAGAGAGTCCATAAATCATACTGCTGATAATTGACTCTCGATAGTTTGGAACATGCCAAGATATATCTGGAGATGGATTTGTGGAGATGACTATGTGTGTCTCGTGCCTGAATCTCATTCACGTAGCTTTGAGATAACATGACCATTGAATATCTAGAAGTCCTCTCATGGAAATGGGTTACCTTGCCGAAAAAATTGTATCTGATATCTCTGCAACAGAAATTTAAACAAACTATACTATATAAGATCACGAAACATTTACACCAATCAGATCGATATCTCCAAAAATTAAAGATGATATTTTCAAAAGCTCACGAACGAATATAGTCTACTCATTGAGCATATGGAAATTTCGAACGCAAATATGTTCGTATTCGTTCAACATAACCCAATCAAACCTTGTATTGGCAAATCTGTTATGATGATGCCAAACCTATTATGGCATGATCTACAGGGTGTCCTATTCGGAAATCGAGAGTGCGATGCATTTTTGGTCAAACCGAAAGTACCGTTGAGGGCGTTGAGTAAGTAGAAAAGTGAAAAGATGTCAACTGCACTATAATTCACGTTTGACTATCCCAAGTTGTGAGAAAGGTATAGTGGTGAGCCCCCTCGAAAAATCAGTATAGGCCAATCCAAACCCAATAGGCACATGTTCATATAATCATAGTTCATTCAACGTCTTTAATCTCAGCGTTATACGAATACTTGTCAATAACATAATTATGTTGAAAGTGATTATTCAACGATTCGGTAATGAATTTGTTCAGAATACGTATTTTCAAACTGAAATATGACTTCTGGAATTTGACAAGTCTGATTGTTGACAACTGAACAATGTGACATTGGTGAAGGCGATACACAAAATCCTGAGTTTGTGAGATATTCAATCCCTCAATCCCAATGCGAGTGCTACTTCAACTAGAATCTAGCAAACCTCTGATCTATCTCTCCAGAACTTCCACTCTCCAATATAACCGCATATCAAATCCAGAATGGGTTGAAATAAAATCTATAATATAATTATCATTCTCTGCTTCAGGAATAATCATCGAAGAGGTAGAAGTGAACCGTTATTCACTGTAGTCTACGCGTCGGTCCTGCGGAGCTCCTTTGACCGCTTTCCTAGCATCTACTACAATTTCGAAATGTCACATTCAACATTCCACATCCAAATCAAAACAATTTCTTGAGCTCAGAACGAAAGTGACATATATGTCCACTCAAGCCATAATTGAAGCAGTTGACCGCATCATTATCATGCAATGAGTTAGCTGAAGGCGGATTAACAGCATAAACTGCTTCAACGTTATCAGAAGCCGGTCTAGTTCGTGTTGATGTAGGTTCTGATGGAATAGAATAGACAGCTACTTCAGGAGTATGGGCAGTTCCACTAGGTCTGTGATGAGCAAGTTGTGGCTCGAGTAGGCTACGATAGTTAGCAACAGGAGGCACGTACTCTTGTGCTCGGATGGAAGTTGCCTCAATAATGCGACATACCTGAGCTAGTTCTGGAACAGTTGGGATATTTTCAAGTGCTAATGCGTTTTGTTGATATGGCGATAAGTTCCTACAATTCGAAGTTATCCCATTCGGTTTTGTTTGTAAACGGTTTAAAAGATTATTCATGTTCGAGATGAACACGATCTCTTTTTTTTAGTCCTTGACTACGTTTCTACAGTCAACTACTGAGAGTGAAATCATAATCATATAAAACAAATGCAGATTTCAATGCAGAAGTCACTTACACCGATACCAATGAAGAGCTGTTCAGGCGCTGTTCTAAACAATTGATCGTTCGTGACCCCTCTTGACATTTCAATTTATCTAACGCATTCTAAGATTCTCATCAAACTGAATAATTCCCAATTGATAGACAAATTTCGAAATTGACCGGTAATTGGCTTCGCTACTGAAGCTAATCAAGGCTCAAAATAATGCGGACGTGAATATTATTTTATATGCATGTTTGGAAGGTGAATTGGCAAAATTATGTTCATGGCACGAAGTACTAGATTGTGTCGGTTCATTCAAGGATGAGCGAGTTGACTGTCTTGTATAAAACTGAATTGAGAGATTCGATAGATTCAATGTATTATTCGATTCATCAGAGTAGACACTCGAGGTACATTATTGAAATATTTGAGAGAAACGCTAGGAGCTGATTCAACATCTTTTCACCTCAATCAATCAAAGTTGGAACTGAGTCATCTCCTTGATTAGATTCTAGAATCTTACATTTCCACTTTGTGGATTAATCACCTCAATCACCTCTGGTAGTAATGGAATTGAGTCTTCAAGTAATTAATGTCCAACTTTAGACTGTCTGTTCGGTACATTGTCTATTATATCCTGAGTAGCATTAGGATTTCCAGGAAATTTAATGTCAACTTCTTCAATCGAGAACAGACAATTTGTATTCAACCCCATCAATATAATCGGTTTCTCTTCATTAAAAACAGGTATGCGATACAAATTATAAATCATATTTATTGATCTTGAATTAATTCTCCAATATGCATCTTTTTCATCCGTAACATCTTATTCTTGGATATCAACTGACGAATCACTTAATTTCCTTTCATACATGTCAACCTTCAAACTTCAATCTAATTGTTCTGATTAATATGTTGGAGAATAACCTGTTTCTTATTCCTATATTTTTTATTGAAAAACTACTATTTTATTCATGTTGACAAATCTGTCAATTCAACATCAAGACTAATCACATATGCTTTAAAATTTCATAAGAAACTATGTGACATAAATAACTATTGACGCCCGCACACACAAGAGACAATTAAACTCACATCTCACTTTCCGATTTGATTTTCAAGTTACTGGAGTAACTAAATAAAAATCTGACAATTCGTCATCAAGACTGAAACAGTTATTGAAAATATATTATCCATCTCCCTCTTCACACAGAATGGAACATGGAGAGGAAGAGCCTGTTCATTCCTTGAAATTATGGAAGAGTTTCACTACCTTGTAAATCTTCACCTCAACATAGGAAAATGCACAATGAGCTTCATCGAACCAGAAGTAAAATTTCAAAGCATCAGAAATCAGTGAATTTGATTCAAGTTTGCACACTTGATCGAAGGAAGGAAATATTAACGTTGACCCATTTTTGTTACACAAAAAGGTTCAAATAGCAAGATATACCTGAGTAGCATTGTGAATCTGAAATTATTGAATTCATCAGTAGTAATCTTCAGATGCCACCTAGGTTGAATATTCAAATCTTTTTTGGTATTTATTCATTGCGGTAGGTGTCCTTGCAACTCAGTAAAGATGGGTCGGGGTTGAATCAGATCTAAAATGAAGCGCCACCCACTTCCGATCCCAAGCATAACTTATTGAAGGTAATTGGAAATCTAAAATGGTGAAGGAGATATAAAATCAGCTAGGAATCCTCAGGAAAACTTGAATTCAGCAAAGGTTGATAAAGTATTCATGAACAATTAATTGATGCACAGTAAAATGGGCCCACAAATCTATTATTCCGAGTGGAAATTAAAAAATGAACAACATATCAACTGTTTTGATTATAAGGACTTTAATTCTGATTTCAATTCCGTTATGACCATATATAGCGATTCAAAAGAGAATGATGAGATGATCTATGAGGTCAGTAATTCAAGGGTGATATTATACTTTTGACTTACTTTGTGAAGATCATCATAGATATAAATGCACAAGATGTAGAATATGTAAGTCACCTCCTTGGTTATAGAAATACTCCCAGTTTCACAGTGTGGAAACTTTTATAACAACTCGTCACAAGCAGGAACTAGATGATGATGTGGTGATATCTTATGAAACTTGACTGTTTCAGATTGAAAGTGGAACGAACATGCGTGTATGTGTATCCATAATCGAAATCTGAAATTGACTCCACTTGACGAGTCTGCATCAAAATTCATATCACTCTGAAGTGATGATCAGATGGCGAGTCGAATAACATTTAACTTCATAGATGAGGAAACCTTCCATGGAGACAAGTAATGCAAAGGATAATATCAGCCAATAGTGGTGAATTCATTATCAGAAAGGAAGAGAGAGCTCAAACTTGAGAGATACAACATAAATGAAAAATGTCCTAGTGACAAGTTATTGGTGACAGTGACAGATAACTCAGATCCATAAGTTCTGTGTCTGGAAGGACCTCAAACCACTGAACTCATATTTTCTACAGTCACGGCAGAAACCTACTTGCAGGTTCCTAACCATAATTCGGCTGAGTGCCATGACAACAATGAATATCCGATTATGAAATGAAAGCGTACAGGATGTTTGGTTAGAACCTAAGATTCTGAAAAATCGATCAGAATCATTATGAAGTTGAATATTGATAATCAAAGATACGGATTGTTATTTTCCTCCCATATTTCACGGAATTCTCATCACTCAGGAAGGTGATTAGTATGATTATATATGATTACAATATCCCAGCTCCATTCCATTGATTTATAGATGATGGAAAACTCTCTCATCAAACACTGAAGAGAAATAGACCGAATAGATCGTGATTATCTGCAATACTTTTGTTCGAAATCAGTCCATCTAGTCAAATTATTTCAACAAAATGAATGAACTCCAGTTCCAACAAATTCTGAAAATTCGAAGCACTTTCTGAAGAATTAAACATAGAGCTAAACCATATGATGATTATAAAGATAAAATACCAAATCCATCAAAACCACCAATAACCAGGCACGTATCCTAGCCTCGATAAATGTCCGTGTACAACTCACAGTGGATATTATATTGATTGGAAACTATAGTAGAAGCATGCACATCAATATTTCCAGATTGTGCAGACGGATTTCAGCACATATTCGGATTCTTATTCATGAACGTGAATCTATGAACAATTTCGAGAATATAATGTTAGAAATGCGCAACTTCTTTTTCATTTAACGGAATTCGTATCTCCTCCCGTTTTCGAGATCCAATTGCTGTGCAACCCTATCTTGGTCACACTGTTTAGGTGACTTACCTGCCTAAACTTCGCTAGCTATAATTCGATTCCTATATTACTCGAGTCTCTTTCCATTGATTATTAATCATCATATTCCGTTTGTAGTCTCTCAATATCAGAGAACTCAACAGTGAGGGTTACATATCGTTTAAATACCTAATGAACTCATAGGTGAGAACCGCATATCAATATATCTTGATTCCACTTACAAGGTGAATTTCAAAATTGTGATTGAAAAGTGGCAAAAATTCTTGTCGGAAATTCTTTTATGAGAACATTCTCAAAGCATTGTGTTTGTCATGAAAATTGATCCTTAGGTGGTGAAATCAGTCATCGTATACCTAGTTGCAGAATAGAACTTCTCCATCAGGAAGAACGAGTTATATTCCTGAACTAGATATAGCAGAACATCAGTGCCTCGAGAACAATTTGCATCACAAATTGTATGCTCCGCAGTTATCCTCTATTTTCATGAGAACAGATAATTTCTGCCAAAAAAAAAATCTGTAGTCACTTTCCAAAAATGCCCATTTTTAAAAACACCTTGTAACTCCGAAACGGAGATAGATCGATATGCGGATTCCACTAATGAGTTTCGAATGAGAATCAACCATCAGCAAACTATGACATCCATGCAATCATTCTTCGAAGTATTAGGGGTGATTGGATCAGCGGAATGAATCCGGAAGCAGGTGTTAAGTAACGTGACACTGAACACCGTAGAAAAGTTGGTGACCTCTCACTTTCTTATACACGAAAAAAAAGGAATTGTTGAATCAATCAAAATTAAATTGAATGGAGCAAATAAAAGTGTCATATATGCACGACAAAATATAATCTTGAAATGAGTTAATCTATATCTTGTTTCAGAGCGAATTAGAAGTTTGAATCAAGTAAATATGTCTTGCATGAACCCTGGATCTTCTTCAATCAAGCACATCAATGAATGGTTTTGAACAATCATTTTGTTCGATTCGAAATAATTAGATATTGCTTCAATCAAATATTTAGTTGATTCAACGAAATATTTGGTTGATTCAATGAAATATTTGTTTGATTCAATAGAATATTTGGTTAATTCAATGAAATATTTTGTTGATTCAAAATAAACTTTATATTCATTCGACGAATTGTTTTGTTGAACCAAATTTAAAATTCGGGAATTTTCTGAAATTTCACAGCCATAGAATGAACAAAACTAGGAAACGAGTCGACTCCTAGCATCATCAGTCTTCACTTCTCTTCAGCTGATGGAGAACTATTTAGGATTGCTGATCATCCAAAGTTCGATTCATCTAGTTGATATTTCAAACACGAAGAATCAGGCTTCACGTATATAATGAATTCGAAGCAGGCATAGACGAGACGAAATGATCGCCATCTAGAGGCAAAAATTTAAGTTGATGTAGAAGGAAAAAAATATTTCATTGATTTTACATATTTCGTTGCTCTATTCAAGCAAATGATCCGTTCGAAACAAGTTCATTGCTACATCGGAATAAGAAAGCTTGTGTGTTGTTCCAAAGTTATATTCTCATCAAAATGATCATCAATTGTTCAAATCAACAAAATGTTTATAATTGAATCAACATCGACATTATTTTGGATCAACATAATTCGTTTTTGATAAAATCATATATTTTGTTGATGGAATTGATATTATACTGGTGATTCAATCAGACTACATTCTCGATTTTAACAAGCTGCTTCCATGAAATAATCAGGTATCTGGTTGATTCAACAAAAAATTGCTTAGTTCAACAAAAATAATTCAAGCATAAATAATTTGTTGATGCAACAAATCCTTTTTTTCCGTGTAGAGATTGCCATGAGCAAGGTTCCCCAGGAATCACTGATATTCCTCCATAGCTAGCGATACTAATCAAACACACGAACACGAAAGCTCAGTTAGTACATGCGGTCGTTGTTAACCGTCGAACAACACTTTACCAAAACTCGTTTGTCTGTAGAACGGTGAGACTTGGAATTCCCTGCAAATGGAAGTTTCTTCCGCAACTCATAACATCCAAAAGTTGAAAAAAAATCCAATAGGTACCTACTTCCTCTCCCTATTCTTCCAAGGTACGAACGATGTTCTTTCAACATTATATAAAACTTCTTTCGTGCGCTTCAAGAGATGAATATATCAATATATAATGTATTTCACATCCCAAGAAATCATCGCTTAAATATCTGAAGTTGAATGCAATATCAAATCGTTCAAACGAATCCGGTGGTTATAACACTTCGAAAAATAGCATGTATCATAGTTGAATATGCTGGGGAAGATTTTACTCATCACTCCCTTCCATCACGTCGGTGAACCTAACACACTGAATATAAAGAATAACTGGAGTTTTTTAATGGAATGGTTTCCTGAAGTGATCAAGTTATCACTCAGCATATGATATATTGAGTCAGAGACGTTATCGAGTTATACCGTGGAGAGGAATAGTAGTTCAATTATTTCCTCATTGGCTTTATGGTGATCGTTTATCGAAATTCAATATCGGGAATACTGAGTTTGGAACATTTTCATCAACAACTGGAGGTCAACCATTCTCTCATTTCCTGTCCCTTATTCATATCGATGAATGTAACTGACATTTATATCCTCACTATCATCTGAATAAGCAACTTAAACATCTCATACTTATTCCAGTGTTTAGTGCATAGTTTGCTAATATCAATTCAATTTGGCAGTCCCTCGTAAGAAATTACCAAAGTTTCTCGCGCATGAGTTTTTTACCATTTTGTTTTTCAAACTTCAAAGAATATTCTTTCAGAATCATATTATCGAATTAAAATAAAATATACTGTTGGAATGTCCTGAGAAGTATTGATGATTGTTTAACATTCATAAATAAATAATTTCTAGGATTTATACTCGATTGAAAGCCAGAATGATTGGGATGCAAAAATCTTATGTAGCTCACAAGCTGTACGCGAAATATGTATTTCGCACACTAATGTATTTTGGGCACTGAACTATTTTGCTAACTTTTCAGCGCACATAGTTGTTTCAACGTACAGGAATGAAGAAGGGGTCACTCCTCATTATTGTTGCAATGCGCGACCTTATTTATTTTTTGACATTTGTAGAATAAACTAATCACTTGTTCATAGCAAGAAGCAGAACGCGATCTCGTTTCAGCTTTGTTGGCATATCGATATTATCCATGTAATGAAACAGTTCTGTAGAAATCATTCAATTCCATTCAAGATGTAATATAAACATTATCAAAAATGCGTTCGATGGCAATAATTAGTTTCAATATTCTCCTTATCAAAAGAAGTGAACATGAAACTAGCTTATAAACACATTATACGAATATTGTGATTAATATTTGTATCAGGAAATGAATTCTTGACTAACAAGACTTCTCCAATCATAAATGTTCACGATCAAGAGTGAAGTAAAGGAGAACGCACGTACTAGGAAACAACAAAAGCGCAAAACAAAAACGATATTTTTTTATTGACTCGGCCGTTACTTGATTGAGGTCCATAGCAAATGTAAAAACCTCCACAAACGATAGAATTTCCACCAATTTCCCAATCACACGACATGTATCGTTATCACAGCAGCTTCATCAGGTGGAAAACTGAAATGATGAAATAAACTAAACTTGGCTTGCCTACGTTTCAGAGTAGGATATATCTACTCTCACAACCTGAAGGACAAGAATTACCTCTGAAAAGGTTCGATAAACCTTCATTTTCGAAAAATAGGCACAATATCTGCATCAGAATACGGTGTAGCGGATCAACTTGAAACTTGAACTCAACTTTGAATCTTGTCCTGAGGTATATATCGGTCAGACAGGTCGTACGTTCAATCAGCGCATTCATGAACATGATATTGGAATAAAACAAAGTCAACATACGCCAAAAAAATTAGGAAGTGATTCTACACGTAAAAAAAGAAGGAATAAAACTCATCATCTTGAATCATTAGAAATCAACAAATTCAAAAATTTTCAAATTCTACTTAACGATCTACCTAGACCTCAATAGTTCACCACTGTTGAATTCTGTTCCTTGGTATATTATTCCGATGTAGATATGGTGCCAATTTTCTGGAAATGAAGGTTTATCGATCCTCTTCACAGGTAATTCTGATCCTTCAGGTTGGGAAAGTAGGATATAGAGAAATGGGCGAGCCGAGGTTAGTTCATTTCATTGTACCAGTATTTCACCTGATGAAGTTGCTGTCTTAGCGAAACATGTAGTGTGATTAAGGATTTTGTGAAAATCTCATCGTTTGAAAAGTATTCATATTAACTACAACGATAGTCCTATAACAACCCAATAGCTGATTATTGAAATAGAAAGTTTTCAAACTCAAAATATGATTCAAGCCAGTAATAGCACGAAATGCATCGAATAAATGATTCTAGACATCTCACCAATTTTTGAGATTCTTCCTACTGTGAAGGAATATCCTCGGATATACTATGACCAATAAAAAAACTTATACATATAAAAAAAAATTGAGAATTCGCAATCTCATCTGATAAAAACTATCGATTCTTCATCGGTATATTCAACGAAACTACTTGCTCAAATCTATGCCACGAAAAACATTTGATAACATTTCTTGAACTCACACAAAAAGAATCTGAAACTGATTTATTCTGAATATTCCGAATGATATTATATAGGTACCTAGATATACAGGGTGATTCACGGTGTATGGCATATTAGAAGTATCTAAAGAACGAAAAGACAGAACATTCTGAAAGATGGGATGCTTCGATAATTGAACATTCTCTATCCGTCTAGAATATTTTCATTTATACAGTGTTGCCACTCCTATCAGGAACAACTAGCAACTTAGTCATTTTAAATGGAGCACCCTGTATTTTATTGCATTTTTAGATTTTTCCTGAAGAGCTGATTTCATCAATGTATCACACTTGGAGTATAGCAGGAATGATTACAGATTATAGGGTGTTCAAAATCCAGATTTTTCAATTCCAGGAGTTTTTTGTGTCTAAACTATTCGTTATCGATCAAAACGGATTACATGTTCCTATATTAACTTTCGATTCACTATCTACTGACATTTAATTGGAACACACTGAAAGAACAGTTTGGTTATAATAAATAAATATGATTAACTGTTACCAAATCCCTTATTGAAATATGGCTTATTGAACGTTTGTTTGAAAAAAACAAATTATTTGTTCACACCCCCATGAATAAGCCTCGAGCATGGTTAAATTATGATTATTTCATGAAAATATTCCTTTGTTAACTGAGAATATATATTTCTTCACCCACACCAAACAATATTTATTATTTCAAAATTTTTATTTTTAGTAACCAAATATTCATACATAAGTACAGCATGAAAAGAATCCTTTTATTGATAATGAATGAATATTTTGTTCGCTATTATAATTCAATGTCTTCATTTCAGAAAATTGCTTATTGATTTATTGAATTTCCTGATTTATTACCACCACTCGTGAATCTCTCCGAGGGGGTGTTTCTGAGCCTCATATCAATTACAAATTTAGTAACAGTTAACGGATATTATTTATATGAGTATATAACCAAACTCATCAGCTCTCAGCTATGATGGCATACCCACGTTTCCATGTACATATATAACTTTCTTTCAAATTCATGCGAAGCAAATGATATTAGAATATACTCATGCCATACTACATAGGTATTCGCACCTACTTACGTTCAAAATGTTCCAATATCGATTGATTAGCACCACATGCACGCACAGTTTTTTTTAAACTTACTAAATGTTGTAAAATATGTAGATGCACCTCGGGATGCACTGATAGTCGTCTGCCATTTGTTGTTTGAGAATGTTACTGAATGTTGATGTAATATTAATCAAAACACATTGTATAAAAAATGTTTGACAATGATTTTGATAGATGTAATAAAATTTGTACTTTTACTGTCACAACTTCGATAACTCATTGAAAGCTCTACTGATATAACGTGTGATGTCGTACCTATATGAAATATACATGTCCAGATATAAACAAACACTCACTGTCATATATAAGGAATTGAACTAATATAACCATCACACTTCATAACTTTCGCGTTGGTCGAAATCACAGGTAAATCAGGAACGATTTCACAAAGATGCACACGGTATCTAAGATGGAAGCTAGACTAAAATGATGGCCCATGCGCATGACAGTTTTTTAATTATAACCAAATGATTTGTTATAATTACCAAACGAAGAATAAAATGAAATATCCATTGTTATCCTTCATATTACGTATATTTATAATAAACAAACGTGGGTATATCATATTGAATAAACACATAGATTTATCAACAGACACTCTGTCATTGTCAATTGAAATTTTCACTTCATGAATCTGCGTAATAGATGAATTGTTAATTATTAAATAATGTTGTTCACAATGAACAAATATGACAGTAATAAATCATTTATTGTTTATAAATAAAGCATAAAAACAGATACGATTTTGATGAATGAGCCTTTTCAATTATGAATATGGCTAATTGATTATGAACAAATTTGACGTTAACAAATATTTGATAATTATTACTGAAATTTTTCTTTCGGTGCAGATACCGGGTGATCAGAATTCTGAATCTTGAAGCACCCTGTATTCTTTCCAATCAATTTCCAGTAGATAGTGAATCAGAAGTTAAGATAGGGAAATGTGAGCCGTTTTGATCGATAATGAAATAGTATCGATACAAAAAATTCCTAAAATTGAAAATTCTCGATTTTGAACACCCTATATCTCTGTAATCATTCCTGCAAGACACCAAGTGTGATCCATCGATGAAATCAGCTCTTCAGGAAAAATCTAAAATTGCAATAAAATACAGGGTGTTCCATTAGAAATAACAAAGTTGCTAGTTGTTTCTGATAGAAGTGGCAACACTGTATCGATGAAAATATTTTAGACGGATAGAGAATGTTCAATTATCGGATCATACGAATTTTCAGAATGTTCTGTTTTCTCGTTCTCCAGATACTTCAAATAGGCCATCCACCGTGGATCAGCCTGTATATTTACAAGGGAAAATTGTAATTCCCAATTCCAGTCGATTTCAGTTTTTTCATTGTCGAATTCAATATTTGTCATGACATATAGCGAGCAGAGTAGTTATTTCTGTTGAAGATACCGATAAAGAGATGATATTTTTCACCAGATAAATAATGCGAATTCTCGATGTATTTTGTTGTTGTTCTAAAATTGTTTTATCCGTCATTCGGTTGTCGCCTTAGGAGCAACCCTCAGAAGTCATCGAAAGTCTTTTGCGAGCAAAGAATGACGGGGGCCTTACCTTTTTACATGTGATCCCAAACACTTTCTTGGGCCATCAGAAAAATTTCTGTAGTCGATGGGAATCGAACTCACGACCGGCAAGCGAATGCGGATTAGAATATTGACACTCTGTTCGCAAAGCTACCTGATTGATATGTATACATTTTTTCTATGTTCATAATATATCTGACAAGTAACAAAGTGATTTTCGAAACTTTCATTTTCAATCAAGTGGTTCAAACTCTAAAGATGAAAATTTGTTATTTCAACAGACCTCTTATCATAGATTCGTGATAGAGTTTTCTCAATTCAGATGTATATCAATTCATCATATATTGAAACATTTGAACAAAAATACTTCCCCATGTTTGAAAAACTGAAACTTCATTTTTTTTGCAGGGGAATATCCTGCTGCGATGCAACATGGCGGCCAACTGCGGCTCGAGTACCCCCTCTTCGCTGTTCTCCTGAGCATCTTGGTGGCAGTGGCAGGACCGTAAGATCCTGTAGGACAATATCGGAATCAAGCGCGATGCAAAGTGTGGGTTTCGCTGTGTAAATAAAACAGACAAAGTGAATTCAAATTGAATCATCAGAATTGTGGCGTCGAGTAGCTTGAACACTATTGTGGGATCGGGAAAGCAGTTTCGCCTTTCGAAGATGGTGAGTATGATAATGAGGAGAATTCAGTCAGAGCCAACAAAACTTGCGATGGTAATTTTGAATTCACGCTTACGGAAACAAAGAATCTGGAAACCTCAAATCGAGAGCAAAATGGTAATTGCAAGAATTGATTAATATACAGGGTGACTGGTAATTCGAAACATTCCTTCGAATATGCGATAGGGTAGGTGGTGAGAAGTGAATTCAACCCAAATATGCATTCTGCGAAAGTGTATAGTTTTCAAAATATTTTTGTTTTTCTTCTTTCCTCCAGAACGTAGACTCCAAGGGCTGCAAGTTGGTCTACTGTTTATTTTTGTAACCTTTCGACTGAAATGCAGATAATAAATATTGGATACAAAGTCGTATTTTTATTTGTGAATTGTCGTTCAAACACTTTCTAGCAATTATTTTCGGAAGAACCCCTATGTAACATTTTTTGTCAAAAACTTGTTAAGACTGCCTCGAGGCAACTGATGGGTACAAATCACACTGAAATACGGGTTTGTTATATTGTGAAAATAGTGAGAACATTCTTGAGAAATTTCGATCAGAATATATTTTTGGCAATGCAGCAACATTTTATTTTTTTCCGTTTATTTGCTCCAGAGGCATCCGAAAAACAAAACATCAAATCACCATTATTGGGCCGAAGAAAACGCCCAAAACACATTTTTTCTGTGACGGGAAAAAAGTTTGGCATTTCATCCCTGTTGGCAGGTTATAAAATGTCACTTTTCATAAATTACTTTTTTCCCGTGGGAAAAAAGTGAGTACTTCTTTCCCGGATATATATCACATATATATACACTGTTGATGGCTTGTGTTGTGCTATAGTTCCGAAAAATGAGTCAATAATACCGTCTCTCCGAGAAAGAACTGCAAGTCCTTTTATCTTCCATTCGACTTCGCGGTTACGTATATTGCTAAATAACCACTGAATTCGCAACTTCTTGAAATAAAATCACAAAATTGGACTGACAGAAGTGACATCAGATATTTGATTACTTCAAATGAATGATAAAGATGCCTACAACGCGGTGTCCCTACTGTTAATAACTTGAAATTTCACGTCGATAATTTTCAGTTATCAAAATAATGTAATATCTTCTCAATATTGATTCGTCCTTTCTTCTGTCACAGAAAAAAATAGTGTATTATACACGGGAAAAATATTAGATTTTAGCTCACGGTTTGTTGTCTCCCTCCGCTACGCGTCGGGAGACAACACAACCTGGAGCTAAAATCTACTACTTTTTTCCCTTGTATAATAAATAACTATTGTTTCATGCATTCAAAATAACAAACCCGTTTTCAGCACTTCAAGTATCATTATTATACCCTTTTGCCTCAAGGAAGTTTTAAATTTTTTTGACATATGTGGCTTCTGGGATTCTTCTGATAATAACCGCTAGACAGTGTTGAAGTCCACATTTCACAAACAAAAATACGACTCACTATTTACAATTCATCAATGAACTAAATTATTACTGGATTTTCATCATTCTAAAAAATATACTATAGTATTGATGATGTATTCTAGTTGAAAGATACGAAAATTGTACAGCAGATTTTGTGAAAACTTTCGAACCCTAAAACTCAGCATTTCAGAAGAAAGCTGGAAAATTTGATAATCTCAAAAACCATTAATTCCTGCATGTTCCATATGAGGGTTGAATTCATCACTCACGGAGTACTAGTGATCATTTATATTCGGATATAAAAAATATAGGGTGTCCTATGAAGAGTTGTTGTGTCGTGCAATTCAGTTTCCCGTAATGAAGCAACTTTGTCGTACAGGATCGATTCAAATGAAGTTTAATGCATTTCGTTCAAAGAAATGGGGCGCTAAGGTACGTGAATTCCGGGGATCTCCAAGTGAAAGAGAAAAATGCTCTTTGGAGGTTTTTGCAGGCGCTGAATCCGAATACGGGAGTGAAGAAATACCTCCTGTACTCGTGAAAGGGGGTGCGGAAGTAGGGGGGAACAGAGTGTTATCGATGAGATTCATGAATTTATTGTAGCATGAAATGACGTGCATTCTGTGGATAAAATGGAAAGAGCACAGGATTCCAAAATATTTTAGTATGCTGCTTTCTGAAGGTCTCGCCCTTGATCTGAGGTATGCGGATACGCGCAGTTTCCAGATTAAACTCTCTATTTGATTTCCTGTTCCTGCCCCATTGAAACATGCCCTTGGTTATTATGCGGCTGTAGAAAACAAATATTGCGTGCAACAATAGTTTGGGAATAATCTGAACTAATCACTGGAACGCCAGGAATCTCAGCAATGAAAATGACGAAGAGTGTGAGCAACACGTGATAAAGGGAGAGATGGGGAAGAGATGGAAGGAAGAAGAGAGTATGAGCATGGGAAGGATGATTTCAATTGTTATTCATAGTCGTTTGACAAATGTGACTAGACGATATTTGAGAAGTGAAGAAGAATGTGTACAATGAATATATTCTGCATTTTTCGAGGTATTTCAAGAACATCGAATTCCATTTCTCCCATTTTCTCGCATCCTCCTCCACGAGCGCTTGGAGTGATTTTCCTCCTCGAGTTCGGAATCTGAGCTGACATAAACCTGCAAGAAGCATTCTTATAGTCATTCAAGGAATCTTGGAATCCACACGTGCCCCTGTGCGATCCAGGCTGCCAAAAGTTCCCTCCTCCCCCAGACCTATATGACACAAATTGTTTGAAATTTATTTTTCGAAATCGCCTGATCGTTATCGTGACTATTTTCAGATGGCTATTCTAGGTGGCCAGGTAGCCGTGCAGGCAGAGTGTCAATATTCTAATCCGCATTCGCTTGCCGATCGTGGGTTCGATCCCCAGCGACTGCTGACATTTTTCTGATGGCCCATGAAAGTGTTTGGGATCACACGTTAGAAGGTAAGGCCCTCGTTATTTCTTGCTTGCACAAGACTCTCGAAGACTTCTGGAGGGTTGCTCGTAAGGGGGCAACCGAATGACGGATAAAACAATTTTAGAACAACAATTTTTCAATATATCCACCAAGGAATGACCAACTCCTCCGCCATCTTGAAAGCTTCATCTCATTTTTGTTCGAACTCTCTTTCATCAGATTATCTCTGCTTCTGAATGAGTTTGAGCTCTAGGTCTAATTTGGAGAGAGTAGTTCTCTTGGACGAGGATGATATTCCCTCTTCATCTAACCTCGTAAGTCGACGTTCTACATCATTGATGGAGGACCATTCCAGATTCGGAGCTTCAACAAAATGAACTTCACCAGCAACTCTCGTATGATCTAATACGCCAGACATAATTTGATTGAGATTTGGTTTGTCTACTGCTGAAAATCTCTCTGGTGGAACACTCTTTCCAATTAGGCTATTTCTTGAGCTCCTTCAGGCCCTGCTGAATTTCTGGTACGAAGGACCAATATAATAAATGAAATCGAATTGTGTTCAATAACTTTCGATTCAACGAATATGACAAGTTCCATCAGTTAACTCAAAGACGACTGCAGTTTTCTTAATGAGGTCCCACTCCCCTTCAAAATCAGCAGTGGTTTGAAAGTGGCAACCACCCTTCTTGGCAGGAATATGCGAGATTCCTTGAGTTCTACATCGATTTCTTTCCCGAATCACGTTTTGACCACTCTCATGATTCCAATGGGGTGCGACTGATCGAAAGTCGAGCTCCCCTGCGGACAGTCGGCTTGAAGGCAGCAACTTGAGCGACAGTATTGAAAGGCAAAACATCCATCTGATGTGAGTTTATTAATTTCACTACTTCGAATATCACGTGGAGTGATCATCGAACACTAGTCACAGAAGTGATCGACTCACAAGAGCTTGAAACAGATGAAAATGACTTCGAATGTAATCTCATTTGATCAGCTGATGTAACAGTCATAAACCTTCTTTCAAATACCTCATGAAGTACCTACCTTCAATCACCATCTGGTGATTCACTGCAAAAAGCAATCAATCGATTACATAGCAACTTTGTAATCAATTGGCTACTCTTATAATCCTTCCAGAGATCCTTCTAGACCTGAGACTAGGTTAACTGCCGCTGTGAATGGGTTTGTCGATTTGAACGAATAATACTGATTTTTCCTAGAAGAGATTTGCACCTCACTGACGAGACTTCAGAGTGAGAATTGATTCTGAGCATATCTACCTTAGAGTCCATTCGACTGCAATCATTGTGATCAACATCAAATGAATGATTTCTACGACCAGCTTTGACTGAATTGAGTATATAGAAGCAAAGCCTGAATCACTGTATATTTGAGATGTTCGTATGCCATTGGTTCTCTCAGGCAAAGTGAAGTTGGTGAGTATGGGGCTAGGAGCTGCTCTATCATGAGGTAAACATAGGTTTCCGTACTGACTGTCAGTCATGTGTAAGTACGAATCGAAGTGGTGTCCGGCAAAAACCACTTTGAAGGATGACCAACATCATGCATTGAGTGATGAAAATTGGTTGTAGTCTTCATCGATCTCTGTGAGTGTATATTCTTCCGGTCCTCTGCCGACCGAATATAGTAACGAAGGCTGCATGAAATTCAAAATTGGAATTCCATTTGATTTTCGTAATCGTCTTCTAGTGGGATTATATACTGAAGCCGTCATTTACTGATTTGGGAAGTACTAGTTTATGTGATTCGACGTGTGTTGAAATTCCTGTCTATTCTATCTCTTAGAAGAATCTGATGTCTTGACGCCAAAACCATAACCAGGGATTTCGAGATAGCAAGAAAAACGATGAGTTAGAGGAGTCCAGATAGCAGATGGGTTGATTAGTTACTTCTCATCATAAGGAAATAGTAATTCCGAACACTCTACGATTTTTGGCAGTAATAGATTCTTGTTCTAATAGATAGCGCCTTGAGGGCTTCATCTCCATCGCCTGTCAAATAGAATTGAAAGTTTCTTTGGACTGTGCTAGGTTGTTCACTGTAGTGAATTTCGCAAGACTCATCGTGCCTGATAGAGAATAAACCTCGATTTTATTCAAGTCCATTATGGGCATCACTAATCAACTATGATTTAAGGGTACTCTGGTTCAATTATATCATGGGAATCACACTTGAATCAAATAGTTGATTGATGTATGATATGAGTCTCAGGTAAATGTCAGCAAGATTGAGAGATTCTGATAATCATCCAATACACAGAATGAGTCATAACTATTGGTTGAGGGAGTTTTGTTCGGACCAAAATATGACGATAGGACCGAACATGCCTCGATGAAATATTGCTGAGGAAAAAGATATAGTGCGTCTAAGATCTTATTCGTTCGTTTTCTGGTATAATCATTTCAATGTTTATTCATCAATTGTTATCAACATCTGCACAGAGGAATAATTTCATGCATCAAACATTATTTCATCTAGCATTTTACAGTTTGTTATAGGGAGCGCCACGTGAATGATTACTTCTTTGACAAACATTCAAGCGATTTTGAATGAAAAATATGACATAAACATAATTTCTACGTGTTATTAGTACCTACTCCCGTTTGAGATCGATATTCTCATCCGTTTTCGAGGAACGCAATTGATTTCTTCAAAGTCTCCTAAGGGTATTTCAAATAATATTTCATCCAGGAAGTGTGAAATGAAAATACACAATGAAGAGAGACACATTATCTCTGATGGATTTGATACTAACAATCTTCGTCGTTTATAAAAAGAAGTATTTCTAATAATTTTGAATAAAGGATATTTAATGAATGACCGTCAAGATAATATAGTATCACTAGAAAGCATTCCGAATATCGAAGGAATAGGTATGTGACGTACTTCGATCGCATCCAAAATAATAGATTAACAAAATTAGACTTCTGAAGAAAATGCACTGTTCCTTCCAGGACTGATTCGATTTTCTGATCAATACTTTTGTATCAAATGACCGTTATTTTCAAAAATTATCAAAAAATGAAATCAGTTCCTAACTATTTCGATTTCGTTCGAACCTATTTCAATCTCATTGGTATAATTTTATGGTTTTTCAAGTGCAGTAGAGTCATAACAACTCAATCATTCTGATTAATCGACAAGTATAGGTACATGTTTCGGGAATATACAATTTGTATTGGCTCCATCCTCTCTGGCACTCAATTGATCTCATCAAAACTTGTTCGATGAATTATTCCGTCCACAGGCCTGACCAAAATATATTTATCGGTGGTCCCAATTCCCCATTCTCTTTATCTGAATGAATTTCTCCTGAAGTAGTTATTATTCAAATTGTCTAATGCGATTTCGACTATGGCGGTAATAATCTGTGAATTGTTATCATTTCTGACTAAGAAAAATGATTTTTCACTTTCATTCAACATCGTCTCAGTTTCTGCTCGCTCTTTTTTCTTCAGCGCATTCTTTTCAAAAATCAGAGGAGCCAATAACGCACGATTTGATACTGTTATTGGCGTATATTGTAGCTACCAATTCTTTCAGGCCACTACTTGCCGAAATTGCACCAATGCTTCGATGACATAAGTGAAAATCACCTACTCTCACCATCATAGTACTCAGAACGACATGGTGGCAATTCTCATTGATTTCCTTTACTTTCATGTACAGCGATCGGTCATATTTCAAGAAGCAGGGATTTGGATCATTGGTTTTGATTTCTGCACTGGCTCCATATGAAGCAATGTCAGAAAGGTATCATGATCTGTAGTATATTAGTCAATGGATGAGAGAGAAACAAATTGAAAGCTCCCAAATCGAGCCCATTTGATACAAAATATCAGGCATGTTGGAAGTTTTTTCATACAACTACAGGAATTCTGGGGCTGTGGGCAATATGCCACTCAACCAATATTTTCATTTGCATTGCACCATTCGATTTGTGTGGAAGTATCAGAACGCATCGTGTAAGCAGAAACGATCTTCTGCATAGGAGGAATTGTTTTTCTGGCAATACAAAGGTGGAGTGATATAATCATGTTAACGCACATTTCATGGAAACAGTATTTGCCATCCAAAGTGTTGACATTTTCATCGGCGTTATCATAGGACGAACTGAATAAATGTGTCTTTTTCAATAGGTGATCCACCTTCTTGCGAAATAGCTCAGCTTTCAACAGCTATTGCCTCATAGAATCTGCAGCAGGATGTAACATGAAAATTGACTTTTTCATCTTACATAATATACAGGGTGTCCCTAGACCAGTGGGACAGGTGACTATCTTCTGAACCAATAGGAATTTCCAAAATATTATAATTCCATATTATATCGCATTATGAGTGCTAACTTCAGGAATGACTATATTTTATACGAGGGGCGCAAGATAGGCTCACAAAATCGAACATCAATTTTTTCAGATGGAACACCCTGTATTTCATTGCATTTTCATATTCTCCTTGAAGAGCTGAATTCAACGACCTAGCATACTTGGGGTCCAGCGGGAATGATTTCCGAGATATAGGGTGTGGAAAATCGAAAATTTTCATTTTTGGGAATTTTTTGTGTCAAAACTATTCATTATTGGCCAAAACGGCTTACATGTCCATAATTAACTTTTGATTTAATATTCACTCGTAGTTAATTGAAACAAATACAGGGTGTTGTAGAATTCTCAGTTTCAGTCGGAATTCCACACCACCCTGTATTTGTTTCAATTAAATACGAGTAAATAGTGAATCAAAAGTTAATTATGGACATGTAAGCCGTTTTGACCAATATTGAATAGTTTTGACACAAAAAATTCCCAAAAATGAAAAATCTCGATTTTCCACACCCTATATCTCGGAAATCATTTTCGCTAGAGCCCAAGTGTGCTAGGTCGTTGAATTCAGCTCTTCAAGGAGATTATGGAAATGCTATGAAATACAGGGTGTTCCATATGAAAAAATGGATGTTCGATTCTGTGAGCCTTTCTTGCGCCCCTCGTAGAAAATATAGTCATTCCTGAAGTTAGCACTCATAATGCGATATGATGTGGGATTATAATATTTCGAAAATTCCTATTGGTTCAGGAGATATTCAACTGTCCCACTGGTCTAGGGACACCCTGATATATACTTTGAAAACTCAATAAATAAAGAACTCATCAACATGAAGATACCAACCTACAAATCTTGGTTTTCTCCTCATTTAAGTAATTGATCAATATCTTCACTATGATGTGTTCACATTGCTCACTCTGTATAATACCCTTTATTCAGTAAAATACACAATATCACTACAATCACTTGATTATCTTCAAGAAATATCTCTAGTCTCTAGTCATCATGCAGTTTTGGATAGGCCATGTCTGGAAACTCCAATATTACCTAAAAGGAAGTAAAGTTTATTAATATAAAAAAATAAAGAAAGTTGTTAGTACTTACCAGAAAGAAAGACTCCTAGAAGGTGGGCTTTTATTAGAGTTCGTCGATCAGTTCAGAATATCTGGGGACAGCTTGTTGTTCTGAAACAAATTTAAAGAGTTATGGTTAATATCGTCTAAAATCCTGAAATGTTGAAAAAAACAATCAGTGATTACTTGGAGAAGGCTTACCTTGTTATTTATTGAGTGAAAGGTAGATTTGGTGGAAAATTCGTCATTTTTCTTTATATTTATTGTAGGTTATTTTGTTTTGGGCAAATCTGACATCTCAGGGACAGGAACCCCATTTCTTCGTCGTCTTGTTTTAGTTGGTTTCAGAGGCTATCTTCCCCGGACAAGCGGACACTACTTACCTTGAGTTGTGTTTTCGGTGATGGGTGTGATCTGGCGTCCCTGTTAAATGTTCGTGTACGAGAAAGATGACCCTATGCTGTTTGGATCTACACCATGCTTCAACAGTCAGAGAGTCTAGAGAGTTACCCACCAGTCGGAGAGTCTAGGTAGTTATCCACCAGTCGGAGAGTCTAGGTAGTTTCCAGCATTACTATTGGCTGTCATTAATAATTAATAATTATCTCCCGCACTAATTTTGAATAGGCGGAAATGACATTTCTTTGGTGTAGTGGAAATGGAGGTAGACTGACCAATCAGGTACCGATTCAACAGCACGTGATTGAACTCAACAACTCGTGATGTTTTTTTCTGATGAGCAGAAACACTGTTCTGTAAAAGTTGGCGTTGAGCATTTTTTTTTCTATGGGATGAGAATCAGGTTGGCGCAGAAAATCTACCTTCCGGGTTCTTCCATTTTCGAACCGACGATCGTGAGGAGCACGATGGTCACTTTTCGGTCCAGAAAAATGGATCATTTGAATTTTGGTTTTCCTGGTGATAAGGCCATCCTGAAAGGAGGTGAGTCTCTGAATTTTTCTATTTAGTTTTGCTAGTCCATGGCAAGTTTGATTGTGTCTAAATCCCTAAATCTATTATAGATTTGAGGGCCTTTCACGTGGGATTTTCGAAGGCGAGGCCACTATCCATACCGGCAATTTTGGGTGGTCTTAGGCCGTTAGGTTCATCACCACAATCATCCTCGAGACCACAGACATTCGCACCTGGAGATTCTGGGAAGTCCTCTCCCACCGTCCACTGCAACCATCTGGCTGGGATACTAATTCCCAAGATTTCTACCTTCTTGGGAGCCCTCAGGCAGGCCTCAGCTCAGGGTACCGGCTTTCGTTGGAGAGTCCATAATCCCAAGGAAAGTCTCCATCATTGTCAGCTGTTAGTGAGAATGTCACGGAAGCACATGGCTGGGCCAGTGTGCTAGGACCTCTCTAAGGGGGCCACTCCACTGCAAGCTAAATGACCATACTACCCTACCACCTACATGGAAATAGAGTAAGACCTCTCCAATTTGTTTGTTAAAGATGATCCAGTGCCACCTACTCCAAATTTTTTGATAAAATATAAAATCAACCTTTGACCAACATCAACATCTTCATCTTTCAAGTTAGGGTTATAATGTGTGATATACTCCAATTTTATTAGTAACTATTTTTGAAGTCCCTATGAGTATAAAATTTCTGTGAGCTTCACTACAGGCCTGTAATGGGGAGTTTGATATTTTGATGGGGTGTTATATTTTTTTTTGCTGCTGAATTGGTAATGCTACTCCTATGAGTGCAGATTCAATCATTCTACTTAGATATTGAGAACCTTGCTGTATTTTGCTGAATTTCAATTTCCATTGATTAAATCACACCTGGGACCACAAGTGTACTTTTATTTATTTTTTCTTATTCCATGTCAGAGTAAAATTCAACATTCATTATATTTTCTTAGTTTTACACTCATAAAAAAAACTAAGTGGCGCTCAACTAGCCACCCAACAAAATCAGAACACTAGCCAACTGCTCGCCAGACGCAAGAGTTGCCGGAGCCAATGGTGAGACTTGCTTTTCTGATTTTTATTTATGAAACATAAATGAACATTAGTAAAGTTCGTATCAAGGATATCATTGCTACGCATAGGTTGATGAGATGTGTTGGCTCGAATCCCCTAAAAACAGGAGTACCTAAACTGGTTCCGAAAGATGACGGGAAGGAACTTAGCCTCACGGCAGAAATGATTGAAACAGCTATTGAAACATATACTTCTTCAAACATACTTCTTATTCCATGTATCAACACATTGTCGGTTGCGGTTCATCACAATCATTTCAGGTGAAAGTGATACACTGTTTTACCACTAACCAAACCAATTTCTCAATCGTCTCGACACGTGTTTCACTGAAAATGTTAGCATCTCCAGGAGAAGATTTAAACAGTTTCAATCCTGAAGATGCTAACAAAATTAGCGAAAAACGTGTCGAGGCGTTTGAAAAATCGGTTTGGTTAGTGGTGAAACAGTGTAGTGCATTATCGTGCCAAAGGTTCCAGTCTTCGATATATATGGTAAAAGTGATGTTATAAGATAACATACTCAAACTTGACCTTCGTCAAATGCACTTTGACATGATATGAAAACAGTTGCCCAGCGAAACTGACATTACAAGAGGAACTCGGTGAGAGACTCTTTCGAACGAATAGAAGGATGCGACTGAGTAAGAACAAATCTGTTACTGGATGGAGCAGTTGGGTTGCAAGGGGAAACGGCCGTCTCACAAGTTTTGAGTGAGTTGTGAAGAGGAAAATTGAAGATACACCTCCTGCCGACATTGTAATACGCCCTCTCACACATCATTGGGGATATATTCTTCCTACTACAAATTTTCATGAAAAGTTTCCAGGATCATTTCCTGATAAACAATCTTATATCCAGATTGTCCAAATTATCAATGTTTCAACTTTTTCATCTCCATGTGAGTGAGTATTCTTTGTATCTATATCCTATGTCATTGTTGGTTTTTCTAGAAATGCATTCTTGTATTCGGCTGATGATGAGCTTATATAAGCCCGTAACATGTACCTCTATGTAATCGATCTCTGATCGTCGAATAAATGTTGTTGGGATGACTTTGAGTTCCTTATCTATGGTGATTTCATTTCACTACTGAGAACTTTCGGGTCTACAGACTTATACTTGTATCCCAACGGAAGCAAATAATATTTAGTGCGAATTTAATCACCACTTATAATAATGAATGAATGAAATTCGTAATTCTCAATGTTCGTGAAAATCTCCAGATTTTTTAACTATCACATATACCACTCATGATAAGTACCACACTATACAATACCACACTTTCGAATATTGAACGAAAAAACTGTTGTTCGGCTCAATGTGCTGCGAGTATGTACTTCAAAATCGATTATTAGTTTGAATGCATTGACTGAAAAACGGAGAGAAATAATTGATGTTCGTATTTTCCAGGAGAATATACAGACTTTTCAAGTACTATACCTCGGAAACAATTGAACGTAAAGAGTCTCAATTCAATCGAACGAGAGCAATTAAATTCATCACACCATATCAAACACTTTTTTCTAGAAAGTGTTTATGTAGATATTACGGCAGGAACGAGATCAGAACTCGAATATTATTCTTCTCAGAAAAATTCGCAAATTATTGAAGTTCTATATAACTGGAACAACTATCAAACTTGCAGAGTTGCAACTCGGCTAAAATGGTAGCAATTTTTCGAAAACTCAACTTTCAATATATAGAAACACATAGTTCATGAGTTATAAGGCAATATCTGAAGCAAGTCTGAATATTTTGCCGTTTCCCGCGTATTGTGAAACTAGCACAGATTTTCTGAAGCTGCCAAATTCGGTTGATACTATCTGAGTAGTCAAATTAAATATTTGACTAGCATTCACTGAAAGATCTGGGTGCTACAAAAGCTGGGCATAGTGTGGACAGGCAGTTTAGAAATTGTTATATTCTTGTTTATTTTCAGCTCTGCGACAAATAAACTGACATGAGTCGTATGTCTATCATATAGCATGAGGACATGTGTCCCAAGGCAGGAATAACATCTAATACGAAATGATTATAGAAAATATCCGGGATCTTCCATCCTTTCTCACTTGCTGCGTTAGACTTCTCAAAAAAATATTCATCTGCTACTTGCCATCACTCCTATATGTTGGGTCCTTCGAATTTTATCGAGAGTGGTGTTTCTTGACAAGTAGCACTCGCATTTGAACATTAGGGTTTGTTATCATCTCCTGGTGTACTTATGCGTGAGCTCCAATTCAGTTAAATTTTTTCACAAGAGATGAAGATATACTTATATATAATGAATGGATTCGTATTTTCTCCAAGATATATTCGATAGCCTGAAGTCAATACATGATCAATTCATGTCTTCTTATGAGTCCAATGAATCGATCGATACCAGAAACTCCCTGCTAGAAGAGGGTGTGTAGGTGGTGATCTCTGACATATTGGTAACCAACTCAATTGTTTCTCTCCTCGTTCAACTCAATGTCACAATTTATTCAAGGTGGTTTTGCTGTTGGCAAATTCTTTTCCATCTTCTTGGCATTATGCAGTTGAATGTCAGTTAAAATTCTCTTCTGGTTCCTCTCATCCCCTAAATGTTAGTACAATTTGTTACATAAGGATTATTGGAAATACGTCCTCAAGACCTCCGTTCAAGTCACCTTTCGAATATGTGGAGTCATCATGGCGTTTCATATCATAACATCTCACCATTTCCTGATCTGTGAATGACGAAGAGTATGAAAGGAAGTTATTATTAGCGGATCAGTAATGCAGTAGATTCACCTCAAAATATCCAGATCTGTGAGGATGTTCTCTCTCTCCGTTACCCTTGCTTGGTAACGAAGTGAAATCAACGCGATGCGTTTGAAAGAATATATGTTTTTCGTATATGTTATACTGGCGAATCCAGCTGCTCTTCTGGTGTGCTGTAGGTGAGGATAGTCACAAGCTATGGCCGCAGAAAGCATCAGTTCTGAGTGTATCCGGATTCTACTCCGTTCAATTACAATAAATCAATTTTTACAATATCTCCAGTTCACCATATAGGACAATGAGAGATATTCAATAAAACAATTTTTCATCAATGAATCGAGTAATTCATAATACTAGAACTATAGAGCATTCGTTATATTCATAAGGTATCACAGTTTTGTTTTAATTGGCAGAACTATGGCAATCGCTAGACAAGCTTATCTCAAGAATAAAAATCCATTATTGTCGGGGCTTGTTTTGCAAAAATCCCCCACCTCCTAATTCGACCCCTCTGAATCCGAAAATACCGTTTATCAAGTCAAAATTTCAACCGGAAGTGAGATATTCAAGATGGCGTCCAAAATACCACTAAAATCAAATAAGTTTCTACTTTTGGTCAGCTATAAGACTGAGTTGCCGATATCTAGGTTTTCGGGGGTGTAGAACACGATGAGACACTCAACAAATTATTCGGAGCATTATAAGTTTATCAAATGATCAAATTTTGACGAATTGGGCCAAAATTTCGAAAAACGTGTTGTATAAATGCTCGCATATGTTTTCGAGGGCGCTTTATACGTTTACGAGCTCAGAAAAGCATTTAAATATTTTCCAAGCCTTTTATTCTTACATTTCGAAAGAAAATTATTCACAATCAGTAGTCTTCTTCATCTTTTTCTACTCCGATCATACACTTTGCCCGAGACTTTGCCTTGCACTTCTTGATGCACGGCCTCCTCAGCGGCTTCCTGCAGCCACATTGCTTCGTGCTGCAGAGCCCTTTGCAGCCACGAGCTCCAAATTCGGGACATGACCTGGGAATAGGTGGCAAAATCATCGAGATTGGGACATACCGTCCATCAACGATTTCAGCCGCCATTAATCGGGTCTGGTGAATCAGGAGACTGATCATTGGAGTTAATTCACACTAGTATCTAACAAGAAAACAGAATGAAATTAAAATTTCTCGATTCTTCTTATTTTCTTGCTTTTTCCTGTTAATTTCACTCGGAAGTGGCACCATAGAATGTGTTGACGAAGGGCATGTAGGGGGCAAAAATTCTAGCATTCACACTGTCCCAAAAATTGCAACATGGGCTGCGTCTGCCGTTGTGATGTCCGGTCCAACTAAAAATAAAAATGGTATTAGTATAAAAACGGCTAACAGTTTTCATTCACCATGGGTCGTAATAGAGGGAAGCAACAGACCTTGTATGAAGCTAGCACCACAAACTGTTCAACCAAACTGAGATCTTCGGGAGCTAGATCAGGAGTCTCTCCAAGCTGACAGAGGAGTTTACAGTAGTTTTCTTCTATGTACTGCTTCCACCGTCCTGTTTTCGTGACTGACGCTAACTCAGATGTAGAATCACATCCGGTGATTGCGTGGAAAGCCATCAGGTCTTTGATGTGTTGTGGTGTGAGCTTCTTACATAGTTCGTGAATTGGAATGACTTTTCTGTCTCGGGAAGCACCACACATCACCCAGCATTTCTTGCATTGCATTCATTCGAAGTGATAGATGAATAATAAAATCACATCGGTGTCTCTAACTCTCATTCGGTTTTTACCGCATGGAGCACCATCCTGGTATCAGCCTCTTTACGGTTTGAAAATAAGTGTGTAAGGTGTCTTTCTTTGTTTGACTCGGCTTGCGTCTCATCCACAAAATCACCAGCTCCAATGACTTTCAGGCTGCCAAAGTCATACTTCATGGCTTTTCCGCTCAGGTCGGTCTTGTTTTCTGACAAGGAGAGGAAGCTGCTTCAATTCTTAGGTAGGGGAACTCCCTCGTTCTTACTCTTCGAACGGGAGCAAAACCCTTTCCTCGGTTTCCTTGACTTTGGCAGCATGTAAGTCATTGTGGCTGGTACTTTTGTGGATGAGACGCATGCTGAGTCAAACAAAGAAAGAGACCTTAGACTTGTATTTTCAAACCATGATGAGGCTGATACCAAAACCAAGAGAGAGGCTGTTGTTGTTTCTGTTAGAGACACCGATGTGATTTTATTGTTCATCTATCACTTTGAAAAAATGAAATGCAAGGGATGCTGGGTGATGTGTGGTACTTCCCGAGACAGAAAGTATATTCCAATTCGCAAACTATGTAAGAAGCTCACACCACAACATATCAAAAACCTGATGGCTTTCCACGCAATCACCGGATATGATACTACATCTAAGTTTGCGTCAGTCACAAGAACAGAACCGTGGACGCAGTACATGGAAGAAAACTACTGTAAACTCCTCAGTCAGCTTGGGAAGACTCCTGATTTAGCCCCCGACGATCTTCGTTTGGTTGAACAGTTTGTGGTGCAAGCTTCGTACAATGTTTGTTGCGTTTCTTTTTCAAGACACATGGCGAATAAAAACTGTTAGCCGTTTCGATACCAATACCATTTTTATTTGTGTTGAACCGGACATTACAACGGCAGACGTGGCCCGTGTTGCGATTTCTGGGACAGTGCGAATGCTGAAGTTGTTGCCACCTACCACTTATGCCCTCCGTCAATATATTCTTTGCCATTTCCAGGTGAAATCAACAAAAAAAAAAACAAAGAAAATAGAAAAAATCGGGGGATTTTGATTCCATTTTGTTTTCAGATGATAGTGTTTGAATGCTTTTTTGAGCTCATACACGAATTGAGCGCCCTCGAAAAGGTATGCAAGCATAAACAACACGTTTTAACAAGTTTTCTGGAATTTTGGCCCATTTCGTGAAAATTTGATCATTTATTGATGAACTTCTAATGCTTCAATACATTTTTCGAGTGTCTCTTCGTGTTCTACACTCTCGGAAATATAGACATCGGCACCTCAGTCGTATAGCTGACCAAAAGTAGAAAATAACTTGATTTTAGGAATATTCTTGACGCCAATTTGAATATCTCACTACCGCTTGGAATTTCGACTTGATAAACGGTATTTTCGAATTCAGCGGGGTCGAAATAGGGGGTTAACGTCATTCATTCAATTGGTACATGAAATGCTCCTAGGATTGTAACGAAGGGCTGTTTTTGAAATTTTACCCCGACTATTAATCATATTGTCCCCGAACCCTCTTGGCTCTCGTGTCTATTTCCTGGTAAGAAGTTTTCGAAGACCAGTTGAATTATTTTCGAATTATTCTCATACACCCTTGAGGTAATACGTCCATAAAAGTTTCATTAAACTCCTAGTGGAAAACTATCGAACTTTGTTGAAATCATCGTCAAAAAAAAAACATTTCAGTGAGAGAAACTGTTCAAGAATAATTATTAGAATTCAAAAGGTGCATTCCAAGAATAAACAGATGAAGGACCTTCCATCATTTGTTTCAAAAATTCTGCCGATTGCTACATTCGAAGTAATTCATTTATATACTTTCTTTTTCAGATATCGAGAGGACACAAGCTGGTTAAGCAACATATGTGATTTGCCTGAACAGACCATGAACATTCTCGTTCAGGAACTGCAACCACTGCGCATGTGATATATGTAGGCAAAAGGAGGATTCCTGAAGTGAGGTACAGGTTCTGAAGCCGAAGGGGTGTGGAAGGAGGAACGTGCGTCTCACAAGTCACGTAGTGTGTAGTGGGGAGGGAATGAAAGACACACCTGCCGACATCGTGATACAGTGTGGAAGACGATAGTGATGAACAAATTTGGTCAACTCCCAGTGTTTCCGAATAAATCGTTCCGATGTACCTATCCTGTGATTTGATCATTATATTTCTTATATCCAATCATCAGTTATTATTTCGTTTATACACCTTATCGTCCATTATCTATTCGGAAATTAATTATATGTAGTGATCATTATTCCAAGCTCATTTTATAGTCATTTCAAGACAAAAACGGATGATATTGATCATACAACTCACGCACAGGCTATTCTCTTTGTGAGCTATTACGGTTCTTTGGAAATGAATAATTTATCGTAGTGTATTCCCATCATTATATATATTCATTGATGGAACCGGCTTGCTTGTAGAGATTACAGCAAAGTAGAGGTGAACTACTCTTGAATATATTTTTGCATTATACTTCTTCGGAATGACTTTATCTTTATCTACACACACTGGCACAATTAGGGGAACGGGCAAAATTCACACTAAGTTTGACATCAATTTTCTTTCGAACCGATCGCTCGATTCAAATTTTCTTCTTCACGAAATGTAGCTTCATTCTTCACGAATACATCTGGGAAATAATTACCTTCAAACGATGAGTCTTCTCATCATATACAGGTGTGTAAAGAAAGTACGGATTTTTCGGTATTTTTTTAGACATCCTGTGCACTGAACCACTGATAATTAAAACGATTTCTCGACACCAAATTGGAGCCCAATCTATTCCGAATATTTTCGTTTTCAATTCATCTTGATATCCCAATTATAAAAAAAAATACAGAGTTTCAACGGAAAGGTGGATATTGGTTTCAATTTTACACCTCAAAACTCGAATTGGATCTGAAAATGTGTCGTTTCTTGACTAACCTAACTCAACCATTACTAAACCTCTGTCATAGGAGACAGAAGCAGTAAAATCAAATTGTTCATTTTATCCACCTCGGCGATATAGTCTCTTCCTGTCATCTATTGAATTGGTGCAGATGCGGCTCTCATATGTTAAAAGAACATTGGCCCACTGGTCATTTTCAATTAATGCTACAGCCCTCGCCACATCAGCAGGAGTCAAATCTCTCACGTTGAATTTTCATTAATCAAAATGAATTGTGAATCGCTCGAATTTGACAATAATCAATGACATTAACAAAAGAGCCAACGTTGATTAACAAAAATAGCATTTCACCAAAAGAACATTGAAGCAACTTTTATCACCCCTGCATATTCATGAGAGTATTCGTATATGTGTCTTTGAACAGTGAACCGATAGGTAAAACTGTGAACAATTCTCATCTTGGAGTAAAAATCCTCACAGAAACAAGTTGAAAAACCACACGTTCTCCCCAGTTCGAGTTTCGAGGTGGCAAAATTAATACCAATATCCACCTCTTCTTTGGAACTCTATATTTTCTTGGTCAATTGGGATATCAAGATGAATAAAGAACAAAAATATTCGGGATAGATTGGGCTATAAGTTGGTGTTGGAAAATCGTTTCAATTATCAGTGGTTCACTCCACAGGATGTCTTAAAGAATACCGAAAAATCCGTACTTTCTTTACACCCCTGTATATGATATAAAGACGAATCGTTCGGAGGTGGTTATTTCTCATATCAATTCGTGAAGAATGAAGCTACAATCCGTGAAAAACAAATTCGAATCGAGTGATCGGTTCGAGAGAAAATTGATGTCAAACTTAGTGTAAATTTTACCCGTTCCCCTGATTGTGCCAGTGTGTGTATATTAATAATATCGTAGGATTGGCTATTTTGGGCTAGCACAAGGAAGTGACATAACTCTAAATATGCTCATTCTAAATACTCTCACTGGGTGGAACAAGTAACAACTAAAAAAACTAAATTTCCAACTGATTTCAACTAGATTGTTTAGCCATCATAGCAGTATAGCCTTCCTGAAGCATATTATTATTGAGATATCAAAAAATATATTTCGAATTTGATTCGGCTTAGACAATGCAGGTTTTTCGTACTTTGTGAAAAACTAATAATTTTGTCTCGTGACACTTCTGTCGCAAGGTCGTGATATATTTATGATACTGTTCACCCAGTTAACACACATTGATCTCAGATATCAATGGAAATGAGAATATTCAAATTCTGTCGACCACAATTTATGTAAAGAATCATCAATGCCTCAGTAACCGGTTTTGGCACAACGACCATCATCAGACTATAGTACCTTGAATTCACAATCAATGTAGATATTGTGGAAATTGATTGTCACAGGGTAGTTATCAAGTATGTTGAGAAAGCTTCTTTAATGGTGAAATGTTTCGGAAATATTTTCTGAATATAAAATTCTCTAATTTTTGCCAATCTTAACATTTTTGTGAATTTTTACTGTCACTTCCAATGATGCCGGACTGTATGAAGGTGAAACATTCACTTATTGATGAAATGAATCACAAGCTACGTACACGGGGTATTGTTACTCAAAGGGACATGAATGATTAGAGAAAGGATCAGGAAGACTCAAAAAAACTAATACGATTCTGATTCCTGATCCTACTTACACTTTTGCTTTTGTGTGCCCAGCAATCGAGAATACCTTAAAGAGTATAAAAGCTACAATCCCTGACTTTGAAGGATCACCTGGTAGTTTCAGCAAACAAAGAAGGTATCATGGTAGATTTCTGAATTTCATTGATGGAAACAGAAAGGTTCAAAGATATTCGAATAACAGGAAAATGGGTAGTAATAATCCAGACAACCAGACTTCTACTGTGAATATTTCAGGTACTGATGCTGGTGGAGGCAAACCGTGGTTTGCTGAAATTGTCAAGGGCCTGAACACACTTTTCATGCTTGCACGCTCAAGAGAGCAACATTATGTTTCGAGTGCGGCAACTTTGTTTTCATTGATTCAGAATATACAAAGTGTTCGGAAAACAAAGAGTAGATGCAGTTTTCAGTGGCATTACACCGCTCCGAAAATTGAAGGCAACAGTTAAGTCGAACAATCATGGATTATCTGGTGAACAGAAATCTCCTTTGAATTTTGTTGAAGAATATTTTCCACAATGAAGAACTTTATTAACGCCTCTTTTCCTCACAAGAAGGAGCTTAGATATTCAATCTTATATTGATGGTGAAATTTCTGATGATGCAGTCATTGCACTTGGAATCTGGTGCCAATCACTCAATTCTAGGACATGAGTTTTCTGACAATGAAAGTTTTTTAAAATGTTTGGTATATTCCGCATTGACTAAACCGTTACTTGATAGAAATCCATATCAAATGTAAAAACTTCACGAACGATAAGATTTCCACAAAATTCAAAAACACACGACATGATTCACCAACACAGTAGCTTCATCAGGTGATATACTGGTACAATGAACTTAACTCACCTCGGCTCGCTCAACTCTCATATCCTACTCTTCCAACCTGAAGGATTAGTCACCTGTGGACAGGTTTGATGAAGCCTCATTCTCGGAAATTAGGCACAATATCTAAATCAAAATACGGTGTACCGGAAATGTTTTGATAGCAAATACATATTATTACCTACTGATAATACAAATTCAACAGTGAAATATGTCGGTCTAATTGATCGTTAAGAGGGCATATTCCGCAGCGCCTCCGGCAATAAACGAGGTACCGCTCCCAAGTTCCCCTATGGTTATGGATCATGCTGAAGGGTCAATTTTTTTTTCTGTGTAGTCAAAGGTACAATCGATGCATCCTATCGAATGGATTTTCTTTTTTTCACATACACTAATTTATAAACATCTGTAAAGTAGTGCGTTTTTGACCAATTTTGTGAATTTTTTTCTACGTTATGGAATTGAAAATGGAAAAACTACTCGATAAGATGCACAGATCAGATGTAGTAGTCTCCAAAAGTAATTTTCATTTACTGAAATCTTATTTGGTTTTCGCATGCGAAATTGGGAGCGGAGGCACCGTGAAGAAGAATTTTCCCTGTGGGCGCGGCACTTAACAAAAATAAGCTCCTCCCATAAAGTTCAAATGCCTTATTGATAGTCAATGGTCCTATGATAGAGTATGATATTCATTATTTTCACGAAATAGTCTGCGATCCAATTTGTCTTTTCATGATACGAGCCCATTTATATTTCTTTCAATAAACCTACAAGACTTATACCTGATGTATAATAAACAGAGGTATCATGATAGAATTTATTTATTTATTTTATTTATTTATTTATTTATGTGCAGGCCCCCTAACAGGCGCAAGCCCAATGACAAGGAGGCACATATTACAAAATAATACATACATATGCGTACCTAAATCTAGAATCCTAATAATTAACAGAAAATAAATATCTATTTTGGGTGAACATTTTGTGAGTTATAAATGCAGTTATAATAATTGTGCAAAAAAATAAAAGATACAAAAATTAATTAGGAAAGAGAAATGATAGCAAGAATACACATGCAAACAAAGTAATAAGTTCGTGTAATTCATCAATGATACAAATAAGAACTAATCCAATAGGAGAGGAAAAAAAGGAGAAGAGAGAAAAAGAAAGCCATACGAACGTATGCAAAACTTGATCAATTCATCACATTCATCAGGGGAGAGCAACATACATCGATACAAGAAGTTCCTTCAACTTTTTTTTTATGGATTTTGAGGCACGAAATATATCAATAGAGGAGTCGCTTACCATGGTATTAAATGTTATGATACAACGTGTGATGGGTGCATTGCCTGAGTAATTATTCGTGTAGTGAGGAATTTGGAAGGTTTGTTTAACACGAGTGTTATAGGGGTTACATCTAAGATAGAAGCGATCAGTTAAATGTGGACAGTCTATAAGATCATTGAAAATTTTGAACACAAGATAAATGTCAATAAAATCACGTCTCATGGTGAGATACTCTAGCCTATAAAAAGTCAGATTACTTTGGTATGAAAAGTAATGTCTGTACCGATGAAACCTGTAATTGAGAACATTGACGAGCTTTTTCTGAACAAATTCGATGCGTTTAATGTATTTATCATACGCAGGATTCCATATAGTGCTACAGTATTCAAGTGTTGGCCTGACTAACGAGTTAAAAATTTTAATCACAGATCGGTAGTCCTGAAACTCTGTAGAGCTTCTTAGAACGAAACCTAGGGTCCTCAAAGATTTTTGCACAATATGTTCAATTTGAGCTTCAAAAGAGAGTTTGCCATCAAGCCTCACTCCCAAGTCAGTCACCTCAGAAGCTACATTGATGGGGACATCATTCAATTGTAGTTGAATCATAGTGGGGTTCAGATTTCGAGTGAAAGTAATCTGGTGACATTTCTTTATATTCAAGAAAAGCCGATATGTGGCACAATACTTGGTGAAATTATTTATATCAGTTTGTAACTTTAAAATATCCGAATCTTCGTTAATGTATTTAAAAATTTTGATGTCGCCAGCATACATGGATATTTTGCAGTGCTTTAGGTATTTTTCAGCGTCACTGAGAAATATGCTGAAAAGCAGAGGACCCAGATGGGATCCCTGTGGTACTCCGGATGTTATACTATGAGATCTTGACGCACAGTTATTAATAGCCACGTACTGACTTCTATTACTTATGTATGAGGAAAGTAACTGAAGCAAGTTGCCCTGCACACCGAAGTTTCCAAGCCTAATTAACAAGGTCGGGTGGTGTACCTCATCGAAGGCCTTGACAAAGCAACTGTGTTATATCTACTCATATGATATTCATGATATAGAGTAGAGAAGAGATGATGGCGGAAGCAGCAAGTGGCTCGTCACTTCTGCTCTGTGAAAATGAAAATAACAAGTGTGACCACTGTCAAAAAAAAGTTATAAATAAAGTGAAGTGTATCAAATGCATGGAGGTTTACCATCCTGCTTGTTTGAAACAGTCAAGCGAGCTGAAAAAAACAGAATGCAAACATGAAGCCGAGGTATCCGGGGAATCAATTGCAAAAAACAACATCTATGATGGTAGTTCAACTGAGGAAAATGAGCTGTTGAAACAAATCATCTCGGATAAAGATACAATTATCAAAGATAAGGAACATATAATTATATTACTGAACGAGAAGATTCATTTCTTGGAATGCAAACTATCTCAATGGAATGAAAATAAACCAAATCAGGAAAAACATTCCTCAAATGAAGCAAAAACCATGAACAAATCCGATGGTGTAGACATCGATAAAAAGTCCACAAAAACTGAACAGATAAGAACAGATGTGAAGGCAATTGAAACAGTTAATCATTCAAGTGATAAAAACAGAGGGAACTCCCAAAAATCAAATCTGGTACCAAAACTAGGAGGAAGCCCTATTATACAGGGTGCTTCAGCAACACAAAGGAATCAGCTGTCTACAGAGATTCTGAAAATTCAGACACAACAAAAATGTGATGAAATTATTTCAGCAGTGAATGACAGTGCACAGGAAAAAATGAGGCCTGAAGCAATTGAAAGTAACAAAGGCTTCAAAACAGTAACAAGACGAAAGAGGCACAATGTAGGTAGTGGAGAAGGAGACAATGAATTACATGGACATGAGGAGTCAGGAAAGAAAATTTGGCTGTTTATAACCAGAGTACCTAACATAATCACTGTTGAGAACATACAGAACTTCCTAAAGAACCGCACCAAATCACAAAACTGCTTTGTGAAAAATCTGTCTACACAAAACACACGTCTAGATAACCAGTCATTTATGATAGGAGTTGAGCCTCATCTTCAACAACAAGTGTATGAGACAAATTTTTGGCCAAGAAATATACTTTTCAGTCGATTCAATTTCAAGCTTGGGAAGAATTTCTTGGATCACCCCCAACAAGCAGCCAGACTACAAGCAGATGAACAAAATCAACCAAATTCTTTTTTATAGATAGGGAAATAGATGCAACATTGCACGTCGCTCCTAGAGGCATCTCTATATTTTATCAAAACATTCAATGCCTTAGAAATAAAATGTTGGCAATGGAACATTTTCTTACAACCAATTCTTCTATAAAATTTGCATGTTTTACAGAACATTGGATGAACTCTAACGAAATTCAAAGTAATAATTTTCATAACTTCAATATGGTGAGTCATTTCTGTAGAAAAGTAAAAAAAAATGGTGGATCCTGTATATATGTTCACAAGGATATAAATGCTATGGAGCTCACATTCATGACTCAGTTATCTCAGGAACAGGTATGTGAAGTCTCTGCTTGCTATGTGAAATCTTCAAAAATGATAATAATTAATGTTTATAGATCCCCTGATCCAAAAAATGTAAACCAGTTTTTACTAAAGATGGCACTGATCTTATAAATCTCTGAAACTTTTGATAATGAAACACATATTTTTGTGGTAGGTGATTTCAACGTACATTTTAATAACAAAAATGATATGAACGCACAACGATTGATTCAGTTATTCATGTCATTTGGACTGCATCAACTAATCAATGACAAAACTCATGATAATAGATATTTACGTAATCAGTTAGGAAACGCGTTGTTTTGTGTAACGATGGGATTTTGCGGGACGAGCGAAGCGAGATCCCGCAACATCACAGAGTTACACAAAATGGCGTTCCCTAACGTGTCACGTACAATATTTTTTCTAATTTTGACGAAACATTTCGCATGAACAAAAATAATGACCAGTTTTACATGAGGTCTGCCGACTCTTGTTGTGTGAAATGAATGAATGAAATGAACATTACATCACCAGTTATGTAAAATTTTACTTTACGCAACTGGTTACGTAATGTAATACGTTTCAAACTTCCGTCAGTTTTGAAAAGTGTCACATTACATGTCAAAATTAGAAAAAGGAAATTGCCTAGATAATATTTTCAGTAACAATGATTCTGTCACAGCGTATACTATTTATACTTGTCGGACTATCTGATCATCCCGTAGGTATGGTGGCTAACACAGATATTCTGGATTTAAACATTTGTCAATGAGAAATTAGTTAGGAAATATAACACAGGAAATATTAATACCTTCAACAATTATGTGAAATCTGAAAGCTGGGTCGAAATATACGAGACGGACAAGGCTGAAGAATAGTTCCAGATATTTGAAAACACATTCATGTATTATTATAACATATGTTTTCCACTTATAAAAGGGAAACCTAAAACTAAAAATGATAAAAGATGGATTACTCCTCAGGTAGGGTTTTTTTATGAAGCTCAGAATCAAAATCCTTCAGAAAAAAAACAAACTTTTATATAAAGAATACAAAGAACACTACCAAAATATTCTTGAAAATGCAAAAAGAGAGTATTATCAAAATCTCTTACTAAATACTGACAATTATAGTAAAACGGTGTGGCAAATCATTAATACTGAAACAGGCAGAAAAAATAAACTATCAAACAATCCTGAGAATCTAACAGTTGAACAAATGAATGATTTTTTTATCAATAACATGAATTCTACTCTGGAAAACTACCCTCAATCTCAAAACAGTCCTACAGTCCTGCTTGAAAAAAAGTATAATATAAACCACTCAATGTTCTTCAGACCAGTTACCAGGGATGATGTTAGAATAATAATAAATAAACTGAAAAACAAAAAAACAGAAGATATAAATGGAGTGAATACTTTCGTTATCAAAAGTTGTAAAACTTACATAATGGATCCTCTGACGGATATAATCAATTCATGTTTTATCGAAGGACATTTTCCACATAAGCTGAAAATTGGCAAAGTCCTCCCTATTCACAAAAAGGGTAATTATTCTGAAGCTGTTAACTTCAGACAAGTGTCTATTTTACCATCTCTCTCAAAAATTTTCGAATATGCTATATACTCACAACTAATGGATTTTATGGAATTAAATAATATCCTGAGTCCACATCAATTTGGCTCCAGAAGAGGTAAGTCAACCTCAGATGCAATACATTCGTTCATCAGCTATATAAAAGATGTGTTCGAAAATAGAGAAAAATATATCGGCGTTTTCACAGATCTTACTTCAGCGTTTGATTGTGTTAATCATCAAATCCTCCTCGATAAATTACATTTCTATGGTGTCAGAGGTGTTTGCTGTAAAATGATAAAATCATATTTAGAAAAAAGACTCCAGGTTGTAGAATTTGGTCAGTCACGTAGTGATGAAAAAGAATTGATAAGAGGTGTCCCTCAGGGCTCCATACTAGGACCGCTCCTCTTTATCATCTACATCAATGATCTACCACACTTCGTAAACTCATCTAATATAAAAACTACAATGAATGCAGATGATGCCACTTTGAGTATAGCTTTAGACGATTTGGTAACTCCTCAGCAAATTTTGAATATAGTAGTAGAGAAAGCAAGAAATTGGTTCACTGCAAATGAGCTGATACTGAATGAACAAAAAACTAAAACATTAACTTTTGAAACGAGAAACATGGATCAAATAGAACAAGCAGCTGTTAAATTCTTGGGTGTGCAAATTGATTCAAATTTAACCTGGAAAGACCACATAAATAACCTTTGTACCAGACTTAGCAGGTCAACATATGCAATCAGACTGATTAAAAAATCTGTGAACCTTAATGCAGCTCTTATGACTTATCATTTAATATTCCATTCAATTCTTAGGTATGGAATAATATCCTGGGGTTGTGCATCACAAATTCATTTAGAAAGAGTATTTGTGCTACAAAAATTTGCCATAAGAAGTATATAGCATCAGCTAAACCTGATGAAACGTGCAGACCACTATTCAAAAATCTCAAAGTATTACATTATATTCAGTTATTGTCTACGAAAATCTATTGAATATTCGATTGAATTTGATGAAATATTCCACTCACACAGATGTGCACGAATATAACACAAGAAACAAAAATGACCTTGTACTGAAATCAAATAGACTGAGAAAAACAGATAATATAGGAATCAAACTATATAATACACTGCCAACTTATTTCCGAGAACTGCCAATAAAAAAATTCAAGGAGGCCATGAAGCATATTTTGATTTAAAACCCACTGTACGACATTCATAGGGATGCTTTCGCAGTGGCGTGAATGACTTTTTCTATACATATTTTCTGGATTTTAATGATTATCAAACTTGTGTCAAACTTGAACATTGAATTTATTGAATTTATTATTTTCTTAAATAAGGTATTCTATTTGAGTAACGCCAAAGAATTTGAGCATGTATATGTAGTATTTGTATTTTATATTTTGAATTGATGTACTTTATTGTCATAATTTTATGAACTTTGCTCTTGTAGGTAACTGCTCTCAAATTTCGTGACGTGTCTATAAACTCTGTGTTTCTAAGATCAATAAAATTATTATTATTATTATTATTATAACATATATTTTTTCTGATTCTTCGAACACAGGGAAATGCTGGAATGTTCTAAACGATATCTTTAGTACCTACCCATAGTCCAACAAATAGATATAGATATCAGGATGATGATGAATTGAAAAACTTGTTAAAAACAGAATATTGAACTTCTTAAGTCATCATAACATCCTATGCGAATCTCAATATGGATTCCAAAGCAATAAAATTACAGGCGATGCAATCTTCTCTTTTCTGGAAGATGTGTATATTGGTTTAAATAATAACGAAGCTATTGGGGCAGTGTTTTGCGATTTCTCTAAAGCGTTCGACTGCGTGAACCATGAAACACTGTTATTCAAACTACAGTGCTATGGCTTTAGAGGATTGTCACATAACTGGATTTCCAGCTATCTAACAGATAGGAAACAAGTAGTAAAACTCCAAGGAAATAAATCGCACATGGAGAATAACACAACAGGTGTACCACAAGGCTCGGTTTTGGGTCCTATTCTTTTTCTGCTTTATCTGAATGATCTGGTAACCGTTGACATCAAAGGGAAGTTCACATTTTTTGCAGACGATACCACCATTCTTTGGCGTGGGACAAATGAAGATAATCTCAGAGAAAACATAACTTTTGATCTCTATAAAATTAAGCAGTGGTGTGATTCAAACTCCTTATGTTTCAACACAAATAAAACAAACATAGTCTGCTTCAAGTTCAGTTTCGACGACTTACTTATAGAAAATCACGCTATAGTGAACAAAACGCACACAAAGTTTTTAGGGGTATTTATAGATGAAAAATTAAAATTTGATAAGCATGTAGAAAACTTATGCAAAAAATAGCATCTGGCTGTTATGCAATTCGAAATGTTTCAAATGAACTCAATCAATCCTCAGCCAGAATTGTGTACTTTTCCTTGATCGAGTCTCATTTGAGATATGGAATTGCCTTTTGGGGCTTATGTAGTCAGCAACTACTAAATTCAGTATTCGTTTTGCAAAAAAGGGCTGTCAGGTACATTTGTAAGGCAAAATCACAAGATCACTGCAAACCACTTCTCATCAGTCAGAAAATTCTAACTTTACCTTGTATGTTCCTTTTGGAAACCGTGTGTCTAATACACAAAAAGTATTCAAATGCAGCAGTAAATAATGACAGACGATACCATACAAGAGGAAGTCGGGATCTACCCCTGCCAATACCAAAATTACCAATTACAGAATTTTCTTGATATATGAGAGCAAGAAAATATATAACCACCTCCCAATGTACTACAGGGAAATAACAAATTTAAAAAAGTTAAGGAAATCAGTTAACGAGGTATTTCTGCAAAAAGCCTACTATGACTTGAAGGAATATTACACTGATGAATTATAAAGCTTAGTACTTCCGTTGCTCACTTATCTGGATTGCGTTATTTATTTATTCATCTGTAATGTTTGATATATTTTCTGTAATGTTTCATTTATTTCCATGTTTATATTTATATTCGTTTACGTACACATGTTTTAACTCTTTAATGTTTTTTCATTATATTTCATATAATTTTATATTTTTAATATTTCTGACTTTATAAAATTACACTTACTTTGTCAATAAGAATTACTCCTTGGACAATAAAGCATGATTGATTGATTGAATGATTGATTGATTGATTGATAAAATGAGTTAATGGATCAGGGTGAATTTTACTATACATAGACTAATTTTTTTTATGCAAAGTTGAGCCAACAGAAAACACGGTTGCTTCGTCATACCGACATTTCTATAGAGCATGTTAGTTGAGCGAAAAAGTACTCCAAGATTTATAAGACATTTTACATTTTCCATATTATTTTGGAGAAAATGAATGAAATACTGATTCACTCATCCACAGATAAATGTCCTAGATGAAAATAACTTCCAATGAATTCGAAGGATCTAGAAAATAATGTATAGAAGTTTGAGAAACTACTGAAACACGCTTTTATGGATAGCCCAACTGAAAAGAAGTAGAAAAAAAAGTAAGAAGTGGTTTGATACATATTTAACTGAGAAAATATTTTTTAGAAATGATGTTTAATGCAATACAAAGTTTGCCATCAGGTCAGCTAGTGCCTGATAAAACTATGTCTGATGCCCATTTCCACCAAGTCCACTATAACTATGCTCGGTATTTCAATCACCAAAGGTCTTTCTAAGGATAATCATAATCAGGTCAGATAGATTCATTGGCGCGAAATCTGCTCCACAAAAACTTTGATTTTTGTTTCGTGCGAAAATCTGCTTCACACCTCAACAACCATTTTTAAAAATAATATACTCATTTTTCACTGATTTGATAGATCAATATTGAAAAGCTAATTCTAGGCTGATTCATTACCCTATTTTCGAATTTTTCGCTCATCGTTTCCAGCAAAAAAATCTATCAAAAGCATCTTTCATGAAGATTTTGCAAGACAAAATGTTAGTATTGATTGTAAGCTCAATAACTATTCCATTTTGAAACAATTTGTTGCCTATTTTTCAAAACAAACCTGTGACTCTGGTGGCTTTGGGCGAACTCAGCAGAGCCATTTTTGAAAACAATATATTCTTCACTGATTTGATAGATCGATATTAAAAGGATAATTTTGGGCTAATTTAATACCCTATTTTTGACTTTTCTGCTCAAGGTTTCAAGCAAAAAAGACGAAACGATTCGTCGAAATACGCGATTATTCAGTATACCTACATTATGCATCTATCAAAAGCATAATATTTTATGACGATTGTTCAAGACAAAGTGTTGGTTTTGATTGTAAGCACAATAACTATTCCATTTTGGAATTTTTTGCTGCATATCTTTCAAAACAAACCTGTCTTTGCTGTGGCGAACTCAGCAGAGCCACTTTTAAAAATAATATTTTTCTACAAACATCAGAAAATGACAAGGTTCGCGCATTGATAACAAATTGCGAAGTGACACTTTTTTTCAGTTTCCTACGTTACCATGATATCTTGCACAAAACAATGCTCAATTGAGCAATCATCCACGGAATCATTTATTTCTAAATGTTCAACAATAACTTTGTTTCATGGCTTGAAGCGCACGAAAGGAAATTCCTATTATGTTTGTGAAACATCGTGCGTTCCTAGGGAGGATAGGGGGAGGCATTTTAAGCCAGTTCAACACTATTTTTTATATAAAGCTGAGTATATTTTAACTCTTGAACTATAATTTTTGACGTTTGTAAAAAAAAATTTGTTTGCAACTCGATCGCGAAATAGTTTGGTCATCTCGACTATTTTTTCAATCAGATCTCGAATACCAAAGTAGCATTTCGCGCTCTAGATACAAAAATAACTATTTTTTCACTGATTTGATATATCGATATTGAAAGGCAAATTTAAGGCTAATTGATTGCCATATTTTCGAATTTTGTGCTCAACGTTTCGAACAAAAAAAAAAAAACACGAAACGATTCGTCGTTATATGCGTTATTCACTATAAATACATCATGCATTTTTATCAAAATCATATTTTATGGTGATTTCATAAGGCAAAGTGTTAGTATTGATTGTTAGCTCATAACGAATCGTTTCGTGATTTTTTTTTGTTCGAAACGTTGGGCAAAATATTTGAAAATAGGGTAATTAATTAGCCTGAAGTTGCCTTTCAATATCTTTATATATCAAATCAGTGAAAAATATATTATTTCCAAAAACGGCTCTGCTGAGTTTGCCCAAAGCCAGTAACATACGTGCCTTTTTAGAAAATATGTTGCACAAAATTCCAGAATGGGATACTTAGTGCTTTTGATAGAAATACATAATGTACAGTGGATGACGCGTATTTCGACAAATCGTCTTGTATTCTTCCTCTTCCAAACCTTGAGCAAAACATTCGAAAATAGGGTAATCAATTAGCCTGAAATGATCCATCTGATCTCAATATTTATATTGAATCGTTGAATAATCAATGTTTTCAAAAATGACTCTGCTGAGTGCGGCCGAAGCTAGCAAAGCCACAGATTTTTCTATGATAGAGAGGGGCAAGAAAATTCGGCATAGGGAAATAAAATAAGCACAACTTCTTCACTATATCAGATCATCAAAAAATATTGTTCTCAAAATTAGGTTTTTTTCATGATATATAGAGAGGAGCAGAAAATTCGGGATGGTTGTAAAAAATTCGCCTAAAATGAGCCCAAAATTATGAGATGTTTCATGTTGAACATCGAAAGTGACTTCGTTAGCTTCTTCAGTATATTTCCAAGTGCTTAGGTATGTTCTCCGAATGTTATAAAAAAATTCAATACCCACCTCCTCTCCCTATCCTCCTTAGATGACGATTCTCTTCCGTGCGCTCCCAGCGAAAATAAATACAACATTCCATATTTGGTATGTATAGCTCTAATTTCGCACGAAACAAAAATCCGAGTTTTTGTGAAGCAGCTTTCGCGATGGATCTGACATGATTCTCCCATGGGAGAGTGTTGCTGATAGAAATACCGAACATAGATATGGTGGGCTTGGTGGGGATAGTGGTGCCAGACATTACAATATCGGGCATACTGAGTTCCGCCTTTCTAGAAAAAATACATGCTTGAGTTTTGGTGGCGTTGAATTCAACTAGGTTGTTGGTTCCCCAGACTGTGATTTCAGCAACGTCCTCATTGACAGCATCGACTTGCCTGCGCCGTGAGTTCTTGATTTCCTGAAAAGAAAAGGGAATTCTGGAAGAAGACGCAGTATGGAGGGTACTATCATCTGCAAAGCTGTGGATGGGGCAAGTTGTTACTCCCAACAGATCATTGATATGAAGAAGGAATAATGTTGGTGCCAAAATTGATGCTTGTGGCACGCCGGAATTGATGTCAATGGTATCAGACGATGCACTGTCCATCACCACGTGAAGCAATCTGCCTGAAAGAAAACTCGATAAGAGATGGCATAGCTGAGGTGGTAAGCCGTATGATGGTGGTTTTTAGAGGAGTCCTTCGTGCCAAACACGGTCGAATGCTTTCGATATGTCTAACGCGACAGCTAGAGATTCCCCGTGTATTTCTTATGAAGCTTGCCATAAATGGGTGACGTAGGCAAGTAGATCTCCAGTAGATCTTCGGTGGCAAAAGACGTATTGTCCATCATTGATGATTCCTGAGCTCTCCCGATATTTGTTAAGCTCGATATTGATGGTTTTCTCCATCACTTTGGAGATATCTGATAAAAAGGCAATGGGCCTGTAGTTGTTGGGCAGGTTCTCGTTCGCTTTTTTGGGGATTGGTTGCACTCTAGCTGTCTCCCAGCATGATGGAAAAATACCCGACCTGTACGAGACGGTGAACAACTTGCAGAGAATCGGTGTTAATTCTGGTGAAAATTTTTCGAGGAAAATGGGTGGAATTTCATCAGGACTGTTAGCCTTATTCGTTTTGAGACCAAGGACAATTTTTCTGATAGTACGTTGACGGAAGACGATTTCGGGCATTCGACTCTCAACGGGTGGAATGTCTGGCGGCACTTTTCCTTGGAAAACTGGAGTAGAGTTCGCTGCGAACATCTCTGCAAAAATATTCGCTTTCTCCTGCGATGTTCTTGCTAATGTGCCGTCGGATTTGGACAGTGGTGGAAATTAACTATAAGTGAAATTTCTTTCAACGCTTCAGCAAGGGACCGAAACGAACGAGAGCCATTGGGACAATCTATGAGTTTCGATCTTATCTTGGAATTGTATGTTTTTTTCGGAGCATCTATTGTTTGGCTGCAGTTATTCCTGGCATCAACGTATTCTGCTCAAATCGCGAGGTAAGGGGTTTTTGCGCCAGCGATAGTAGGCAGTTTGTTTCAAGGCAACAGTTCCAGAACAGTTTCTGTTGAACCAGGGTTTCGATGGTGATAATCTTTTTGAAGAATGAGGTATATTTGTTTCCATTCCGAACATGATGATCTCGGATATTTCCGCAGCACACTGTGGAGGGGCCTCAGAGTCAGAGCATACTCTATGCCAAGGAAACTCAGAGAAAAACATGCAGAGACCGTCTTAATCTCCTGAATTATAATGCCATATAAGACGTAGGGTGCCGGAGCAGTTGATGGAATGAGAAATGGGCAGGTTGTGGAGATGAGTGTGTAGTCAGAAGCTCGTACACCGTAGACACGTGTTTTGAGCCTTTGGCCCTCATCAGTACAGTGAAAAAAGTGTTATTTCGTTGTTTTATCTTCCACCAAGTGTTGCCTATCTTTCACACATCTTTCACCGTACTGATGAGGGCCGAAAGCCTGAAGCACGTGTCTTCGTTCATCTTTTCATGAGGGCTTTGTTCACTATTTCCTTCTGTGTTGTTAATAACATTCCCCTCAATATTTCTTTCATCATATACCTGAATATATATACTCAAAAGTAGCATACAAAACAAATTACACGTTGTGCCGGTTTATCGAAAATAAAATCAGGAGTTCACAAACTCGGCTGTGGATCTTCTCCTGGGGCATTCATGAACATAAGATGAACTTTTTGAAAAACGAAACAAATTCAACATACGCCAACCATATTTCAGAGACAAACCATAGTTTTGATGCCAATTTCGAAATTCTACACGTAGAAAATGAAAAAATAAAACTTAATCATTTTGAATCATAACAAATCAATTAACTCAATAATTCTGACAATTTACTTAACAATCACCACTGTTGAATCTGTTTTCTTAGTAGGGTATGAGGATATGTATTTGCTATCAATCCTTTCAAGGTAATCGGTACAGTAAAAATTGTGCCTCATTTCCGCGAATAAAGGCTTATCGAACCTGTCCACTGATAACTGATCCATCAGGTGAGGAGAGTAGGATATTGAATGAAAGTTAAGGTCAAGGTTAGTTTGATTTATTGTTCCAGTAAATCACCTGACGAAATCTTATCGTTGTGAAATCTTGACATTAGTCAGGTATAGTTGAATTACCAATTTGTATTGATGTCACACTCACTCACTCTTTGACATCATTGAAACACTTTTCTATCGATACTTCCTATGGAAATGTTCTTCGGAAATTTCTGCAATCATCCCGTCACTAGCAATACCAGTCAGACGAACTAGACAAGCTCAGTCAGCACATCCTTTCGTCGTCAACCTCGAAAGATATAGAACAGTATTTTATCAAAACTCCTTCATCCATAGAACGGCTAGGCCCTGGAATTCATTGCCTAAGGAAGTATCCCCAACAACATATAATCTCCAGAAGTTTGAGAAGAATTCCAATACCTCCTGTTCCTATTCTTCCTAGGAACGCACGATGTTCTTCTAACATTATAGGGATTTTCTTTCGTGCGCTCCAAGCGATAAAAAAAACCTGAAAATAATTCTCATTCCTGATGAAGTCATCTGAGGACTGTTCTATGATATTGGGTAGTCGATCGAGTGATGGCTGAACCCAAGACACTTGCTGGATATGCAGAAGAGATAGGGCGTTTCAATAAAATGGTGTAAAATATAGGTACAGGAGACGCTAGGGTGGTTGAACAACGTCAATAATCAATGTCACCTCATGAAGTCGAGACAATCATATAAGGAACTCAATCATATGTTGGAGCTTCATATCGTGGAACCTTCGGAAAGAGAATAGTCATCTGTAGTGCGGCTTACGGTGAATTTAGATCTTGCTTTGACGGACGCAAGTGAAATTCTTCAACAAAAAACAATAGCTATCTGCTACTGTATGTAAATCGTATTCCATCTATATTGAGAAATACTCGTTTGATCTTATCAATCAACCCTAACTCGGCAATTTGACATATTCCTCTCGACGATAGTTCAAAGGAAAAAACTGCTATTCCAATCCCAGGAAGGGTATCATTTCACATTAACGTTCTGCCAGTTAAATGCTAACAAAAGTTTAGATAGATGCTGTCTTGGCTCAAAGTTGGAGCCACATACATAACAGAATTGGTGAGGGAAGTAGCTTGTCGTCTGCGAGACGCAAACTCATTCATCAATTTTGACAAATGTGTTTTTTTTTTTGACCTTCTTCAGAGTATCTTGGGAATATAGTTGACAGTTCCGGTTTAAAAACAGATTTCGACAAAGTTTTCCTTGCAGGTAATTTTTCAACACCTAAGATCACTACTTATATAAATATATCTGCCGGTATGTGTAAATGATTCCGCAAATTCATCCCATAATTGTCAACTATCATAACGCCGATAAATTCTCTTCTTTACGACTGAAGAAGGAGTCAACAAATAATCAATTGATAAACAGACGCTGAAAAATTGTTCACAATTATTTAAGAAACCTCAATATCGGCACCTTTTCCATCCAGTCCAGATTTTGAATCACCATTTTGCATACAGTGTGATGCATCTAATGTTGGAATAGGCTGAATTCTCACCCAGACTCAGAATGGAGTCAAGAAAGTGATTACTTCTGCTTCTTGAAGTGTTTCTTGGTGTGGAAAAATCCACTTTACTACAAAAAGAGTGCCTTCCGTATATTTTTGCTTGTGAGAAATCTGGATCTCACATTGAAGGAGTCGTTAATATTTCCTTTATCTCCGATCATGCTTCTCTGAATTGGTTATCCAAGATGAAAGACCCGCCTGGTCGTCTAGCACGATGGAGTGTTGAAAGAAGTCAATTCCGCTCTGGGATATTCCATAGAAAGGGTTAATCCAATGTAGTACCTGATGCACTCTCTCGTAGTGCTGTGGATTCTGCGCCGGACTAGCCATTTACATTATGTCTTGTAGCTACGACTGATAGTATCGATGATTATGTTTGAGACTTGGTTTCAGGATAAGTAGACAGTTTTTATTAGAAATATGCGTGAACGATCTCTAGAGATTCCAGGTTTCTTTCTTCAGTAGATTGATAGACAGGGTTAAGTGTATTAATTCGCTCCTTTTTAACTCAGAGAAACCAATATTTCAGATCGGAAATCACTTATACCTGAACCTCAGAGACACAAAATTATTTATATGAATCATCACTCAGCAACAGCTCCTCATGCTGGCCATTCAAAAACAGTCGCTAGGTTTCAGCTGTCATATATACTACTGGTATAGAATTCGACGAGATATACGTTTATATTATGTGAAATCAATAATTTGAGAGTCTGTTCTTCCAAGAAATCTCCTAACTATGAAAAGTATGGATTGATGGGCGTGGAAAACAAGGTCTGTTTTCCATGGCAGGTTATTACACTTGACTTAATTTCATTTTTATTTTATTTCATCTTATTTAATGTCACACTGTTCTACAGGTTAAACCCAACTACACAACAGGAAAATGAGTATAACTAATGTTATATATTAGTAGTGATATACTTGGCAACGTCGCAGATGCGATTGGTCAGTTACTTCTGAGAAGTCGTACTGAATGTACCGCTGATTCATATGACGTTAAATAAATACCCTCTAGTGTAAAGTGTCGTCTCATTTATCAATCATTATCAGTTATAACACAATTAAGTATATTACATGGTGGCAGCAGGTGAAAAAACGCGCTAGAGAACTAAGTTTTACCCAAGGTGGATTTTTTCCATAAGTGTTCTGTGCCGGTAGTCCCATGTGGAAAAAACCTGTTCACTTGGTTATCATATGTCGAGCGCCAATTCAGGATAGACTTGTGGACAGTGGAACAAAAAACTCGTCAGACGAGTGTATATGTATATGTACAGTATATGCATGAACTGAAGGACGGACAGAAGGAAAGGTGAAAAGCGAGGTTGAAAATCGTGGTTAGAAGTTTGTTGTTAATAACAAACTTGAAAATACGTATACCTACTTTTCTCGGTAAATATTTCGAATGCTTCATCGAGTGCTTTATGCTATATAAAACTCTTGTTATAAGTGAAGTGTGAACAAACAATGGCTGATCAAAGCAGGGTTCCAGATGCGTTAAACTTCAAGGGGGACATAGCAACAAATTGGAAGCTTTGGAGGCAAAAATTTGAACTATATCTCTTGGCAAGTGGCAAAAACGAGAAACCTGATGCTGTAAAAATCGCGATACTGTTGAACTTGTTAGGCGATGAAGGCATCCAGATATACAATACATTTGAGTATGAAACAGGTGAGGACAAATCTCTATTGACTGTTGTGATAGCCAAGTTCGAAATCTATTGCAAGCCGATAAAGAACCTTGTATATGAGCACTACAAGTTCTTCAAGAGGGATCAGCACCCCGGAGAAAATGTCGATCAATTCATAACTGCACTCAGGCAGTTGGCAGAGTCCTGTGATTTCAAGGAGAACGATGTTTTGATACGAGATAGGACTGTCTTGGGGATAAAAGATTCTAGAATCCAAGAAAAACTACTTCAGTCTCCAAATCTACAGCTGATTGAAGCTATCGATATCTGCCGTTCAATGGAAAATAGTGTAGTGACACAAAAGGAAATCTTGAAAGATTCTGTGAATGTGAGTGTAGTGAATCGACGTTTTGTGAAACACAACGCTGCTAGTTGTTCCAGGTCGATGGGTGGAGGTGGTTCTACATCTTTTTCTACAGGGACGCCCACGATACAGCAGCCAGGAGTGCATGGTGCATATCGAAGTGCATACAATGCAGGTACCAATGCTGATAAAGGTAACGCAATAAAATGTTTACGTTGTGGACTTCAACATCAGCGAGGTAAGTGCTCTGCATTGAATCGGTTCTGTAGCTCGTGTAAACAACGAGGACACTATCGCAAAATGTGTAGTTATCAACGTAATGTACATGAAATTACTGAAGAATCTCATGATTTTGTCGGAAATTCGGAATACGATGAGGATTCTGATCCTAATAATTTAATCGTATGGTCTGTTACAAGTACAGAAGTCAATGCAATAGAATGGTTCGAAGAAATCAATATTGACGGAGCAAAGTTGAGAATAAATGTTGACACCAGAAGTCAAGTCAATATATTGAACATTTCTGGATTCAATAAAGTGAACATCGGGTTAGATGAACTGATGGACGTTTCGTCAGTTTTATCATCATACTCGGGACATAAAATAGAAGTGATCGGGCAGATATATTTGAACTGTTGGCTCAATAATCGGTGCAAGAATTTGCTTTTTTATATTATGAACTCTTCCGCGGCGTGTTCGATATTAGGACTGTCAGCAGTGCGCGAGTTGGGCATAATACCAGAGCCAAAAGAAAAATCAATATTTGCTATTGAAAATACGGACTTACAAAGTATTTTGGACTTTCATAAAACTGTTTTTTTTTGGTGTTGGAAAAGTGAATAGACAATATAATATAACTTTGAGTGAAAATGCAATCCCGCATATCAGCGCACCTAGGAAAATACCAATAGCGCTAAAAAATCGCGTCAAACAAAAACTAGATGAGATGGTATCAGAAAATCTCATTGCTCCAATAACTGAACCAACAGACTGGGTTCAGCCAATCGTCGTGGTACCTAAACCAAATGGCGACATCCGAATATGCATGGACCCTCGGAATCTTAACAAATATATAAAGCGCGAATTGTTCGAGATTCCAACACAGGACATTCTGTTTTCTCAACTTGCAGGCGCTAAGTTTTTCACTTTGTTAGATGCGTCCTCTGCCTTTTTACAAGTGCCACTAACTTACGAAAGCTCATTGCTATGTACAATTACTACTAGTTTTGGCAGGTACAGGTATCTTCGTCTACCCTACGGAATATCGTCTGCTCCAGAAATCTTTCAACGTTTCATCAGTGAAACACTAGACGGAGTGAAAGGTGTTGTCTCATATTTTGATGACATCCTCATATTTGGCCAAAACGTCGAAGAACATAATGAGAACCTAAATAATGTTCTCACACGAATAAAAACTAGTGGTTTAACCCTGAATTTGCAGAAATCTAAATTCTGTGTTAAAGAGGTCCATTTTCTTGGTCATAATATCAGTGGAGATGGAATCTCCCCTGACGATAGAAAAACGAAATCTATACAGGAAATGCAAGCACCAAAAAACAGAAAAGATCTTCAAAGATTTTTGGGCATGATAGTGTATCTCTCAAAATTTCTTCCTAATCTCTCAAATGAAACTGGATCACTAAGAAAACTACTCAGCAATCAAACTGAGTGGCATTGAACAGTAATAGAAAATAAATCTTTTAATCGTTTGAAAGAATTAGTATCATCGGCAGCAACACTGTCATACTTCGATCCTTCCAAAGAAACCACAATTTCTGTCGATGCTAGCCCTTATGGTTTGGGAGCAGTCATTAGCCAAGGTCATCGTCCCATAGAATACGCCAGTGTATCATTAACACCTACTCAGCAGAGATACAATCACATCGAGAAAGAACTGTTGGCATTGGTGTTTGGCTGTGAGCGTTTTCATTATTACGTATATGGACAAACTTTCAAAGCCGAAAGTGACCATAGACCACTACTAGGGCTATTGAAAAAACCTCTCGATGAGTTGTCGCCCCGTATCCAAAGGCTTGCGATGAGACTTCTCAAATATCAGTTCACTCTGACTTATGTTCCAGGAAAAAGTTTGCAAGTCCCGGACACACTAAGCCGTGATCCCATTAGAGATACGATAAATACTGATTATTTAGAAGCCAATCTACGCGTCTTCTCAGTACTAGCAACAACTCCAGAAAACGAGTCAAGACTTCAAAATGCAATTGATGAAGACTATACCTTACAAAAAATAAAATATTATGCATTACACGGGTGGCCAAATCACAAAAGCAATGTTCCACTTGAGGTAAAAAAATACTGGAATCTGAAGAACGACATTTACCTCCACAATAATATACTTTTTTATCAGAAACGAATAATTGTTCCATCGAGTCTTCGAGGTGAATTTTTAAATTTAATTCATCAGTCACATCAGGGTGTAGTGTCATGTAAAAAGCGTGCACAAGAAACCATTTACTACCCAGGATTAACAACTGATATTGAAAAACTGGTTTTGTCTTGTATGACGTGTCAACAATATGCCAAAAGCAACCAGCGTGAACCGCTCATGTCTCATGAAGTACCTGATTTACCCTGGCAAAAAGTAGGGATGGATTTTATGGCATTAGGAGGTGTGAATTTCATAGTATTGGTCGACTATTTTAGTAAGTTTGTTATCATTAACAAGCTGTCAAGCAAAACAGCAGAAAGTGTTATATCTACACTGAAAAATATATTCGCAATCAATGGATTGCCTCTGGAAGTATTTTCTGACAATGGACCTCCTTTTCAGTCACACGAATTCAGCCAATTTGCAAGAAAATATCAAATCAAATTAGTAACCTCAAGCCCTTACCATCCACGCTCGAATGGGATGATTGAAAGGAGCATCCAAACAGTGAAAGGTCTACTAATTAAGTGCTACCAAGATGGAGAAGACCCATTTGTAGCTATCCTGAACTACAATTCGACACCTAAGACAGACTTACCTGCTCCTAGTGAACTATTGATGGGTAGGAAGCTAAACACAATTCTACCTGTGAAAAAAGAACTTCTACTGCCTAAATATCCACTGAATGGTGTTCGAAAGAAACTTGAACACATGCAATGTAAACATAAGCAATATTACGATGTTTCAACTCGAAAACTTCCTGAGTTGAAACCAAATCAACCCATTCTTGTTCAGCAGAAAGCTCGTGACTGGAAACCTGGATTTATTATAAACCAGTCAGGACCAAACGACTACAATGTTCGTGTAGAAGAGTCGGACTACAGGCGGAATAGGCAGCGAATTAGAGTACTTCGTCTGCCATCGTCTACTTCTGACACGGAAGATCAGGATACAACAGATGACAGATCCACTGGTCATATACCAACTCCCAAAAGACCATCAAGTTCATCGACAACCCAACCTGAAGAAGGTCCTCGAGAAATATCCGAACCAATTTTGGTGTCTTCCAATGAAAATAACAAAGTTACTACTAGAAGTGGTAGAATAGTAATAGCCCCTAGTAGACTTAAATATTGAATTATATTTTCTTTTTTTTTTTATTGGATAATGTTCTCATAATAATCATATTTGTTTTGAAGAGGGGCATGTTATATATTAGTAGTGATATACTTGGCAACGTCGCAGATGCGATTGGTCAGTTACTTCTGAGAAGTCGTACTGAATGTACCGCTGATTCATATGACGTTAAATAAATACCCTCTAGTGTAAAGTGTCGTCTCATTTATCAATCATTATCAGTTATAACACAATTAAGTATATTACAACTAATAATACAGTTTTTTATATTTTGAAAAGTATATAAATATAGGCAAGACCTTAGCTGAATGGGACCTTTACCCAAGAGTGAAACGATTTCCATTATATTTTCGTTTCAGCGACTGGTTTACTAAGTATTCGGTGATATATCTGCTTAGAAATGCTACGTGTCAAGCAATTTTGAAATTCATAAAAAATGGGGCTCCTCAACGTATCATCAGCGGCAATGACAAACTAATCAGTAATTCGACAAAGTTGAAAGATCTGAGCGAACAACTTGCACAGCTATTAGGAGCTTTATAGGGAAATCTCACTTGGGATGGGGCAGAGAATTAGAAAAAATTGGAAATGCCATAAGAACAGCTGTACACGAAGTAACCGGGTACAGTCTCGCTCTTTCAATTTTTCGGAGAATTGTTCCATGTAATGGAAATTATTATGGCATTATGACATCACATAATTTTGAGTGTGGTAATAAGGATGTATAGAGAGAAAATTTGGGTAATCTCAAAGATATTCATGAAGAAGTTGAGGAATAGGTTAATTCAGCCTATGGCAAGAATTCTGAGTATTTCAACCTCGCAGGAAAAGGGTAAAAAAATCATATCCGATAAAGTCTCGAAACGGAATATAGTTTTGTTCAACGCAGCAAACAGTTGCAGTCAAAAAGTTTTCGTCACGATATTTACATTGTACAGTCATTAGAAACAAAAATTGTTCATGTCTTGAGTGTCATATTCAGAGATTCAGACCACTCTTGATTCTAAATTCTTTGTATATACTCATAGGAGTCGTTGTTTCCTGTGTATATTTCGATGCTACATGATTATGGCCCTAGTTCAGGTCTGATAAGTATGTATCCTCCTGAGTCAGATAGAATTAGTTAGTTCAGAAAGCTCCCACCAAAGTGATATCGGTTTGACAGCAAATCATCAGAAAATAAAGAGTTGAATAATCTCAACATATTCAACTCGTTACATTGATGATTATCGACAATCTCTACTCTTATTCGAAAAAAAAATGATTTGTATCTCGATAGTCATCACATACCAAACCAATTTCCCCTGAGAAAAGTCCGGGGTCTTATTTTTTTCATTATATACCTAGGTTGAAGAAGTTTACTTCACATCGGGATAAATCTTCGAATGAAGGTGCTTCCTCGAGTTACTCGTGAAAAAATATAGGTATCTGTTATCAGCAAACTTGCAGATATTCGGACAGAACTACCACATTAACGAAACAATCCGCTTTCCTCGTGAAATTTGGGGCGACCGTCGCGGCGGCTTTTCTCGGGCGGAAAAGTCGGAAAGCGGCGGCGCAGGACGGCGGGGTATACCGCCTTCCCGGATCCAGTGTGAAATCGTGTCCCGCTCTGGAAGCCTCGACGCCGGTCGTCGATTGTTTGCTTCGAAGAAATCGCGAGTGCGTACAGAGAATACGGAAATTTGTGGTTCGGAAAGTACTTTTCGTCGATGCGAATCATATGCTGTACAAAGTGAAATTGTGAGGTGGAATTTGTGAGGTGGAATTTTTGAAGTGGAATTTGTGAGGTGAAATTCACGAGGTAGTTAAATCCAATGAAATTAACGGGATGATTGTTTGATGAATGGAGTAACGAGAATAATTAACCTTTATCTCGAGAGTTATTTTCATATCCACGTTATGTATGAAAACAACAATGATGAACATATTAATTTTTGGCTATAGTCAAAAAAGATTGAATTAGGAATTATCAAACGAGTGTATCACACAACTTGATCATGAAATATTCTGAACCTTTTGCGACATAGGCCGTTATGCTGCTCTGGTCACATATTCAACGAATTTGAATTAATTGCGGCCAGAAATCTCATTGACGTCCTATTCCTTCACGTTTATGGCTTTCGTTTCTGGAGGCAATGTACTTTAATTGATTCTCGGACTCATTTCATCGAAATATTAGATATTTCACAGATACATGAATATAGGGATCAAGGAATCGTTTTGTTCAGCATTTCTCTCAAAGACTTGTGAGCAACAAAAAAGAAATAAATTCCACCGCATAATAATGGAATTGTGGATTGTAAGAACAGGTTGAATATCTTCTTAACATTATCATAAACAGACATGAGGCACAGAGATATTCACAGAGATATTCACAGACAAACAAAACATGAATATGACATTTTATTGAAACAACAAATCGAATGTTCCTCAGACTAGTAACGACTCAAGAACTTGAACATTTAGTGGAAGAAATTAAAAACAAGCATACTAGCGGCATTGATGAAATTCCTACGAGTATAGTAAAGTCTTCTGTAGCATACATACAAAATATTCTTCATTTGATGAAGAGTTCCTTGAAACACGGAATTTTTTCTGACAGATTGAAAATTGCTGTGATCAAACCAATTTTCAAGAAGGGAATCCTGAGTTGATAGGCAATTATGGGCCCATAAGTTTACTACCTGGTTTTTCAAAACTGTTCGAACTGGTAGTGAGGAAACGGTTAGTAAATTCCATGAATAGTCGCAAATTATTTTATGACTATCAGCATGGCTACATGAAAAATAGATCTACCCTCACAGCTATATTCCAATTCACTGAAGCATTATTGAAACACCTAGAAAATGGAGAATTGACAATTGGAATGTTTCTGGATCTGTCAAAAGATTGTCTGAACAAGAAGCTACTTATCGCAAAGTTAGAGAACTATGGTATCAGAGGCAATAGCTCAAAATGGTTCTTCTCATATTATGTACAATAGGCAACAGAAAGTCGTTATTACGAAGGACGGAAGAAAGTACAGCTTGACATAAGACCCAATGAATTTGGTATTGCTCAAGGAAGTATTTTGGGACCAATTTCATTCATCTTGTTCATCAATGACTTGAGTCCTTTGGTGCTCAATTTGAATGGGGTTGAAATTGTAAAATACGCTGATGACACAAACTTGATTATAGGCAGTAAGGATAAAGATCAATTATATAGAAACTGCGAGTAATCTATGAATGCAATAAATGAGTGGTTTCTTAGAAATAGGCTCATTCCCAACATAGAAAACACAAACATAATCTGTTTCAGAACCAAACTTTCCAGAGCTGAGAGGCTCACAGATATAAACCTGACTGAAGAGACAATAACGATTTCAGAACATACAAAATTCTTGAGTAACCAATGTCCATATCAATGAATTTCTGGATTGAACACAACACATACAGATGCTGTTGAAAAAACTCAATGAAACGATACTCGTTATAAGAACTATAAGTAGATATATGAATGAAAACACTATAAGAACATTCTACTTCGCAAATTTTGAATCTGCGATGAGATTTGGGATCATCACTTGGGGAAGTGATAGTTCCATCCAAAATGTTTCTCTATGTCAAAAAAGAATACTTCGTTTTATGTAAAAAATGCCAACCAAAGCTGTTGAACAGTTTTTAGATCTGAAGGAATAATGACAGTCGTTGCCTTGTACATATATGAATGTTTGATGTTTTACTTCAAAAATAAAGCGAGATTCAACTCTGTTAACCAAACTGAATACAACACGAGAACAATGAATGTGAAATATTCTTTTCAAAGGTTAACTTCAACAGAAAAATGTCCCCAATACACATGTGCAAAATTCTTCAATGCCTTACCTATAACAGGATGAAGGCTATAAAATGTGGAAAAACCTTCAAGTCTGAATTCAAAACAACAAAAGAGATAATTTGCCAAACTTTCTTCCCGTCACAGAAAATAGTAATTTTCCTAATGAGTGCGGAAAGTGATTCTTTTCCGCACGTATCAAATTCTGAATTAATTTTTCATCTCGTTTCTGTCAGAACTTCAACTTCTGTGAGATCTGAGAAGAAGAATGATTTGAAAACTTCTTGATGGGATAAGATTGCCTTTATTTTATCATTCGATGATGCGGATGTGGTGCTTTTGTAGACTCTGATAACCCTGCTCCCGATTAGGGTTACTATAGACCAACCTGAGTTAGTGATCAAGTGAGCAATACCGAAGTTTACGAAAACGGAAGTATGCAACTCGAGTTAGGTGAATGCACGTGCAGATTGAAGATCCAGTTAACCAGAGGAGGTTTCCGAAACGGTATACAGTCCCTCATTTTTTCGTGCATCTATGTACAGTGTGACCCACTTGAAAGCATGACACCTCAATAAAATTTGTATTTATCCACCGATTCCGACGAACTGTTTTTCGAATTGTAGAGTTCGAAAAACTCTACTTTGGGACGGAACATATTTATATTTCTATAAAATCCAAGGCCTACTGCGTCTATTTCTAGAGGATAAAAATCAAGAAATCGTATTGGACATTTTTTTACAAAAAATTCAAAATCACCATTGAATTCAGCACCCCCTCGAATGGTTGTATACCAAATTTCATGAAAATATATTCGATATTGATAATTTTGTGGCCAAATCAAAAATCGAGTTTGTATTATAAGTTGACATGAAAAGTGAAAGGAATAAAGGGTTATCATTGATGATCATGTGGCATATGGAAGAACTGAATATGCTATATTTATTCTGATCAAGGAAACCCTGGAATGAAACAATTGAAAACTATAACTATCATAGATAGAGAAACGAATGAACTTTTATCAAATTCTTATTGTTTCAACCAATCCGCCATTCAGTGCAATGCATTTATCACATCTTCTTCCTATATTCAATATGAATTTTCTCAGTTGTTCTGCCGTGATTTCTGCACAAGCTGCAGTTATTCTGATACGATAAGTTTTTCTACTGACTGCAGTCTACACTCATAAACTCTCTGTTCCACAATACCCCGAAGAAAAAAATCCAGTGGTGTCAGGTCAAAGGATCTTGGCGGAAAGTGGATGAGAGTACTATTCCGACAAATCCACCGATTTCTGTAATTATCATTCAGTCATTCTCTCACACGGCTGCGTTATGTACAGGAGAGCCATTTAATTGTATTGCGTCCAAGAATTCATCTCCGACAAGACGCACAAGTTCAATTCTATCTCTTACACTTAGTTCTCCCATAATAATTATTCACTGATTTTCACAGAATATTTCTTTGAATAATCGGGCAGAATCTGACGCTACTAATATTTCAACACACTTTGTGACAGCGGCAATGAAAATCGACAATCGTCTTTTGTTTCTCGCTTGAATCAAAAAATTAACTGGAATGTTTTATTTTTGGACATAAATAATAGTACCTTTTGAAAACGGACCCTCTTATGACTCAGAAACCTCATCTCGCCATAGTTAAAAAAAAATACCAAACGCCCGATAGAGGCAACTGATATATTAATTCTTTCAACTGTGATCTCGCACTAATTCACTCTGTCAGAAATCATGTATCATTCATCTCTCTCTGGAATAGTCTTGTTTCAGTATCAGGGTTTTGACGTCACATCATCGCCTCGTGTTCAGAGGTCCGAAAAATCGGGGACATCAATATTTTTTTATAAAACGTAGGGAGCTCACAGCAAGAAACGGTTTGCGGTGGTGAGCTAGTTTGGGTGAGTTTTATCGAATTATGAAATGAAAGTTCTTGTGATATAAGCCCATTGGAACGTAGATGATTCATAGAATTTATATGAATATTCTGAGTTTTGTTATCTTATGAAGTTCTATATAAGTCGTTAGTGGAATATAATATCCATTGAGGTATTCGAACACTGACATGAAATGTGAGAACAAAAATTGCGGAGTTCCTCACTAATTATTAGGTCTTCATGAATATATAATATATTCATATTATGACGAATGATGAATTTTCATAATGAAAAAGTTGGTGACATGACTTTTTCCTATCCCTATGTAAGCACTCTTATCCTCATATTTCTTGTCGATTGAACTAATAACTATTTCAGTTTTAGTACAATTATGTGATTTCGATATGAGGCTGATGATGGACATATACAGGGTGTTTCAAAAAAACGTAACTCCTTTGAAGGTAAAACATTGCAATATTAGTTGAGTTTGCTCAGTAAAAAAATGTCGTAATGCCATCCGTTTTCAAGATACAAGGTGTTGATACAATTTTTTTTTACACATTTTTTACGATTATGTTGAAATTACTGGCAACATTATTATGAAATTTTGTATGGATGTTTCTGATGATGAAACTGACACATCTCATGCATTTGTTTTTATATCTGACTCTCATAGAGGGCGCTAGTTACACGGTTCGTACCGAGTAGTTCTGAACATAACTTTTTTGAGGTTAGATTTTTCAATCCACATTTGATGTGAACTTGAACATTATTCAATTTCACACCAAAAAGGTACTCCTGGTAAAACCCAATACTTTGTTCTTTTTTCGGAATATTTCGATTTGAAAATAATGAAGTGGAAATCTTGCTGGTATATAAAGCTATGTATTAGAGTGAGTATTATAAAAAACTATCACCTATTTATTGAAAACTGGAAACCACAATACATTTCCGATAAAAAACCTATTGATTCAACAATGAATCACAAGAATAACATCGAAACAGATTTGACTAAGAACATGGATTACACATCAGTTTTGTTGTATCTTGAGCAGAAAGACTATGCTACATAGGTAAATTCACGTCAAGAAATGTGAGACATAATTGAACATCACCTAAATGACCTAACAGCTGATCCTCAACTGTTCAGAAGAATAATACATTCTTGAAAAAAGAATATAGAATCGAGTATTCCTCGAAACGTAGGACATTTTGAACACTTACTCTATCTGATTCAATATTTCATGTTTCTAGTCAAAAATCTCTCAATTTTCTACTTTTGATTCTTTGTTCCATCATTAACTTCAGCACAAGGATAATTTTTTTGTTTCTGAACCTGAATAAATAGGTAATTGAACTCAATAAAATTCATTTTATACCAGCATCATTACTACTCCATTATTCTCAAATCGAAATATTCCGAAAACGGTACGTAGTATCGAGTTTAACCAAGAGTACCTTTTTGGTTTGAAATTGAATGATGTTCAAATTCATATCATATTTGGATAAAAAAATCTAACCTCGAGAAAGTTATGTTCAAAACTACTCGGTACGAACCGTGTAACTAGCGCCCTCTATGAGAGTCAGATATCAAAACAAATTCATGCGTTGTGTCGAATTTCAAGAAACATCCATACGAAATTTCATCACAATGTTGTCAGTTGTTCCGGAATAATCGTGAAAAATGTTTAAAAACATAATTTTTTCAACACCTTGTATCATGATAACTTTCAGTCTACCAAGTCCGCTTATTACGCTGTGACTGGCTTCGCAATATACTCAGCAGATCTATTGTCTACCAAAGATTTGTATGGCAACATACAGCCTATTATTGTTGATCTTGATAACAAGAACAGAATTAGATTCTTTCAAGTTCACAGATGCGGGGTTTCAACATTTACTCTCTGCATGTCTGCATCTCTGCATAGGTACACTTATTGCCACTTGCAGATATAACACTGTATCTTCTGGAAGGTGAATATAAATATATATTTATATATAAATGTATCTATAAAATGATGATATATCCATGGTTCATACTTATTAGTTTTGTTCGAGGAACGAAAAAAATTCTTGTTGAAATAGAAAGACCATTGCGAAGGTTTCGAAAAATTTGAGTCATTATCGGTAAGTGTTCAGCTAACTACTTGCTGTTACCATCATTGGAAAAATCTATTTACTGCAATAAACTACAGGAAATAAAATATCCCACTCCCAGGCAATATAACTACGTTAACTACGTTTCTACTTTGTGACTTTATATAATTGGTCGATATAATTTCTTCACCGGAACAGATTCCTTTTTGTTGACGACACTTTTATGCTCCTCCTTAAAATGTGTTCCTTTTGTGGAGAGGATAGTCGTGGGTGCTTTTTGCCAGAAAGTATCACATTACTTTGGACCTCGTCATTATCTACCTTTCCACCCTTTATCTGTTCTTCTGTTTTTTAAACATATAAGGCAGATTTTGCTGACGACTTTGCTCATTCGATCCCTATTCTCGGTAAAGCATACGCGATGATTACTTTTTCACGACTGTCATTGATCACACGATTGTTCTGAATCTTCTTCTGTCTCCATGATAATTTTTTTATCGAGATATAGATCTTGTGACCATTGTGAATTAATTTTGACACATGACTAGGGATCGGGATTCAGGGTTATCCATCGAGAAGACCCCACCCTTATATCTACGTCATTTTCTGCAAAAGAAAAGAACAATACACGTTAGTTGAATACCGCAATGAGGCGTCTTCACCAGAAGTTCCACAGGGTGATCCCTAGAAGCGTATCAAACCACAAATAATGTTTTTTCAATAGATCACCCTGTTTTTCTAATTTTGTTCTGAATCTGTGAATTTTTGTGATAACTAAAATTCCAATGTACTCACACAGCGTGATACCTGCTTCATTCACTTCTTCATTATCACTATCCAGAACTCACAAGAACATTTTTTTTTCATACACCCATCTGTCGTAGACGCCTACACACACAAAAAAATTTCTGGTGTCAGAAAAGTGGTGAAAATGAAGTTGAAATGAGAAATCACAATGTTTATATATGAATATATATTCCTGTAATCACAAAAAATCACAGATTCTGCAAAGAATATCAAGAACAAGCAATGTATACTAAGCATAATTTGTGGTTTGTCACGCATTCAGAGATCACCCTATGATACTTTCGAAGAAGGGTGTGGAAAATCCCCATTGTGGCATTCATTTCTCGTGAATTGTTCATCTTCATTGAATTATTAGGTGAATACAAGAGTGGGACTTTGCGAAGGTTATCGGTATTGTCAGGAGACTCTATATTCCACACAACATTCGCAATATTCATCACTTTTCGTAGGTCTAGTGACATAAAATATGCTTGGATTTGTGGGGCCCCCCAACAACCAACAGACACACTGGAACCTAACATTCCTGTCTATTTCGATCAATCAATTCTGATGTTGAATGGGGAGTCGCTTAATACGTACTGTGAGTTCCATTTGGCATCATGATGTGAATCATAAAATAACCAACATGGTCCGGAAAAGCAGTGGTTGTGATCTCATTGGAACTCTCAATTCGAATCACGGATGTGATATGTGGCATGGATGTGATGCCCTCTTATATCCATCTTTGTTAACTGGACTGCATTCTCCAAAACGGATTTTTCTAGAATTTGGTGCAGTTATATAAGCAACAATTCTGAATTTAATTACATTGCAATCCAATATGACAAACTTTCAGTTTTCTGGAAATGCCAGCAACTATGGTTTTATCAAAAGGAACACCCCGTTCATTTCAACATTTCGCGACAACTGTAATCTTGATGTAGATTGCCATTTTGTCGAACTGAATTATATATGCTTATATTATGGTCAATTTTATTAACAATTAGTCGCACATAACAGAGATACATGATTTCCTGAAAAAAAAAAAAAATTGTTTGTGTCACTTCTAGATGAATCAATTGAGTAACTTCATATTCTTATCCAGAATTCCATACATGTTCTTCTAGAATATGCATTGAGGAAGGAAATCCAATTTTTATATCTCGGTGCAGAGGGGATTGTGAACATCCTGAAATCTATATTTGGTTTATGATTTTCCTTGCAGTTCGAATAATTTTCCGCACGAGTAAGCTATATAATAATAATAATAATAATAATAATAATAATAATAATAATAATAATAATAATAATAATAATAATAATAATAATAATAATAATAATAATAGTTTATTTGCAGTTCAAATTATAAAAGAAAATATAAATATATAAAGGATCTGAATTTTTTCAACTGATTGTGAAGAAAATTATGTCTCCCTTTTATGTGATACTCATTGTGAATAGTCTTGGTTACATATCTTTTATTGACGAGGTGAAATGAGAAAACTATTCGAATTCAAATTTTCTTGAAATTTTCAAAATTGACATGAAGATTGCACTTTCTTTGGCCTGTTTAACTAGAATTTGTGGAAATATGCAAGGTGTACTATCCGAAAACAACAATTTGCTGGCAGTTTTAGAAAAAATCGGGAGTCTACCATATTGGATTGTATATAATGTTATCAAATCCGGAATTGTTGCTCATTATAAATGCACTGAATTCCAGAAAATCACCGTTCACGAATGTAGAGCACGAAGTTCCATTATGATGGCAACAATACGTCTTTTAAATAGCCGACATAACTCAAGGGGTTATAGGGCCTCCCAATATAATTGAAATTGGCATCATTCAAATGTCCAGAAGCGCTTTATTACTGACATACAGAGTGATATGTAGATTTTTACAAAAATTTCTTTGGCCATACAGGGTGTCCGGAAATTATGCGCAAAAAATCAAGGGGGTGATTCTGCATGAGAAAACATGAGATTTATTTCATATATACTCGGGTCCGGAAATGCATAGTTTTCAAGATACAGTGTGTCGAACTTTTTAGAAAAAATCGGTTATTTATGAATATCCCAAATATCCTTCCACCGATTCTCTCTAAATTTGGCAATGATATCCTTTGTCATGAGGGGCTGATTTGGCCATAATTGAATTGGAATTGTGAAATCCAGTGGCGTCCCGGAGGCATCCTATCGAATATTATTGTCAATAAAATGTGCGCCACTGATTTTTTCAAATTCTACATCGTCATATTCTGATGATTAACTAAGAATACAACATTTTGGTCTCCTGAATTGTTTTGCAATTTTGCTGCGTTTCCGTGGAAAAAAATAAATACCAATTCATTGTATAAATTTGTGCAAAACAAAGCTTCAAAAACAGGGGTGAAATTAAATGTGTGATCCATGTCCATAGACGTAGAATAATAATGAAGATTCATTTTCTTCAAATATTTCATACTACATGTTTGACACACTTTGTATCATCGAAAACTGCGCCTCCCTGGAACGAGAATACATAGTTCTCTATATACAGAGTGTAGAGTGTGTCAAACATGTATCAAGAAATATTTGAAGAGAATCAATCCTCATACTTATTCTTTGTCTATGGACATTGATCACGCATTTATTTTCACCCCAGTTTTTAAAGGAATTTTTTAGCACAAATTCATGCAAGAAATTGGTATTTATCTTTTTTTCATAGAAATGAAGCAAATTTTCATAACAATACACGAGACCAAAAAGTTGTATTTTCAGTTGGTCAATAGGTTGTGAAGATGAAGAATTCAAAAAAATCAGTGGCGCACATTTTATTGACAATAATATTCGCTAAGTTGCCCCCTCGGACACCACTGACTTTCATAATTCCGATTGAATCACCGCTATATCAGCCCCTTATGACAAGAAATCACATTGCCAAATTTCAAGAAAATCGGTGGAAGGACATTTGAGATATTCATAAAAAACCGAACTTTTTTAAAAGTTTTTACACACTGTATGTTGAAAACTATGCATTTCCGGACCCACGTGCATATGAAATTAAATTCTTATTTTATCATGTTGAATCACCCCCTTGATTTTTTGCGCCTGATTTCCGGACACCCTGTATTGAATACAGGAATAACATGAATGTGTTTCAATTCAGTACATCTCATACTGAAAAGCTTTAACAACCAAGCAAACATTGAACTAGCGGGAGGAGTCCGGCCTAGTGCAGGCTAGTCTGGGAAAGTGAGGATGCCGGGGTATTGGTAATGAGCCGATGATTTTCCTATACCAAGTAACCATCAATTGAAAACACGATGATGGCCTTGTAATGGTGAGATGTCTGGAACTGATTGAATACTATCGAGATCTGGTACTTTGCTGGTTAATTTCATGTTCGCTTATTGTCCCCCTGGTGAATGTTCTGGAAACGTCTACATCGACAATCAGCTGATCAATATTACATGTGACTAAGATGGCTGACTTTCATGAGTGGTGATCGCGTACTAGTTTGTTTATGTGAAATAAATGTGGTCCTCTTTTTCCCTGGTGGTTATTTGTGATGGCAGGAGTATTCTGAATTGATAATAATGGAAGACGGATTCTTCAATTATAATAATATTGAGTGAGTATTCATCTACCTGCATAGTGCTTCGAATTTCAATATTGAATGCATGTGTTTGATATCTCGTAACCTCAAATACCTAATGATCATAATGATTGAAGTTGGCTATACTTCTCCAGAAGCAACTACCATTTTCAAGTCGTTTGTTGCTATCAAAAGCAATCTTATTAGCTTATGTGAACCTGTCTCTATATTGAAGAAATACATAACAATAAGTTTTCAGCTTCAGAAATACCTGTACCAAGAAAATAATGAGGATTGGAAAGCTCCATATGTTATCACATCAGACTATTTTTTTTTCTCGCTTGGAGCGCACGAAAAAGAATCCCTATGATGGATAGGGAGGATAGGGATAAGAGGTAGGTGTTGGATTTTTTCTTCAACTTCTGAATATTTTATGTTGTTGAGAGTACTTCCTTAGGCAATGAATTCCAGAGCCTATTCGTTCTATGCATGAAGGAGTCTTGATGAGGTGCTGTTCGAAATCTTTCGAGGTTGACAACGAAAAGATGTGCTGACTGGGCTTGTCTAGTTCGTCTGACTGATATTGATAGTGAAGGAATGATAGCAGAGATTTCCGAAGCACATTTCCCGTGGAAGTATCGATAGAAAAGTGGAAGGTCGCCGACCTTCCTACGGTGATCCAATGGTGTCAAAGAGTGAGTGAGTGTGGCGTCACCCACCAGGCGTATGGCTCTTCTCTAGATGGAATCTAAGAGCATCAGCGTATGTTTCTGTGCTGAACCTCATATGTGGAAACAGTATTCTAGAACAGGCCGTATCTGCGCTTTGTAGATCACAAGAAGCTGTTGAGGTGAATAGTAGCTTTTCGCACGAAACAAGAATCCGAGTTTTTGTGAAGCAGCTTTTGCGATGGATCTGACATGATTATCCCATAAAAGAGTGTTGCTGATGGAGATACCGAGCAAAGATATGGTGGGCTGGGTGGAGATGGTGGTGCCAGACATCACAATGTCGGGAATACTGAGATCCGCCTTTCAAGAGAAAATACAGACTTGAGTTTTGGTGGCATTGAATTCGACTAGGTTGTTTGTTCCCTAGGCTGTGATTTCAGCATGGTCTTCATTGACAGCATTTACCTGCCTGCGCCGTGAGTTCTCAGTTTCCTGGAAAGAAATAAGAATTCTGGAACAGAACGCAGTATGGGGGGTACTATCATCTTCAAAGCTGTGGATGGGGCAAGTGTTTTCTTCCAACAGATCATTGATATGAAAAAGAAATAATGTTGGTGCCAAAATTGATCCTTGTGAAACGCCGGAATTGATGCCAATGGTATCAGACGATACACCGTCCACCACCACATGAAGCGATCGGCCTGAAAGAGAATTCGATAAGAGATGGCATAGCTGAGGTGCGGTAAGCCATATGATGTTAGTTTTTGGAGGAGTCCTTCATGCCGAACACGGTCAAATGCTCTCAATATGTCCAACGCGACAGCTAGAGTTGCCCCGTGTTCATCTAATGGAGCTTGTCATCAATGGGTGACGTGGGCAAGTAGTTCTCTAGTAGATCTTCGGTGGCGGAAGCCGTATTGTCTATCATTGATGATTGCTGAGCTCTCCAGATATTTGATGTGCTCAATGTTGATGGCTTTCTCCATCACTTTGGAGATTACTGATAACAGGGCAATGGGCCTGTTGTTGTTGGGCAGGTTCTTATTCCCTTGTTTGGGGAGTGGTTGGACTCTAGCTGTCTTCCAGCATGATGAAAAAATACCCGACCTGTACGAGACGGTGAACAACTTGCAGAGAATCGGTGTTGATTCTGGTGCTTATCTTTTGAGGATAATGGGTGTAATTCCATCAGGACCGTTAGCCTTATACGTTCTGACACCAAGCAAAATTCGTCTGATAGTGCGTTGACGAAAGACGATTTCGGGCATTCAGCTCTCAACCGGTGGAATGTCTGGCGGCACTTTTCCTTGGGAACCTGAAGTAGAGTTTGCTGCGAACATCTCTGCAAAAATATTCGCTTTCTCCTGCGATGTTGTTGCTAATGTGCCGTCGGATTTGGACAGTGGTGGAAATGAACCATTAGTGAAATTTCTTCCGACCGTTTTAGCAAGGGACCAAAACGAACGGGAGCCATTGGGACAATCTATGAGTTTTTATCTTATCTTGGCATTGTATATGTTTCTTTCGAAGCATCTATTGTTTGGCTGCAGTTATTCCTGGTATCAACGTATTCTAGCATCAGTTATGAAATCATGCAACTCATAGGTCACTTATATATAACTTGATAATGATACATTTAATGTTCCAGAAATATCACACAACATCCTCCACACAACAGAGAATCAACTCTGAAAGAATGCTACCCAATAGGATGTATATATCACATACCAACCAGTAAGCAGCCACTCCGAGAAGTTTCATCGTTCATAGAATTGTTTTCTTAAATCTGGTATGTCTCTGATTCATGATGAGAGTGCTATATTGTGGAATAAAGAGGTACTAGAACTTTCAGATCCAATGGACCCCTGAATAAACCCCTACCCCTCCCCTACCACGATAGTATGTAACCAATATCGTTAATTGGCCATTACAGTCTCATCATTTATGTATATGCTGGACTTGCTATGGAAAACTCAATGTGTCGATTATGTTGTACTGGCCTTCGCCGGGAAACTGAATATGATTGCTGGGTTTCCTGCCGGCCGCAGTGAACTCATATTTAGAGTCCCGCATATGGGACCATTTACTGGGCCGCTGATGCCAGGTATGGGAAAAATATATAAGGCCATCGATGCCCTATATCAGAATGGTTGCTGGGAAGTAGCCTTCTCTACAACATCGGACCGTTTCATGAGTTTTTCCCTATTTCGAGTTATTGTGGAAATAACTCACCCACATAATCATCGGAAATCTGAGGTTATATTATGAATTAACGGCAAAAATATTCTCCCATTGAATGTCGGCTGGGATACCATCAGAAATGAAATTATGATGAATATTCATGGGACCAAGATATCTTTGAAGTGATTCTCTCTGATGACTCCATAGAAATATTTCATAAAAAACTTCCGTAACCTGAAAAAACTGGAGAAGATATCCATATCAGGACAAGAATGACTCTTTTTCATGTTCATGTAAGTACAGGGCAAAGATCTCTACAAAATCTCACTTCATATTCCTGAGATGTAATGAGCCGATGTTAAGCGGTATATCAGTACGAAATTGCTACATCTCCGAGGGACAGGTTGATGAATTTTGAAAATCTACATCGAATTTTGTCAGAATTTATAATCATTCTTGAACGTATCGAATCACATGTCGTACATGGACGGTGGCAGCTCCCTTGCTGCAATATCCCCAGTAGCACATCATCTTGGCTGGGTATTGGCTCTATATTCCCCCAATATTGCCGATATTGGGCATATGTGGAGCCAATATCCAGCCACGATTCGTAGGAGCGCTCATGCCGTTTAACCGCGAAATGTGCTCTGGAGATGTGTGTACAATATTCATGCAGACAGTCATTCGTTTCGAATAACGACGAGTTCATTCTGAAAAACTATGTAACCTGTTGAATAGACATAATATTGTTAGAATGCTGAAAGATGGTATTTCTATACCTTCCTACATCTAATTTTTTGCATCGTATATTCTCTTAGTATCATTCCTTAGTTCTGCCATAATTGAATTCCGCCTATATAGAACTGATTTGTGTAACTCTACAACTCCAATTGTCATCCACCCTGGTAGGTTAATTTGAAAATAATAATAATGATAATAAACGTCTTCCTTTGTTTTGATGTTTATACAATCATATGGCAGAGCAAAGTTCAGCCATCATGGCTACTCTTACACCTAACTCTGAACATTGATATACATAATCCACAAATTCAATATACTTTGAACACTAGATGAAGATAACTTGCGATTGAATCTATGATACATTGAAATTGAATATTATTTCGGACAGCATTCTCTTTCAACAATGAATATAATTTGAGACGGTTTTTGAAAGATTAAATAACATCAATTCTGATAGAGACTATTTCATTTCGATTCTTTGTTTTTAGACATGAATCATACTTCAATTTCAATGAAATACATTGAGTTTTTAGTGAGGACAAATCGAATGATTCGCCTCGAAATATCATCGCACTGGAAAATTCGATCGATGTTAAAGTTACACATTTTTGATCATGTTCGATGAGGAATATATAAGATAATTTATATATACACTGGAAGAACAGTTTGGTTATGATAAATAAATATGATTAACTGTTACCAAATCCGTTATTGAAATATGGCTTATGAAACGTTTGTTTGGAAAAAACAAATTATTTGTTCACACCCCCATGAATAAGCCTCGTGCATGGTTGAATTATGATTATTTCATGAAAATATTCATTTGTTAACTGAGAATATATTTTGCTTCACCCACACCAAAAGATATAAAATTTTTCAAAATCTTTGTTTTTAGTAACCAAACATTTATTCATAAGTACAGCATGAAAAGAAACATTTTATTGATAATAAATAAATATTTTGTTCGCTTTTATAATTCATAGTCTTCATTTCAGAAAAATTGCTAATATTATTGCTTGCTTGTATTACCACCACTCGTGAATCACCCCGAGGGAATGTTTCTAAGCCCTATATCAATTACAAATTTAGTAACAGTTAACGAATATTATTCATATAAGTATATAACCAAACTCATCAGCTCTCAGATATGATGACATATACCCATGTTTCCATGTACATATATTACTTTCCTTCAGATTCATGCAAAGCAAATAATATTAGGAAATACTCATGCATACTACATAGCTATTCACACCTATACTTACGTTCAAAATGTTTCAATATTGATTGATTGCACCACATGCACCACTGTTTTTTTTTTAACTTACTAGATGTTGTAAAATAGATGCACCTCGAAATGCACTGATAGTCGCGTCTGCCATTTTTTTTTCATATGTGATGTCGTACCTATATGAAATTATATCCCAAGAAGCTTATTGTAGACGTACCCGCACTGTCATATAAGGCATTGAACTAATATAACCATCACACTACATAACTTTCGCGTTGGTCGAAATCAAATGAAAATCAGCAACGATATCAAGAAGATGCTCACGCGATATAAGATGGAAGCTAAACTAAAATGATGGCCCATGCGCATGATAGTTTTTTAATTATTACCAAATGAACTATTATAATTACCAAACGAAGAATAAAATGAAATATCCATCGTTATCCTTCATATTACGTATATTTATAATAAACAAATGTACCTATCATAAATATAAACTCATAGATTAATTGTTAATTATCAATAAATCACATTATAATCATTAATTCAATTTATTGATTATCACTTCGGCGTGAAAGATGAATTGTTAATTATTAAATAATGTTGTTCACAATGAACAAATATGACAGTAATAAATCATTCATTGTTGATGAATAAAGCATAAAAACAGGTACGATTTTGATGAATAAGCATTATTAATTATGAATATGGCTTATTAATTATGAACAAATTTGACGTTAACAAATATTTGATAATTATTACTGAGATTTTTCTTTCGGTGTAGGAAATCTAACACATATGCAAATATTTCAGGAAAGAATCGGCTCCTGCATTCAACATGAAGATATAGAAAAATAATGATTAGCATATTAGCTTTAGAGTTCTTCATAGTCACTTTCCAGTGATAGATTTTTATACACGAAAGTGAGTTCATCATTGTTGAATGTTCACTAGGTGCACTGAAAGAACTGTTTGGTTATAATAAATAAATGTGATTAACTGTTACCGAATCCGTTATTGAAATATGGCTCATTGAACGTTTTTTTGAGAAAAACAAATTATTTGTTCACACCCCCATGAATAAGCCTCGTGCATGGTTAAATTATGATTATTTCATGATAATATCCATTTATTATCTGAGAATATATATTTCTTCACCCACACCAAACGATTATCATCATTTCAAAATCTTTATTTTTAATAACCAAATATTCATTTATAAGTAAATATTATGTTCGCTGATATAATTCATTATCTTCATTTCAGAAAAATGGCTGATTGTTGTATTGAATTTCCTGATGTATTACCACCAGTCGTGAATCACCCGATCACCCCGATGGGGTGTTTCTAAGCCTTATATCAATAACAAATTTAGTAACAGTTAACGAATATCATTTATATAAGTATATATTCAAACTATTCGATCAGGGCTGGTTGCGTATAGACCTATTTATTACCTTATAACTCATCAGCTCTCAGATATGATGGCATACCCACGTTCCAATGTACATAATAAAATAGTACTTTCTTTCAAATTGATGCAAAGCAAATAATATCAGAAAATGCTCATGAATACTACATAGGCATTCGCACCAACTTACGTATGAAATGTTTCAAAATTGATTGATCAGCACCACATACACCACTGTTTCTCTGAGAACAATCCGAATGTTGTATACTATATAGATGCACTGGATAGTCGTCTGCCATTTTTTTCATACGTGATGTCGTACCTATATGAAATTATCCCAAGAAGCTAATTGTAGACGTGAATATGCATGTCCAAATGTAAACAAACCCGCACTGTCATATATGGGATTGAACTATATAACCATCACACTTTATAACTTTCGCGTTGGTCGAAATCAAATGAAAATCAGCAACGACATGAAGAAGATGCTCACGCGATGTAAGATGGAAGCTAAACTAAAATGATGGCCCATGCGCATGACAGTTTTTTTATTATTACCAAATGAATTATTATAATAACCAAACGAAGAATAAAATGAAATATCCATTGTTATCCTTTATATTACGTATATTCATAATGCACAAATTTTCTATAATCAATAAACACATATTGGCGTACTAGATGAATTGTTAATTATTAAATTATGCTGTTCACAATGAACAAATTTAACAGTAATAAATCATTTATTGTTAATAAATAAAGCTTAGAAACAGGTACGATTTAGATGAATAAGACTTTTTAATCATGAATATGGCTAATTGATTATGAATAAATTTGACGTTAACAAATATTTGATAATTATTACTGAGCTTTTTTTTTGGTGTGTACCAACTCAATTGATGAATAGGTTCAGATATGTCAGAGTCGAGTGGTACGCCTAACAGTATAAACACCGACTGAAATATCGCTCCGTGAAAATTTGCTATTATCCGCTGAAAAAGACCGTTTTGTTATTCAATAAACTCAAAGTGAGCTTGGATATTCTAGTTTCTTTCAAATCAAGAAGTGATTCAGTGATCCTATCCATCAGATCAAGTTAGATTAGTGATTAACTGAGTGTAAACATTGGAATTGGCAGTCGATAAAAACAAAATAAACTTCTTATCAGTTATCGTTGGTAAAGTAGTCCATACACCGGTGAACATCGCTGTTGACATGAGCGAAACAATTGGAATGGTCATTGAGGAAATTAGGCGAACAAAACAGCAACTGAAATCATATTGAAGCAGTGGAATTTCGTCTCACGTTGAAAGTAGAAGAATTAAACAGTAGGCTGAATAAACTTGAGGAAGAGAATCATCACTTAGAAGAAAAACTCGAACGTTTGGAAAGAAAAAGCAAAGAAAATAATATCGTAGTATTCGGGTTGAAGCATCCAGGGCAGAATATCTCAACTGACTTCATTACAGGACAATTAAAAAGTCTTGTTGGAGTAGAGGTAGTACCGACGGACCTGAACAACTTTTACCCATTGGGAAAAAATGAATCTTGTCCTATAAAAGTGGAATTTGTGTCATATTTGAAAAAATCCACAGTATTGATGAATGCAAGGAGGCTCAAAGGGACGAATATATCCATTTCAAATGATATGACAATCAAAGAGAGGCAAGAATACAAAATCCTGAGGAAACACCTGTACCTTGCCAAGCAGGATGAGAATATTAACTGTTTCATAAGGAAGAATAAGTTACATGTGAACAATGAAATCTATAGTGCTGAAGATTTAGAACAGAGTGAAAACACTGAGGTAAATAAAGAAAAATCTTCAAGTACTCCTGGAACACCAGCAGCACAAAACCACGCCAAGGAGTTTCCGAAGACGTTTGAGGCACCATTTCAGATAGATCTAAAACTCCAAAGGCAAGCATCAACGTCATCTCCAAACTCCGGAAAATCGAAACTCGATCAAAGGTATTAAAAAAACTCTGATTGAACTGTTCAATCTTTTATATTATTATTTGAATATGGATACTTATATAAGAGACTTTGAGGCAATCCACATAGATACACATTCCTCTACAGACATTCTCGAATGTAAACAAATTCTAAACAAAACTCAAAATGATGAATTTTCTTTTCTACATAATAACATAAGAAGTATTCAAAAAAATTTTGATGAATTGCTAGTAATGCTAAACGGGCTAGATTCAAATTTCGATTGTATAGTACTCACGGAAACATGGAAAATTTACAATTTGGATCTTTTTAAAATGGTGGGGTATGATACGATTTACTCAGAGGGTGACTTGAATAGGTGTGACGGTATTGTTATATACATAAAAAGCAATCTCACATACAAATCAAGAATGATAATGTTGAATAATTCGAAAGCCATTGAATTGATCATTACCAAAAACAAGAAAGTCTTCAAAATTTTGTCCATTTACCGTTCGCCATCAACTTGCCCGTTCACCTTCAATAAAGAATTACATAATTATTTGAGAAATAATAAACAAGGATGTGACATTAATATCGTCACCGGGGATATCAACATAGATATTCTCGGTGAAAATGATTATTGTAATGAGTATCTGAATATTTTACAGGAAAACAATTTTATTTCAATGATTAATAAAGAAACCCGTGTACAAGGCATGAGTAGAACGTGCTTAGACCACATTTTTGTAAATTCCATTGAAAGATACGAAAATTTTCATCCAATCGTCTTCGAGAGTGCCATATCTGACCACTATACCGTTATACTTCAGTATGAGTTCGAACTTGAAAAATCTAACATAAATAATAATGAAAAATTCTATAAAGAATTCATCGATTATGGAAAACTGAAAAATGTGCTAGCGAAAAAAATATGGTTGAATGTTTATGAAAATTATAATATAAATGAGGCAACTGACTCATTCATCGCTGAACTGAAGAATTGTGTTGTCGAATGTTTCCGAAAAATCGAAATTAAAAGAAAACAAATTAAAAAGAATCCTTGGATAACAGATGGCCTAGTAAATTCGATAAACATCGAAAATAACATGCATAAGGAAGTAATTAAACATCCAGGTAATATAGAACTACAAAATGAATTCAAAATCTATAGAAATAAATTGAATGATTTGATTAGAGCTGCAAAATATGAATTCTACAGAGGGGAAGTAGAAAAAAATGGAAACTGCCCAAAAAATATGTGGCGTTGTTTGAAGAACATTGAAAGTAAAAACAATAATGTTGGAATAAAAGAAATCAAATATGGGAATGATATAATACATAGGATAAGAAATATTTAGCTGAACACTTTAATGAATTTTTTACAAGTATTGGTTCTAAATTAGCAAAAAAAATTAAAAAGGGCAAGAAAATTAACACCACCAGAAATATGCATTCGATTTATATGTATCCAGCTGAGGAAAAAGAAGTGATGAAATTTTTAAAGGAGCTAAAATCAAATAAGGCTCCTGGCTTAGACAAGATTGGATGCAACACTCTTAAGAATTGCGCTGATCACATTGTGAAGCCGCTTACTCATTTGATAAATATGTCTTTAGAGAGTGGTATATTCCCAGAATGTCTCAAAACAGCCGTTATCAAACCGCTTCATAAGTCTGGGGATAGGCGTGAAGTTTCAAATTATAGACCCATATCACTTCTCTCAAATATCTCGAAAATTCTAGAAAAAAATAATCAAAGCCAGAATATCATGATTCATAAGAAAGTATAACTTGATATCAGAGAGGCAGTATGGGTTTATGGAAGGAAGATCAACACAGGATGCTATAGCAGATTTAATTAAAAAAATTTACAATTCGTTAGATTCGAGAAAACAGGCAATATGTCTGTTCGTTGATCTTGCTAAAGCATTTGACACTGTTAGCCACCCAGACTTGTTGGAAACTCTCGAAAGCATTGGATTCAGAGGAGTTCCCTATCGACTGATGGAAAGCTATTTGGATAATCGAAATCAGTGTGTAATTATAGATAATGAAGTGAGCAGCAATAGAGTTGTCAATTTTGGTGTCCCTCAAGGAACAGTTCTTGTTCCTATTTTATTTATTGTTTATATAAATTCACTGTTCAACTTGCCCATTCCTGCTGAAATAACAAGTTTCGCTGACGACACTGCCTTCTTTTTTGAGGACAGCAATTGGGAAAACTTAAAACAAAAGGTAACATCTGCATTTCCCATCATCATTGAATATTTCAATAGTAAGTTACTCACAATAAATTTAAAAAAAACTGTGTTCGTGCCGTTTAGTAGCTACGAAACAAGTCTCCCAGATTATTCCGCTATTAATATTCCAATTGATGATGATGAGATACAAATAGCGTCATCTAAAACAATCAAATATCTAGGCATCACGATTGATAGTAACCTGAAATGGAATGTACATATAAGCAACATTACAAAAAAACTCAGATACCTAGTTAGTAAGTTCAAATACTTGAAAAATATTCTTGATCTTAGACTCTTGAAAATAATTTACTATGCATTGGTGCAAACACACCTATCGTATGGTATCATTGCTTGGGGAGGGGTCACAAATCATTACTTAAATAATTTAGAAACACTTAAAAAATGGATCATGAAAATTATGTTGAATAAATCATACACTTACCCAAGCAACGATCTGTACAATGAGATCGGAATAATGGACATTCGGCAAATATTTGCGTTAACACTGATAGTGCATCTGCGCAAACGTATGACAGAAGCAAAATCAATTGATCATACATATAATACAAGGTATCGAATCAATTCTATTAATATACCAAGAATGATGAAAACAATCGGACAACGCTCTCACACCTACCTTGCACCTAGGTTATATGGTGTCATACCTAGTCATTACAAACTATTCAACTCCCTGTCACTCTTTAAACATAGAATAAAATCATGGATACTAAGTATTCCTGGGATAGAAATACATAGGTTAATTGATATAAAAAACCACTGATGATTTTAACAATTAGAAAAAAAAAAATTCCTCGATTTGTTTTGTTTTATTATTTATTATGCATATTTGTTTTTTTTTTCATTATGCGAGATTTCTATAAACATTTGTTAATATGTAATAAGATCGAATATTATGGTACCATTTGCTATAATGGATATTAGAATAGTTTTAATATAAATGTTCTATACCCACGTACAGGCTCAGCCTTTGTGGGTTCGTATTATTTATTTACCTTATTGTTGATGTGATTATTTACATGAAGTTTTCTCGTTTTTTTTTTGTTGATTCAATGTATACATAATGCTATTTTGTGAATAAATTCATTATTATTATTATTATTATTATGTTTTATCATGATTCTGGAATGAGCCGACTCTTGTGATATTGTTCATCCTCACGATTTCTCCATCGTGTTTAAATTAATGCTACGCCTTTGAAATCTTTCTATACCTATGAGTTGTCACGCAATAAGAATAGCACAAAATTCAAGCACGTGTACTTCAAGGATTATCCAAGAGGTGTATTGAGTATTTTCGTATAAAATATTTTACCTACGTATCATGTCTCCTGATATTCATATACCATATTGGCCAGGAAATGGTCGCATCTAAATTTCTCACCGTCATAACGTAATGAATGGAAAGAATGTAAATCAGGAAGGTCTTTTTATGTTTCCACAGTTTCGCACATGAAGTATCTGGGAATCTAACAGACCACGCCACATTTTTCTCTTTTATTGCTGAAACTGCACTCTCTTGGATTTATGAAGGGAATGAAGGGATATGTAGATTGCATGAGGTTATACGAAATGTAATTCATACATTTGGTCCTCGGTTGAGGATATTTTGGAAAATGAAATCAGCGAGATGGAAGTTGAAGGTAATGAAATCGCTTTTCTAACATTTGGAAAAAATCGTGGTGATACATACACGATTTCAGCAGTCATCAAACTGATTTCAAAATATCGTACGATATTTTTGCTCTTTCTGAAACGAGGACCGCAAATATAGATAACTTCATTTCAAAACTGAGTGAATACTTTCCCTCTATCAAAATCACTTTCGAATGCGGAAATAACGGTTGATTAGCGTTGCCAGATTTTTTAGTGATCAAATGACGAAAACAACTTCGAATATGATGTTCTTAGAAATTGAATTCACACACTTAGATACAGAAGTAATCATTGTTTTCAACATAAAATGACGATTTCGAATTGTCTAGTACCGAGATTTGTTTTAATTCCTCTGAGCAAAGAAGGATCTGATGTTGTTCCTGAGGTGGCAGGTGTCAATTGTTATGATATCGAAATAGTAAATGAATTTATACGTAGACATATTTTCAAGTTAGCACTTCGGCATTCTACGACTTCTCAAGTGGATAAAAACAATTCGAAAAGAATCCCAATCCCATTCCATCTCAAGTATATCAAGAAACTTGATCAAGTTTTCAGATACTTCAGTTTTGAATGCCTCCATCAGTCTGGGTCAGAATCAGGCAATTTATCAGGCACTCCGGAAGATGAATGGGACACACTTGAGAAATCAAGAATATTCGAAATAAGTTTTAATGATTCTGATGAAACAAATATAGGCCAAACTAGGCGACGTATAGAAAAAGATACTAAGACCACGAAGCTCATTATAAATAATATGATAGGTTTGAATAATCATGTTCACAATGATAACCCACTTATTCAAATAAGTTGAGCAAGTTGGTAATGTAAGGGATTGGAATGCATATGGAAGCCTAAAAATATTCAGAAATTGTTGAAAAGTAGTGTATAAAGACAATAATATTCTCCTGAAGCTGCTAACATATTCAGAGGAACACTTGTCGAAGAGTTTGAAGAATCGGTTTCGTTAGTTATAACACAGTGTGATCGATTATAGTGTCAAAATTTCTAGTCTTTGATATACAGAGCGTCCAGGGATTGTATACAAATGTCCAGAACGGCTTTGTCAATGACAAAAAGAATGAATTGTGGAATATGACAATAATTCCATATTGAATGCCATATTCAATACAGTGATTACCCAAATTGGTTTAAATTTCATACACAAATAAATTTTAGAAGCTGCATTGAGTACCTATCTGAACGAGATCAATATCAAGGCAGAAATATGTTATGTAATGAAAATTCACAAATCCATGATGATTATTGTTATTTCGTTTGATCACTTCGAAGTATCATATTTTGTTTTGAATTACTCTCATAACCTATGAAAAACTGAAAAATAAATTCGTGGCAGGGCTGAAATGGTTCTTTTCATGTTTTCGTAAGAATAACTGACTTAGTAGGAACAATAAGATTATAATTCGTCAGATCGTGGATGCGGAATCAACTACAAAAGTCGTATAAGAAGTTGTATTGTGATACCTGCTGATGAAAATTTTTATCGAATTCATTCATTTATGTTATGTTCAACACAAAAAAAGTATCATTGTGTTGAATTCTCATGAAATCAAAATAATTAGTTAGCCCAGGCCGTTTTCAACAAGTTCCAATACGATTCCTTCATAGTTGATTTCGAAACTTGTTCTGATAAATGTTGATAATCATACTAGATTTGTTACAGAGTACGGGAACATGAAAAAAAGGTAGGTACTCTGGTCCCGATAAAAAGTTCTTCTTTATTATAGTAGGTCACGAAAGTGATTAATGAAAAATACTACGGAGAGAATAGCAACAATTATGTCTTGGTTCCATTAAAATTCTTTGTAGTGACATTTCTGATGAAACGGAATAATTGAAATAGTGTCAGAAACTATTCCAACTAATTCCGACAGAATTTTTCCTTGTGATCCATTATATGAGATGAAATTCTCGATAATCAATATACATGGTGAGTCATCCTCACGATAACTCTAGAAGGAATATTCTGGTCCTGATATTGGTTTCGTTATAAGGGCTATCTGTTGAAGCCGTCCAGTTTGATTCATGTACCAAATTTGAACCCAATCGGGTGAACCCTCTATTCATTATGGCAGATTGATTCATTCGTCAAAATCCATAAATCTTTCTCTTTGTTTATAACGAAGTGGTTTCGAACATTTGGCATATATGGCATTTTATATGAAAAATTCGTTTCAGGAAACATGCAGAAACCCCTATTGAACCTGCAACGTGTGTGTGTATTTTGTATACAGAACAGAGCATATAGAACGTGTGTTAGGTATAGAGCAAATATTTCTGTTACATGTATGCTTCAATTTGCCGATAGTCAACCTCCTCTAGTACCTGTCGTCCGGAAAAATGAATACAGAGTATTCCTTTGATGATTCCACTTTTTAATAAACCATCGCTTCATTTGTAGGTATTGAAGGAAAATGAAATTGGATTCTCCACTGCTCGAAATCATTGTGCACTCTCTGAATCTATTGCAATAATATTTCTTCTGGTCCCAACAAAGTAATATATTCAGAAACCAAATACAAATGCTATTGATTGATTGATCTGGATGAATTTTAGATCGCAGCACCAAAATGGCCGGTTGTGAACTATATGGAAGTACATCGTTTTGATATGGCTTATAACCTTGTGTATAATTGAGTTTAACTAATATAACTCTCCAGCAGATATTCGTTCAATGAAGTGTGTTTCACGAGTTCAAATAAAAATGCCTCAATTTGAGGTCACGATACTTCTCTCGTTCCCATTCCCCAATGAACATTGCAAAAATAGTGGGGTGTATATAATGATGAACTTCACAGATTAGGTATATTTGAGATATTCATATTGTCTTTCTACATACATGTGTTTACATGGGAGAAAAGGAGTCCTTAAAGCTTAATGTATATATGTGCGAATAATTGATTAACGTCTGGTAGGAAAAAACTAACATATCATGTGATTTGCTTTTGAGTGAGGATGTCATTCTTCCAAATTCCTGCACTGGAAAAATAGTGGGTAGTGAATACCAAAGTTCCAGTAAAATAGGCGCCAGTGCCTACATTCATCTGATAATACCAACAAAATTGTATATCGAATATATCCACTTCAAAAAATCATGATACTCATAGTATAGCCTATTTAACTAAAAGTTTGGTATTCACTACCGACTATTTCTCTGAGTGTTCTGCAACTCCATTCCTGAAAATGAAATCTCGAATATATGAGAATATCTTCCAATTATACGCTGATTGGAATCATAATTTTCTGTGAAATGAAAAAAACTTCCATGGATAACATGTGAATTCAAGATACTTGAAGAATATCACAATGACAACTGAACTTTCAATAAAATGCATGGAAACTCCAATGTGAACATACATACAATGTACTTGAATATCCCCAAGAGGGCTTATCGCTTATTTCGAATCGCCTTTACGCCATTAGTTGAAAAATTAGTAGTGTACTTTCGGTCAATGTGCATGCAATGATAGTCACTTTTCACGAATTAGATATTTGCATTACGTGTGCGATGAAAATGACACATTTGCCACGACTGCGTCATATTATATTATCAGGATGATGTAATAACAGAATATCAGGGAATTCAAATCTTCCATACCTGAGCAACGAATTTTCATCCTCTTGGAAATGTTTTTGATGAAAATTCAATGGGCTTATATCACAAAAAAAAATTCATAATTCGATAGAACTCACCCAAACTAGCTCACCACCGCAAACCGTTTCTTGCTGTGAGCTCCCTACGTTTCATAAAAAATTATTGAAATCCCCGATTTCTCGGACCTCTGAAAACGAGGTGATGATGTGACGTCAAAACCCTAATACTGAAACGAGCTTTCGCAGACAAAGATGAATGATACATGATTTCTGACAGAGTTGAAAGAATTAATATATCAGTTGTCTCAGTCTCCGTCAGGCGTTTGGTATTTCGTTCAAACTATGGCGAGATGAGGTTTCTACGTCACAAGAGGGTTCGTTTTCAGGAGGTAGGTACTATTATTTATGTCCAAAATAAAACATTCCAGTTAATTTTTCGATCGAATTATGTCGTCAATCATCATTTATGTATAAAAGGATCATTATAAACATGGTTTGAGTTAAAAGTTCTACACACCCATTAATCACATTATTCAGTTGTTGATCACTTTCGCTAAAATGAAGATGAAAACATAATATTATGTATCCCATCTTCTCATCAGAAGGCATATATTGGTCCTACCAGTTGAAAACTATCCTCGAAGGATATCTGAAAATACTTTGATCATTGCTAACATTTCTGATGGTCCCAAACAAGGTGAAATTGATTCTGAAAGCTCATTTCAAAAAATGATGAATCAGTAAGTAGCATTAATTCGACGTTTATTTCGAAGGCATTCTCATAATATGTTGTCGATATGAGAATTGCGATGCTACTATCTGAGAGATATTCGAATGTGATACTTGAAATGATTCCGCGATCAAAAATAGCACGAAAAAAGTTTCATTAAAGATCGACTGATGATAAAGTGGATACATGGCGAAAGTACTGCTCATAGAGGGACACAGTGTATTACACTGGCAAATGGAACGTTTCATATTCAGAAATGGCAGCTTTTTCTAATTCTACAGTGAATATGAGTACTTTCAGGATGATGTGGGTGTTCATAACAAACAATAACTGGGTCAGCACTCTTCGAGTTTGTGTTCGAAATTGAGATCTATTTGTATGAGAAGAGGAAGAGAACCCTCGGAACACTAAGTGGCTGCATGAAGTTTTTTCATATAACCATAAATGGGATTCGCTCAACATAATTGTTCACCTTGAAAGTTCAGACTTTGAGCAAGAAACTTTCATGAATGTTGTTTTCACCCTAATCCATGAATTCTCTCCACATAAATGATATTCAATTTTTTTATAATAATTAATATCCTATGCATCCTCATCCCCTTTGAAGAATATAGTGGATAGCTGCATGCATCGTTTTCTAAATCTTTCGTTTTCCTGAATTATTCAAGTCAAATTTTGTATTGATCATTCCTCAACATCTCCAATTCCCAAATATATTTGTTTGCCACGAATATGTCAACGATCTCATTGCCTTATTCAAAGTTACTCCTGAAGAATTCGAGAATTTCCTAACTTTTCTCAATTCCATCCACCATAGAAACAAATTCACTATGGTATTTGAATCACACAACCAACTACGATTCTTAGACCTTTCGATTCATTCATCTGACAAGTTAGAATTTTCAATGTACAAAATATCTTCTCCTACTGACATTTTTATACCCTTTTACCCTTTCCATCCTTATAAAATCATGAATCTGCCTCATTGCATGTTCTTCTCTACAGACTTGTCACCATACCTCTCAACACCCAACATTCTGACTGTGAATTGGATATCATTAAGAAGATTGTCTTTGACGATGACTTCCCCTTATTTACAATGTGCCACCGTCAACTCAATTCTGCTATTCAACTCATTCTGGCCCAGTTGCACATGAAATTAGTGACATCCACAGTGGAAAACTCAATAACAACAATACCACGCAGTTTACTTCTTTCTTCCTAACTTTAAACAAACTCAGATGTTCACTAGTTGATACTGAGAACTCTATACCTGATTTTGATGAATCTAGCGTCTACTTATTGACATAATCTGAACCTTATTCAGAAGTATAATATTTTGGTCAGACGACTAGCCAATTTATATCTGAAATCACTCAACATGTGCGTACCATTGACATTATTTCTGAATGAGATTGAATCAACACCCATGCCGTATTTTTACTAATCACATATTTAATGATGAACATTTCTTTGATCCAAGCTTTTGAACTCTCTCACATCCATCAACACATTGAAAACTCCTTCTGATGAGAACTCATTCAATTTATGAGGATTCAATGATTTCAAATTTTTTTTCTTTGCTGTTATTATTACTCAAGTTCATATTGCACCCACCTCGAACCTTGATACTCTCCACCATCTCTATTCCTTGTTGAGGTCTACATTTTCACTATTTGACGTTTTATGGCACGCTTGTCATTTTACATCAAAGTAATTTCCTTTACATCATTTTGAATTTGATATTTGACATCTCACATCTGATTTCCTGCCCAGATTTCGGCATGTTCAACTGAATTTCTCCCTCGCTTTCTCCATTTGATTTTCTCACAGTTTCAATCTAAGAGTGCCCTAACAAAGGTGATCCGCATTTTGCGGTCACCTTGTCATTGATTTCCAATATGTACCAGTAATTTTAATTTTTCTTCCATAAATTCATGAAAATAATTTTTGTTTTCCACCACAGGTGATTTTGTTGCAGGATTTTTTCTGACATTCCACTTTGTTTTGCTTCTCAGTGCTCCATGTAACCTAGTGCTGATGATGAAGCTTTGAAGCTTCGTGACATGACCCATTGAATTGCTTACATTGAAGTATAGTTTTGGTTGAGTAGGCTGTATGCATTTGCCCTGTCCTATTGCCTTCACCCCATCGTCTCATCAGATGGTTGAACAATCAATCAATCAATCAGAATATGCTTCATTATCAAAGAATGATATCTTATTGACGAAGCGTGTATTCATAAATGTAAATTGAATTGATAACATTCGATAATTGTATAAAAATAGTCAGTACCGTAGAAATTTGAATTGAATCAGAACAATTAGTCACAACAAGTTTGCATGCATATAAATATAAATATGTAATCAGTCATATACACTTTTCTAAACATGAAATACATTTGAAATCCGAAACTTCAAAAATTGAAAAATTAAAAATAAAACAAACAATAAGGGATATAATATCACATTGTATAGTTTTGGTCTACTTATCACTCTATTCTTTCCCCATAATATACTTCCAAACCATAATAGGCTCTATCGAAAAGAACATATTTCTTTGTTTAATATTTCTTGAATTGTTTGACTGCATATTCGCTTTTTTTATTCAGGGTTGTTGAATCTTGTTCCTTTTATTGAATAGTATGTATATGTATTTGAGCATTGTTTTCCATATTCATATTCATATTCATTTCACGTTTCATATGATGATGTGTTATCAATTCATTATCTCATCTCAGAATATGAATCTTTACGATACTTTTATCGTGAATATATACCGGGTGGCTACGGAAGTATTGCCTACGGAATATCTCAGTTATTGTATGAAGTAGGTTTGTGAAATTTGAAGCGTCGATAAAATGACATAAGAGCTAGAATTTGAGCATATTGACATGTCAGAGTTAACTTCCGGTATGACCGGAAGTAACATCAACTTTCTTATTTTAAATGGAAACCCTTTTTTTTTTTTCTTTTCGCTTTATTCAATTCCCTTTCTCATGACATATCACAAGTTGATATCTAACCAGAAACTATTTATTATTTTTGATTTCATTTTTGCGTATGGCGATAATTTGTTTTCTTATTTGAAGAATAATAATTGGATGTTTTGGTATTTCATTTCAAAAAATAACTTTCTATTATATCATAAGAATGGAATGGTTATGCTGAATAGTACAGGTGAGAAAAAGTTGTATGTTCCTAGAAAAGTATACAGAGTATTGTTTTTTCCCAATTTTTCCAATATTTTTCTGGCGGCTTTTTATAACGCCGACGATTGAAAATAAAATATCACAGTAGTAGCAACTGTTATCAAGTGACGTATGGTTTTCATAGCCAACTTTTCAATTTTTGGCTTTCATTTTGCTTCCACGGCCTAATCGGTGAATTTTAATAATAATTTTTTTTCTGATCTAGTTTCTGGTTAGATACCAACTTGTGATAAGTCATTAGAGAGGGAATTGAATGCTGAATGAAGCGAAAAGAAACAAAATAAGGTTTCCATTCAAAATAAGGAAGTTGATGTTACTTCCGATCAGACCGGAAGTTAACTTCGACATGTCAATATGCTCAAATTCTAGTTCTTATGTCATCATAGCGACGCTTCAAATTTCACAAACCTACTTCATACAATAACTGAGATATTCCGTAGGCAATACTTCCGTAGCCACCCATCAACTACAACCAATATGTGATGTGAAATATTACCACAGAGATTTCAGTTTCGCACTAGTGCGGTAGCATAGGTTACATAATTTCAAATTTCAGTTCTCCACTAGAAGAAATCAGTGAGAACTAATAGATCATGCATATTTATCTGGTACCAAAGTTTGAACAGCTTCACATGCCGCAATTAGCATATCTGAATAATCACGATTCGCAATTTGGAGTATTGAAACAAAAAACAGAAGAAAGAATATCATAAGAATGGATTATGCTGAGAGGAATCCTGATTGTCGATGAATCGAAATTTTCCATGTTCCATTTCCCATCATATAATCGTTTATTCTCTATCGAATATTCGATCAATGACGTCACAGAGTCGTCAAAATGATTTCAGAAAGAAAGTTTCCTGCGCAAATGTCCACTTGTGTGATATGTCATCGAATTGCGAATATTCCACTGTATTGATTGACATATTTACAGGCATTTATTGGAAAATCTTGACCTAGGTTGAATTTCAGAATGAACCGGATGAGATAATAATTTTTTTCCATGAGAAATGTAGGTTTCAAGATACTAAATATGCGATTCAAATGTCGATTGTCTCCTACATGGAAAACAGCTGAATAACGACCTGTCCAATGGTTTCGTTGTCACATGGTTTGAATATAAAAAAAATCTCATGTACATCACCTGCATCATATGGAACCATTTTCACTTCTTACTATTTGGGAGGTTAGGTAACTATTTTGCTGAATGCTGTTGATCGACTCGAAAGAGTAAGCATTCGTGAGGATTTTGATGAAACAGTCTTCATGGAAAAATTTACCTGGGTATTAGAGCCGATTTACTGTTCCTATTAACACTGGAAAGATTGTCTGGCTTATTCATAGTCTTGCTGACATAAGGTATTCTCTGCATATTTTAAAGTATTGACTGATCGTTTGAAACATTTAATATCAAATCTTGCATAATCCAAAATCGAGTACAATTTGGAATCTAGTATAATTGAAAAATCATTATTCAATATTGCTATATATGTGAAGATTAAATGCATTATATCTGGGAAATATTTCATTGATTTCATTGAGCAGATGTATTAATAATGATAATAATCATAATGATTTATTTTTCCATTTACAGAAAAACGAAAATGTATATGACTAAAGAATATCGAATTTAGTGAATAAATAAATGAAAATACTCAATAATTGATACATCACTTTTTTCGAGAAATTGATACACAAGCACCAGCGATATACAATAACTTATATGCAAAAACCAAACAAACATGTAATATATAATATAAACTCTGAATAAATGAAAAAAAAAATAGTTATAAGGGGCTCACTCAAAATTGTCATATATATGATATTTCGATCTTTTTCTTCGATAAAACATTTTAAAGCTTTCTTGAACGAATGTTTACCTACTATATTTCTAATTTCAATAGGGGGAGTATGAGCGCTGACCTATGGATTTATTCATTCTCGGGATGATATGTTGGTGTTTACGTCGAGTATTATTGTGCTCATGATTCGATGGGACGAAGAGGTGGTTTTTACTGTGATAATGAATGTTCAGATTCAAATAGTATAATTGGAAAATATCTAGAACAGAAACCTCAGTATATAACTAATCTGAAGGATATCGGGTTGTTTTTCGTAGAATTAATTTCAGAAATATTTTTTGGATCACTTCAATTGGCCGTAGGTGAGATCCCAATGCCCCACATCAAGCTGCTATGGAACGAAACATGTTTTTTCATGATTGACGATGAGCAGTTTATGTTCGAACCAATTTTACAATAATAAACAGTCAGTTTCCACTAGAACTTCCAACTCTTCCCAATAGTTGGCTCTGTTGAAGATGGCAGTGTCATCTGCAAACCCATAATATATTTTCCAGTTCTAAGGAAATAAATCCATTCACATTTATATTGAATGAAGTGGGTCCCAAAACAGTACCTTGTAGAACCCTACATTCGATTACTTCGATCACTCAGACTAATATATAATCAATATCCATTTCAGTTGCATCCAATATTATTTGTGACACATATCATGAATGTTTGTGATGCAGAATTGATAACCCTTCGAATACACTTTTTGGTCAATAAATGAAGCAAAATTTTATTGGATTGATTTGTTCTCTTATTCCTCTTATCTGCTAGAACTATCTGCCTTATGCCAATTGTTATATTTTCGACAAAGTTACATGATATGGTGAGTAATCAAACCACGAACCATTTGCCCCAATTATATGAGCTGACCGCACAGTATAAACTGAGATTTCTGAATTTCTCACGTTCGAGGGTAATACAAATGGTAATACAAATGGCGTCCAACGTGGGCAAATATGAATTTCATTCAACTCTGTCAGAAATAGTGCTGTGAGGGTGAACAACAAATATTTTGTGGTAAAATCTGAGTTGACAGTTGCTGAATTCTTTTTTTAATCTATCTTCAAGAATTTTTTATTTTTGTGTTTTTTGTGTGTATTTTGTTGTTTGGTACTGAAAATATTTTCAGTGAGGTTTTTGATAGATTTTTGATCTTGAGAAATTATTATTATCAAAATGAAAGGAAAGATTGGAGCCTTGTTCTTGTATGAAGAAGGAATTGATTATGAGCTACGTATTAGGAATATGAAAGCTGCTAGAATAACTCCCACTTCTGAAAGGATGATTTCGAACAGGTTGATTAGTACTGAAACTGTATGAGTAAAATAAGTGGATCTTGAATTCAATGCAGATTCAGAGAAATTTTCCATTGATACGAGTCTGTTTCCACTTGCATTGAATTGAAAATAAGATTATCTTTCAATGTAAAACCTGATAGGTACTTATTGAGCCTCGACCAGTTCTTCTCCATAAAATAGTAAATCTATTCCAGTCTATGAATGGGGATTCCAATTTGTTGGAACTAGTAGTTAAAAATCTTTTTGGGAATGGGTAAAAGAGTCATCTCGAGCTACAGGTGTTTCAGAATTAGAACTTTTCCATTCAGCTATAGATTCATTTTCTAGATGTGCTTCGATTTGGTATAGTGCAGTTAGGGACTCAATTTGAATGAACTGGTATCCCAATTAGAATATGCCTTTTTGCCACCCTCTTATATGATGATAAGCTCTTGAAGGAGATTTAATCTCGTACACAGGGTCGAGATGAACCTATGAGATGACTAGGAGATATTGAAAAATGAAAGGAGAAAAGTTCTGCCAAGATATAATGAACTTCTTCCTTTGCAGAATATAATCACTTTAGCCGATTTGATAGGTTCCTGTAAAAAAGTTGATAAATGTAATGAACTTTAGCAGAAATATACTCCACCAAAATCCATGAACTGTCTGGAGAGCGACCTTGCCTATGTTGATTCGAATATTGGAAACCAAGGAAGAAATTATGGAGGAATGAGTAGTAAGAAGAATACTGAGACCTTTTCCCAACATTTCAATGTGTCAGATTTTTTTGATAGACCTTCTGTCTCAGGAGTGAACTCCGATAATGAATAAAGACAAATAACTTGTTTTCGATGTAGAGAAATTGGTCATATCTCTCGACAGTGTGAAGAGTCCCGCAAATTAGTTTGTTTTGGTTGTGAAAGACCTGAGGTAATGAGACCTAATTGCCCCGAATGTAATTCGAAAAACTTTCAACTGAGGTTGAGCAGGTTGGCAATAGTTCAATCTCCAATCTCAATGTCTGTTGGCCAAAATTCTCGAAATTGTCAGAGGAAAAGAAAAACTGATATTTCTGAATGTGGCCACTTCCTAACCAATAATTGTGGGAATTCTAGAAAAAGGACAGTTAATGATGTGAGAGATCTTATAATGTTTCAATACTATTCGTTTCATGACCTTCTGATAATAGAACATTTATTTCACTAAAACTTCATGATGAAGAAATTGTTGTACTAGTTGCTCACTCTATGAACTAGATAAGGGAATATGAGATCGAATTGAATGAAAGACTGAAAACGATTGTAACTACAGCTGAAGTTAATGGACAAAAAGTTAGAGGACGATGTCAAATACCATTGAACCTTAAAAACTTTTTGTAAATCGGTAACTGTGTCAGTTATTCCATGTTCAAAGTGTGGATTGATTCTTGGTAGTGACTCAAATATTTGCACTTTCTATCAATTCTCCTAATAATTCTCAAGAAATTAGAACTGAATTAATTTTCAACGTGAATGTTTCATCTGAAGCTCCCAAACAAAATGATTCAGAGAATGGTATTTGTAGAAAGTCATCAAATGAACAGTTGAAACAAGTGAAGAGCATTATGAATTCATTTCCATCAATCTCAAGTGAGGATCGTCTGCATTTGACTGATGAGATTACAGCTCATATAAATACAGGAGACAATGTCCCTTCTAGAAAAAGACATGAGTTCAGATTATCTCCATATATCCAAAATATAAAATTTTTGCTTTCATAATTGTTCTCGTCAAATTCATTTTTATATTGATAAACCGTTACTACGCTGAAGAATATCTCTGTTTGGGTGGAATCGTTCGGAATAGACAATCTACCAATGAGGTTTACTATTTTATCAATCTGCTGAATACTTGCTGAACAACGATTACTTGTGAATTCTATCTGCTTATCATAACATTTGGTAACGAATCGCAGAAAAGCATTATACAATTCATATGAAGACAATCTTAGTTTCCTTTGAAATATATTCGACCTCGAGCAATCAGAAATGAAAATGTACATCCATGATGAACCAAGCTATATGCCTTGTGATTGGAAATGAAGAAAAATAGAAAAATAATGAGAATCCTGAGCAGCCAGGCCAAATATTTTCATTCGGTTAATCACTCTTTCTATATAATATCCCAATTATTTTCTTATAATGAAAGTCTATACAAGCTTAGAAAAACTAATATGATACGAGAATACGATTCTCATTGTCATTCATAGTGTGAAATGTATGAATGGATATGTAGTGTTCGTTAAACATCATAATTTTTTATTTTCAGGTTGGCCAAGAATAAACACCTCTCAATTGAAATGTGCTCGCATTTAAGTGTGCCAGAAGCGTTTTTGAGATGTCGGTGAAGTGACTGTCTGCATAACGAGGAAAACAGATAACAACCGAGAGGAAATGGTGGCTTCTGAAGGATTACTCATGAAAATTGTTCTTATTTCCATGTTCGCATCCACAGGTTAGTGTGCATGAAATACTTCACTCAATCCTACAGGATTATCTACACTAAAGAAAACATTCTTGTGTTATGAAGTTTGAACAGAATTTCTTCTGATTAGCTTCAACGTTTTCTGTATGCACAGGGTGTCCGAATTTGCTTGATTTCGGCAGTTCCTCTTTTTCATTGAATAACTAGACAAGAAGTAATCTTGAAGCCTATATAGACCTTATTCTTTCGGAAAGTTGATTGGTGAATATAACGTTTCGATCTCTTAACCATTTTTGAGATGAACGCAGAAATTGACATTCGACCGAATCCGACTGATTGCCATGAATTTTCTCATTTTTCGATCTTTCATGAGGAAAATATTGCCAAATTTCGGTTGAGAATGGGCTGTTTGAGAATGTATATGTCACGATCCTTTTGAACATCTGTTAGATATTCGAACAATGGTACTTTTCAATTCCAACTCATATTGGAAATGTGGAAGTGAATTTGTTTGCAACGCTTCCACGCCAAAATTACCAAATCGACTATCATCAAACTCAGTATACATATTCTTGTATGCCTAAAGAAGAACATGAGATATGATCAAGCAATACCTTCTCTCACGGCTGATTCTGACAGACATGATTGTTGGACACAAAATATCCAAAGTTCAGACATGTATCATTGAAAAAATTTCATTTGGGACTAGTGAGTCTCCAATTACTCGAGTGATTAGATGAAAATGACGAATACCCAGCCTTACATCAGGTGAGCCTTTTGAGGGCACAAATGCATTTCTGCTTGAGATATATCCTTCTGATTTTTCACCATCCTAGACAATTTGCTTTCCTTGACTTTTCAACGGAAAACACTAACGTTTCAGTATTTTCCGCAATCAAAATCCACGAATTCAATTCAACCTGAATTGGGCCATCAAGAGACGGGGCTCAACAAATAATCCAAAATCCATAATGCATTCTCACTTTTGTTTTAGTTATTTCCAAAAATACACATTGATTCAGTTCCATTGGAATGTCAACAATAGCGTAGCGAAGTGAAGCGAAACGAAACGAAGGAAAAGGTTTATACCTTTGGTTTTTCAGCTACATTTCTGAAGTTTCGAACATCCAATATGCTGTCAAGAGGACATTTTCTCACATTTGAGGAATTCCCCTTCATTTTTCGGTTTTTCTGTAGATTACATGATTGGTTAGTGATTATTATAACTGTTTCAACAATACTGAGTTCGATTGGGATATTTCAAACCATTGAAAAGGTATTCACATTAGAAGTTTTCATAAGCTCAATGGGTGTCACGGCGTGATATAGGAACCTTCCTCTTTGTCACACTCATTGCGCCTATGGCAACTTCAAACGCGAAAATCTTCGTAATTTTCCTGAAAAACTCAATCGAACCCGACTTCGTTGATTTTGTTATATTAATCTTCAACCGATTATGAAATGAAATACAGGGTGATCATTTGAGAATCGAAAGTTGACTTACTTTTCTAGCAAAACCATAATGTTAAAAAAAAATTTCTACAATTCAACATAATGCCCTCTAGTGAATATGTTTCGAATTGCAGAAATGTAGCTGGAAAAACGAAGATGGTAAGGGGGGTATACCATGAGTCAGTGTCACTTGCTATATATTCTGAATATCAGAAAAATATTTCATTTTTCCCCAGAATAATTTGAAATTCTTTTCCCGAATTCACGATTCGCTGACATAGAAAGCAAGACTTGGTCCGCCTCTCTGATAGTTCTATGAATGATATTTAAGATAATAAAGCTGTCATCACCTGTCTGCATCAGAATGACTGTTGAAAATCTTGAAAAATATCAGATGTTTTCCTGCTCCATCGAATCAGCACCAGATGTTGGAATTGCTTAAAAAGTATATACCAGAGGAAACCTTCAGCGACAACAGCCTAGCGCCAAAATCTTCGCTGATGACTCATTATTTGAACAATAGATGAATAGATACGAAATGAAGGCAGACATGTTCGGAGCTGTTTTAGAGGCAATTGAAGTTTTCAAAAGCAAGAAAGCTATAACTTGATGTATAAGTGGAAGCAATATACCCAAAGGAATCTCTAAGAACATTAATTTGAACCTTTTGAAGTCAGACTCACACAACAATCATAATTCGCTGATCAAGATCACGAAATAAACTTCTGCTATTGGTGTATCAGTCACTGAAATAAAAATGTCTCTCGAGATGTAATTTGGACCAGTGAAGTATAAGTGGAAGCAATATATCCAATGGATTCTCTATGAACATCGATTAAAACCTTTCGAAGTCAGACTCACACAACAATCATAATCCGCTGATCAAAAACACAAGACGTACATTTGCTATTGGTGTATCTGAAGATGTCATTCGGACCGGTGAAGCAATATAAACCAGCAATGGAATATATTCGATTCGATCGGAGTTCCACAAGGCTCGGTACTTGGGCCTCTTTTATTCATAATATACGTGAACGATATTTTTGTGAACATTAGTCCATCGAAGTGTATATTGTTTGCTGATGATGCAACATTTTATCATTCAGACAAAAGTTTGGCGAACATCGAAATCAAAGATGATACAGCACTTACGAAAATTGATGAGTGGCTAGTTAGTAATTTGCTCAAGCAAAATGAAAGCAAGTCTCAAAAACTATTATTCTCTTGTAATAATAACATTTCACGAGGAAATACTGATAAATTGCTTGGTATTACTCTAGATGATAAACTAAACTGGTCGTCTCACATCGACAGTCTATGTAGAAAATTATCAAGCCAAATTTTTTTACTGCGAAAATTGAAACAATCCGTGAGCCCCGATGTACTGAAAGTATCATATTTTGCATTATTTCACTCGCATATTAGCTATGGAACCTTATTATGGGGAAATTCCTATCAGGTCTCCCGTGTTTTTATAATGCAGAAAAAGGCAGTGAGAGTTATTACAGGTGCAGGACCTAGAGACTCATGTAAATCTATATTTGCTAATCTGGGAATAATGATCTTACCATCAGTCTTCATATATCAGATTTATAAACACTTAAGAACTTATACTGCTTATAATGACATACACCAGTACAATACAAGAAATAATAATCTCCTATTAAATCCCCGATACCGTCTAGAAGTATCTGCACGGAACTCTCGCAATCTTCGACTCTTCAATAAGAAGCCAGATAATATCAAACAAATGAGATTTGAGCTATTTAAAACCATAAAACACATTTTAGTTAGCAACAGTTTCTACTCCGTTGAGGAATATCTGAGTGCCGATTTCTAAAAAACAAAACAAATAATGATCATCACACAGTTCACACAGTGATTTTATGAGTAGGTATGTATTTTAATAAAAATTGTCTGTTTATTCACAAATTAACATGTATAAATGTTTTTGACCTGCTATAAATGTGCTTTGTATGTAGATAAAATAGTCAATAAACTTCTATTCTATTCTACCCCAGTAGCACAGAATATCGGCTGCAAATCGGTTCTGCATTGGCCCAATATTTGAATATCGTAAATCGGTCGGATGATATTGTAACGATATTGAATAAATGAGCTAGACGGATCAATATGAATACAATGTTGATAGGCTCACATTTTTCAGGATCTTGAGAATCCTACATTGTATCGATATTCATAATGACATATGTGATGAAATCTATATTCCTCCTATATCCTGATGATTTATGTCTCGATATTGATAAATCTTCATGATAGATATATTGATTGCCTGATATCAGTTCATATTATAACTGGATATGTAACCTATATCGATAGAATGTATCTTGGAGGATATTGCAATAAAACATCAGGTTCAATATCGTCACGTGGACTTCTTGATTTCATATATGTATTCCATATCGAATACAAAACTGCTATTCAATGATGACATCCCAATATTCCACCAATATTGTTTGTGTGGATATTGGTAAATTATATGTATACAATAAAGAGTTGTATTCTTATGACACCATCATCTGTTTGATAATGAAGCAATATTGGGAAATGGAGATGACCTCGATATTGCAAAGAATCATCACGTTGGATATCGTGAGGTCGATCAATTTATTCCATATATGTGTACCATATCACAAACTCTATATGGATTCAATGATCAGATCCCAATATCCCAGCGATATTGTTCTAGTGGATTTCATCAGGATGAGGTTGCAGCAATATTGAGAAATGCAGATGATTTAGATATTGCGAAATATCATTATGTTCAATATTGTGAAACCGACTTCCTGATTCCATATATTTGTACCATAACCAGATCCCAATATTTATTCGATGCTGTGATCACAATGTGCAAGCAATAATATCATCCATAAATAGGAATGAAGATAATTCGATATTGGAAATAACTATTAGGATCAATATATCGTGAGGTTTACTTTTTTTTTCCATTCATGTTGACCATATCAAAAACCCAAGGTCAATTCAATGATGAAATCTCAATATTAGAGCAATATTACCTATGCATATTTCAGTAAACTTTATGTTTACAATATTGTGTTCTAATCTCTTGCAACTATCATCAAGATGATGAAAGAGCAATATTGTTAAATGAATATGATCATCATATTGCAAATAATCATTGTGTTCAATATTGTGAATCCAACTTCCTGATTCTATATATTTGTATCATAATCAGATCCCAATACTATTTCGATGTTGTCATCACAATGTGCAAGCAATATTATCCATCTTGAGTTCAGTCAGTTATATTGATATAATATTGAGGTGTAATCACTTGATACTATCAACAGGATGATAAAGGGATAATATTGAGAAATGAAGATAATTCTATATTGCAAATAATCATTAGGTTCAATATCGTGAGTTCAACTTCTTGATTCCATTAATGTGTACCACATCAAAAACTCAGTGTAAATTCAATGATACAATCTCAATATCAGAGCAATATTTCTAATGCTTATTCCAGTCAACTTTATGTATACAATATTGTGCTGTGATCTCTTTTGAAACTATCATCAAGATGATAATAGAGCAATCTTTATAAATGAATATGAATTTCATATTGCAAATAATCATAGTGTTCAATATTGTGGAACCAACTTCCTGATTCCATATATTTGTACCATAATCAGATCCCAATATCAATACGATGTTGTCATCACAATGTGCAAGCGATATTATCCATCTTGAGTTCAGTCAGTTATATTGATATAATATTGAGGCGTAATCTCTAGATACTATCAACATGATGATAATGGAGCAATATTGAGAAATGAAGATTAGTTCAATATTGCTAGCAAACATCAGGTTCAATATAGTGAAGTCACCTTCTAGATTTCATATATGTGTACCATATCAAACACCTAATATCAATTCAATGATGAATTCTCAATATTAGAGCTTTCTCGCGCACGTTCGAGTGTTACCGTGAACGACAAGACTAGTCACCACTGTTGCCATCTTGGTTTTGTCACTAAATCTAGTATTTTCAGTAGTAATACTATAATACTATAAGTACTTCGAAAGATTAGGGCTAAACATCGATAACTTTTGTTGCATATAATTACGAAGAGTATCAGTTTAACAGTTGAAATAATCCGATCACGATGCGAAAGGATTATTATGTTGAACGGACACGATTATTTTCAGTTGTGCAGAAAGTTTAAGATGCATAATCTTGAAGATTTCAAAGTTCGAATTGTATTCGATGCGATTATTTTTTGCGTAGTTCTGAACGAACGTCTAAATTTGACCATACGCTTTGTTTGTATGTAACAATATGCATTGATTAGTAAATGGAAATGAAAATAATTCTAAAAAAATGGCTGCTCCAAGATGGCGGACAAGATTTGGTCCCATTCCATTCAAAATTGGTAAATGGGGGTTTTTGAGGTCGACGATCATGATATTTTTGTTAAAATTTGTAAATTCAAGATGGCGGCTTCCAAATAAGTTTATGTTTTTGTATAAATGACGATAACTCCGTTGTTATCAACACAAAACTATAACTGCGAAATGTCATCTGTAAGAGGAAAAAAAGTTATTTGTAACTAAGTCATAGTGAGCTATGAGCTTCATTTGAACAACTAAAGTTGGTGCTGATATCTCAAATTCTAGAAGAGTTATCATATTTTTTTCGAATTCACTTCGAAAAACTCCCATGAGAATGTGAAATTCCTATCTGAATATTTTCATGAATAAAGAAGTTACGGAGGAGACATGAAAATGATCAAAATTTGTTTTTTGCGTATAAAACAAAAACGAATAGATTTTATCAAAATATTTTTTCACATTATAGTTGGCCTTGACGAACTCCACATTTGGTGTAATTTAACCGACCTCGTATCTCTCACCGTTAAAAAGATACCCATCGTGAGCATGGTAAGTGAGACACACTGTATAAACAAATGCGCAAAGTGGAATAATACATAATTGGTGATGAAATGTTCATTTCAACACAAGTTTTGAAATGAAACGAAATTATGAATGGATGAATAAGAGAATAGTGCATTTTGTGTTGCTTCCTCCATATCACTTGGGAATTCTGAACTTGTGCACAAATATTACATCAAACAAATGATTTTATTCATTGTGGAATTTCAATTCAAGATACACCTAGGTAGGCATTCCAGTTTTTTCACATTATTCTGATATTCTTGTCTGAACAAGAAATGTATGTTTCTAGTATAACGTGTCTACTAGTACACCCGACAACACTGTCGGGCAAATACCTCAGGTCATCTTTGACTATCTTTGCTCGACACTCACTAGCTCAACTCTTCCAGTTGTCTCATAGAGTCTTCAAGCGTGTGGCGTGGATCGCGAGTGGTATATTATAACAGTGGTGCAAAAAATAATAAGGTAAAATTACTTATCCCAATTATTGATACTAGTTCAACTTTGATACAATTTTGATTATGTTCTTCCTTGCCATACCATGTGCTGATGCTGCAAAATCCAAAAATTGTCTCGACCCCTCGATGCCCTCGTGCAGTTTGGTAGTTCAGTCAGAAAAATATTTTTACCTACTTACTATGTAACAAGTATAAGTTAACCTATTGATATCATTCGAGTACTAAAGTCCATGTACCTAAGTAAAATCGTAGATACTTTTTTGTTACGTACACATCAGTGTTCGCCATAAGTTATCCAGCAGCACACACAATGTGTACCTACTCATTTCAGCACGATATCGAAACAATATTGTTGAGAAGTTATTGGTACAATATTGGGAAATAATGATGGAATAATATAGGATTCCTAGATTTGGCAAAATATTGTACCTGCATACCTAAGTATTGAACATGCTTTATTGATAACGATAATGCGATTTTCGAGACATAATGAGTATTGTTAGATGATGAAACTTCAATAGGTACCTTGATCTCGGGGTAGGTATACAATGTGTGACATTATCGATGATTTTCTCAGTTGTCTCATTCCAGCACGATATCGAAACAATATTGTTGAGAAGTTATTGGTACAATATTGGGGAATAATGATGGTATGATATAGGATTCCTAGATTTGGCAAAATATTGTACCTACATACCTACCTAAGTACAGATGCTTTATTAATAACGGTAATGCGATTTTTGAATCATATGAGTATTGTTCGATGATGAAACTTCAATATAGGTACCTAGATCTCGGGGTAGGTATACAATGTGTGACATTATCGATGATTTTCTCAGTTGTCTTTGGAGATAGAGAGTTGCGGTTTTCACATTACTAAATTATTTATGTAGGCCCTGTTGGCCCAACTTTGATACAAATTTTTTACGTATATACAGGAAATCCAAGATGAATATAAAAGAATATACAGGGTTTCCTATTCGAACATAAAAAGTTGAGGTTGATTCCGGTTGAAACGGAAGTGATTTTATCAATAAATGATTAATTTGGTATACCTAGTTGCTACCCACGAAATTTCGAAATCCTATCACGATTGATTCAGAAGTTACAGCACTGGCCGATTTCTATACACTTCTCTTATATCAATCTTCAACGAGGCTCAAGGGATAATCTCTCCCTTTACCGCTTCCTTGATGGGCCACTGGCCGCAAACAGAATTCTCACAGTTCTGCTTTTCTTACGTAGAATACACTGGCGTATTTATTTGACGTCCATAAATGATTATTGTTCAGAAAATGGAGCCAACATAAATTCTTTTCAAATGAGACATTAGTATGTTCATGTATAGTTGGACTCAGGTTTTTTAAAATAGTACAGTATTGTGAAAACCGCAACGCTGTATATCCAAATACAACTGAGATATCTATCATAGAAAATGGGATAATATGTACTTACCTAAACAGGGTGAAGCAATAGTATGTTCTTCTTCGATATTAGCCAAACGTCAGATATACAGGGTGTTTCCGAAGTTGGGACGATAAATGGAATGCGGTGTTTTATGAGACAGAAAAAATTTGTTCTGAAATTTTGTCAAAAAATGTGCGCTTACACCATAAACCATCTTTCAACTATTTTTGAACGTCCGGCAATATTGCAAAAGTCATTGGTACTTCCGGTGCTTGTGATCTCGCAGAAAGCAAATTAACGCTTGAATTGGGCTATTAACCTTTTATCAATGATTTACAAGAGTTTCAGGCAAACTTTGGAGCTCAATTTTTTCCAAAATGATTTTTTTCGTTTTGTTTTTCCGTCTCCATCATCCATTTCATTGATCGCCCCAAGTTAGGAAACAGTCAGTATAGAAAAAATTCAAATACAATAATTATAAATTATAATGTTCCATGATAACTGTCACCTAAAATTATTTTCAAATCTATAGGGTGTTAGCATCCCAAGATATATCGGCCGATTATGTGTTTTTTTGAATAGGACACCCTGTATATTTTCGCATTCATAGATTTTCCGTGGGAGGCTGGTTTCAGAAATGCATAACACTTGAGGTCCAGCGAAAATGATTACAGAGGTATAGGGTGTTCATAATCTAGATTTTTCAATTTCTGGATTTTTTTGTGTTCATTATTGTTCGAAACGGCTTACATGTCCTTACTTTAACCATAGATTAATGACTCCCCCGTTAATCTATGATTCAACAATCGATTTACTATTTACTGATATTTAATTGGAACAGATCCAGGGTGGAGCAATAGTGCTTTTGAGCTCGATCGTCAAGTTCTATACAGGGTGTTTCATTGGTGAAGGTAAATAATTTAACTATGGATAGGGGTCACTGAGGTGATTTCATAAAACCCATGGTTGATGGGTCTTCGTCTTCTTATAACCGAGATACAGGATGTTTCATCAATTTTGTCCATACCTTCATTGTCTCATAACTTTCCAACCAACCTGTATATATTTTTAAAAATTGGTACACTTGCTCAATCTACCCTGTGGAATTGATTGAGGCAACAACAAAAGATGAAATCCAGGTCCGGCTTCACTTAAAATTCACAAATTCTTTCTGCCTTTCTTTCTCATTTTTTTTGCCATATCCGAAAAGAACATCGAGATTTCTATTCAACGATGTGCTTTTCATTCGTGCACAGACGATTTTAACTATTCATATTATGTGTTCAAAATATTATTTTTGCTCATTTTGGGGTACAAAATTGGAATCAGACGAGATTTACTAATTTTATTACTTCCTATTCAGTATACGTGAGTATTACATTTAGAAGGAGTATTTCATATCGTTCTTTGTTCCAGACTTAGTTGCAGGTCCGTCATCAAAAAAGAGAAATTCGAATGTATAGGGTGTTATTTTCTGGCAGAAAGAATTTGTGAATCTTAAGTGAAGTTGGACCTGGATTTTATCTTTTGTTGTTGCCTCAATCAATTCCACAGGGTAGATTGAGCAAGTGTAACAATTTTTGAAAATATATACAGGTTGGTTGGAAAGTTATGAGACAATGAATATATGGACAAAATTGATGAAACATCCTGTATCTCGGTTATAAGAAGTCGAGGATCCATTAACCATGGGTTTTTTTAAATCACCCCAGTGACCCCTATCCACAGTTGAATTATTCTCCTTTGCCAATGAAACACCCTGTATATAAAATCTGATTTAAAAACGTGACAAAACTAATTCGAAGAGGGGATTATTTCAAAATTTCTCAATGTTGAATATGTATAGGGTAACACGGGAACCGGGGCCAACCAAACATAATACCTATATAAAATAATGGAAATTCATTGCCCTTCACTACAATTTTCACAAAAAAAGAGTTGAATCACTCAGCTTATAGTAAATACGACATTTTCAGACGCTACAAGAGTAGTGATTCCTACTGCCTGCGAGAACGACATCCTAAGGCATGTTCGTTCTTGCTTGGCGCAAGCAGCAGATAGAGATGGGGGAAGGAAGTCCAGGCCTTCAGAATGACATAATGAATGGAAAGAAAATAAATTTTTGAATATTTCTCTTTATAAGAATTTGAGATATTATTTTTTTATTTTATTATACAAACCGACGTATATCTGAAAAGTTGATATTGAATATATTCCACTGTATATACTATCATACAAAGTGTTTCCCATTTCGAGATATTGCCGTTTTTAGATAGGTTCAATATCGAATATTATCTCATAAACTTTCCAGTATACATTGTAGCATTCAATGTGAAATCAGTCTTATTTCGTAGACTTCTGGAAATATCCATTTCTAACTCAATATCTACAAAATTATATTGTATATGTATATAAGCTTTGGATATAATTTCAGGCATCCTCCTCGATACAAAATGTCAACATATCTTTTCAATATATTCACAACACTGAAAATCATTGTTGTATAAACGGTTAAATGAGACATTGATCAATTTGATCAAATAATATGCCAGCTTAGTGATGTTCAATATGAAACAAATATTATATGGTATGTATATGTATTAAGGAGTTTGAATCTCAATTGCCGATACCATATTCTCACTCGATATCTATATGAATATAAACCATCGATATAAATTTTGAGGATTATTCTGGTTGAGTTTCAATATCAATTTCCAAACAAATTCGCAATATTGAACATCAATATCATTTCATTATTCAAATGCGAGAGTGATCCATATGATCTATCAATATTCCCATCAGCATAGTGATGTTCAACATGGAATGAATATCTTCTTAAGATATAGGTATACTGAGAAGATTGAATTTCGATGGTGATTCAATATCATAATCTCTGTGTATAGCTGAATGGTATGTGTATGATTGATCGATATTATTCTGTATACAGGGTGGCCCACGGTCGATGGTACCTTAGACGTATATGGAAAACGGTACATCGGATTATCTTGAAAATTTGGTTACTTCAATAAGCGTTTGTGATCTAACGATTCGAATTATTTTCAGCGAAGCAGCGTTGCCACTTTTACCAAAAAGTAGCATCATCTTTGTTACTTCAAATAGAACATCCTGTATTTTATTGCGTTTTTAGATTCTTCTCGAGAAGCTGATTTCATCGATATATCACACTTGGGGTCTAGCGGAAATTATTACAGAGATATAGGGTGTTCAAAATCGAGATTTTTCAACTTTAGGATTTTTTTGTGTCGAAACTATTCATCATTGGTCAAAACGGCTTACATGTCCCTATTTCAACTTTTGAACAACTATCTACCGACATTTGATTGGAAAAAATGCAGGATGGTCCAAGATTCAGAATTTTGATCACCCTGTATCTGTTCCAATTAAATGTCAGTAGATATGAATCAAAAGTTGAGATAGGGACATGTAATCCGTTTTGATCGATAATGAATAGTTTCGACACAAAAAATTCCTGAAATTGAAAAATCTCGATTTTGAACAGTGTGATACATTGATGAAATCAGCTCTTCGGGAAGAATTTAAAAACGCAATGAAATACAGGGTGTTCCATTTGAAATAACAAAGATGATGCTACTCTTTGGTAAAGGTGGCAACGCTGCATCTCTGTATAACCGAATTTTCAGGATAATCCAATGTACCGTTTTCCGTATACGTCTAAGGTACCATCGACCGTGGGCCACCCTGTATGTGCCGATAATTATCTCTAGTCTAATGCTGATATTAAAAGTCAACGTTGTGACAACATTCCAGTTGAAGATTAATGAATATGTGTCATCAATGACTATGCATAGTGATGTTTAATATGAAATAAATATACACTGTGTCCATAAAGTCACCCCCCCCCCTGGTTAACTATTGAACGGATAACGGATGGGATTTTTTTTTTCAATTTTTTTTGCTTGAATGGTAGTTTCAGTGCTATATATTTTTCCAAAAAAAATAATACGTATCCTCCAAAATGGCGCCTGGGCGCCATTTTGGAAGATTTTTTTAAATAGAGTGGGGGGTCCAAAGATACCTCGATTGAAAGGTCTTTCGATTCTCTATACAACCTCAGAATCTCAGACGAAAATATGCATCCAAAACAAAATGGCGGATGATAACGTTTGAAATCTCACACCAGAATTCTTTCGACTAGATGGCTATTGAAGTGCTCGCATGTAATCTTCAAATCTCTATTGGCGTGAAGAAGAGTTCTTTTTCCATGAAGATATCAATAGGAAGTCATTTTGGAGAGAATAACATGGTAGTCAATTATACCTTTGCTCGATTGTCTTTCCAAATTCTGCAAAATTTTAGAAATATTTATTCAAAATAAAGAACAATGTTTATTCCACGTGACTACTATGTTATTCTCTTCAAAATGGCTTTTTATTGATATCTTCATAGATAGAGAACTCTTCTATACGCCAATAAAGATTTGAAGATCACATGCGAGCACTTTAATAGCCATCCAGTCGAAAGAATTCTGGTGTGAGATTTCAAACGTTATCATCCGCCATTTTGTTTTGGATGAATATTTTTGTCTGAGATTCTGAGGTTGTATAGAGAATCGAAAGACCTTTCAATCGAGGTATCTTTCGACCCCCCACTCCATTTAAAAAAATCTTCCAAAATGGCGCCCAGGCGCCATTTTGGAGTATACATATTTTTTTTTTGAACAATTTATAGCACTGGAACTACCATTGAAGCAAAAAAAAATTGAAAAAAAAAACCCCATCCGTTCAATAGTTAACCAGGGGGGGGGGTGACTTTATGGACACAGTGTATCTCGTGAAACTATTAGGAAGATATACTTCGTGCGCTCCAAGCGATAAAAAACTCCATACTGACACCCAATTTCAACTCAAATTGTCTTTCGATATTAAACGGATATTAGCAATGGATATGATTTCAGACTCCATTTCGAATATGTTGCAATATTCATTCTAGATATATCCCTAACATTCAGATTCGAAAATGAATCAACATATGGATGAGCGATTGGTCGATATAATTCTTCAATATCTGATCATCGTGATGGTCAATATGGAATAGATTTTTTGTAGACATATTGTGCAGATAGATCTCTTTATCCTCATTCAATATCTAAATACTTATATTGTATGGATATGAGCATTCGATATAATTTCTGACGATATTGTGTATACAGTCTGTCCAAGATAAGGTTGAACAGCATGGGGATCTCGGAAACGGTAGGAGATACGAAGTCGCTTGAATGGAGAAAAAGTTGCGCATTCGGGGGCTCATATCAAGAGCCTTCGAAAATTTTGAAAATTATTTTTAGTTTTTGAGTTATATCGAAAAAAGTGAATTTTTGGAATTTCTATTTTTTTTTTCTCCGTTATTATCAGAGATACAGAAAAACTGAAAATACTTTTTTTTTGTAACTTTTGATGAGGTTTAACGTGGTGATACCGATTTTTTATGCGACGTTTCGTATTCGTGGACCCATCATCAACTTTTGTTTTTCAAATACGGTCCTGATAATGTTTTCACAGATTCTGAAAGGTTTTTTCATTCTGAATTCAACAATGTACTATACAAGGTGATTCGAATGTGTTTCGACCTATTTCTATCCATCATCAATGTTTTTTCGAACTTCCAAAAGAAAAAAAGCCATCAGTTCCACTTATTTCTTATCATTTAGTGTCAAACTTGATGGATTAGTTATTCAATACTGAAAAGTGAATAAAAAATATTTCACTACATCATTCGATCAATGCAGCGTTTAAAATTGTTGATGAATTCTTACACGAATTACTTTAACAACTTAACTTTGACAATACCTACAGAGGCATTCATAACAAATGTTCAAAATGATAACCATTATTTTCTGAACAAAGATATCCTCTTCTCACAGTTGTTTCTAAGACATTGCTAAGCATTTCTGGGGTTATTCTGTTGAATGCTTCGAAGACACTGTCCCTTAGTTCTTCTTCATCCTCAAAGTTATTTGCGTGTACAAAGTTCGATATATCCCCTAAGGAAAAATCCAGCTGTGTTAAATCAGGCGACCGCGCCGGCCAAGGGATAAAAACGCACGGACTTCTCTGGAATTATGTACCGGAGCGCCATCTTGTTGAAACCAACAGAGTTCTGAACTTTCGCAATCGGTAAATCATCCAGAGCTTCCTCAAGATGATTCTCAAGCGAATTTCTATAACCTTCGGAAGTCTGTGTTTCATGGTAAATAAAAGGAACAATAATTCGTGTACCAAATATTGCAACCCACATATTAAAGCCGAAACGGTGTTGGTGTCTCGCTGTAATGTATAAATGTTCATTTTCTCGTGAACAATAATGTGTATTTTTTCTATCGAAGCTACCATGATTAGTGGCCATGCTTTCATCAGTCCAGATGATTGTTCGAAAGAAATCTGCAAAATTTTAACATTTCCTGGTATACCACTCACAGGATGTCTTGCGCCTTTCGTCATCTCCTGGTTTTAGCGCTTGACATATTCTGAATTTGTATGGATGGAATTTTTGTTTCCGCAAAATGAAATGGGTTGTTGATTGGAACCAGTTGATGAGGTATCAGTGTGTTGACTAATTTTCCTTCAAAATAAGTGGAACTGATGGCATTTTTCCTTTGGAGTTTCGAAAAAACATTGATGATGGATGGAAATAGGTCGAAACACAAATGAACCACCTTGTATAATACATGGTTGAATTCAGAATAAAAAAACCTTTTAGAATCTGTGAAAAAATTATCAGAACCGTATTTAAAAAACAAAAGTTGATGATGGTTCCACGAATACGAAACGTCGCATGAGAAAATCGGTATCACCACGTTGACCGTCATCAAAAGTTGCTATGAAAAAGTATTCTCAGTTTTGCTGTATCTCTAATAATAACGGAGAAAAAAAATAAAATAGAAATTCCAAAAATTCACTTTTTTCGATATAACTCAAAAACTAAAAATAATTCTCAAAATTTTCGAAGGCTCTTGATATGAGCCTCCGAATGCGCAACTGTTTCCCCATTTAACCGACTTCGTATCTCTTACCGTTTTCGAGATCCCCATGCTGTTCAACCTTATCTTGGACAGACTGTATAAATGTAAATTTCCCTTCAACGTTTTACCCATACTGGAAATGAATATTGTATCAACTTTGAAGTGTGAAAATAATCAATATAATGTAATAATGCCCTATCAATATTATTCATCGATATTCTTGTGAAGTGCTGTTCAATATGTTGCAGATATTGTTTGTAGATGTTTCTGGAAAATTCGTTTTCAAATGCTACTAGATATTTTCTGATAATATCTACATATATGTATATATATATTGTAAGAATATATGCCAAAGATATGGTTTCTGGCATCATTTTGAATATGTGTCAATATTTGTTTTCAATGTATCCGTTACATTCAGAATCGAAGGTGTATCAACTTATAAATGAGAGATTGATCGTGATGATTCATTAATATCGTATCATCGTGAATGTTCAATATGAAATAACAATTTTTTGAAGATATATTGTGGAGATTGTTCCTGGATAACCACTCTATATCCTCATTCAATATCTGGATGATGATATTGTGTGAATATCTACCTTAGATATAATTTAGGGCAATATTTTGAATATATAGGTATATTTCACTTCGACATTTTTCGCGCATTGAAAATGAATGTTGTATCAACTTCAAAGTGTGAGAATGATCAATATGATTTATCAATATCCTGAAAAGGCGCTGTTCAATATGTTATAGATATTGTTTGTAGATATTTCTGTAGACTTCTTTCTCAATAGCTACTAGATATTATTCGCCAATATCCACATACATATATGTAATAATATTGGCCATCGATATAATTTCCGACATTATTTTGAATATGTGTCAATATTTGTTATCAATATACTACTTTCATTCATTATCTATCTCGTATCAACTTCCAGTTATGACATTATTCAATGGGATCCATCAATATCACATTATACTGATGTTCAATATGAAAGATATATGTTTTTGTAGATATATCACAATATCTATTCAACTATATTGTCTATATATAAGCTTTCCATATAGCTCTGAGCTTTATTTTTGATATTTGTCAATATTTTTTTTCAATTCACTCCCCACATTGGAATATCATTGTTCCATAAACTTTCGAATACGACATTATTCCATATATGATCATCTATCATCCCAGCATATTGATGTTGGATATAGTATTTATATATTCCTTAAATATATCTTGAATATCAATTTTCAATGATCACCACATATTCTCAACCAATATTCGCATTACTATATTTTATGAATATTTTATATTGATTCTGTTCCAAGCATACTGTTCAATATGTGTATATATTTGTTTTGAATCTCCTGTTAATATTATGGATAGATATTGTATCAACGTTTGATTTATAGAAACATGAATATCATCCATCAATACCTAAGCATTCCGATATTTCATACGGAATATATATTTCTTGGCGATATGTTTGAGATATTGTTAATGAATAACCCGTCCATATTCCTACCCAATGTCTGAGTTACTATATAGTATGAATATAAGATACTGATATAATTTGAAGCATTCTTTTGAATATGTGTCGATATTTTTTTTTTCAATTAGTCTCAACATCAGTCATGAATGCAATAACAAGATTATTTCTCATTATTGATCTATATTTGGTGTCAATATTTATAATATATCACTACGTGGTGATGCCAAGAATATTGCTCATCTTCAACCTACTATATTGTTGGTCAATATAGATGAGCCATCAGTTAAATATATAGAGATGATGAATGATTCTCAATCAACGCACTTCATTGTTTTTTTCATATCAACAAATCAATATTGTAGGATGATTATAAATCAATATTATTTCAGATATTTTGTTGAATGATTTAACAATTTTTTTATGAAACATCGAATCAATATCGATCTACAATAGCATGTTGAATGTTTGGATCCAATATTGTGCCTACTTGATTTCTCGATATTGCGCCAATTTTTCATCTATATTGGTCCAATATCGGCCCAATATGAGTGTGCTACTTGGGTATAATCGATATCATCGGTTAGATGATAATGAGTATAATTATGTGTAATGTGTTATGAACGGGTATCATGGATAAAATCATCATGTGGAGCACTGAATTGTTCTGAACTTAGTACAGTAAACAATAATTGTTCCTAAATAAAGAAAATTCTTTCATCATGCGTCTATACGGTAATTCGAAAAAAATATTATCACGGACGAATGTTCATTTGAAATCAAGTGGAGCATTGATAGCATGAACATATGTATGGAATAAGTAGCTACGTACCTCTGTGAAACGAATTCACTGGTCACCCAAGAACGGAGCATGGAAATATCAAAGGACCGAATTGAAAGACAAAAATTACGCTGATAAGAATTTGCAGGGGATTTTGTCATTTGTAAATCAGACAATTTCAGAATTCACTTCGAGATATGAATTAGATAAAATGTTTCAATACTCTCGTTTCCAAGTGGATGCCCAATAGGAAATTAATGACTAGAAGTGTTCAATCTGACGCAAATTGTAACTACAACAAGAAAATGCGCATTTTTTTTGGTATGTGTGTCTTGCATCTGGAAGTGTATGTAACTTACTATTTGAGCCAAAGTCAGATCTGAAAACAATTCTTCTAGGGTCTGAATAACCTGAATCCGAAGAAATTCATGATTATGTATGGTCGGTACATAATGATTCGAACAAGTTCGTTAAAAACTTGATACGGCTAGGTGAAGGCTCAGACACGTCGTTATTCGTTGTCTGTGGCTACCATTATTAACCGGCTTGAATTTTTGATGCCGTAATCACTGTTAGAGTACCTTCAAAATTAATGCATTTTTTGTGTATGGATGTCATATTGCTCCTCACGTAACATAACTGTGTTTTGAGAAAATAGGAAATATTCGAATTTCAATACCGTTTTACTAGAATTCTAGTTCGCCTTTGATGCTCTAAAGCAACGCTTGAGGTCGAAACGGATTTGTGAGTATCTGCTGCCACCAGAAAAAATAATTCTTGACAAAGATATTAGCAATATCGTCCTTAGGGGCATCGGTTTACTATTGATGCATTTGTGTCTTCAGCAAAATGTTATCAAATGCGGGACGAAACTTTTGCGTCACCTAGAGGAAACTTCTGGCTTCAGTCAAATCGGTGGAGCAGTTCTATAAGTACCCCTTTGGTCCGTGATTCCTTCTCAAAACAGATCACGCTGCATTGAAGGGGCTCCTGAATTTCAAGAAATTTGAAAGGTCAAATAGCTCGTCTGATAGAAAGGCTTCAGGAATAGGACTTCCAGATAGCACACCAAGTGAGAACAAGCCAACCTGGGTGCTCTCGTTGTAGTCGCTTGGAGGATGAGGAAACAACCATCTGCAAAAAATAAGTTGTCAATGAAGATGGATTTTTTGCGGAAATCAGGCAGGAGCAAGACAATGACCCAGAATCTCGGAAGCTTCGGAAATGGAGGCAAGCTAATCACCACCCTACTTCGCAAAAAGAAGCATCAGATGAACTAAGTTCTCTTTTTTTTTTTTTTCATCGCATGGAGCGCACGAAAGGAAATCCCTATAATGTTCAAAGAACATCGTGCGTTCCTTGGGAGGATAGGGACAGGAGGTAGGTATTGGAATTTTTTTTGAACTTTTGGAGATTATATGTTGTTGGGAATACTTCAACAGGCAATGAATTCCAGAGCCTAGCCGTTCTATGGATGAAGGAGTCTTGATAAAGTGCTGTTCGACATCTTTCGAGGTTGACAACGAAAGGATGTGCTGACTGGGCTTGTCTAGTTCGTCTGATTGGTATTGCTAGTGAAGGGATGATAGCAGAGATTTCCGAAGAACATTTCCCGTGGAAGTATCGATAGAAAAGTGAAAGGTCGCCGACCTTTTTACGATGTTCCAATGATGTCAAAGAGTGAGTGAGTGTGGCGTCACCCACCAGGCGAATGGCTCTTCTCTGGATGGAATCTAAGAGCATCAGTGTATGTTTTGGTGCTGAACCCCATATGTGGGAACAGTAGTATTCTAGAACAGGCCGTATCTGCGCTTTGTAGATCATGAGAAGCTGTTGAGGTGTAAAGTAGCTTTTCGCACGGAACAAGAATCCGAGTTTTTGTGAAGCAGCTTTTGCGATGGATCTGACATGATTATCCCATGAAAGAGTGTTGCTGATGGAAATACCGAGCATAGATATGGTGGGCTTGGTGGGGATGGTGGAGCCAGACATTACAATATCGGGCATACTGAGTTCCGCCTTTCTAGAGAAAATGCAGGCTTGAGTTTTGGTGGCGTTGAATTCAACTAGGTTGTTTGTTCCCCAGGCTGTGATTTCAGCAAGATCTTCATTGACAGCATTGACCTGCCTGCGCCGTGAGTTCTTAGTTTCCTGGGAAGAAATGGGAATTCTAGAAGAGAACGCAGAATGGAGGGTACTATCATCTGCAAAGCTGTGGATGGGGCAAGTTGTTACTCCCAACAGATCATTGATATGAAGCAGGAATAATGTTGGTGCCAAAATTGATCCTTGTGGAACGCCGGAATTGATGCCAAAGGTATCAGACGATACACCGTCCACCACCACGTGAAGCGATCTGCCTGAAAGAAAACTCGATAAGAGATGGCATAGCTGAGGTGGTAAGCCGTATGATGGTAGTTTGTGAAGGAGTCCTTCGTGCCAAACACGGTCGAATGCTTTCGAAATGTCCAACGCGACAGCTAGAGATTCCCCGTGTTTTTCTATTGAAGATTGCCATAAATGGGTGACGTAGGCAAGTAGATCTCCAGTAGATCTTCGGTGGCGAAAGCCGTATTGTCTATCATTGATGATTCCTGAGCTCTCCAGATATTTGATAAGCTCAATATTGATGGTTTTCTCCATTACTTTGGAGATTACTGATAACAGGACAATGGGCCTGTGGTTGTTGGGCAGGTTCTTGTTCCCTTTTTTGGGGATTGGTTGGACTCTAGCTGTCTTCCAGCATGATGGAAAAATACCCGACCTGTACGAGATGGTAAACAACTTGCAGAGAATCGGTGTTAATTCTGGTGCACATTTTTTGAGGATAATGGGTGGAATTCCATCAGGACCGTTAGCCTTATTTGTTTTGAGACCAAGCAAAATTCGTCTGATAGTGCGTTGACGGAAGACGATTTCGGGCATTCGACTCTCAACGGGTGGAATGTCTGGCGGCAGTTTTCCTTGGGAATCTAAAGTAGAGTTTGCTGCGAACATCTCTGCAAAAATATTTGCTTTCTCCTGCGATGTTGTTGCTAATGTGCCGTCGGATTTGGACAGTGGTGGAAATGAACTATTAGTGCTTCTTTAGGATATTTTCATCATGTTCATCATATCAATATTTGTTGTTATGTTCAAATATTCAGTATATTTCGAATCTCCTCTCACTTATTGTATATTGAGTAGGCATCTATCCAATTATCCTTATATTCTCTTCTGGAAATAAATCATGACTTTGAAAGCTGAATCCAAAATACGTCATCATCTGAATAACGTTCATGAGACGTAATAAATGGATAGGTAATTCCTGAAATTAGGTTAGGTTGATGACGGCTTGGTTGACGGACTGTCCTGCTTGACGCATGACGTCTGACAGGCAATCAGTACATTATGCCGACAAGGCATTTGATCGAACACTTGAAGTTGGCCATTGACTGCCGAGAGTACGGGCATTATCATTGACGAGCGTTAGAACTATTCGAGTCAGTATTAGCGGTACAGAGAAATAAATTATCTGATTTCTTGATTTCTTGATTATGGGGTCTACTAAAAATTATTCAAATGTATTTTTGGGAGTATTGGAGTATTGTTTCAAGGTATTACGTCTAATTTATCATGGAGCTATACATTTTGGCCACCTTTCACCTATGTCACTCCTATGTCCTTCAGAAGTTTCTAGATGGTATCGAGCTCCTTTCCACTCGGAGGTACTAACAAGTGCGTCCTTGAGTGGCTATTTTTCTTCTTTGGAAAATGGTGCGTGATGTGTGATATCAGTAGAGAGTTTCAAAACAATCCTTTCGAAGGAATTGTCCTCATTTGAGAGATTTGAGCTCGTGAGATATGTTATAAGGTGTTGAGTATTGTTGGAGAGTTTGGCATTGAGTGTTCAGCCGATGCGTTGGAGTATTCTCACAACTACGCCCAGTTCGGATTCAACTTGCAGACCGCTCATTTTCGTGTAGCGTTCTCAGTTCCAGCCTTGTCGAATAGACAGAATCTTCAAAGCCTCACACCATCTATATACGTGAGTAATATCCTTTTGATGTCTTCGAAAGTTGTAGGATTTGCCATTTTCAATGGCATCTTTATTGATAGGGCTTTCACCTTCGGGTTTGAATTTCCACCTGGGATATTCGTTTCTCCCCTGTATGTAGTCCTTCTGCTGAACAACACTGTCATCTTCACTTTCTGCATGGCTGCTTGGGACATCATCAAAGGTGTGTTGAACTTTCAACCCAAGTTTCAACACAAGTGGATACTCATCATGCTTGGGGAACAGCCCCTACTGCATGAGATACCAGCTACCAGGGTGTGAGGCTGCGAGATGACAGGGGCCTTTCCAGGACAGATCTCCACCACCTCTTCCTGATTGGGGCTTGAAGGGAGGCCAAAAAGAATCAGCTAAGTGGCCCTATCGTCAACTTATACTAGTGTCATCATTACCATTTTCTTCAGCGCTGAACTGTATCAATATGATAGAAAGGTCAATTTTTTAGGTCCATGAGAGACCTCTCTTGCGCACAGGTTATCATTTCCTTGTTGGTTTCTGTTCAGAATTATCCAGATTTGTCTTTGATAGAAGTCACTTCACAGATATAGGGGTAATTGTTGAGAGTGGAAAATAATGGTACCCTCATACTGATATCGTATTATGTTCAAAACAGCATTACTGAATCCATAATCAAACCATTGAATATTTATGTTTAGCTGAATTGATGTTTTATTGGGAGGACCCAAGATCTGTCATACAGATAACCCACGAAGCTAGTCAGGTCGTGTGCTGATGATTCTTCAGTCACTGGACAATCCTAGTGGACCTTGAATGAATTGCTTGTTGGATTCCTTGATCAGATTTCGAACAAAAGTCTGTTTAATGAAATCAGAACTCACCATTTTGATTAAACTACTTAAATTTCCAGTTATTTATTGGTGATAAAGTCCCAGTTTATTTTTGTGGGAAAAATATTGTTTCATGCTCTCGCAGATAGCCTGAAGTGACGTCAAATTGACGTCAGTGTGCTATCTAGGTAGTTGATCACAGTTTCAGTTAAAGGGCCCCAAACCTATTGCAATCCAAACATCTCGATATCATTTCGTCAAATTCAGTTTTCAATAATCATGTGTTCACTGAGAGAGCACGAGAATGTTTAACGAAATTGCCTCAAAATCCGAAACGTGGTATAAGGGCAGTAGAAAGGATAATGAATTGAACAAAACGATATACAATAGCAGAAGGAGAAAGATAGAGTCGAAAAACCAATCAGAAAAACGGATATTCGAGTCTAATGATTCAAATTTGAGGATTTTCGGTGAAGGTCATCCTGAATCTGGAGAGCTTTTTCACCCGTTCAACATCGTGGGGCTATGGTTGAACACTGTCAAATACTTCATTTTTCCCACATATCTCTATTATAATATCAAGGACAACGCAATATTGATAGATGAAATATCAGGGTGTGTCAATGCATAAAAGCAAGAAACGTCACTCCATATTAGAAAAGTCACTATTATGGATCATTGAATTGTCCATTAATTACATCCACACCAACACTAATTGGTGAATACCATGCCCTCATTTCCACTACCGATACAAACTCTTGCAATTACAAACCAAAACTTTCACGGATTGGTGATGGATGGCTATATACCTCAGTCTCATAGGGCTGTGGAGTTATGATGTTATATATATCATTATGCATGAACAAATCAAGAAAAGTTGAATTAGAAACTTTGTGTCCATGAACTGTTAGTTGATTTCCGAACGGTTGGGATTCATCTCTTTTTTTCATCGTGCTCTAATCAAAGTGCGATTGCTTCATTTCAATTTCGATTAGTGAATATCTTCCGAAATGACATCTGAACGTCATTTCGAGAGACTATCAAAGAAACTGAAATAATTACAAAAAAAAAGATGGCATCCAAGAAATATTTTGAAAAACTCCTATTCAACTATACCGAACATATAGCTATGATTGATGGAAAAAGAATTTCCAACCATCAACACGATAGGAATAAATGAAATGAACTATGAAGTGAGAACTAATAGGTGCTAGTAGCTGTCACTATCTTGTATAAGTCCATTCTTCGATATATCGAATGATCTTGTTGATTCGATTTTATCGAATGTTGTGGTCGTGTTATCAGATACGAGTGCTAAGGTCTGGTGGAACGATATAGTACTATCCCACTCTCACTGGCATTATGAGCAATGTATTTTATTCTCAATTCACTAGTAATGAGTTCTTTCAAGTACTTCTAGTTCATTGATATTCATTTTGAATGAACATTGGTCCTCATTTGAACAGTGGAAATAATTAAATGACAATATGATGAAAAACAAATCTCATTCAATTCCATCCATGATTGATTCGAAAGAGATATATAGCAAGTTTGTCGACCTACAAGGAAATTTATTGATTATGACAGCTGAAGGAAATAATTATTTCCAACTGACCATAATTGTGGAACTGGTGTTTTTCCGAGACTCAGTCATCATTATTATTATGCTTTCTGAATAGATTATCAGTCGATGCTAACTTTTGAAGTAGTAGAATAGTTCTACTCGAGGTTATTGAAGTAATTTGAAATGGCCTTCTGTCTTGTTTGAGCACGTGGATTCGCTCAGGAGAATAGTCCAGTCATTTTAGTTGAATATATTCCATTTGAGGGATCGTTTTCCTGAATAATTTTGAGCTCAGGAACTGATTTGAAATCCCGAAAATGTTTTCTCAGAACTATTTAGTCAACAATGAAGTGGATGAGATATACCGCCATGTCTGTCTTGATGGGAACTATTTCTTTCACAACTTCGAGATACGAGTTCAAACACAATATCAGTTCGTACTCAGGAATCCCAGATTATCCTTTGTTAACTAATTCCATACATATTTGTGAAGTTTTTTAGGGCAGTGTGATTTGAAAGTTAATCATCTCATCCAATCCCCGAAAACAAAACAAAAAGCCTGCCCAACGACTGCAGACAATAGTTATGGTAAGATTCTTTTTCGAAATGACCAAAAAAGTCATAAACATTAAGCTCATCAAATACTATCAGAGCTCAGAAATCATCAATATTAGACATAATGGCTCTACCAACCAAAGATCAACCGGCGTTTCACTTGACTACATGACTGCTCAATAAAAAAAAAACATGAGGGGAATCTCAAGTTGTGACGTTGAATATCCTGAAGGCATTCGACCATGTTTGCTACCCAGTATTCCTACACAAACGAACATCATACGGCTTACGACCTTCAGCTATGCCATCTTCCACCGAGTTCTCTTTCGGGCAGATCGCTCTATTAGATGGTAAGCTGAGTAACGTCTGGTATGATTTCCAACACCGGCTTTCCGTTAGGATCAATTCCGGATACCCAACCGCTATTTCTGGTGTAATCTTCTCTATAATGAAATAATGCCTGGCTCTTTGAATAACAGAGGTAGTTGCATAATCTAGAGAACTTGATCTAAACCGATATTCTCTATATTCGAATTATCAGGGCGAATACGCGCAAAAATACAATTCTAGCAATTTGGTGTCTGGCATATTTATCAATTCCATATCCTCAATATCAGCTTGAAACTAGCGCCCTCTTGACATTCCGCTACTCCAGGACGTGGCCTTGTGGCTCTCAACATCTACAAATGCATGTATCAATTCTTCAAATTAGTCAACATCGACATGGCGATGTTGAAATTGCATTGACACTCTCAAACATAACCTATATCGCACATTCGAACCAAAACCAAAAATATAGAGAAACCTGCTATCATTTTGGCGGAATACAATCGATAATTCAATTCGGTATTCAATTTACACTCAATGGTTGTATAAGTTACATGAAATAATACAAAATAATGAAGTTGCCAAGGCGTCCAGGCTATTATTTTTTTTCCGAGTCACCGATGCATACGTTCACGTTCAGACTGAAAGTGCTACAAGCGGAGCAATATAGAACTGAACTATGATATTTTGAATGTCCGGTGTCAATATTTTACTCTTCAATTATGTCAATGTTGATCCACGTTACTCACATCGTTAGTTCAGACAGAAGATTCTGGACTATTCAAGGAAAGAATGAAATCCTTGAGCTAACATGTAAAATTTGAAACCTGAATCTATGTTGATCTCTTCCTGTAGGATATAGTGAATTTTGTAGATATCTTGAGAAATACTCTCGATTCATTGAAGCTACAATAGTATCTGCCTAATGTTTTTTCTATTTCTCCACGGTTTGACGAATGTGAATGAAGAATTTCAATCATTTCCAAAAACCAATCTGATAATTTATATTCATTATCTAGTGTTGAATGCTCCAGATCTGAATTGAGTTTGTTTATTCCGAAGATTGATTTTTGAAAGCTTGAAGATGCTTCCTGTCTCAACTCTCAACTCTGATTTAATCATTTAGCAACGCTCTTGCCTTCGTTATACCTTAATGAAAGTTTCTGTCACGCTAATGCGATTTTGACACTGCACGTTAGCACACGACGCTTCTATATTATAGTAGAACCCGAGCTCTGGTCCGAGAACAAAGTAAACATAGTGCCTTCCCCATAACGTCACGAGCACATTTACTAGATTGTCGCATGCGAGCAGGCGTCATCAGAGCACTCCATCACGTCTTTATTTGGCATCTGGGGAATACCTTTCAGCGCGAGTGGCCGCAACAAAGTTTGTTGCGACTCAGTTCCCACATATGGATTCCACAATGCAGGAAGAAATTGGTCATTACAATATTGTTTTATGAGAACAGTACGATTGAAATTTGCGAAGTGAATTTGTTATTATAAAATTGAGCGATTTCTGGAACATACGTGAGTCTCAATCTTTGAAGATCATTCTCAATTCTCATGATTGCGTAGCGGCGAGTGCGTAATTTCATTAGTGCGTTATCACTTCACTACAAGCAATATGTATTCTATACTTCACCAAATCCGCACCAGACGGCTGAAAGACGTAAATATTCCATCCGACTTACGTCTTCACATCCACGGACGTATACAAGATGTTCTTGAACGGTACATCCGTGTACGTCTTCAGAACGTGAAAAATGTACATCTCAATGTCGTTCATTTCAGCTCCAATTTATCTCGTCCCTTCCAAGACGTATACGAGACGTCTTGATCGCAGTAAATCAAAATATGTGTCTGTTACTTTTCTGGAACCAATTATTTTTTACTCGGAACGTATCATCATTCGACTTATACACGTTTGTGAAACATACCAGACAAAAAAATGTCCTTGTTGTGAAATGGAAGAAAATCGAGATATTATGAAAAAATTATGTTATATCTATATGTGAGATGTTTTTGAAGGAACATATGCGAAATTTAACACCATTGTTGAGAGTATGATATGTTCATGAACATTGATGAAACATTGTTTGTTGGTTATTCGAAGTAAAAACCATATTCAATTCATTCCATGATAAATTAGTTCATTTGTGAAAATGACGTGAAGATACGAATAATGCGCACTTTGCACAGTTATTGTGTCAAATGCATATGAACCATATGCTACGTATATGTTATAAGATAGGGGCATCGCTGATGCTCGTGGATATCTATATTGTTCTTCTCATTTCTTGTAGAAGTCGCCAGATGAGAATTATCAGGTTTTTTTCTGGAGATACAGCAATATTCTTGGCTGAATTTTCTGACTGAAGATGAAGACTTCAAATTTGTCATTTCAATGATTATCACTATCAACTTCAGGATATCGTATTGAACTTCTTTTATTCGTTCTCGAATTTTGAAGGAGATTGTGATAATTCATTCACATAGTTCCCGGGGCAAGAGCATACTGAATGAGCGAATGATCTCCATCAATCTCTTTTTCGTTATTTACCGATAATGATAATCATGATAACATGATTGTGAAGAATGTAGTGCTCGAAATTATCATCAGCTCATATTGAGAATTTGAGATTTTCAGACGAAATGATTGAATGATTGTAGAGACAATGCGAAACACTACTCCTTTCAGCAAATTTCGAATGTTACGGAAAATCATGGAATAATGAAACATCAGAATTCTCTCATCCTATTGTTAACGACTTGCCTGGTTCTCGTGAATATCTGCTATAATGAGCGAGTGGACTGATAATGAATTATTGGTATTCAATTATTCCACTATGTCGTTAGAAAACTGAATTAGTGTTTGCAACGCTTCTCACGAATTTTTTATGTAAATAATGGGTCTTCGTGTTGTTCGGAATTGTTGAATATCAGAGCTTATCTCAAACGAATCTTCATGGCCGCCATTTGGCGATACGTCGTATAACTAGTGACGTCAATTTGTGTGCTCTTTTTTTATTGATCAGATAATCTTCCATTCACACTCATGGTGCAAGGTTGTCAAGTCACGAATTATAATCAAGTTATCACGAATATGTGAGAGTCCTGTTTTTGAATCAAACATAATAGGAGAATCCCATGATATTATAGTTCATTCATGACCTATTCGAGCAACCAGCATTTCCAAATATTCCCTTTTCCCCATAACAGAATATCATGTGAATTTTAAAGACTTCGCAACATCGTGTTGAATGCTGAGAACTGACAAGACCACGCTCACAAGTCATGAGCCGTGTTGTCACATTCACCGGTTCAAATGTCTTCTAGTGTGGATTGATATGATTATTATCAACAGGAATTCATCATGAGAAAAAAAAATATGAGGGAACAATTTGAGACAATCTAATTTCAATTGTTAATCCAGGAATGTCACCAATACCCAATTGGCAATTCATGAATTATTGAATAACTGATATTCCTGAAGTCCCAATCGTGTTTCAACACATGGCAACTGTGCTATGGTCTACCGATACATACGAAATCGTGGTGTTAGTTTCTACTGGCGGTAGATTTCAAGCCGTTTGAAAATTATTGTGGCATAATTGATTATTCAAGCACCTAAAATCGCCATAAGATTCTCAAGAAATATTAAATTGAAAGGTGTTCGAGTGATGTTTATATAAACATGATGAGAAAACAAATTCAAATCATGCACTCTCTTTTTGACAAGGAATATCAAAAATAACCATCCCAAGAATCCATCACAGCATCGCACTCGAAATAAATTCACCGCCTTAACAGCTCGAATAAGATAACATTGTGCGATTAACGGCAGTAATGAAATTTTATAATTATTAACTTCGTATTAGAAATATTTCACATCCCGAGATCCGAAAACCCTTCAACATACGACAAGATGATACCCTCATCTCAGGGTCTTGAGGTTTCCAGAACGAAATCCGCTAATATGTAACGAGATGGGAATCTGCGATAATGTCAGCTTGCACTTGTATTGTCCTTTTCACTCTTCCTATAATTGGGTTATCTTCCAAAGGTCGAGACTATTCTGTTGGAAAGAGAACGATAATGAAATGATTGGAATCAGCACTTCTGATGAGTGTTTCGAACGCCTCTTTGCACTGTCTTTCCTACTGGAGTTGAATTTCAATTCAGCTGTTCAGTTACTTTGTTTTTTATTTACACTACTCAACAGATAAACACCCAATTACAGAGTAGTACATAATATTCAGCAATAAAACAAGTACAAATGTTCAAGATGAAATATTGATGAAGATATGAAGTTGATAGTTATCAAAAATTTGAAAATTTGATCAAAAATTCAACTTTTTTATTGATGTCACACTACAGGAGAATATGTCTATTCGATGCGATACATGCTCGTCATGTATCTTGCATATGGTATGTAGTGGTGAAAATCTCATCGTTTTCAAGAGCGGGATCGGTAGATGGAATAAAATTTGTTGTCTACTTGTTAGCCTAGGAATGTGAAAATCAAGCATGTGAAGAATATTTGCACAATCAGTGTATCCATGGAGTATTTTCCACAGAAACACCTGTGGTGCAATCATTCTACGATTTACTAATAGGTTAATATCGAACCTCCAAGTGAGTTCAACCTCAGGATATTCATTGTGAGGATAAGTCCAATCTCCTTTAAAAGCAAGAAATTCTAGAAATCGCCTTTATACTCTCTCCAATGTATCAATATGAGTGATATAATGCGGAGACCAAACAACAGAGGCATATTATAATTTTGACCTAACAAATGATGAAAAAAATTGTTTATATGTACTGATGTCTCTGAAGTTAGCGAAATTTCGAATAACAAATCCTAATGCCTTGAATGACTCCTCCGTGATTCGTTGGATATGATCTGCAAAAGATAATTTCTGGTCAAATGTTACGCCAAGGTCACGTATAGTAGAGGTTCTTGGTAAAGCAGTGTTGTTGATATTGTGATCGAAAAGCGTAACAGTGCGTTTCAGAGAAAATGATACGATGCAAGATTTAGAAACATTCAGTAGCAGGCGATTTCGTGTACACCAGTCATTACTTTTTGTCAGGTCTTCCTGAAGAGAAAGGCAATCATTATATTTTGTGATTCAGGTGAATAATTTAAGATCATCTGCATATATCAAGCAATCCGCATTGATGTCATGTATTATATCATTGACGAATATAATGAAAAGTAATGGTTCTAATACGGATCCCTGAGGGACTCCCGAATTGGGTGAAAACTCCACAGACTTATGTCCACTGCAGTTAACAAATTGGGATCGGTCAATTGAATAAAAAGATGAGAAAACAAGTACATCAAGCGACAGCTGAAGTTAATGTAATTTACTCAGAAGAAGAAAGTGATCAAGTTTGTCGGAAGCCTTAGAAAACTCTGTGTAGATAAGATCCACTTGTGCATCCTCATCGAATGCATTTTACATATTCTTTGTGTTGAGCAGAATAAATTTGTTGAAGTTGATCTTCCTCTCATGAAACCATGTTGAGATTCTGTAATTTGGTTCTTAACATGATAGAAAAGTGGCTGGTAAATCACTTTTTCGAACACTTTCGAGAAATTTTTTATTATTGTGATAGGTCTGTAATTCAGGACAGCTTGTTTACCTTCCTTTTCATGTACTGGTACAAGTTTTGCATGTTTTAATGACATTAGAAAAGTCTCGGAAGAGAGTGACAGACTGAAAAGCTTTGTTAAAAGTTCCGCAAGAACTGAAGCACACTCGTGTAGCAAAAATGCAGGAATTTCATCAGGGCCCATTGTTCTTCTTGGTTTCAGCATCTTCAAAGCGAATGCTATTACTATTTCAGAGAGGTTTTCGATTCTGAGGCAATTATCACCTAGATCTTGCTGCGGAAAGGAATTATTTTGCATTAACAGAAAATATGAGCATTGAAAAAGTCTGCAAATGCATCCGCAATGCTTTTCGAATCATCACAGTTTCCATTCTTATAGTTCATTGCATTATTTAACGAATAACAAGTCCTTTTATTTGTAACGTACTGCCAGAATTTTTTAGGGTCATTGCTTATATTTCTCTAAATCTCTCGACAATTCTGTGTGTGATTTATTCCGATATCATATTCCAAGAGCCTTCTCAATGATGAGAATTCTTCGAGTGCGAGTGGATCATTAGTATTTTTATACTTTTTCCATGCGTTATGAATAAGTCTGATACATTCCATAATATAAATGGTGTACCAAGGAGGGTATGACCTTTGGTTCACCCTTCCTTGCGGAACAAGTATATTAATAATGGAATACATTTCCTCATAGAATTTTCCAAATGAATAATCGACATCAGTAACGGCATTGAGGAAAGACCAATCTTCATTTGCGATATTCTGTTGAAGGGGGACCAGGTCGGCTTTCTTAATTTTAGTAAAAAGTATTTACGTTGACTTTGCCGAGTTTTTCTTTGCATACATCAAAGAGAATGAGCAGAGAGGGAAGATGTGTGTCTTCCTCCAATACATCAGGGGCAGACTGTACTGTTCATTCGAAATTAGCGAAGACTAGGTCAAGGATACGGTCGTTTGCATTTTTTAAGAGGGTGTATTGATCGAGGTTGATGAACTACAAAAATTCAAAATAATTGAGATGAGCGCATTTTTTTGACGTGAATGAAATCAAGTACTCAATATCTCGAAGACATGATCATACATATCCGGTGGTGTACTAGGTGGGATATATAAGACGATGACATAATATGTTTGAAATCCAATTGATAGTTTCACTTCCAAAATATCTATTTTATGCAGACCGCTAATGTCTGACGATGCTTTTTAATTTCTACTTTAAGGTCTATATCCCATCATGAGGCAATATGAGATCATTCTTCACGTAGTATATATAGTTAAGGTATGTGAAGCATTCAAAATTTCAAACTGAGGTGAAAAATATCTTGATATGACTTCTTGTACTCCATCTCAATTATCCGGTGGACGAGTGTCTGGGCCCCCCTGTTAGTAGGCTATTTTATGGAGAAATTTCCGAATAACGGTTTTTGATAGCAACTCCTGATAGAAAATATTTTTTCCCACTGTTTTGGAGATACATAGAGACAATATAACGAATACGAGTCGTTTCGTCTGAACCACATAGTAGACGTGTTTTGAATTCTGATAATGACACTATAACGACAAACATCTGTTTATTTGGGTTATTGCTTGTGTCCTGGGCGTAGGATTAAGAAGAAATACAGATTTTTCTATATTTCTCTGAATTCGTTCATTACTTCTTGAGAATATTGGATTATCATGAGGGAAATTGAAACCTCAGCCTTCTCCACAAAATGCTAACATATCAAAACAGGTGTGGAGACGTTAAAAAAAAGATTTGGTTATAGTGGTAAAGCTGTGTAGTGTGACTGTTTATGATGATTATTCCCTTTCAATAATCTAAAACCAATCGAAACGTTCAATTGAGCTTAGCTTCCTTGTTTAATCTCAAATACACGGGGATATACATGAAGAGAATTTTCACTAACCAGGTATAAAGCATAATTCCCATCTCGAGAGTATATTGTTACATACAAACAGAGCTTGTAGTCAAATTTTAACGTTCGTTCAGAATTATTTATTTATTTATTTATTCATTTATTAATTTATCAAAGTACACCACAGAATAATATATAATTCCAAATGGTACATAAAGTATAAAATATAAGTTATATAACAATAAACATTCAACACGTTAGAAATCATAAAAACTATATAAATATAGGATACAAAAAAAAGACTTAAAACTATGTATGTACTAATTCAAATTCAGACCGCAGCTTGTGATTTTCTTGTGATTCAAGGCGACTCAATGAAATATTGAAAATATCAAGGGAAGCAAAATGATCATTGTAATTCTTCTGAAGTTTAGATATGAATGCAGTGCTGCCATAATTAGTTCGGTGATTTTGCAAATAGAAAAACTGCCTATTTCTAGTATTCCTAGGAGTAGCATTTATGAACAATTTGTTCAGGATATCAGAGCAATCGATGGAGTTATTAAAAATTTTGTGCAGAAACAAGATCAGAGCAAGTTTGCGCCTGTCTTCAAGAGTCTGAATGTTAACTATTGTGAGCCTCGTAGTAGCATCAAATCCATGAAAAGACATTCTCATTTTATAGATTATGAATTTTGTAAAACGATTCTGAACTCTTTCATGTCTTTCCTTGTGACCAAGATAAAATGGCGACCAGATTATGCTGTTGTATTCCAGAACACTACGTACCAACGATAGATATAATGTTTTTATCGATTCAATATGGGATATATTTTGAGTGTGTCTTTTCACAAATCCAAGCATTCTCAAGGCCTTATTGCAAATACTATTTATGTGATGGTTGAAACTAAGGTCTTTGTCAAACACAACACAATCACTTATATAATCAACAGACTGTAAATTGACATTACCAATGAAATAATCACATACAATTAGATTTCGTTTTCCATAAAAACGCATCACCTTGCATTTATTAACATTTATATCCAATAAATTCAGTTCACAAAAGTTTCGAAACTTCTCCAAGTCTTGTTGGATAATCTGGCAGTCATTCGAACAAGTTACTTCTTTATAAAATTTGAGATCGTCAGCATAGAGTGATACTGTGGAATTTTGAAATAGATCAGTGACATCATTTATGAATAATAAGAACAGTATAGGACCAATGTGGGACCCTTGGGGGACTCCAGAAGTCACATAGATTGGATTTGATGTACTGTTAGAAATTTTTACGTACTGTGTTCTACTGCTCAAATAAGACTTCATCAGTGCCAAAAAGCTGTCAACCACACCTAATCCCTCCAACTTGGCTATTAACAGCTTATGATTTACTGAGTCAAAAGCTTTAGCAAGATCTGTATAAATAACATTCACCTGGTAACCCCTCTCAAGTTTATTACACACCGTATTCTGGAAAACACCAAGATTGGTAGCGGTTGATCGACCTTTAAAGAAACCATGTTGTTGTTCTGATATAATATGTTCAGAAGTTTCAAATAGCTCATCCGTAAGTATACATTCATACACTTTTGGGTTGCACGAATATTGAGAATGCCTCTATAATTTTTGATATCATTTTTACCCCCTGATTTGAAAATAGGAGAGAGAAATGATTTTTTCCAAGTGTTAGGAATTTCTGGAAAATAATTTTAAGTGGTTGAGATAGGGATTGGCAACAGTTGATCAATACGATAGGTGGAATCCCGTCAGGACCAGCACTTTTATTTTTATCCAAATTTTTTAATTTGTTTTGAATTTCGTTATCAGTGAAAGTATGATCATGTAGTGAGAAAGCATGTTGAATAGTATTTATGTGTAACATGTTTTGAGGTTCTGTTATTTTGAAGCACGATTGGAAGTGTTCAGCGAAAGCATTAGCTATTTCCTGTGGGGTTTCCAGACAGTTACCATCATATTCCATTATTTTTGGCAAACCATGTTCTTTCTTCAAGGAATTTACATAAGACCAAAAATACTTGATATTGTTGGTCATCATGTGTTCAGTGTTTGATAAATAAACTCAATAGCACATATCAATATGGTATTTAGTTTCTTTCCGTAGTTTTGAATATTCTAAATAATCTTCTTCAGACCCAGAATTTTTGAACTTCTTATGTAATTTATTTTTTAATTTTATCAACTTCATTAGATGGCTGCAGTACCATTTAGGATACTTAGAAATAGTTTTGTAACTTTGTGGAACAAACTGAAGAAACCCTTCGGATAAAATTTCGTAAAAAGCTTGAACAGCAACGTCAATGTCATCAATTGAAGATAAAAAGGTCCAATCAATGTTATGGAGAAATTCATTAAGCCTAATCACCTTTATAAAATAGTAATACTTTCTCTCTAATGGTATGTGACGTGAGATTTGCACTATTATAATTGATTTCAAACTCTAATATGGGATGATACAGATCGGATGAGTGATTACTGAGCAAATCAGAAAATGAGTGTTTAACTTTGATGGTTGAATCATCTGAAAAAACTAAATCTAAAATCTTTCCTTTGTTATTAATCACATCATTGTACTGTTGGAAATTCATGAAGGAAAATTCATCAAGTAAAACTTCAGCTCGCAATTCAGGATTATAGCTGGGTACAAGAACATGATCCTCATAGGTCCATGATATTTGTGGTAGATTAAAATCACCAACAATGATAAAATTAGCACCTACATGATCTCTTTTAACACTCTGGACGTTCTCTATAAACCTCTGGTAAACTTCAGCACTTGAGTTGGGACTAATATATACAGCACAGATGATAAAGCTTTTCTGAGGAGCCCTGATTTCAACCCACAGATCCTCAAAAATTGGACAGACTGGTGAGATGATCCTTTTTATCAAGAGGTTAGAACGAGCACAAATCATAACTCCTCCTCCACGGGTACAATTCAAGTAGTTCAGGTTTCGATCTTGTCTAAAAATTGTATAATCACTAAAGTTGCATATTTCAGTATCTACAATATCACTGTTCAACCAGGATTCGGTAATGACAATGACATCATAATCACATGCTTGTAAGCCTCTATTAAGGTCATCTAATTTAGTTCTCAGGCCACGAATGTTCTGGTAGTAGCAGATAAACTTGTCATTTTTATTGTCATTCAATAATTTTACATTCTTCTTGTTGACATTCGATGAATCATCAAGCACCTCATTCAGTTGTAAATCTGAATTTGCCGAGTTATCATTACAATCTTCTGCAATGGAATCTGTGACCACATGTGGATTATTTACAAAAAATCACCGCCCCTTTGCTGATTGAGGAACTCCCTGTGTTTGTTGAAGTCGAACCGTTTGATTCCAACAAATTTTGGCCAAAATTCAGGTTTATACATTGTATCTTTTTTGTTAAATGGTGCTGTGACAACGAAACATTTATTGCGCTGTGTTTCTGTTGGAATTTCTTTCACTCTTACTTCATCATTTTCGAAACCTGGTTTCTTTTTTATATATTCCTGAATTTTCGCCTCTGTTGCAACTCTCTTCACCCGGTAAAGATAAAGCCATACTTTTTTATCAGCGCCGGAAAAATCGTTGTTTTCCTCAGTGGTTTCAGCTGTCCCGAGGTTTCTTCTGCGTCTTTGTGAGATAAATTCCCCATCTTCATCACTGTTCTCAGTAATTTGACGTTGTATTGGTTTTTCATTTGCCATATTGTTTTGGTTGCCTTTGTTTATGTTTTGGTGTATGATAGAATTGGCATCTGTTACTGTCATTTCTCCTTGGTTCTCAGAACACACAGAACCCAGAGAACATGAAATAAATTTGGTGGATCGACTCTGATCAATACTCTGACCACTGCCTGGCAGATTAGATCTCACTGGTGCCATCTCGTTATGAATGTCTGAACTGTTTGGACCCATACAGCTCACACTGGCATAACTTTTATGACTTCGGTTTGTGACCGTGCTGGACTTTTTTGTGAAATTCGTGAAATTGGCTGTTGTCTTATCCTTATCTATGTCTAGCACTTCTTTATCATCGATGTTTTTCGTCTCCTCTAAATATTGCATTTTTTCTATTAGCAAACCATTATTTATCAATAGAATGCTATTTTTTTCTTGTACTTCATGCAATAACTGTTTAAGATATTCATTTTCAATATTCACCTGATTTTCTTTTTCTTTGTAAATTCGTTTCAGCATAATATTTTCTAGTCTTAGTTTCTCAATATCCTGGAGATCTTCTTTATGGAAACAGCAGTTGATTCTTGTATCACATATTTTAACACATTTTAACTTATTTTTTATAGCACAGGAAAGATGATAAATATTTCCACATACTACACAAAATAAAGTTTTGTTTTGCTTGGTTTGGCAACATTTGAATGATTTTTCACTGAAAGATTCTTCATTTACTGTGAGAGCTTTCGAATCACCGCTTGAGGCGACCGCCATAGTTAGTTAGTTACTTCGAAATCTTCTGAGTTTCACATCTCAAACTCTGCAAAATCACTAATCGTGTGAGTTCAACAGAGTAGCTATTTATATATCTATAGGGAGCAAAGGTATCCATCCCCTCTCGCGTGTGAAATTTGATTGAACACACATGGGAGGAAATGAATGTTTTCAAGTTATATATATGATCTTATCCACGAACACATATATTTGAGAGCGTTGTTCTTAAAATTGTGCTTCCAGCGGTCTATCTCTCGATTCTCGATCCAAATCAATGTGTTACATGATCTCAGGCAATGAGGTGTTACTTGATCTAAGGTCACATAACGAAAATCGATTTGACATTGACACTTTTGTCACATTGAACTAGTTTATTGTGATCATTGCATTTTATTCAAAGGATAAATTCACAGGTAAGAGGTGAGTTTTATATGAGGAAGTGTATAGGATCATTGAAAAATAGTATATTATGTAACAAGTGTTATAAACGTCCTTTCAGTAACGAGTATTTTAAGCACGAGCGGAGCAGAGCGGAGCGAGTGATTAATAAACGAGTGTCTAGAAGAGTTTATGAACGCGTTACACACCTTGCTTTTTCTACGAACTCCGAAAATTACATTAACATACCTGCTATTCCTGCTAACCTACAAAATAATTCGAAAGGAATGGGAGTTGAGGACATAATACATGCAACTGCATGCAACCAGCGAGACACGTATGAGTGATATTGGTTGCAGATGTGTCCAGTCCATTGTTCAATAACCTTTGTTTCACGTTTATTGTCATGCTTAGCACAGAATAAATAGATTGTTCTCAAAGATTGATGCTTCATGCTTCATTTTTACACTTCTTGGAGATATGCGCAAGTACCAGAACATTCTCTTCGATTTCACTTTCGTCTACTTTTCGCATATATTTTTCATGAAAAGTTCTGATACAAACGAATATTGTTTGAATAATTATGATACAAAATTTGAAAATAACAGTTGACAGTTAATACAATTGACAGGCCAGACATGTCTCAAACTACTGAAGCTGTGTTTAATGAACTGTGTTGCCATGGTAATGTGTTTAAGAAATCGTGTTGCCATGGTAACGTATTTAATATTTTGAATAAATCACAAATCGACAATCCGTGATTAAACGATCATTTAGCGTGATACATATCCGTACGCTAAATGCCATTTTAGTTAGGTGAGTAGAAAAAGAAAATTGTTTAATAGTATTGATGGACACACTGATCAAGTACTTTGGTAGCACGAATCTTATGTGTATATCTCCACCATGGAAGCATGCTGAAGCCAATTTATTCTACCTCCCACGAGAGGTAATATTTTTTTCCTCCCGTGAGAGTAAATTGACAGTTTGTTGTCCTCAAATGAGGGAGCCAACGCTAACTTCCTATGCAGTGAGTAGATAAAAATAATTGACATTCTCTTTCAAATCGGGTTTTTATTTTCATGTTCTCATTTTGATTATTCAACAAATATGAATCATATAATGTTCGACGTGGCAAATAGCCAGAAAACTAGTTGTTTTTTGTTGAATATTTGAAATTATACTACATGCACAAACATATTTTCATCTGGAAGAGGATGCAAATCCTCAACTCCAAGAGATTTGATTTTCAAATTATCATCGTGTGTGTTCAATAGATTCAATTCAATGTTCGTCATGGCAAATAGCCAGGAAAGTAGCAGTTCTCTGTTGGATATACGACGAAGAAAAAATTGCAAATTCTCAATGTTAATCTTTTTATATACACGGTGAGTCATGACATACCACGAATAGAGGCCCTTGAGGGAAATGTCTTATGACTATCAGAGAGTGCCTTTCACTCTTCTTCACCAATATATATTGAATGTGAATTATGAAATTTGGCATAAAATTTTTTCGGGCTTAACTCTGCAACGGGTCCTTTGAATCGCCTGATTTTTCATGGAATATTCCTCCACAAAATCATAATCTATTGACATTTCCAGAATCGGAGTTTCAATCGAATAGTTCATCCTGTATATATGGTTTTTGTAAACTATGACAGGGAATTTTCGAAGCACGCAAACAAGCATCTAGAACAGAATATGCATAATTCTCCACACACTCTCACTGAAATCATGTCAAAACGATTAATTTCATGCAAAAACGAAAATTTTACAACAAATGCATTCATTCGAAAATAATGACTACGCAACGTATGAATTCCACGAATGGAGGTGAGACTCACATTTTCAATACTTTAGCCCAATGAAAATCAACATGTTCTTTCTTCCACTGGCCTGGATTTTGGATTGCTTTTGAAAAATAATCGTGAATGAACCTTCATTTTATGTTCGCGGATAATAATTCTAGTACGGAAAATAGGTGACCACATCAACTGAGTAAATCAAATCGAATAGATAGAACTGTGAATTGAAATCAACCTTTTCACAGAAACCCCATCCACTGATTCAAAACAGGGTGATTATTTTCCTCCACAAAAAATTGAATTACAAGCCAGGCGTGAAAATGGAATAATATGTTGCTTCCCATCGAGATGAAGCATCGGAAATGTAAGTCTCACTTCTATCTGTGAAATTTATAAGTTGCGAAATATTTTTTGAATATTTTATTCCATCAGAGATGTTCATTGTGACCTTTGAAAACTCCCTGTAACAGTTCACAAAAACGATATACAGGATACACTTTTTGCTATCGAAATTCTTCAAGAACAGTCCTGGATCTTTCCGATTCCGAATAAGTCAGTCGATTAGAAAATAGAAGCGGGATATTCCGTAAGAAGATCAGACGCATAGAAGTAGCTGTTCGGAAGATATGACGAAAAGATGTGTTTTCCAAATCTCTCAATTCACCCTGTATATTGGTAAAGAAGTGAAGCAGAAACTTTTGGGTGGACATTAGGTATTTTCCTCAGGGGCCTCTATTCGTGGTAGGAGTATGTACAGTACAGTTCCTCATGACTCACCCTGTATATATCATTTTTTTATATTCGAAATATATCTGAGAATATTCCTTCTCGATGATTTTTCTGTCGAAAATGGAGCGCCTCATATGTATTGGCAGAAGTCACTCAGTTTCATTTGAACCTATCTAAACATGATGTAATATTATATGTCATATTCGTATGTATGTATAATGTTCCTCTTTAAGATCAAACCCAGTTACTAATATGTGAAATCAATTCCTATTGTGAGAATCAAGTGCGTTATATTTGACTTTTTGACTACGCTTTGGTAGTGGTGGATACAACGAACCAACCTTATGATACTGGTTTTAGTTTGTTGTGTAATTTTGTTTTCTGAAAAACTACCAACAAATAGCCATATCCTCAAGTCTTCCTTACCGATCAACGATTATCGTTACTCTCGTAAAAAAGACAAGAAAAAACGCTGAATCTCTATTGCAATTTCATCAAATTATAAAGTACCAAGAAACAAGGTACCTCGACTTCCTCCCGATCAACACTCCAGACGTGATTGTCAGACTGAAAGCTGAACGGGTGAGAATCACACTCACAGCTTTCAGGCATATCATGAATTGGCTCATCAAACTCCTACAAATGGAAGAACATCGACTGCCAAAGATTTGATCTCTAAAGCAGTCAGGGATCAAAACTTGAGAATCTAAATACAACTGCACTATGCAAACGAATATGTTTCCCGAATATGCAGATTCACACATGAATAAATCTAATATCGGAACAATAGACCTACAACAGAACAAAAAACATCCTCCCAACACTCTTGAAGAGAACCAGAGACATGTAGACAGATCCTTAGCAATGCGATCCTACTTCTTGAATATCTACCCGGAATGGACAGACAACCCACGACAAAACCCTAATTTGGGAATTCAAATACAGATAACCAGAACCATACAATAGCATATCTATACTTCTTAGTGACAGGCCTAGACTTTCAAACTCTACCTTTCCGCTCATCCCCTACGAGCTAGGACTTCTTTAATAGTGTTCATGGCACTTCCCTTCACCGTCCTGTACAAAAATTCGTGACTTCACGATCTCTCTCCCCGTTCTGAACTTTTTTGGCCTCCGATTGAACTAATTGGTGCCTCTTCAGGTTGTCATTTTCCTTACTGTGTTCATTGATTATTTTCTTCATTAGTAGATGAGACCTTTCTGTGAATGAGGTTGAGTCTGACTATAGTATAGTATATGCATATCCTTTGGGATTTAAGGACTGACCCTTCGAAATTACGTTAATGATATCCTTGGAAATATACAGTATTGACATGGAAAAACAAGCTAATGAACTCGGTTTTATATGAGCAAAATAAATTGGAATCACAGAAACGTAATTCGCTTTTTTCAGAATGTTCTTTCAGCAAATCCACTGTTCTGGTACTGATTTCCAGGAGAATATATAGGTCTCTTCGTTACCATCAAGACTACGTGGGTAACGGTCCCGTCTCCTTAAGACGGGCCTTTCGCGACAGCTTTCCGACCGAATATAGCCTATATATATATACTAGTTCAACAACTATTTCTACGTGTCAGTGTGATGTCGAAATCGGAATAAAATAATTGAATTACAGCTTTCATTTTAGAGTTCTTCGATTTCGTCTGTTACAGCAGGTCACCAATAGGTGGCACACAATTGAATGCAATCATAGGTAATTGTATTATGTACGTGCAGTGTTGCCAGAGCTACTGCTCCACGGGCCTGCTCAACATGATTCCACTTTTCACTCCATTCAAGTCAAGCAAATACCTATATCTCGCTACAATGAAAATTTATGTCATGAGTCATTTTTGAAACTGTCTTCACAAGTAGTCTTTCGAATATTTCTTTTCCTTTTTAATTTCATTTCCTACTGATATAACTTATCATTATTGGCGTCGCCAGAAAAACTTCCAAGGAAAGGGATCGAAATCATTGTTCAGGGCAAAATAGTCTGTGTAATTCAGAAATAATGTGTGCAAGATCTTTTATCAAGTTCAGATGGCTATATATAGAAATTTCGTGTTTTCTGTATAGGGTATATACGTAGACGATTGCTTAATTTCAAATATCTTCATTCTTACGATTTCACACTGCTATTACTGATATAAGGGTTATATTGATATATACAGTGTGTACAATGAAAGAAATCCTTGATTCAAATTTCATGTTCTCTAATTCAGACCTGCTAGCTGAAATACAAATTTCGATCAGAATTGCACTTATGAAAAAAACAATTTCTTCGAAGTGAGAACTTCTAGGCGCGTTGAGCATTTTTTTGGGTAAAGAAAAACATTGGATTTCGCGTCATCGTCACGACCCGTCCCGTGTCCCGTCATCGCGAGGTCAATGAATAGCAATACATTTGAAGGGTGCAGTATCGCATCTCATCTCATATTATGTAGTATTTTGTAATTATGATTAGATTCTATTTTAAATTGGTATATGGAGGTTTTCGGGGTTTGAGATTATGATTCTTTCGTGAAAATTAGGATAGTGAAGATGGCTGATGATGAATTATGATCTCATTCTATTCAAAATTGGTGTCTGGGGGTTCTCGGCGTCAGAGATTATGATTCTTTCCTAATAGCTCCACCAATATGGCGCAAGAGTTTCGTAATTATGATTATATGCCATTTGAAATTTGTATCTGTTTTTTTTTTGGGGTCGGAGATTATAAATCCCGAAGTGAAAAAATTCAATATGACGGATTCAATATGGCAGACGAGTTATGTGATGATGATTCTATCCTATTCAAAATTTATATATGAGGGTGTTTGGGGTCGGAGATTATGATTCTATCGTCAAAATTGGGAAATCCAGGATTGCAGATTCAATATAGCGGACAAGTTTTCTAATTTTATTATCCGATTCTATTCGAAATTTTCACTGGTGTTTCAGGGGTCGGAGATTTTGAATCATTTGTCAAAATTAGGAGATTCAAGCGAACACCATCCCAAAAGTTTTTGTTAGTCTATCTTAGACAGCGAATGTTTTTAGGTAATAAAGTTTGTCGAGTTGATAAAAATTCTGTTTGATGATAAAACAGTGAATAGTGTGAAGTGTGAGGGTGATTATCGTACCAAAGTTTCCAGGACTTCCTGGTTTCGGTCTTCGACATAACGGTGAGAAATTGATTTGCCATCATATGCTTCCTATATCTCACAATCCATTTTGTTTTCATGGTCATTTTTTTTTAATTATTCAAAATTCGAATTATAATGAAAAAAATATAGGAAAATTATGTTCATGCTGATATAAAACTTACAAATTTATTGTATGAGGAATTATAAAATGAAATATTTTTCTTGAACGACTTGTTTCTTCAAAACTAACAACATTTTCTATGAGAGATGTGAGGCTGCATCTTGATATTCTGATGTTTACTATTTCTAGCTCACACATTGACCATTTTCATGCTGATATAAAACTCACAAAGTTATTGTATGAGGAATTTCAAAATGAAATATTTTCCTTGTACACCCTGTTTCTCCAAAACTAACAGCATTTTCTATGTGAGATGTGAGATGTGAGGCTGAATCTTGATATTCTGATGTTAACTATTTCTAGCTCAGACATTAACCATTTTGAATGAATAACCCTGTATATATTTCAAAGAAAATTTTAATATCACGGCATTCATTGAATTTCAAAAATCTTCCCCAAAGAAATTGCAAGTCAAATATGAAGTATCTACCTACGATAATTCTCTAAAACATGAATTGGATTTTGTTTTGTTTTTGTTCTAAAATTTGTTCTGAAATTTGTTCTATCCGTCATTCGGTTGCCCCCTTACGAGCAACCCTCAAAAGTCTTCGAAAGTCTTGTGCGAGCAAGGAATGACGGGGGCCTTACCTTTTAACGTGTGATCCCAAACACTTTCTTGGGCCATCAGAAAAATTTCTGCAGTCGACGGGGATCGAACCCACGACCGGCAAGCGAATGCGAATTAGAATATAGACACTCTGTCCGCACGGCTACCTGGCCACCCATGTTCGATAACATCTTCAAATGTCTCGAAAAGCGGCTGCTATATTTTCAAATATTTCGTATGTGGCTGACTTTTCCGTTGCCTCGCTTTTCTGCCCATTCTTATGAATTTTTGCGACATATTATTTGCAGCAGCTTGCAACACTGGCTTCTCAATTATTAGATTATATGCCGGTTAGGTTGAAGTTCATCTGAAGTTCATGCAATTCAAAGTGGCACGTGGCGGACTGGCGGACTGCGGAAAGACGGGGAATCACCGCGCTACTAATGAATATCCCCCCGGTTCGCCACGGGAGGGAGAGAGACATATAATGATTTCTCGCTCAGTTTTGTTTCGATGCCGTGGCGGTATTATCCTTTGTGAATATCGCCATATCAATGGATCCAAAATCTAATAACTGTACTCTGAGACGAATGTTTTTGCATGAGTTTTAGAGTGAAATAACCTGAACTTTTGACACCCCAAATAACATTATCAGTTTTATTGTTAGCTACAGGAGGTTGTTACAGCCTACTTTAAAATGCTCTTTCAAAACTATTATACTTTTATGATACCATTAAAACAATTAAACAACCTTCTCAAAACATAAAGGGCCCACCTTTATAAATGCTGTCACAGCTTCTCTTAAAGCTTGTCATGAAACTAATAGGAATTTATTGTAGTATGCCTCAAAGCAATAATAAAACCTATCAAAACTACTTCCTTTGAAGCCTTTTAGCATGAGATCAAACCTGTATGTTTTAAAACGACATTTCTCATGCCAACATTAAAACTAATTGGCTAGCATCGAAACCTTATCAGTCGCAGTAAGCATTTGTAAAGATAATATAGTCCGTAACGTGTTTTATGGTAGTCTTTTTTCAGAACTTATTATAATACAAACATGTCAAAATGGAGAGAGAACAATAGATAGTTATAAAAGAGATTAAACATGGCGGTATGATATGATAATTACCTACTGTATAAAATAGTTCTTTTTGTGAAGATTGAAGCTGTAAAATGAAAACGATGGCAATTTTTTTGACGAAAACATACCAGATTTGCTTCAAAAAAAGCAGCGCCCTAGAAATAATGTGTTTTCACCAGTTAGATTTGGATGTGAATTCTAATAACTTTTCAAAAAAGTTGACAAAACTGTGTGAATGTTTGCTGAATATGGGTGAGTCGTTTGAAAAATGTGGAAAAAAAAACTTTTTCGACGGCAGTATCAATGCATCTTTTCTATTCTCCGCTTGAAATTTCCATTTCCATCAATGGCCGACATCTGTTTGTAGTAAATATGGCGCAAAATATATTTAAAAACAATTTTCTTTCTCTAATGCTCGATTAAAACCTTTAGGTAATGATATGGCATTTTATGAGACGATTTCCTCCTGTTGTAGTACTTATTGAATATTCGAATCCATTCTTATGACTATTTGCTCCTGGGTATGTCAACAAAGCTTCGAAAATGATAAGATTGATTTAAGAAGGTTATAAGATAATGCTATAACTATAAAGCTTTAAGAATATCCTGGCTAGTGCTCATTGGCAGTATTGCAAAGTGTATAAGAACGTCATCAACATGATTAACATAACCCCACTTTTGTTGTTTACAGTGTTCACTTTGTGAATTTTGTGATTGAATTAAAGTAGGGAACCGAGTAGGAAACATAGACAACCTACACTCAGTGCAATTCGCCTGATATTGTGTTGATTGCTCCATTCTCTCAAATTCATGCTCTACTCGCCATCATCTGACATAATTTGTGCAAAACTGTTGTCAACTTTCTTGCTTTCTAGTTCCCATTCAGAAGCACGATGATCAGAAGTATTTTTCATTACGTTCTGACTCGTTGATGGTACCTACTTCATGAACATCAGGCCCTAATGAATTCTTGCTATTTGGTGGATTCAGGTGGTATGAATTGAAAGACGCAGTGTTTGGAATTGCTTGGGCTTGAGATTTCTGATTCACTGTTGCTCTCACGACTTGATTTTTGATTCTTAAGTAATTCTCTTCATTTCTTCGCTTGCAGTTGCCATTTCTCTTAATTTCACACTATTTATTTTCTCGTGAGTCCATTTCAACGTGGGTCGTTTGTAGGCAAAAAAAATACGAACATTTATATAATGGGATTTGGGTTTAACACGGTTCTAAATAAAACTTCATAAATCCTATAGATTTTATGATTGACTCCGATGAGTTCATTGTGGCTTATAGGTTTTAATAATCACTTTCACATAGCTAGAATTATGCCAATAGGTTTCATTATTGCCTCAGTCAAATCCTAATTGGCCTAGTGTAAATTTGGTTTTATGATTGCTTTATGACGTATTTTCATAAGATAAGTTCAGAACCTCTTGGTCAAATTCAAGACACTAATAAAACTTAAGAGTTTCAAGAGGGTTGTTAAGAGTAAATAGTTTTGATGAAGAATTGCAATGACTCTCACAGAGCTCTCTTAAAACCGAGGTGAGCTGAATGCCAAATTGTTTCATGCGATAGTTCTATCATAGTATCTCAAAGCCTTTTAATAGGATTATATGGACATGAAGGCCAATATGCTTTTTCCAGGGCATTCATAAAACGGTAGAACAAATTAGACCTATCATTTGTGCTCACATAACCTCTTCAATGTCTAATCAAAGCTATTAGGCATTTAAAATGTTACTTGGGACAGATTAACAAAGCTTTCTGAAGTTTGTTCCACAACTGTGTCATTCCTATTATTTCCATCTATGCTGACATAATTATCGATCTCATGAATAGAATTGAAGAAATTCTGCTGATTTTGTATGTTCAAATTCTCAGGTCTACTTATATGTATAATTATAATTCAGTGACGAATTCTAGGCCGTTTCAAACTACTCTATTCATTTTCTACTTCTTTTCAGTTCGGTTCTCTATACCTCTTCATTTTTCCAATCTACTCTTTATTTTCTACTCACTTCTGTTTAGTATGGCTATCTATAAAAAGGTGTTTCATTAGTTTTTCAAACTAAAATTTACTACAATAGCTGATACCTGGCAAACGTTGTTCTGCTATATACAATTATTTCCAGAAAATATTTCTTTAGTTGAATATTTATCAACATACTTTCATCTATTTGTTTTCTAATTCTTCTCCGACCCCAGATACAAATTTTGAATAGAATGAGATCATAATTACAAATCTCAGTTGCCATCCTCCATCTTCAATTTCCTAATTTTGATGAAGAATCATAATCTCCCATCCCAAAATCCTCCATATACAAATTTGGAATGAAATCGGATTGAGTTACAAAACTCGTCAGCTATATTGAATCTGCCATCTTGGATTTCCAAATTTTGATGAAAGGATCATTATTTTCGTCTCCGAAAACCCCCCGATACCAATTTTACATGGAATCTGATCATAATAATTGAAAAACTCGTCCACTATATTGGATCCACCATTTTGGATTTCCCCATTTTGACAAATGATTCATAATTATCTCCGACATCTAAAACCTCCAGATACCAATTTTGAATAGAATCTGACCATAATTACAAAACTCGTCCGCCATATTGGATCCGCCATTTCGAATTTCCTAATTTTGATAGAAAATCATAATCCCTGACCTCGAAAACCCCCAGATACCAATTTTGAATGATATGTGACCAATCTGTTCTGTTCAGCACCAAAACATACGCTGATGCTCTTAGATTCCATCCAGAGAAGAGCCATTCGCCTGGTGGGTGACGCCACACTCACTCACTCTTTGACATCATTGGAAAACCGTAGAAAGGTCGGCGACCTTTCACTTTTCTATCGATACTTCCACGGGAAATGTTCTTCAGAAATCTCTGCTATCATCCCTCCACTAGCAATACAAGTCAGACGAAGTAGACAAGCCCAGTCAGCACATCCCTTCGTTGTCAACCTCGAAAGATGTCGAACAGCACTTTATCAAAACTCCTTCATCCATAAAACGGCTAGGCTCTGGAATTCAGTGCCTGAGGAAGTATTTTCAACAACATATAATCTCCAGAAGTTCAAAAAAACTCCAATACCTACCTCGTGTCCCTATCCTCCCTAGGAACGCACGAGGTTCTTTGAACATTATAGGGATTTCCTTTCGTGCGCTCCAAGCGATAAAAAAAATAATTACAAAACTCGTCCGCTATATTGGATCCACCATTCTGAATTTCCTCATTTTGATGAAGAAATCATAATCTCCGACCTCGAAAACCACCAGATACCAATTTTGGATGGAATCTGACCATAATTACAAAGCTCGTCCGCCATATTGGATCCGCCATTATGAATTTCCAAAATTTTACGAGATATTCATAATCTCCGACCCCGAAAACCCCTGAGTACCAATTTTGAATGAAATCGGATAACTCGACTCGGTTGCCATATTGGATCCGCCATTTCGTATTTTTTATTTAAAAAATAGATAACGACCGATTCTCATTTCTACCGAATACGCACAAAAAATTTCATACGAATTGGTCGAGCCGTTTCGTAGGAGTTCGACCACTATCACCGTGACCGTGACAGGAGAATTTTATATATTAGATTTGTTCGTCTTACAAACACTCTGAGAACCACCCCTTGAAATATGCCCAGATAATTGAATAATACCCTCTGTATTATCACGTCGCCTAGATTTCATAATATGTCCGAGTAATATGTATAACATATTGGCAACGGTGTAAACAGGTTTGAATTCATCATCTCTCCTAAGCGCCATCTGCTTGCAATACAATGCAGCATTTATCTCTGCCGCTGTCTGTCATTTCGATCACTGCCATCTATCAGGTAGTGCCTGAACTACCACATCCTAGTTTCCTGCATTATATTCTTTCAAGAAATTGAGTTTACCGAGATCAGCTGGGATGAATGGATATTTTGTTGACAGAATAATCGTTTTTGTTGCTTCTTGTTTGAATGGAAACATTTCAAGAGCTGATATTTCAGTGACACCTCGCCAAATTTCCAACAATTGTACTGAGATCGAAAATATTTCAATTTGAGACAAAAAAATTTCAATGTTTACGTTTTTCAAAAATCTGTATCTTTTATAAATAAATGAGTTTCGACTCCGTATGATAACCAGGGCCTAGTCCCAACCTTCTTCACGATGATTTAATCAGTTTTTCAATTGAATCATTCATAAGCCCAAATAGCAACAACTAGTGCAGGCCTGCATGTCGATTTGGTTGAAACTCTCCTCTTAACGTCAAATCGCCCTGTTCAAATCGTTTCTACTCGATCACTCTAGAGTTTTCGTTAAGTGGAGTTTTGAATTGGATTACGTCAGAGAATTTTTCATAACTAGTTTATTTCATTCCGAGCCAGCTCACTGTTCTACCCAGTCTCTCTGCACCATGATGGGTATTTTAGCAGTCTCCTTTGATCTATGATTCGATAAGCCAGACATACTGGGAGTCACATTTTTCATGCTATCAGCCGACGCAGCCAGAATTCGATATGTCTTCGGCCACTTTTCATATAAAGGACATATCGGAATTTTATTGAATTTACCTACAAACTGATAAAGCTTCAGATGAATTTCGTGTTTTGTCATAATATTCTTCGATCCAAACTGCATATATTGGCATCAAAAAAGGAAATTCAATATTTTATGACATAGCGGCTGTAAATTTTTTACTTTTCTGCCTAGTAAGACAAATATTATATCATTAAGTACCTTCATATAGTGATGATAATCATTAGCTATTGATTCGATTCATTCCGATCATCATTGTATACAAATATTTGGAATTGACAATGAGGAAACCACTGAATTAGTAATTTCATTCGAGGGCAATCATTTCGATCTCAGAAGATATAGGAGATACCGAGATCGACTCAGGCGAAGTTGCACATTTATGTTACTTAAAATATGCCGTCGAGAAACTCTTCAAACTCTGAGTATTTCCGGAAATGAACGATAAAACAAAAATTTGTATAATTCATTTCGATTTTTTACTCGCGTTATTTGTTGAAGAATATCAAAATTGAGAGCGCATATACATTGTCACTTTTTCCTTGTTACACGATCTCATTTTCTGAATCACTATCCGACGTATCCTCTTTACGCCAACTTCTCATGGACGCTATATTGGATTCTCGTGGCATGGTAAATCTGGAGATGTCATCGTATGATAGGAAGAAGTAGCAATACAAATAGGCTCTCAACTTTGAAATTCTTCAAGAAATAATCTCAGAAAATATTTTAAATCATTTAACAAAATTCATGCTTTTTCGTATATCTCCGAAAGTATACTTATGAATTTTCTCGACGGCATGTTTTTGAACATATGAATTGCAACTCATACACCTGATGAAACCATGTTCGTATTTCCTATACTTTCCGAGATAACAATGATGGCCGTCTAATTTGAATTAATTATGGTGTAGCTATCCATTAGCTACCTATCTCTGAACATTTTAGGATCGGTACCTATACTTCTTGTCAATGTGAATGCGACACCATCAGATATATACTTCTTAATACTCTGACTGCCATGTCAGTATCATTCTTGACCGACAGCTTGGTCTCGTGCTGAGCCGATGCATTTTTATTGATTTGAACGCGTCAGGCTACGCGAAGTTTTCAGTGTAGAGGGCATATTAGTGATCAGCATATACAGGGTGTCAATTTGAAAACTTCCCACCCTCAATATCTCCCTCCAAGTCGATAATATGGAAAAACGAAAAGACAGATCGATTTTATTTTCGAGGGGGACATGGTTCTAAAATATTTTCAGCCCCGCGGCGTTGCCGCTTCTAACGAAAAGAAGCAACAACTTTGTTATTTCAAATGGAACACCCTGTATTTTATTGCATTTTTAGATTCTCACTGAAAAGCTGATTTCATCAATGTATCACACTTGGGGTCTAGCAGGAATGATTACAGAGATATAGGGTGTTCAAAATCGAGATTTTACAACTTTAGGATTTTTTTGAGTCGAAACTATTTATTATTGGTCAAAACGGCTTCTATGTCCCTATCTCAACTTTTGATTTACTATCTACTGACATTTATTTGAAACAAATACAGGGTGGTTCAAGATTCAGACTTTTGATCACCCTGTATTTGTTTCAAATAAATGTCAGTAGATAGTTAATCAAAAGTTGAGATAGGGACATAAAAGCCGTTTCGACCAATAATGAATAGTTTCGACTCAAAAAAATCCTAAAGTTGTAAAATCTCGATTTTGAACACCCTATATCTCTGTAATCATTCCTGCTAGACCCCAAGTGAGATACATTGATGAAATCAGCTTTTCAGGGAGAATCTAAAAATGCAATGAAATACAGGGTGTTCCATTTGAAATAACAAAGTTGTTGCTTCTTTTCGTTAGAAGCGGCAACGCCGCGGGGCTGAAAATATTTTAGAACCATGTCCCCCTCGAAAATAAAATCGACCTGTCTTTTCGTTTTTCCATATTATCGACTTGGAGGGAGATATTAAGGGTGGGAAGTTTTCAAATTGACACCCTGTATACTGCTGCTCAGACATTGTGAAGTCGTCCTGGTGTACAGAAAAGCATAAAATGTTGTCAACTAGAATCGACCGACGCGGCCTGACAAGGCAATTTTCTTCAATGTATATAAGTAAAAGTGCATAATATACTCCTGATAGTTATTAATTCATCGAAAAACTCACAGGGATGGAACATTTGCTATAACAGCAAGAGGATGAAACATCGAAAGCTAGAAAAATTGTTTAGCTTGTTACAAACATCTCGTGAAACAATATGTACAAAAAAATGGGCTGAATATGAGGTGAAGAGAGTGCGGACGCATCAAAAAGGCTGCCGATAGATGACTTTTATGATGTGCATTAAATGTCATGTGAAAACCCATTCCAGCAATAATTTGATTCAGATTATTATGTTCATGAGTTTCTTCACATTTTATACAATAAACGTTTTCGAGGCATTACCTATTGTAGCTATGAATTTCATTTCGACAAAAAATAGATGATTAGGATGATTGGAATTATTGATTGACTTTTGATGTCCTCATAACGAATGAGAATAATTATGTTCCGATGAATAACATTTTGAGTTCAATAATTCGAGAATGGTTCAAAATATCAAAATGGTTGTAGAAGATGAATATGTTCGTGCTCTGATATCACATCAAATGGTCAACAAATATATAGAGTGTTATAAATTAAAGAAGCTCGAGAAATATCACTTCGGAAAGTTCCGAAATGAAAAATCAGTTTCAGTCACCCTGTATAATTTGAGGGCATGATAATTATTCCAGAAATAAAAGCATATTTCCATCGAATGATTATAGAATTATGTTTCCTCGAATTTCATAATTGTGACTACAGTATTTTTTTTTGTATGCAACTGCAGGTTACGTTATTTCTACAAAAAAATATATTTTTGATATACTCGAGACATAGTGAACGATATTGAAGGAGTGAATGAGAGTCACATATATGCTTCAGAAGATGTCCCAAAAACTGGGCCTTCCTTAAAAAAAATTGAACTCGACCCTCTAGATTTTTTTCCGGTGCTCCCTGTACATGCTTCAATAACTTTATATGGTGTTCTCCTCAGGTGTTCTCTGTGTAATCCACATTCATTTTTGAATCAAGTTTCTATCTGAGCTCGAGCTCCGACGCACTACTGCCTTACCCTGATATACTGAAAAACCGGAATTGTCCCGAACTTTGACTCAGCAGCAAGAATATCATAATTATGACAACATGAAATTAGAGATTTTGGAGATAGACTGTTCTATGACTCCATATGATGATGTTAATACCCCAGTCCATCTTTCTTCATACGTCCATGTTCTATACTGATCAGTTCAAATTGTAGTGTTTATGTTAACGTACTCTGCTTTATGACGGCTTGTATCATCAAATTCTTGGAATGTACACGAATGGTGGCGACGGGATTACATTATTTAATATATCAGCAATGTGACAAAACCTACACGTCATTTACATTCCAGGGCATGACAGCAACATTTAATTCATCCATTTCCATTCGTTGTATGCGGATCACACATTTCCAAAAGGACAGGCTTATTGGGTGTTGTATTTTATATTCCTGACTTTCACTGTTTTATTATGTTCTTCCGCTTTTATACAGGGTGTTAATAAATAAGTGTCACAACGGAGAACTGTAGATTCCTCATAATAAAAGAAACATTTCTTTCCTCTTCGAAATTTTTCTCCGGGCTTCCGTTTTCAAGATACAGGGCGTCAAAAAATTAAAAATGTTCAGTTTAATTAAACACACTTTACAACACTTAATAAACTTAAGAATTTGAAAACCAGCATCGAGATCAGCATACTCAAGAACCTGACATTTGATTGAACATATCATTAGAGAGCTCTGAGGTGTTTATTTCCAGTGGATTTTTAGACGATTTTCAGGGATACCATCAGGATTTTGTATGTTTTTATTCATAAAGAGCCATTTTTCTCGGAAACTGTTCATTTTAGAGCATTGAGACAGGAGGACGTTTTTTGTGTGAAAGATATTGGCGCTTCAGAATCTTTTCTGGAAATTACAATTGCTCCAGTGGCACAAGTGTTTGGGGGGTTGAACCCTTACGAGGCGTTGAATTCTCCTCCACTGACATGTCCAAGGAAATTGATCAAGAGCCCTAAAAGTAGTCATTATTGATGATGAAGTGTGTACGAAGGCTTAACTTCGTAGCTCAGACGGTTCCTGAGATAGTAGCAAAAAACAGATTTTTTTGTATTTTTTTGACGCCCTGTATCTTGATAACGGAAGACCGGAGAAAAATTTCAAAACTGAAAAAAATGTTTCTTTTGTCATGAACAATCTACAGTTTTCCGTTGTGACACTTATTTGTTAACACCCTGTATATAGCTGATGGGAGCAGGACCCAAATTCTTCATGAAGAATTTATTTCTCAGAGACAACAAGACTGAATTATATCTATTCAATTCTGTTAATGTCGACAAATCAAGATCAAAGAGTCAAACTTTCAAAAGATTTACACATAAAAATTATTGTCTCTGTGAATTAGGAATATCCAGATTCCCATCTTGTATTGTTCTCTTTGTCACTGCATGTGAAGGTTCGGAAATCGAGAGTATTTTGTAACACCTCCGATTGAGTTCTGCGAATTTTGGAATATAATCCATTTGCATTTCTATGATTCATTACTTCCATTTTGTGACGATCTCCTTGGATTATATGACAAAGACACAATTTTATGGAGCAAGGCTTCATGGAAAAACATGCATATTATAGTAATGATGATAAGCAGGCTTTTGAACAGGAATAAGTCAACTTGTTGACTGTCAAGGATGAAAGTTAATAGCCAAGCGAAGCGAGTCTGTGAATTCAGCCAAGGCAGTCAATCTACATTTGCAAGCGTGTGAAACATAATTATAATGTTTTCTTCAAATAATATGAAACAAATTTTGTGTAATATCTATAATTGCCAATTTTGAATACCAATTCCATTCAAATTACTTGGAACGATGCATAGCAACAAAATTTTCCTGCGCAGGCCGAGAGAGTTCATCTTCCTTGCCTGTTAAGTGTCAGAGAAAAACCATCTGCTATGCTGCTTGGAGCAAAATTATTTCATTAAAATTTTTCATCCATGCACTTTATGATGATGATGAACATTACAGTCAATGATCAAACTATTTGTTATCTTTTACGGTACATTTCCACCTTAATTCATATCATTCGTCGGAAACATAGCGTTATTCATTTGAGTCCTATTTCTCGACCTATTTTTAGTCCAATAAATGAAGGAGGAAAAAAAGGCAAAGTTAACGTTAATTACGCACTATTTCCATCTTCCGGTTGGAAGTAGCTTTTGGTACCTCATTAGACATGAGACAAAGTTTGACTGGAAAACGCGTGAAAATGGCCCCAAAAGACCAGGAAAATAGGTTTTCAGCCAATATCTCCTAAAATATGGCAGTTTGAGATTTTCGATTCAGATAAAAATTGAAGTACAGTTAATTTTCTACAAAAATGGTCCTCATAATTTTTCTCGAAAATCTGCCCGTTTTCGAGAAAAACGGCACGAAGCGCACCTCGAATAATGAGCTTCTGTGTTGTATGCCGGAGAGCACAGTCCGTGTATTTACACATCGGCGAAGGGACAAATTATCCAATAACTTTGTAAAAATTGCATATTTTCCCATGATTCAGTTAATTTTCTACAAAAATGCTCCACATAATTTTTTTCGCAACATCAATATTTTCTGCAAAAAAATCGGGTTGAAAAGCTGGAAATTTTGAGACTTGTGAAATATGCAAGTTTTGTACAAATTTTGAGCTGGAGGGTGTTGGAAATTCAATATTTTCAATGTTTTGAATTATGGAAACCAATTGTAGATGGCGCCACCACATTTTATAGATTGGGAAAATCCTTGGTGCCATAAATGAGAAACCCTGTAACCAGACATTTTTGATGGATATTTATGTTTCCGAGGGTCTCGTTTTCCTCTCAGATGTGGCCTCAAGATATACTTATTAGGAAAACAGGCTATAAGATTGATTACAGCAGGATGGACCTCACCAGTTGGCCTAAATCTAGCAACAATCAGCTTTGCACATGTGGCAAAATACTGAAGTTCATCAGGTTTTTGGTAAGAAAAACTGAAAATGCCTCAAGAGTGAAGAATATTTACCCATAATACTCAGCAACAATTTCTTGCAGATTCTCCGCAAATTGTTGCAAATTTTTGTGCAACCAGACTGATTTAGGCTTTTGGAATAAAGAGTTATAAACCTCCTCCATGTTTCATTCTTCACAGAAGAATATATTTTTTTTATTTATGTATTTATTTATCAACGGGAGAACCCGATATAATGATACAAGAATAATATATTATAGACTAAAATAGTTGCTTGTGAACAAATGTTCTTGAATAAAAACAACATGACCAAATTCTCACCTTCTGCTCCAATTTTACAAAATTTGAATCTTCACTTTTTATATGTTTTGGGTTGATGATAAAAGTTAATTCTAACGAAAAACGTGGATATTTGTTCAATATTCTTCACTTTTATCACTTTTCTTTCTATAATTGACAATTATATTTATCAAAACAATGAGAGAAAACAAACACAGTTATGCCTCCAAGCGTGGCCGCATGGGTTGTAGCCACGTAGAGCACACACGCGGCGAACGAGGGAGGAACGAAAGTAATAAATTATAGCGTGTACATTTAGATATACTGGTTTTTTCCAGGGGTATCAAAGGTATGACTCATATACATCGATGGAAAGGTGGGAATTCTCCCGTTACACTAGTTAAGGTGTCAAAATGTTAGAAATAAAGAGCACGGAGAAAAAATACACCGAAAAAAAAGTGCGTTTTTTCCTTGACCCCGCTTTTTCTAATTTTATTGAAAAATGGACGACTTCGTCTAAAAAATAATTGAACAATCGAAAAGTAGACCTTCTTAGCTTTCAAATGATGTATCATAGAAACCAATCGGATCATGTAAATTTTCAATTGATGGTTGTTCACAAAATTTCCCCGCGCTCCAAAAACAACAAAAAATTGGGATTCAATAAACAAAGATTAAATGAAAATTAAAAAAAAATAGGATATACAAATTTCAGGGATGACAAAAAACCTAATGAGGACCCATAATCAAGAAAATTTTGAGTAAATTAGTGCAATACAAAAAAAAATAGGAACAAATTCCTGGCGAGGTCAAAATTGACCGGGAGCAGGAAGTTTGACCCATGTTCCTATAAGGCCAAAAGAGTCAAGACGGATTCAATTCACAGGGTATGATAGCAGCAGAATTCCTCTTCCACATGATTTTTGAATCATAGGAAAATATGGAATTTTAACAAAGTTATTGAATAATTTGTCCCCCCGCCGATGTGTAAATACACGGACTGTGCTCTCCGGCATACAACACAGAAGCTCATTATTCGAGGTGCGCTTCGTGCCGTTTTTCTCGAAAACGGGCAGATTTTCGAGAAAAATGATGAGGACCATTTTTGTAGAAAATCAACTGTACTTCAATTTTTATCTGAATCGAGAATCTCAAACTGCCATATTTGAGGAGATATTGGCTGAAAACCTGTTTTTCTGGTCTTTTGGGGCCATTTTCTCCTTCATCGCACGCGTTTTCCAGTCAAACTTTGTCTCATGTTCAATGAGGTACCAAAAGCTACTTCCAACCGGAAGATGAAAATAGTGCATAATTGATGTTAACTTTTTCCCTTTATTTATTGGACAGCACCAGCAGTGCAAACGTCATGCGAATCACGACAATGAAATAGTGGAAGTGCTTAGGCTGCGGTGTGAAGTTTGTCGCGGAATCGAACCGAAGCCAGAACCAGAATCGATGAGTGTATACGGACATTTGGATTTGCAGAGTGGTTTTGGAAATGATATGAGTGCAGTTGCACGTCAGTGGCACATTCCTAGAAAATTTTCATCAGGAGAAGGTGAATTGACATTGGGAATTCCACAGGTCTGATAGAGACATTTTGTCACTGAGTACCTCCAGACTTCGATCACTTTGATCATTGCTAAAGTATTCGTTAGAATATATTCGCAGATAATTATGAATACTTGATTCATCTTTCTTGAGAATTCTTCCTGCGGATATTGAATAACTATTATGAAACTCACTGAGTTTTGTCATAGGCATAGTCCCTATACCTTTGAAAATCACTTCGTTCTAAGGCCATGTCTCTTCATCCTCAGCCAAGCTATCAAGAACGAGTTGAAATATCATAAGTAGCCAACATATAACATAACCTATAACCTCTCAAATCTCTCGATTGAAATTTAGAAGGCCCAAATCTAGTTAGAAGTTATTTCTTAGAGCTCAAGTGAGGCAGAGTAGCCTCTTGATGTTCATGAGGTACCTGTTCAGGGAAATGATTCACCTACTGTGTGAGATAGTCTTACAAAGTGACAACTATGATTGATTACTGAGAGGAAGCTCTGTAGTCTTCTGGAGGTACCGCAGGGCACACAGGTTCTAGTTACACTGAAATTGTAGCCCTTTTCAATAGATAGAATTACCTCTGATGATCCCATTCATTTTGTATATGCGAGCGCTCAGATGTCATGCCAAGTTGCCAACGTTTCCTTATCATCTGAACTATTTACCATTATCCAGCTTGTATTTACTGATCTTTCCGTCGCCTTTTTTGAGTAATATTCCCAGATGATATTCAATGATACTGAAATATTGGTACTTTGGTGATCTCACAGTAGAAATAGTGATCTATTTCTTCTTGAGATTTCGAATCTTGACATCCTGTAGTTTATATATAGGGTGAACTTATTCGAACTTTTCAATTCGGATTATTATTATCATTACCTGAATGGTCTGTATGAACTCAATGAAAGCACTCGTTTCATTCTGTATTTATAGTTTTGCTCTGATGAACAACATACAACATATAAATCACCCTTCATCTTCGTTATTGACACTCATCAAATATATTAGTCCCTTTCTATCATTAAAATATTCCTACTTACCTGTTGAACACCTTGATATTTGATAATCAAGCTTTGTCTACAAGCTCTCCAATCCAAAGTACTCTCCACTTATATTCCACATGATGCTGTTGGAGAGAACAAGAAGATTCTATATTTTCCATATCGAATTGTATTCAATTAACCATACGGAATGATTGAAGGAAGAATAAATCTCAAAATCATCTCCACGACATTGAATAGGTGCACAAAGTTATGTTGCAAAAAGAGGAAATGTTTCGGGCTCATAATAAGTCCATCATCAGTCAAGGTTCATAACGTCTAACGTCCTACGAAAGTCTTAATTTGTAATGGATAATATTACTTACATGAAAATGTTCTTGTGAATTTTTTCGATTTTTCACTCAATTAAAACCTCCTAAGGGTATCTCAGAGGGTATACAGGCCCCCACTCAAAATGGAAATACCTGTTCTCATATTATGATGTTCACCATTTATTTTGAATTCAATAATACTAAACAACTACAGAGAACATTTTTCATCCTCATGAGAGTAATATTATCTATCACCATATTCCTGTAACAAGTTTAGACTTTTGTAGGACGTTATAAACCTTGGCTAATGAGAGGCATATTATAAGCTCGAAACATGTCCTCCTTCTGCAACATAACTTTGTTCTCCTATTGAATGTCGTGGAGATGATTTTGAGATTTATCATTCCTTCAAACACTACCACTCCACTTTGAGCAATATGGACTTCTTCACACGTTTAACTATTATTCATTATTCCAAATTTTTTGGGATTTTCTCTCCTCGTTTCTATAAAATAAAAATATGAATATTATTTCAATATACGTGTAGTAAGGACAAATCAGATGATTTGCCCCAAAATGTCACTGCGTTTAAAGAATTTTCCTATCAGAGAGCCTAAAAGAAAAATTCACTAGCTTGTCAGTGACAATTTGTATTGAAAAATTTTTGGAGAAGAGAAATAAAGGTATATGGAAAAAATATCAAATTTTCACTTATCTTTGGACGTTTCGGGACCGATTCTGCTCCCGTTTTCAACATGAAGAGATAAGTGAAAATTTGATATTTTTTCCATATACCTTTATTCCTCTTCTCCAAAAATTTTTCAATACAAATTGTCACTGACAAGCTAGTGAATTTTTTTTTTAGGCTCTCTGATAGGAAAATTCTTTAAACGCAGTGACATTTTGGGGCAAATCATCTGATTTGTCCTTACTACACGTATATTGAAATAATATTCATATTTTTATTTTATAGAAACGAGGAGAGAAAATCCCAAAAAATTTGGAATAATGAATATACCACCTCCTCGATTAACCGACAGACAGTATTTAACTATTATGATCATAAAAGTCCATGAACTCACACCTTCCTGAATATATTTACAATACTAAATCATAAACTCTTGAAAGTTACTTTATTGAAATGTCTACTAGCGCGGCAGAATAATCAGTTGGGTAGGCGAAAGTGGAGGAATTCTGGAGCAAATTTGATTTCTCCTAACTTCATAACAGATGGTTTGTATTTGAAGGGTTCCGAACATGTAATGTAGTGATGAAAGTTCGAAGTAATCTGTATATTCTGGATATGATCCAAGGATGAGTTATATAGTAGTAACAGGTGCCCTTCATTAATATTTTTTCCATCTCTTGGAGTGCACGGAAGAAAATTTCTTTAATGTTCGTAGATCATCCTGCGTACCTAGGAAGGATAGAGAGAGAAATGAGGTAGGTGTTGAAATTCTATTATAACCTATATTGACGTTATGAATACTTGAGAATACTTCCATTGACAGAGAATTCAAAAGTTCTGCCACTCTATAGACGGAGAAAATCTGGGAAAGTGTTGTTGTTCGACCTATCTCAAGGTTGACAACGAAATGATGTGCTGACTTGGCCTGTCAAGTTTGTCTGACTGGCATTGCAGGTGATGGAACCACATCAGAAATTCCTGGGGGTGATATTCGTAGGAATATCTATATGAAAACGGAAGGTTACCGACTTTTTAACGGTGTTTCAATAAAATCAAAGATTGGTGTAGGTGACATATCACTCACTAGGAAAATGGCTCTTCTCTATATCTCAGCGTATGTTTGGGTGCTGAAACCCATATGTCAGAACAATATGTCAAAGTTGGCCGCCACTGTGATTTGTAGATTATGATAAGCTGTTGAAGTGGAAAGTAGATTTTCGCACGGGATGAAAATTCGAGTTTTTGTGAAGCAGCTTCCTCCATGGATCGAATATGATTCTTTCATGAAGAAGTATTTCTGATGGAAATTATAAGCGAAGATGAAGTGATCTTGGTGCCTTGGTGGGGATGATGGTACCAGATGTTTGATCAGGCATACTGAGTCCCCCCCTTCCAACAAAAAATTCAGTCTTCAGTTTTGGTTGTGATGAATTCAACTAGGTTGTTGGTTCCTTATGCTGTTATTTTAGCAAGATTGTCATTGACAGCGTCGACTCGCTGTCGTGATCACTACTTGGATTCTTGTGATGAAATGAAAATCCATAAAAAAAACGCACTATAGGAGGTTCTATCGTCTCCAAAGTTGTGAATAGGGCAATTGGTTGCTACCGAGACATCATTGATATGAAGGAGGAACATTGTTGGGTCCATAATTGATTCTTGTTCAACGACGGAATTGATGGTGATGTTATCAGACGAAACTTCATTCATCATCACAAATGGCGATCATAATATATCCAACGCCACAGCTAGAGTTTTCTCATGTTGTCCTACCGGAGCTTGCTAATTATAAGTGAAGTAAAGAAGTCAATATCCAGTTGGCCTCTGGTGGCGAATGCCATATTGTCTATCATCAATGATTCCTGAGCTTCCTAAATATTTGATAAGATCAATGTTGATGGCATTCAACATCACTTCGGAGATGACTGATGAAAGGGCAATAGGCCAATAATTGTTGGACTGGCTGTGCATTGCCTTTGATAATTAGTTGAACTCTCACTATCTTTCAGTAAGATGAAGGAATTCTCGACTTGAACAAGATGGTAAATAACTAGTACAGAGTCGGTGTCAATTTGGGAGCACACGTTTTTGAAATAATGAATGGAATATTCGATTAGGACCTTTTGCCTCATTCGTCTTGAGATCGAGCAGAATGCGGCCGACAGGGCCTCGACAGAAGACGATTTATTACATTCGACTCTCAACGGGTGGAATGTCTGGCGGCACATTTCTATAGAAAACTGAGGTGCTTGTGAGTCAGGTCGTTTGAAAAAAATATTCTGGTTCTTCCAGAATTCCTACAGTTTTGCTTCCGCTTCTTCAAGAAAGGAATCAATTGAATGTTCACTCCTGGAATTTCCCGATAAGTATAAATTTATAACTATCTGCTTCTGTGGATCGACATCTAATGGTTCGTTAGATTTCAATATTGTTCTCTTGATACCTCAGGATACACTGTTCTTCTCGATTTTTTTCTCGTCCACGGACCATGGAGGAATATTGAATAAGTGACATTATTGACAAATGGTCGGAGCCGTCGCCAGGAAAAGAGCCAAGTGAGGAAAGAGGGAGTCAATCAATCAATCAATCAATCAATCCATTTATTGTTTTCTAAAAACTTACAGTTTTATAAACAAGGAGTTCACACAGTTATATCAAATTCCTATACTTGTAATTGTATACCTATATAAGTACAAAATTTACGTCCGGTATTTTATAAGTTAGAAATAAGCAACCTATTTGAAGATGTGCATTGTACATAGTTTGTGTTCTTAAAAGCAGAGTACTAACGTATCTATCCAAAACTAGATAAGGTCAACCTTGATGAACGACCTACTTGATATATAACTGGACAACAATTAACAATTCAGCGAATAATATATTTAAAAACAGAGCAAACGTAAGAAGTAGTAGTAACAGTAGCAAGTAGGAATGACCAAGACAAGGGAAACAATATTATAATGATTAAATTATCTTGTAGGAAGGGAAATATAAACATTAGTAATTCACTCATTCATAATGAATGAGCGGAGTTTCACAATGTTACATAAATGGGCAGATATGGATTTACGAAGTACGAACATTATCAATTCACAACAGTACCTTGTTGCTCGGTTCTTGCATATGTATTTGCTAGAAAATTAAAATGCTATAAGAGAAGCAATTTACAGTATGCAGGTGAAGATGAAGTTGGTTCGTATTTTTAGCATAATGGTGTCCTTCACATTACAAAATCATTGATAGGCAATTTCTGAAAATACATTTATCTAATACGTGAATAGGTAAAGGTGATTCCATCAATTGGCAGGCAAGATCGCAAAACTCTCATCCTTTGGATAACTTCTATGGAAAGTAGAAAACACCTGATTGAGAGAATAAAAAACGACTCTATAAATGTATGTCGAGGAATAAAGAATAATTCAGATGTGATTATGAAATCTTCGAGCCACATCTGTTTGAGGAAAAGAAATAGAAAATTATTAACAATCGAAACTAGATGAGCCAGTTAAGCTCCTCACTCTGAAATTTCCCCAGTAAGTAGCTCATTCCTTCCAGGAATAAGAAAGAAGTAAACGTTCATTCGACGAACTACAATACAGGTTTTGTAATTTACCCAGTTCCATATCTATAATGAGCTCTATTGGATATTGGATACAGAACTGCTTTGTTATTGAATGTTCTCATATTACTGTGAATTACCAGGTGGAATTTGACGATGTGTTACCCTTCAAGGTATTTTATTTGGATTCCAACTCTCCCTAGGAAATGAACATCACGAATTCTACCACTCCTACACTAAGATAATTGTAGGCATTTTTTTGTAGGGTCAAAACAATCTTATATTTATACCCCTTGAAACTTGTAATAGGTACCCTTCTTGGTACAAGTAATGTCCTCAGACATCTTGAGTCCCAGTCGCCGCACAGATGAATGATCCAGATGATTGTTCGATGAACGGAGTTTCAAGGAAACCTCAGGAGGGCCCTCTCAGAGGTATTGAACGCGTCGTAGATCAGCTCTCTGGTCGACACTCCATCAGTAGCTCCCGGACGCGCCGACACTCGCACGGACGACCGAGCTTGCCATCCGTGTCGCACTGGTCATCGCAAGAGAAAGCCGAAACATGTGAGAGTGGATTCTGATTCATCGCAAGCCCAGAGCCTGCCAAACCTAGTGGACAGGAGGACCCACTACCCTTCAACAGCGCTGATGCCGGTGCGAGATCAAACGCAGTGCAGCTGACAAACTCGCGTTCGATTGGCTCACGAAATTTCTGATCATATTCAGGAGTACTCACGGGCCATAGTGATTGGCGCACGTGGGCAACTTGCAATTCTGTAGATCAGCAAACTTTGGAACTCGTTTCTCAAACTTGGCTATACAATCTAGGAATCAGGAACGCCACTTGCCCGCTTTATTGCGAATAGGTTTCTACAAAACGGAAAAACACCTGTAAATAATATTAAAACTTCATAAACGAGAAGATTTCCACAAAATTCTCAAACACACGACATGTTTCGCTAACACAGTAGCTTCGTGAGGTGATATACTGATACAATGACTATTTCATTGAGAATCTAGTGGAAATCTTATCGTTTGTGAAGTTTTCACATTTGCCATGGATTTACATCAAGAAACGGCCGAGTCAATTCAAAACCTGTGAATAAACCGAAGGAAAAATTTTCAATCAGAATGGTTAACGGAAGACCTGAAAAAGAATATCATAAGCGAACATGTGCGAAACAGGAACTCTATTTATTCAACGGAGACACAAAACTCAACCTGCCTAACCCAAGCAAAGGTCAGAGAGGTGCCAACATATATATTTGCTCAGGCAGCCAAGCCGCACTAAAAGACCTGAAATCATTGGTTTTCACATCGAAGATCACATGGGACTGCTTTGGAACACTTATACAACTGGGGAAGGACAACAAAGTCACACCTATGTGGGTTTCAGGGCATAAAGGAATCAAAAGGAAATGAGGCAGCTGATCGCCTTGCAAAAAAAAGTGCAGCATCTGCACTTTCTGGTCCTGAGCCTCTTTGTGGGATAAGCAAATGTCACCAAGGGAGAACTCAGGAGATGGAAAGAAATTGGAAAGTTCTACTACTGGATAGCAACTCCAGGTCAACTACAAGCGGAAAGGTCCATCAACCATTCGCAGAACCGAGCCAAAGAGCTACTCAGCCTCAGCAAACCAGAGGTGAAGCTTATAACAGGCTTTCTCACAGGACACGGCCCTCTGAGGTACCACCCCAAAAAGATGGGCCTGGCGGAGACTGACACTTGCCGCTCTTGTGACAATGCGACCGAAACCCCGGAACACATACTTTGCTCATGTGGAATATTAGTCCGCCAAAGGCTGAACCACCTAGAACAGGTCTATCTCATCCCTGCTGAAGTGGGAGATTCAACAATTAGGAAAATCGTAGGCTTCATCAGAAGTCTAAGGTTAAAGGACCAGAACTGGATAGGGGTAATCACAATAGATCTTCTAGGTTGCAGTGATCGAGAGGTCTCCCAGCCTATACGACCCATCTATAATCTACAATGTACCCGAACTTACGAAAAAACAACATGGACGTCCCCACATAATAGGGAGAGAGGGGATAAAAACAGGAAGATGATAACATAATCAAGACGTCATGCATTAGTAGACCCAGCGGAAATATAATCAAATCAATATCAACCATTGTACTAACCGACTAATTGTGAACACGAATCGTTCACAGTTTGAGTAGGCCTAGTATTCTTTATATGCCTGGCTGAATCCCGCAATTCATAGGTTCAAAGTGGGATTTGCTTGTCTATAACTGAAGGTTCGACCTACATATAGGAGCCAACTCCTCGTTGAAATCCTTAACTACATCTGAAACGACGTAATTCTTCCTCCAAACCAACTGATTCGGGAAGTACTCAACGTGACAAGATCATTTTGATTGCTCGACTTTGCCCCAGCTTCGTTCGAGGCGTTCGCGAACTTTCTGTGACGTCCTTCTAAAAGAACCAATCCTTTTACTGACAAACTCCGCTGTACCGTCTTCAATGTCTATTGCCCTCCGTGACACTTAGTCAGCTCCTGAGAGTGGGAGCAATATGAAAGAACGTTAGTCTGGTTACCACTTGTTTCGATTCTAGTAAGGTTCTCATTTCAACTCTTATGATTGTCTGAGACATACATAGCTATCATGTTCTTGAAAGAACGATTTACTCTTCCAGTTGGATTGGCCCGTGGAAGATAATGATACTACACTGATTGCTTTCCGCCAATTCACCAAATTCCTTACCGCAATATCATGGACCATTGTCACAAATTATCACCTCAAGGACAACCAATATCGAGAATACCCTGATTTCAACTTGCGGATAATTGTCTTTCTCGTTGCCTTTGGAAGGGGGAAGTAGAGAGAGAATGAGCTAATATACTGCATTCATACCTTCCTGATTTACTAATAACCATGTTTTGAACTTCTTATCTCTTGTGAACTTGCAATTTCATTCAAATGTCTATTTTGGCAAAATCATCAGCTTTCTTTGACGAATCACTGAGTTACTGAACCATTATCCTCATCAAGATGTGCGATGCGAATCACTTTTGACCTCAGCAAATCGAATTTTAGTAGCCATATCGTTGGATGCTCTGATAAACGGATCTAATTATGATAGATTACTCTCAATGACTAGATCATCCTCCTCTACTGTGAAGGAATCTTTGAAATATTCAATACTATCTCCGAATTCCCCAAGATTCATGGACATATTCCAAAAGAGTGTCGCATCTTCTTTACTGTAGCAATGGCAATTCTTCTAATCTCAGGTTATTGAAAAAGCTCCTCTGAATTCAATCTTCAAAACCGCATATTCAGAGACCTGATGATCTGCGAACCATGGCTGGGATTTTATAACCAAGATACAACTGGAAAATCATCATTAAACGAAAAATCAAAGTCCAAACAGAAAAAAATTCAACGACCATTGAATTATTATTTTTGAACTAATCAAAATATTGAGGCTCCACGTCGGGCGCAAAAAAAATTATCTCGAAATTGACCCGCATGAGGTTCACGGTCTTCGGCTAGCGTTTCAGTGGGGATGGTGGGGTTTGTTGAATGAACTATGTTTCACCCAATGTGAATGTCACCGACTACTCCCAATTACCAACTAGTGGTCTACATAGAGTGAAAGGTGGCATCGACCAATAAAATGAATATAAGACAATTCATTCCCGATTTAACTAAGTTAACTAAAGGATGTTGCAAAAGTCAGTATCAGGTTTGCAGAGCCTCATTATTCAAGTCTATATAAGAATTTTACTTCCCATATATTTTTGTCAGCAAACGCTTCGTTACCGATTAATGGAGCGTTAAAGTTTGAAGATCATTTTACCTTTGAGCACCTTTTATAAAAAGTCAAGGTTCGAAAGGTTTCTTCATCTCCAGGTTTTGTTTGAAAAGTTGTGATCAAGATCGAATACTGAATATTCAGCGTTTTTTGTTTTCATTTTGATAATGGATTTATCCATTCTGTTGAAAATTGCAATTCAACTTTTGCGAGTTATAAAAAGTGACTATTTTCTTGATAACGATCGCAGATGCGAGAAAGCTGTTACAAAAAAATGACAAAGAAGTTAGAAACAAAACAAAGAACACATTTCGTATTCCAGAATCTGCCAGTTGCGCACCATATTCATGGAGCGAAATGGGATCAGACCAATAAAAGAATACGGATCATATGAGGCCTGGAACGTGACAAAGGTTTCGATTTTGAAGTGAATTTATCGAACTTTGAAATGATCATATAGAAAATGAGGAAAAAATCTTGAAATTCTAACGCTGTTGAGAGATATACCGTTCTGAAAAATCCCATCGAATCTCGATACTGGATTTTGTAACATTCTTTATAACAACCATGATGCTGAATTCGCTTGGAAACTGACCCCTTGATCATTCATTCATATGATATTTCAAAACCAACACTTCAACTGCATCGAATAAAATCATAACTGATATAGAGACGATATTCTAATCACTCTTATGACTTCTAACAATTAGTAGTAATGAAATTCCAAATACAGCGAATCTCTCTCATAGGAGTGCTCAGAAAAATAATTTCGAATGATGCGTCCTTTGAAGTTAGGCGCATGCGAAAATAACTATAACCCCAGATGTTTAAAGGAAACGGAATTATATCGTTTCACTGAAAGAGTACAGGTCATTTGAAATTCAAACAGGCCCAGTCAGCACATCACTCCATTGTCAACCTTGAAAAATGTCGAACAACACTCTAACAGAACCCATTCGTCTGAAGAGTGGCGAAGCTGTGGATTTATCTGCCAATGGAAGTATTACCACGAACACCAACTTCCTCTTCTTGATCGTCATCGGAATTTCCCTTCATGCGCTCCAAGAGATGGAAAAAAAGGTTAACTATCCCTTGTTGAGTAAAATCTTGAACAACGAGGTCAGTAGAATGAGAAAGGAAAAATTGATTCAACATGTCGTCAACATGAATTCAACATCACCAAAATTCTTTCGATGGTTGCGAAATCAAGAACACCCTGTATAGTCCTCGACCGAGCCACTTGGTATAGACCCTTGATGGATCACCCCATATAATCTTCTAGTCTACCGACAACATATGTAGACCAAAACCCAACTTCCAAAATCCTCAGGTAAAGGGAAATTACAGGAACAGATTCATGCATCTGAACTATGATTCCAACAACAACTCCAATTACTAGGTAAATCTCGAATAATATACTATTAACTATGGTGCCCAGAAATATAAGCTCACCTATTAAAACTTGACTCACCTGTATTGAATGAAAATTTCAGAACACATTATCATTTGAGACATACCATTTTCAGAGAGAGGTAGGAGAAGCGAGGAAACAAAGAACTAATTGGAATGTCATTCCACCGAATATACACTATCTCAAATCGCATTATTTTGTGCATTAATTAGTATAGAACTCTCTCTGGTCGGCAGAGTGCCGCATCAATATCAACTCACAGTAGACTGATTTGAATCAAATTCCAAATTTATTTTCGTGTTTCTAACCTGCTAGAGTTAGATTTGACACGTGTTTGGCGTTTAACCCCATTAATTTCGATGATTTTTGTAAAACAATGATATCTTGGGTAACTCGCCAAAGGATTCTCATGAGAATTCCGCGAACAGCTCCTGATACGAACTCTCCAGAGACCTAGCCAGGAGCATTTTTCGAGAATTCTTTGGTTCACTCGTAGTTGCGAGTAGATTTGAGTGAATCTGGAGATCTCACTAGTGGCAATTGATTTGAATATCCCAAAGTTTTTGGAAGAAGGCTCTGTATGCGAATTTCTCAAAGAACTTGCCTCAAGTGATTGTATGTGTCGCTCGTTGAGAATATCTTGGCGGTAGACAATTGGAGCAAGAATAGTGCTCTCGGGGCAACCGCTCGAAGAAGTTACGAAAGGTTTCACAATTTCCTGAAGGGGATTGCCAAGATATCTTCAAGACGTCTTCGTGTTGGCTGTGTACCCTACAATGTGTATAAGGACATTTTGTTGGTGTCTCTGGACAAGAATTTACACACCTAAACAAGTATCCCTATATAAGTCGCATGATCTACCAGTCAATGCCTGATGTGCAGCAATCACAATATTTGTGGTCCTGGACTGGCCCCACTCTGATTCGTGCTGTCTATCCCATGACTAGTGGCTCTGCTGGAACAAGAGAATATATACCATAGCATAAACAATGTATTCCTACAATCATGCATTATAATTCAGAGGCCAAAATGTTCTGCTCTCATAGTATTTATTATATGTTTTCCTCAACCGAAACCAGATGGACCAGGTACGCTATTCACTCAGAAATTTCGTCAGTAAGCAGCGAATCCCTTCCTGAAAAAAATAGTAGTGAATGTATATTCGACGAACTCCTATAAAAGGTGTGTAGTTTACCAAGTTCTATGTCTATGAGGAGGTATTACTGATATCGAGTGTTGTCTATGTAGTATAATAATAATAATGTTCATTCACTAATATAACATTTCATTATTCGATGAATACCATGTAATGTATGAACAAGTACGAGTAAACCCATAAGAACCTTACGGTCGAGCATGGGTTATCTTTATATCATTGTTTACGAGAACATGTACATTCAAGGAATGATACACTTCTTGTTCATAACTATAACAATGAAATAGTATGGTGATAATATCATGAATAGAAATTATTTAATCTAAATAAAATGATGACTGCATAAATGAATTAATTATGTATAGAGTATGGAGGAACATATTGACTTGTGTATGATAAGCTGAAAAAGGAGTCGCCAACTCAAAATGAACGTCGACAGTAGGCGGCCATGATGACAGCGAGCAACTTTATGAGCTAGTCAACAAGTCAGCTGCAGTGTAGAACGGTAAATAGGTCTTAGTTTTCGTTTATGTAACTCCTAATATTCGAGTTCACTTCTTCATTTCACAATTTTGGGTAGTAATATGAATGAGTTATCACTTCGTATTATAGTCATTATCATTATAAAACGAAATATATCATTCGAAGTTATAACATAGCCATCTCGGAAATTTGGAAATATTCGAAAATTCAGAAAGAATCCGGATAGCCGGAAGAATGAAGAAGTTGACTTATTTCAACCAAATTCTAAAAATATAGATTTGTAAACATATATAATTTATAGTAGACGTCCATGGTATCTCGAAGTGGCGAAAATGGATGAGGAAGTGAAAAATCTCCAAGCTATCTCCACGATTCCAGGACATGTTCCGAACCTATATGGGTTCATCTTCAGCTAAATGCAAGAATCATGGTGAATGAAACAATATATTAACAACATTGTAACGATGAGTATTGTTGCTGAATGAACCACGCAATGTCATCTGATGAACGTGAAAAGTCGGAGTTCTCATCGTGAAACAGGTCAGCTTCTCAAATTACTCTTTTTGTTTTATTGTTTCGAATCAATTATTTCGAAAAGTAGAAAAATACGAGATTCTGAATAAAAATATATATGGAGTTTTTTATGTGGCTCACTGGATTTTTGAATATAAACTCGTGTGAATCTACAATATCGGCGGTCAAGTTCTTTAGGTTAAGGAGAAATAAATAGAAATTTTCTCCACAGGCAAGAATTCAGTTGCTCAAATGAAATCGAATGAGCATTTTGAATTGAATATCATCATGAATCTTGAAAACCAGACGAAATATCAAGAGGGTTGAAATTATTACAGTTTCTGGAAAGTGAAATAGAGAATTTTATCGCAATCTGGTTATAGCGGCGTGTATATTTACTTATATTTGTGCTACCCTGTATGTCGACTCTTGTATACCTAGAGAATTACCAACTTTTTGTTGAGTTATAGAGATAGAGTTGATAAAGAAATATGGCAAAACTTCATTTACTTGATTACTCATAGAGATTTTCATTGATCTATAGGTATACCTCTATATCAATGTCTAACTGAAGATAGGTACCTAGTTGGGAGAATCACCTAGCCAAGCTACTCCTAGCAAAAACTCGATAGAAATGCGAATTCAATAATTCAAAATACTCCTGACCAGATATATCTGTACTTTCCCATACCTATTGATAACGAATCGAGCGACTATAATATACCTCCAAAAATATTGTTACTCTCTTCATCAATTCTTGAGATGAAATAAAACACCAGAATCATAGATCATAGTTGCGAGAGCTATGCCGTCTGTATATTATTTATATGATGCGCATGTGCGGCAACGTCACTCAAATGAACCGCAACGCCACTTACCTGTACCGCGTACACCGAATACACTAGACAAATGACGGCTATATATCTAGGGAGTTGCCTACGATATTCAGGCAGCTCACTTGATATTAAGCCGTCATTGACGAGACAGATATAACAAAAACATTCGGTTCATTCGGTTCTGTGTGGGGGCTCCTGCATTAGAAAGTTAGACTCTATTTACATTCACACATTGAAGGTAGGATACTTCTTCAAATGGTTTGCACACAATGAACGTCACAACTGTGGATAACAATTATCATAAAATGAAACAATATTCATACAAAAACAGATTTTATGTTATATGGACCAAGTATCCGGTAAATAATCTCAATGGAGTGAAGTCATGATGAAAGTGTTAGTGACATCTATAACGCAGTGATACAAGATTTTGATGATATCATGATATGAATAACAATTCAGTGCTGAACTCACTACACCTATACTATTGTCATTACATAATAACATGATAGCATATACTATTAGACCATCCCACACATGGAGTCTATAGTCAATGCCTAATACCTACCAATAATTCCTCCAGACTTTTAGCTGCGATGCAAATGTTTCGAAATGAATTGGAATAATATCTATAATATCAAATCTCTTGATCCTCAGAAGCAATATATTGTTCCCAATATGAGCCTTGATATCAAATCTACCTCGATCGAATCCTCTCAAATTCCATACATGCTCCCTCTCATTTCCAAGATTATTGAATATGCCCAAATATAACGAACACTCGCCTCATCCCTCAAGGGTTTGGAATGTTGTAGAAAGCAAGCTTGCGAAAAATTGAATTCGGCTGACAGAATATGAAATTGTGTATCTACATTGCCTTCGGATGTTCTTCTTCCTCTCAATTTACTCAAAAGGAATGCACCTGTTTTACTAATTGGTCACGTTTGTATAGGGTTAAAGGGAAAGGTGCGATTGGTTTCAGGGATATAACCTGAAGTGGGATTGTGGAATTATTCCAAGCAAGCTACTCTGTTTCGTTATAGCGTGATTCCATCAAACTCGACACGTTCTCCCATCCTTGTGATTTTGTTTTTCGTTCAAAATCAATAGGTCTAGATCATGATATATGATATTTTCAATGCGTTTGTAATTTTAATTCCTTTGATGGCTACACTTGAGCCCATCTGCGTTGTGTAATGAAAAAAAAAACGATGAAATACTTAACCCCTGTGACGGGCAATAAACTCAAAATGTCATCTCTGTAGACAGGTTATGAAATATCAATTTTTATCAATTTTTTTTTGCCCACGGGAAAGAGTAATTACCTACTTCTTTTCCCGATATACAGTGTGTCTCACTCCTAATTGAAACACCCCTGTATCTTACATATTCGTTGGGTGAAGATTCTGAAATTTGCTGGAACGGAAGAAGTATAGAAAATGTACTCTATGACGGAGTGGTGTCATCTTCAGTGATATACACTGCTCGCAATAGTCATGAAACCACCCCAATTTCTGGTAAATGATATTAGGAGGCAAACTAGATTGAAAATCACTTCGGATTCGGAATTAGGACGCCCAATATACTAACTATTCGAATTTCACCTGGGAGATTTCGAGTGCTGAAAATTTCTCTTTTGTCTCACTTCTTATACAAACACCCCCGTATTTTACGTAATCGTTCGATTGGGATCCTGAAATTTCCTCAAGCGAGACATATATGAAGAATGTACTCTATGACCAAGTGGGGTCATCTTCAGTGATATACACTGCTCGCCAACAGCCATGGAACCACCCCAATTTCCGGAAAATGATATAAGGAAGCAAAATCTTGTCTCCTGATATTATTTTCTAGACATGTGTGTAGTTCCACGGTCGAGCAGTGTATATTAGTGAAGATGACCACACTTGGTCATAGAGTATATTCTTGGTATATCTCTAGCTCCAGATATTAAAAGTGGGACAAAAATGAAATTTATTTATTTATTAACGGACAAGCCAATTATACAATTTACAAAAAGAAAGTATAAAAATACAGAGCACCTACACATTATCATATCTATGAAGAAGACTAACACAAAAAAATGTAGAAGGCTAAAACGAATAGAAAGATGAAGATTATGAAAAAAGTGATTAACAGTTTTTTATCGCTCTCCTGAGAGACGATAAAGATGAATTGAAAAGTTCAATTTGGTGATTGTTTGTGTTTGCTGTTTTCATAATTCTATTCATTGATTCATTTTGGCCATAATTTGTCCTACAGAATGGTATCTTGAAAATGTCACTATTTCTGTTTCTTCTTGTATTTGCGGAAAGCATAATCAGAGCAACAATTTCAGGAGAATCAATGTAACCATTGATAATTTTATGGAGGAATAATAGATCAATTTCCATTCTTCTATGTACCAACGTATTCATGTTCAAAATATCTAATATTTGTGGATAGGTATATTCATCCCTATTGAATCCCATGTGATATGCACAACTTCTTAAAAATTTATTTTGACAACCCTCTAGGAGATCAGAATCAACTTTGTAAAATGGTGACCAGATCAAAGAATTATATTCAAGAATAGACCTCACCTGTGCACAATAAATAATTTTAATTGCATTGACAGATAGTTCTTTAGCAGAACGGAGGGAGAAGCCTAGCATTTTACGAGCACGAGATGATGTTTCTATTATGTGATGTTTGAAGGTCATTTTCGAGTCAAATATCACTCCTAAGTCTTTGATTGTATTAGTTACTGATAGATTAGTATCATTAACTCTGTAAATATGATCAATAGCATCATGGCTTCGTGAAAATGTTATCTTTTGACATTTATTCAAATTCAGTTTCAATAAATTGATATGGCACCATCTGGAAAAATTATTCAGATCGAGCTGCAAACTCTCAGCATCAGAAATGCATTGAACCGTTCTAAACATCTTATCATTGTCAGAGCTGAACATTGTTCTAGGAGAATATGAATAGTCAGTGTATTGGGCGTCATGATTCGGAATTCGAAGTGATTGTCAACCTATTTCGACTCCTAATATCATTTTCCAGAAATCGGGTTGGCTCCATGGATGTTGGCGAGCAGTGTATATCACTGAATATGACTCTACCATCTCTGTCATACTTGTTTGCTACAATGAGCCATCTCACTTACTAATAAACACTTTTGTTATCAGAATCGTTAGTCTTCTACCGATACCTGATATGTAAGGACCTAATAGCTAGCAGCACCTCGTGAACTCTCCTTACAGGGTAATAATTCTTTTTTGTTACGGAAAGTGATTTGGTTAGGAGTTCTTCTAGAAAATTCGTTCATATATACTCCTCAATAATAGAATTTGTGGAGAAACTACAGAAAATTAACTGCATCAGTGCGTTATAGTGTTTTCCCGTTAAATCGGTAATTTATCGAAAATTCTTTCAATTTGGATGGAATTTCGTATTTTTGAACTACCTCACTATTCACTATAGTGGCGGAAGCTTGAATCAACACAGTTATATTGTTGATATATTGTATTGCATATACAAGTTGTCTTCGCATCCTTATCTCGGGCTGCTGCTTCAAAATTCACAAGAATTCAAGCCAAAAACTCATAGGAAGAAATGATGGTTTTTCTTTTTGATTTCGTGATTCGTGAACCATCATTTACTGACGCGACCGTGTGAATTTTTGGCAAATATGTTCACTAAAAATCCAAAGTAGTGACAAGAAGAACAAATACTTCAAATTGGAAGCATTTTCATCGTCAAATTGAGATAGTGTGTACTGAGTATCTCGTCCTTGTGATGCACTTCAATGCCCTGTAGTTACAATAGAAAACTCTACTTGGTGGTGAGAATTAAAACTTAGTAGATATGTCTTCAATATTCCTCGACAATCTTCAACCCACATCATTTTTCTGAGAAAAAATTTATCGTCCTGATACTGAAATGGCAATCATTTGACCATCAAATCGAAAGCAAATTATATTGAAATTAGTATTATTTCATTTCCATAATATCACTATTCAATATTGTAAAGTTAATCATTTGACCCCTATATGAGCGTCATTTCATTCTCATATAAGTGTTGTTCCAAAGTTTTATGGTTCTTTTGAAATGATGGACTTGATCACAGTGAATATAACAGTTTATTGATATTTCTCTCGGTTTACATGGTTAGCCATCGAAGTGACTCACTCTGGCGCAGCAATATGGAATAATAATTATCTTCTCTATTCGATGGGATTCGTCTCTGCACCCGAACACAATTAGACTAACTCCTTTTCGGTGGAATTTTCCAGTACACACAAATATAACTGATCTAATTTCCCAGGAAAAACACTCGATGCTCGTGCTCTCACAGTCTACAGGTACACAATATTGGTTGAAGAATGTGAACGTATTGGAGAAGACTCATAGACTGAGCCTTTTTTCCGTGTGCCGTCCAGCATGCCCTCGAATATTTGGTACAATTTTAAATGAACTAGTACATTGCTCTAACCAACCGTTCATTGGAACAATGAAATGAAGTGATGCGAGTTGGACCATTATATTGACACAATAACTTTCGCCTCACCTAATGTATCTTCACATTATTTTCATAGGTTAAGTTCGTTTTACCATAGTGTTCGAATTATTTAGCTGTTTGATGGAAATTATCATTGTCTTCACGAATCGGCGATTTATGCATTGAAATGAGGTATTGGTCAATGATCGTATATCATCGGAGCGATAACTCCATTTCGAAGAAATTTCTTCTGCTAACATGCATGGTCCATCTCAACTATTCATTATTCATTGTATCAACAATAACAAGTGAAGTGAATGTGTCAAATATGAATGATTCTAGTGAAACTATCGGTGAAGAAAATTGAATGATACGATTTCAGATCATCGAATAAGCCCTTTATCGACACGAAAGGAAGGACTTCGTGATCATGAAATGAGATATCCGATTTCACTCCAATGTCCCCTAGCTAGGATTGCAAAATGTCTGTTTCTAGAGAAAACACTCTAGTTGGGAGATCTATAGTTATCTATAATAGATGGAGAACATAAATTCGGATGCGATATTGTATTCCAGGATATCCTCACACCAAACAAAGAAGGGATGAATGAGGAAAGATACTCCCGATATAGGAAATACTTAGTCAGCATATAAACCGGAAAGCTCCGTAGTACGAAATGCGCTTGCTGAAATGCTGCTGAATCTCTCCAAGGCGGCAGTGTTACAGCGGAAGTAGGTCGAGTCGACATAGTTTCTAGGATTACTGCACAATCTTGTGACTATCTACGATCCTCAATGTATTTAGACGTCTATTCCATTCCGTTATTCAGTCGCATGGGACCCAATTATATTGTATATACAGGGTATGATTATAATATTGTCTGCATATTCCCGGCGAGAATGCTGATAACGAGACCTCACTTTTTTATTTCTGCTGACTTCTGGATCTGAATTTTCTACGCATGATGTATACCGTTTGACTCGCTATTTGAAATGACTCGGACAACCCGTTATCAATATAACTGAATCAATACTCACATTGCATACCTACCTCCGATAAAAATTCTGAAATAAATGAGCGCCAACATATTCATATTCTCATTATGACGCAAGTCGCGTCCTAGGCAACCAGATAACGAATGATCACGTCACTGTGACGACCCTGATTGGTCATTTTTCGTCATATACGTCAAATACCAATTCAGGACGTCACTATGAGGTATTTTCTATGGAGTGATGATCACGTCATCATCTAGACGTCGAGTGGAAGTAAGATAGAAGGGTAAAATAAGACGTCAATTTCATGACGTATCAGGGACATCCTTTCGACGTTCATGTTCTCCAGACCATCTCTGAAAGTTGATCACAGAGTGCATTTTTGGTTTATCTTCCGCTCCCAGCAAATGTCAGAACGAACCCAACGTTACGTAAGATTCGGGGGTGTTTCCGTTAGAAGTGAGTCACACAGTATATGAGAACAACGTCTTGGTATTCTCATATACAGGCTGATTTTAAAATAAATGCATATATTTTAAACACTAAGAAAGCTTGAGGTATACTACCGAATAGCACTATCAAAATTATTAATAGGATCAAAATAGATTTGGGGCAAAATACCCTTTATCCGCCCAGATTTCTACTTCTGTCACAACCATCGTTTGCGATCCGCAGTCGACCGTGATGAACGAAGCGACGTTGCCACTCTACATAAAAATTAGGAGATATTAAATAAAATGTATAATCGAGAAGATGTACATACATGGGGAAGAAGTTAACCCTGGTCTTGAATTTCAGAAAGATAATTCAAAAACTTTAGAATGGACTCACCCAAGATTTGTAGACATAAGCTCGAATAGCGTATAGCTTAACACCTCACGGTTGAAGTTCTTTTACTGAAAAATCCTTTAGACCCTTCCTTCTACCTCCTTGCATCGCTACAATTTCGTGTTCTTCGAGGAGTCTCATGGGCCCCGCACAATAACGACCCGACATAAGAACCATATCATTCAGCTCAATGTTTGAGAAATGCATCGTCACTTTCCAAGCAAATTGTCAGAAACGAAACTTTACAATTTACATTTACTAGTCAGTGTTGTTCTTGGGTCTGATTTTTTCGTAATAGATTTCCTTGGAAAAAGGTATCAGATTTGTATCAAAAGGTAATAGACTCGAAAAATCTGACATTTGACATTCGGAATGTCATTCTTGTCAAACCCTATCGCACTAATCACAGTTTTGACATGAATATAGAATATAAAACGGAACATAATTATCCGCTGAGCACAGAAATAGATTTTTCAGTGTTGGAACATATTTTGGTGCTAATAGCAAATAGTAATAGATTCATGACAAATCGTAATATCGTAACAATCTTCGTGAAATAGTAATAGAACGCGAACAATCCTAGTTAGTACTGTCAAAGGTCACAGCTAAGATGCCTAGAGACTGGTGTAACGAGTCCCCTATTCCATAGTATTCCCAAAACCTGTACGACGAAATCGGCAACCAGCCACCTTGATGGCAAGCGAGAAGAAGATTTCTGAAACCGCCACGAGTAGCGCTGCTCCTCATGTCCAGCAGGCACAAAATACAGAGTTGCCGGTTGGCAAAAAAATTACCTAAATCCAAGATTTATTCTTCATAATTCTCACATTACTAAAAAATCTGCTATATACAAAGAGAAGCAATTGTCAATGACACATGATGGAAAAACGGATTTATAACTTTGACTTGTTTTTTATTATATTCCATTCAGGCGTGATGGAGTATTTTGAAGTATCATAATTTTCGAAATGTCAGTCATTTCTATCTGATGGAATAAGATGTTATACGCAAATCACGATACGATGTAATTACTATCCAGGCCGCTATATGCCATATTCCAGAACCCGAAAGTCTCGAGTGAATTGCTCGCCAAAAATCGCTTCTTGGTCAATTCGTTGGAACCTCTGAATTGTCGTTCATGAAAAAGGGCGTTGTCATTCTTCTTGGTGTTGAAAATCATATGAGTAAGAGTAACTAGTCAGACACATGATCGGTCCTAAATGCGCATGTTTCATGTTTTCCAGTTAAGTTTCGTGAGAGGCACAGCTTATAGTTGCGCTTTATTTGTACCAGTCTGTTAGCGGTGGTGGGAACAGAATGACGTTTAAAATGAAACGAGTAATTTCATGGCATCCTTTTCATGACCTTGCATGAGAGAATTGACATATAATGATAAGAATAGAATATAAAGGATTTATTTATATATTTGGGCTCCGAATAATTTCAAAATCCTGATACTAGAGTTGAGAATCTAGAAAATGAATCGACGAATATTTGAAGCAGTGATTGTGGTAATGGGAGAAACTTCTCTGAGATCGAGAGAATTCATTTGATCTGGGAATAAACATATGGAACCGGACTTTCTTTAAAGAATCGTATACTTGTGAACCTTACGATAAGAATGTCTTCTTTAAGTCTTCTACCTTCAAAATGTTTCGTTTTTCGTCAATTCAAAACGATTTTTTGGCAAATGTCAACAGTCATTCCGCATCATTCGTTGTAGTAAAACGAAATGAAAAGTAGCAAACGGAATCGGAAAAGTTGCAAATAAAACGACACATTGAAGTGATTCCGGTGGCGGAATTGGACAAATGAAATTATATCTTATGGTCCTACTAGTGATCTAGATATTAATAGTTTATGTCAGTGTAATTAATGATTGGCACTTCTGTGAAAATGGTAGGTACTTTTGACAATAACGGCCCTGGTATCCAGCTTCATGACATAAAACAATAGAGAATCTATGGATGAAACAGGCAAGTAATCATAATAGCAAGATTTCAACCATTCAAAAGTAAAGAACAGAATTTGAGAGTAATCTTCTTGATAATGATCGTCTCGTCCCACAGAACTTAGCCTAGTTCTGTGGAAATGCTCATGCCTCTGATAATTTCGGATTCAGACTGTTTATTTTTTACAAACCAAGTGAATTTTTTAATATTGATGAAATACTAACAAGACTGTGAATGCTGTGTCTCACGGTCCAACAATTCGATCAAACTTCAGATCTGTGATGTCATCAGTGACGTCAATTCAAACAGCAGCAAAAATTAAGAATTTGTTCTAAATATTCGTCATGTTGGATCAAACAATAAGGTTAGGATGTTTGTTTTCATGGTTCCTTCATTGATAATCATTTTATATCTCAGGAATCAACAAGAAATACTATCATTAATATTATCAATACTTCTAAAATGCATGTCCTGGTAATTGGACTGAGGACCACTTCGGATAATTATAAGAATATTTTCGTCTTGCTTCAATCCCTTGGTTGATTAGATACTTTGTTATGATCTCAGCTCATTTCTGGAGGTATACGTACTATAACTATGGAATATCTTCCAGTCTGACTTCATAAAAAATCAGGACTCCTCTTCGAATATTTCTTCTTTGAAGCCATTATATCTTATTGTATATATCTCCCTCTTTTTTTTTAATCACTTCGCATTACAAATACATCACAAAATACTTACCATAGAATGAGTTTTTGTTTAATTTTTCCTTGTGATTTTTCCTATTTCAGAGAACCTACTTACCCAATATTTTTGTTCAAAAATCTACAGATCGTGTGACAACAATTTCTTGACATTTCAAACGATTTGAGTCAAACAGGCAAGAATGACGTCACCTTGAACAGATTTGATCAAATTGTTGGATCGTGATCGAGACACGACCTTCACAAACAAAATAGGGCCACGATTTTTCCTCTGCATGAAATTACCATAAAACTACAACTGGCAACGCTGGTTTGGCTTGACCTGGAAACGATGACATTCCAAAATGGCGGTTTCGGCCTTTTCGAGTTTTCGGGTTTTGTTTATAGTTTATTCTCTCGAATATCTAGTTACAGATAATTTGGTCCTATTTTAACTTGAATGAATTAATATAAGAACTTGAAAGTGTTCATGAGTGTTTTTCGTTTGTGAAGTGAATTTTGCGACTGAAAAATGGATTCATTATACAACTGAACACCACTCACAAGCCAGGACTGCCAGGCCAGGAGGAAACAGTTTCAAATGTAGAATGTAGTTCCCGTAAGTATTGAATAATTAATGTTTATTCTTTCCTTTCACATATTTCACAAATTGTATTTTTATAGTGGAAGTAAAAGTGAATATATAAATGGGAGGATGGGTTAACTCTTACCTCCCTCTGGAGCTCCCTATTATTATACTCACCTAGTCTCAAAAATGTGTTCATACCTCAGATGTCCATACCATGACTGATCGAAAAGTGATGCAAGATGCAATGATTATCTGGCATTGAATTAATTGCTTGCACAGTTTACACATAAATACCTACAATGTGAAAATCCAAAACCTAATATATCTGTGGCACATTATTCTGTAATCTGTATTTGGAATAGGCCTGTAATGATTATTTCATCAAATTGGAATGTTGGATATTCAATAACATTTTTTGTCTAGTATTTATCTTGTTTCTTCTACTCATTTTTGTCCTGATCTGTGCTATTTGAAATTATCTTGTGGATTCTAAGCATGTAAAAAACTTGAATAGATTTTCTCATAATTTATTTTATTGGATGAAATATTGCATGCAAAGTTGAATGCCTTTATTTTCAGGTTATTTTGGAGACATTCAATGAGGAGGAGAAAGTTGAAACACCTCTACTCACATCGATCACTGCAATTGGGAGCCCTGAGTATTCAAGTGATAGTATGCCTTCAAAGATTACCATAGCCTGGATTTACCCTTCAAAAATCTCCATCATGAAAAAATATCTTGGAACCTATGCCTCTTGGCCTGCATAATGCTGAAACACTAGCTGAAACATGTCTACCAGAGCAGGGTCTCACAGAGTATTTTCCTGTTTTTTGGCATGATACTGCCATGATCAACACAACCAATGAACTCCAGACTATTTTAGGGTGTAGGTATGTATGTAACTTTTATATTTTTAGCTAATAATTTTCCTTGCATGTCTGGTTTTTTATTTTTTCTGTACCCTCCTCCTCTGTAGGACAGTTTCTCTTGTTTTGTCATCATGAAATTTTGTAAACTGTGTTTTTTCTGTGACATCTTGATTTATACAAAAATATTTTAAACTCATGAAAATCATGGAAACTTCTTTGATTTTTCCTTGACCCTACTACAGTGTAGTCTCAATTACCACAAAAATTAACTCATCTCATGAATATACATGATATAGTGCCTTCTAGGAGACCTACAAACCTTTTCCTGTATTCTGCAAGATTCTCTATAATTTTCAATAAATTCTGTTACTCAAGCATTTTTGATTGGTGATTACCTCAACCATTTTTTTTTTTTGGTCAAAGTAAACTTGACATTTTTTATACTCTTTGTTTGGTTTCCTTCAGAAAATCCAACTCATAAAACTGACAGAAAACTCCTAATCTTCCTGAAAACATTTTTTTCTCTTTAATTTTCCTTTAATTTTCAGGAAATAAAATTCTCATCTGAATGTCAAGTTCAGTTTGACAAAAAAAGGTCTTCATAAGTGAAAACGAGAAGATTTAGAATCCAAAAATACCCAGTCTGACAGAGTTTATCAAAAACCATGAGTGAAGAGAGCAAGGAAAAGAAGTTGAAAACTTGATGTTGTAAATAGACAAAGTTAGTTATCCAGATCACGTGTCCACCATTGGTAACTGTCATTATTGAAGATACAAAATCATTCAAATTTTGCAAACTTGCAATATTTTTAACACACTCCAAGATCGAAGAACAAAAAAAAGCAATAATTGAGCATCTCTGTTTTTTTTAGTTTGAATAGAAAATACAATTTTTAGAAAAAAATTATGAGAAAAGTGTTTTCAAGAAGAAAGTACTGATAATAATAGTGATTGTGGTAGTACTTTTGCACTCATTAAGAGGAAAACAGATTATACCATTATCTAACATAATTTTTTCTGTTGTAGAAATGTGCATTAATGTTTAGCTGAAGATGACTAGCAACAGGGGCCCATGGGGATCCACTTTTGTCTGACAGGATGAGCCTCCCCACAATATTACTACTAGCTGAAGATGAGCCCATATAGGTCAAAACATGAACTATATCCAATTGATGAGTTTTGTGGAGACAACCTTGTGTTTTCTTCCTTTGTTGAATTGATCACTCCACTGAGATACCAATTACTTATGGACTCTACTGTGAAATAGATATCCTATTTATGATCTGCTATTTTCATATCTTCAAGGTTTCAGTTTGGTATTTGTACTCCTTGATATTCCAACAATGAATTTGAGATGATTTAAATTCTTGTCATTAAAATGAGTGACAACATTGTTTCTTTTTTTACTACTTGCCACACACCACACACATCTACATACAGTAGGTAACATGAATTTCTACTTGTCTCCAAGTAGTTCAACTAAATGAACTTTTGATTTGCCTCATAAGCATTTATTATCATTATCTTTTTAGTTTTTATTTTTGACATATTTCAGAAAGATCACCTGCCCTGTATGCAGGGTGTTTCAAAATTCAGTATTGAGATATCAGAGGAATATCTTTCAGATCAAGATAATACTTTTTTCTATAATCATGTGTCACAAACTCTTCCTTTCCGATCTACAGAGTTGAAATTTCAAGATTTATTTCTTTATAGCTCTTTTAGTTTTCCAGATATTCAGATCAAATTTAGAAAATAAACTTTTTCGCACCATTAACTCTTTCCTGATGCGCCACTGGTAGATTTTCAACTAAGAAATGGGTTTTTTGTTTACATAGTTCACAATGAAAACAAAAAACACTGGAATGAATTGAATTTTAACACTCTTATTAGTCTTATTTCAACCTGAAAAATAAGTTCCTGAAATCTCCATACTAAATTTTGAAACATTCAGTTTATTTGCTTCATGCTTTCAAAGTGAACAATATTGGACAATGAGAATTCAAAAACATTGTTAAAAATTACAAGAATAGATTCATTTTGCTTGATTATAATTCACCATCAAATGCAATCTTTCCTGAAATGATCAGATAATACATTGAGCACATGAAATTTTGAGAGGAGGAATTTCACGATCACAGATCTTGGTTATTTCACGGAACTAAAACACTGTGTTTAAGTTCTGTGGGGGTAATTTCGTGTTTTCAACGGAATGGCAGAATTCAGAATTCTTATTTATTGATTACGATCGTGGCGCCATCTCTCAATGAAAGGTGAGAAGTGTTACTCTCGTTCTGAATCGTTGTACACTTTTGTTACAAAAACAGTTGAAGAGTCGCTCCACCAGTCAACTTATAAACATCTCAGTCACAGCAAAGAGGAAATCTATGGTCACAGATACTGCTGTTCTGAGAAATGATGTTGACAGATCATATGATAATAGTTTTGTTTATGTGGTTGCTGGTTTGTAAAATAATTGTGAACGTAAAATAAAAAATAGAATAATTGGATGTTGTGTCTTGTGTCGTGATAATCGTGATATGGTCGTGATCGAACAAGAACACAGGACGATATTAGCCTGGAATGGACTCGATATTAGTATTTGTTTGCTCTCGGGAGTTTTGCTGTTCGAGCAGGTATGAGAAAATCTACTAGGTGAGTCGATTTTCAACTTTGTGTATGTTTTGTACCTATTTTATTGTCTGCTAATTTTGTATCTACCCGCTGGGGCCTTATTTTCGAATTGAAGGAAGGGGGACGTTCTATCATGGAGATAATCACCCCACAGTTTTCTCAGTAAACTTTAAAAAATAAGGCTCCTGTACATATTACATTCACCTCTATTAGTTTCCATAACCTATTCCAATTCATATTCATTCTGTGACAAATTTTTATCAGGATATTCGTCTCTGAAACAACCTGGCATCACTGTCTTGTTTTGACTTAGTGAATGACGAATTGGAGATTCCCTGGGATTCCGCAGATTTCACTTGCTTCCCAGTGGCGTACTCGAATTTCGAAGCATTTTATGTTCAATCTTCAAAATGAAATTTCTCGTTAATGTGAAGACTTAGGGAAAATCAAATATTTTAGTAATTTTTGTTAGACTCTCTCATATATATGTCTTGAATATATGCACTCATTTTAAAAGCAGCCTGTATATGCTTCTAACGTCCATTAAAGTAAAACTCATCGATACAAATCAACATGCAAGTTTGATTGGAATGATATATACCCAAAAAGTGAGAGGAAACTTTTTCAAACTTTGACATCCTGTATACCTCGGAAACCAATCAAGCTATATGTGGATATATACAAATGATGATTGAGGTGTACCCATATTGTGACCGTTACTTTTATGACGTTGCAGTGACGTATCTATGACGTCTTTCAGACAAATTTTTAATAATTTGCTGATTAGATTTTCGTTAGGTGACGAATGATGCATGAATGTACGTTACTCAACAAAGTGAAAATAAATTCGCCAACATCCTTTTTATTGCTATGAAATTATTCTTGGTTTCAAGCTGAATAATTTATTATACAAATACGAGTAACTAAATTCATTTTGATGATGATGCGTACTTAGGGATAGCTATTGAATGGACATGACACCGGAGGAACCACTAAGCAGACTCAACAATGCATAATCAATATATAATATTATCAGAGGTCAGTGGTGTTTATCACATCATGTTCGAGGAAACTTTTTCACGTGTCATCAACGAATTTGAACGAAATTTTGACGTCATTTCGACGTCAGTCCGACGTCACAGTTTGGTGAGTGAATGACGTCAATAAACGTGAGTAATATGACGTCATTGGGCTGTGACTTATTCACGTCAACTATTACGTCATACGACGTCAACTCCTGACGTCACCTTGGTCATTCAACTGACGTTGAAAGACGTCACTGAAACGTCATGTGATTGCCTGGGGTATTTCTGAACCCATGTGCAATACAGAGCTCATTTGCCACGATATGTACTTGAGTTCTTAGTTAATTACCGCAGATATCGGCACTCCGTATTGTATATAATGCATTGCAGACACATAGTCTGTAACGTGCAAGGCTCCGTATCAGCGCACGGTATCTCATGATTTCCAGACTCCAGTAATGATGCAACGCACGTGCAAAATGTATCACAATGATATGTGATTTCGAAATATTTTGGTTCGTCACGCTAGTGACGCAAATGTACATGAGGCTCCTACACTTCCAAGCATAGAATAGCTCTAACAATCTGTTTCAGGAATGAAATGATACCTCATACAAGATGGCATTGGAAGATAAACATTGTGGTAAAACTCATGTTTTTCACTCACAGTTCTACAGTTTAGCCATTCTGACGTCACCTCTGTTAATATTCTTGTGCGGAAGGTACAAGACACGCACCAGCCTGTAACGCGCAAGGCTTCGTATCAGCTCACGCTATCTTATGATTTTCAAACTCCAGTGAAATGAAGCAAATGTGCAAAATGAATTGCTAGAGTATATGATTTTGGAATATTTTTGTCCGTCACCATAGTGGAAGGAGTAGATGGTGTGCCTACGCTCATATTTTGTGACGTCATCTGGAATACCCATATCAGCTGTAGTCACAGACATTACCGTTGCCATGGGTGTGCGCAATGAATTCAATCAGGTTTAATGAAATTTCTATGAGTTTCTTGATCTGTTTGAAAATGATTCAATTTATATAAACAGGTACCTATTCCTGCGATTTTACTATTTCATTGATTCTGGAAATTGTGATGTTGAGGTAATTTGCAATCGCAAATAGCAAAAACATACGAATTATCATGCATTGCCAATCCCATCTGAATGATCCACTACTGTGTCGATTCTGACAGATTCAAATTCAGCAGTTAACGACGTTGACGTTGCTTCTGCTCCATCATCGACAACAGGAGTATCAATGTTTGCTGTTTTGTTATTCAAATCTTTGCTGCAACTGATATTTTGTGAAAAATTAACAAAATTGAATTCATTTTCAATTATTTCTGACTTGATATTCGATGGAAAATGTTCTATGGGAATGGCATCATGTTTCAATTATTTGTGATTTCTTGTCAAGAACCGTACTTTCGCAGTTGCTTGGGAACATTTTGCATAGAAATGTTCAGAAGAAATACGTGCTGTAATATGGATGTAATGATAATATGATAGGAGAATACTTTGGAATGAGGATATAAGGAATATAAGATAGGTACCATTATTTGAGTTTATATTCTGTCGGCAGCAAGCTCCCATCGTTTCATTAGGTCTCCATTATTGGAAGAGTAGAAAAATTCAAAATCTGTGCCTTTTGTATGTTAGTTGAAATTTCCATAACAAGAAACAAAACAAGTGTGCATTCGAAATTATTTCATGAAATTTCAGTACTTATATAATATCTGCAGTTCGAGACAAATAATAGCAATGCCAGTTATATCCCAGCTGACGTCATGCGCAGAACAAGACGAGTTTGAGCTTTCTGTTGAGCACACCATCTTCTCCTTCCACTATGTCCGTCACTCTAATAACGCCAATATACATGGCGCCCCAACATTTTCAAGCATTGAATATTTGCTTTAACAATCTGTTTCAGATATTGAATGAGACCTCATAAAATATGTTATCAAAATAGGTGCAAATATCCCAAACCATGAGAAAATTCGACGTTTTCTATCGAATGATATGAATAGAAAATATAGGAATCAGAATAAAAATCGTGGTGATTGTCATGTTTTTCACTCACATTTTCATAATGTAGCGAGTCTGACGTCACCTCAAATTGTCGTGTGGAAGGTACAAGACACACACCAGTTTGTAATGTGCTATTTCATGGTTTTCAGAATTCAATGAAATGCAGCGCACTCTTGGGAAATAAGGTTGTATGTATATTTAAGATAACTTTATTCAAATATCACTACAGTCTATTTTCCTCTTCAGCAGTACTCTAGTGGAACAAAAAAGAACGTGAGTTGTAATGAATTGAAATTATGAGTGATGGATAACAGATTTGACACTGTCAGTTCTAGTATATCATGTCAAGGACTGCCACTCGTCTACAAGGTGTTGAGTCCTGATTGTTAGCTGAACTTCGAGTGTGCATAGCGTTGCTTTTCCAACACCCTTCCTCAACGGTGCACACGAAGGATCAAATTTTAGTGCTCAATTAAGCCGCACATCTCTGCTAAGCATCTTAATTTTATTCTTCCTAATGGTTTAGTTAGCATGTCGGCAATCATCTCAGCAGTTGGACAATATTGGTAATCTATGAGCTGCTGGCTTTTGATGTCTTTGATGAAATGGTACTTTGTATCGATGTGTTTAGTACGGTGACTAAATTTCTTGTTATCGATTAGTTTTAAGCAGCTCTGATTGTCTTCATGGATTATTGTTTTTTCTTGCGGTCTTCCAACGAAATCTTCGAGCAAACGACGTATCCAAATCCCTTCCTGCGTCGCTTCCGCGAGAGCGATAAACTCCGCTTCTGCAGTTGATAGTGAAACGCACGGCTGATTTCGACAAGCCCAACTTATCGGTGCGTCGAAATAAAGGAATAGATAGCCACTGTTTGACTTTCTGTCCATTCGGTTTTCCGCCCAATCTGCGTCTGCATAGCCGATTAGGCCAGGTACTGCGCCCTTCCTACCAAGCCGGAGTTCATAATCCTTAGTACCTTTCAGGTAGCGGGCGATCCTTTTTGCCTCGTTCCAATCGGATAATGTGGGCGATTTATTGTGCTGACTAAGTATCGTTACACTGGCTGCAATATCTGGGCGGGTATTTACTGCTAGATATAATAGCGATCCAATCAGCTGCTGATATCTTTCACTTTCTGGCATTGGTGATAGATCATCTCGATTTTTCTGATAACTCTGATCTATCGGTATATTGGAAATTTTTGCATCTTGCAGTCCGAATCTTCCTAAGATAGACTCTATATATTTTGACTGCTTAAGATAAAAGTAGCCATCTTCATTTTGTCTGACTTCGATGCCTAGGTAATATCGTAAGTTTCCAAGGTCCTTGAGTTGAAACTTGTTGCTCAAAAATTTTGCTACCTGGTCGATCTTTTTCGGGTCTTTTGCAGCTATTAAAAAATCATCGACATATACTATTAGGTAGAGTTTCTCGGTACCATAGTCTTTGATGTAAAAACATGAATCTGCTTCGCTCTGCTTGAATCCGAATTCGTTCAAGCAGTCGTTCAAGCGATCGTACCATATCTTGGCTGCTTGCTTCAGTCCATAAATGCCCTTCCTTAATCTGCACACCATTTTTTCTTTACCTTGAATGGCGTAACCTTCGGGCTGCTGCATATAAATGGTTTCTTTCAAGTCGCCGTTGAGGAACGCGGTTATTGCATCAAAGTGTTTGACTTGCATCCCTTTATGACCTGCTACTGTCAGAAGTGTTCGCAGGGTTGTTTGTTTCACGACAGGCGCGAATACTTCGATGTAGTCTTTCCCGTATTTTTGCGTGAAACCACGCGCGACAAGTCTGGCTTTATGCCTTATAATGTTTCCATCGGCATTTCTTTTTGTCTTGAAGACCCACTTGCACGTCACGATGTCTCTGCCGTCCGGCTGCATCACGACTTCCCATGTGCCGTTTTTAGATAGGGAATCAATCTCTTCTTCCATAGCCTTCATCCAGTGGTCTCTGTCTGGCCTAGAAAGGGCCTCTTTCACACTCGTTGGATCTTGCTCTTCAGTTGCTAGGTTCAAAGTGTCCATATACCTCTCGGGCGGCACGCCCCTATTAGACCTTTTTGAGCGCCGGAGTTCTGCATGATCTCCCTCAACTTCGATAGGTATATTTTCAGCTTGGCTGCTGCTGGAATCGTTATCTGTAGAGCAGGTTTCCTCTTCAACGGTGTCGCCTTTAATTGAAGAACTATTGGAGCTATTGTCATCATCATGATCATCGTTGACGTTCTGCTCGTGGATGATTCTTGATGGAGTTACTTCAATTTCGTCTTGGCACTGTACTGTCGGCTTTATTATACTTTTCTTTTCAACGAACCTCACGTCTCGGCTAATCTTGATTTTGTTGGTCGTTGTATCTAATAAACGATAGGCCTTTGATTCGTTCGAATACCCAACAAAAGTTAGTTTTATTGCACGATCATCTAATTTTCTGCGCATTTCTTTTGGTACATGCATATACGCGGCGCTACCGAAGACTTGTAGATGACTGACGTTTGGCTTCTTTGAGTGCCATAATTCGAATGGTGTTTTACTTGTTGCTTTAGTGGGGAGCCTGTTTTGTAGATAATTAGCTGTATGAATTGCCTCTCCCCAATACTTGATGTCAAGATCGGCGTCGAAAATCATGCATCTGGACATGTCGAGTAAAGATCTATTTTTTCTTTCGGCAATTCCATTCTGCTGCGGTGAATAGGGTGCGGTGTATTGCACGAGAATTCCGTTTTTCTTCAGGTATGACTGTAAATCCTTATTGACGTACTCCCCACCTCGATCTGATCTGATTATTTTGGACACTTTATTGTACTGAATTCGTGTCATCTTTATGAACTCTTTCATTAGCCCGGCCGTTTCGTCTTTATTGCGCATCAGGTACAGATGTGTATACCGGGAGTAGTCGTCTATTATAGTCAATATATACCGCTTCTGGTTTGGCGTAGCTGTCTGCATCGGACCGCATACATCCGTATGGATGAGGTCGAGTACTTCCTTCGTATCAGTCTTAGATTCCTTTGGAAATGGCGCACGTGCCATTTTCCCTTTGATGCAGCACTCGCATGTTTCATCCTGCCCGCAATCCTCTACCTGGATTCCAGTAGCCAGTCCTTTCTCCGCTAAACTTTTGATTGCTCCCGAGTACCGATGGCCGAACCGCCTGTGCCACAGGTGGATGCAGTTCTCGGAGCATTCCTTCTTTATTGGTGCTCTGACGACGCCAACTTTTTCAGTGCTTAAGTTATAAAGGCCTGAGTGTACTTTTGCTATAGCCAGCATTTTCTCGTCCTTTATAAGCATGCAGCAATTATCCTCAAAGGTAACTGTATAGCCTTCTGCAGTGAGTTTTCTCACCGACAATAAATTCGAGCCTAAGCCGGGAACGAAGAGCACGTCTCTCACTCTTACTTCCGAAACATTTTCATAGGCGTCTGTACACTTTATGGCCACCGTTCCAACACCTTTCACTTCTAGGCTATTCCGGTCGTCTGCAAGCCGTACGTGGCCCCTTCTGCTGGAGTCCAACTCGTCAAAGAAATCTGGATTTTGCACCATATGGCTCGTTGCTCCTGAGTCGATGATCCAACTGGTTTCCTTATGCTGTGGATCTGTTACTGTAGCGCGTAGGCAATACTCTGTATTCACAAGATAGCAGTAGTCGTCCACGTCATCGACTGTCACTTTATTAGCTTTATTTTCCTGTTTCGCCTTCCAAGCTTTATACTTTGTGCACTCACTTTTCATGTGCCCGTGTCTTTTGCAGAAAAAACATGTCCTTTTGGATGTTGTGCATGATGTACTTGGTTGCAAGCTTGGTTTGCTTTTGTAGATAGCTTTCATAGCGGTTTCGTCCGATGCCTCGCTTCTTGCTTCCCGCGAGTCCTTGCGCCGCATATATTCGTCGATCAACTTCCCTTTGACGAAATCTAGCGTAAGGTCCTTTTCGGACCTACCCTCTAGAGCCATAATGAGGGTTCCGTACGACTCTGGGATACTGCACAGCAAGATTCCTACAAGCGTGCTATCGTCTATAACTTGGCCCATGCCAAAAATTCTGTCAGCATATTCTGAGAGCGTAGCAATGTGTTCAATCATATCACCGCCCTCTTGGAGGACTGTATGATAGAGACGCCGTTGTAAATGCACTCTACCTGAAAGGGTCGACTTCTGGTGATACTCCCTTAACGTGATCCATTGCTCGCGTGCTGTTTTGGCATTCTTTATGAGCCTTAGTTGGCTATCCTCTACCAGCAGGCCGATGGTAGCTTGAGCCGCTTCATCCTTGGCAGTCCATGCAGCGTCAACTGGAGTTGCTGGCTCTACTTTGACGACATCCCACAATTTGTCCCTCATCAACATGAGCTGAAGTTTATAGCTCCATGTTGAATAGTTTTCGCTGTTGAGTTTTTGGACAGTGGCACGTACAACTTCTGCCATTATATGGATTCACCCTCAGTATACTTTTAGCATTCACTTTAACTGTCTATCACTGTTAACTTCTAATTGTCCTTATTATTACTCACTCATTTTACCTTGTCTTAATTTCACACTAGAGCCTGGGCCCATAACCTCTTGGGAAATAAGGTTGTATGTATATTTAAGATAACTTTATTCAAATATCACTACAGTCTATTTTCCTCTTCAGCAGTACTCTAGTGGAACAAAAAAGAACGTGAGTTGTAATGAATTGAAATTATGAGTGATGAATAACAGATTTGACACTGTCAGTTCTAGTATATCATGTCAAGGACTGCCACTCGTCTACAAGGTGTTGAGTCCTGATTGTTAGCTGAACTTCGAGTGTGCATAGCGTTGCTTTTCCAACACGCACGTGCAAAATAATTTAACAGGGAAATATTGAATGTTACATGATTGAATTGATATTTTGAATCATGCATCTCTTTGGAAGGTCTGGAGCTGAGATGAGTTATTCTGCTGAACCACTACCTCCTTATCCCCAGAAGGCTGAAACTTTTTACGTCGTAGTGGAGTCGATTTCGGAAAAAAAAATTAAGTTTCATCTCAATGAATATTCTCCTGAATATTGATGCACATTTCCTTACAGTTGCTCAAAATGATTTTTCAGTGGAATTTTGAAGCCTGATCTACTTCAATTGTTTTTTAACAAGCTGACTACAGCAAATCTCATTCCATAAGAGTTCCATCCACTTCTTATAATTTCTTCAACTGAACGTGCAATACATATAGTTGATTTATCGATGAATATCATCGGAGAAAAAATCAGGAGAAAACATTGATCATCATCAGTCAATGAGTAATATTTGATAAATATCTGGTGGATCGAAGAGAGTGGAGTCGTGCAGCATACAGAGTAGGAGGAAGTCTGGCAATACGTATGGTAGATTTTCATACTCATAATAAATTTCTATCAACAGAGACAAAGATAAAACGGACAAAAATTCATCGGGAATCTATTGTGATGCGTTGGAGCTTCGGTTAGAGAATTTTGAAATAAAGTGGCTCTCAATATGATGAGAATATGAACCTTTCGACCTATTCTGTGTATATATTTAGGTATAACCCATCCTTATCACAGTAATATTAGGAAAATCAAATGACAGATTTGAGATCCGATGTGTTCATATAGTTTTATTTTCGATGAGTTCAGTTGAATATAACGCAATATATCTTCACAATAGTATAAGAACTTAGTCGTTGGTAACTAAGGTTCAATACCAAGATTTCAGGAACATTAGGAACGATAATTCGTAATCATTAAGAACATCTGATATTAATGTTTCAAAGAACTGCTTTTATAGCATTTTCCCCATAAATGAAAGCAATCCAATTGAATTTTCTCAGTATCGGATCTGGTCCAATGGATATCGTTTCTGAACCGATCTTAGCTAGTATAATAATAATAATAATAATAATAATAATAATAATAATACTTTATTTCCACTTCGACAAATAACATTGTATGGGAATTGTCAATATGATATAAGATATAAATCAGTAGTAGAAAATGATGAAAGAGCTAGATAGAGAAGAGAAAATAGTGATAGAATAGAATAATCGATAATACCTAAAACTAATCTTATTCTAAAAATTCTGAAATTGTATAAAAACATGCATCCAATAAATAGTGTTTCAACATCTTCTTGAACATAATGATGTGTTTCACAGACCTCAAATCTTCAGGAAGTTTATTGAATACTTTAGGTCCAATGCAGTCCGGGGTAGATGAACTCACTTTACACCTTGCTAACGACAAATGAAAGTGATTCTTAATTCTTGTGTTATGGTTATGTAGATTCTGATTCATTGTGAAAGTTGATTTATTTTTGAAAACATATACACATAATTCAAAGATATAAAGAGATGTCAATGTCATAACTTTATATTCCTTGAAGAGTCTTCTACATGATTCTCTAGATGAAACATTTGCTATGCACCGTATTATTCGCTTCTGGGCAATGAACACTTCCATTGTAGCAGTTGATCCACCCCAGAAACTAACACCATACCTCAATCTAGATTCTACTTGAGCAAAATATATGTTTAGTAATTGATCCTTACTGAAAACTGATCGGAGATTGATGAAAAGGAACTTCAGAGAGTTGAGCTTAGAAGTTAATTGCTGACAATGAGCCTTCCAGTTAAGGAACTCATCCAGAAAAATACCCAAGAATCTCACACTCTGATTAGTGTTCCTTAATGTCATGCTATCAACAGTGAAACTAATACCTTCTATTTTGTTTTGAATATTGTGGATACGAAGAATCTCTGTCTTGTCGACATTAAAAAATAAATCATGGTTGTTGAGGAAATCTGATACCTGACTTACTGAGCCAGCACATTTATTTTCTAAGATTTTGGAATCACGCGCAGAGATCACAAATGAAAAATCATCGGCGTATGCAGTATAATGACTTTCTTTTATAACACTGTCTATACTATTAACATATAAAATGAACAGAACGGGACCCAATACAGAGCCCTGTGGTACTCCCATGTTTATGCTCAACGGCTCAGAATTAACTCTACACGTTTCATGTTCATCATTCACTTGTAAGGAAACAAATTGTTTTCGATTGTGAAGAAATGACGACAACCAATTAAGACATACGCCTCTTATTCCATACATTTCTAATTTCGACCTCAGTTTTTGATGGTTGACGCAGTCGAAAGCTCGACTAAGATCACAAAGAATTGCCGCTGGACATTCACCTGAATCAACGTATTCTATGGTTTTGTTCAGTAGTGAGAACATAGCTGTGTTCGTAGATTTTCCAGAACGAAATCCATGCTGCCTATTACTCAAGACAGAATGTTTATCAAGAAACGAATCAAGACGTTCCAAAAAGGCATATTCGAAAACTTTCGAGAGTCCACAAGGGACTGTTACAGGACGATAATTTTCCATAAGGGTTGTGTCTTTTTTTTTGAAAATAGGAGTGACTTTACCAGTTTTTAACTTGTTTGGAAAATCACCTTTCACAAATGACATATTTACCAGATGTGTTAATGGTAATATTATCGAAGGAAGAACTCTTCTCAATATAAACATCGGTATTTCATCTGGACCAGACGATTTTTTATTCTTTAGTTTGTTTTTTAACAATGAGAGTAATTCATGTTCCGTAAATGGGTTCAAAAACATTGTGTAAGGGTTGAAATCCTTTTCATTATCAAATACCCCATTATTACTTGGAGGTATCTGTTTAACCAATTCGATAGGAGCCTTAACGAAAAAATCATTGAACTTGGAGGCAATAGTTACCGGATCTTCTATCAGCTGATCTTCAACTTTGATACTGATTTCATTGTGAATCTTATTTCTTTTTGTTAATTCGGATACAACATTCCACGAGGCACGATTCATATTAGGAGAATTGAAAATCCTGTCTTGATAATAGTGTCTTTTTTTTTCCTTCATCAAGAAATTATGATTTCTTTTAGCTTCTTTATATATTGGTGCGAAAATAGGATATGTGTTTTTGAAAATGTATAAATCTTTCAAGATTGTACTAGAATGTTTCACTGAATCATCCACCCATCTTTTGTCATTTTTTCTGTAGTAAAATCTTTTTTGTGGACAACTCTTGTTTAGATAATAGAGTATGGTTTCATGAAAATAGTTGAAAGCTTCATTGAAATCCGATATTTTGAAGACATCTTCCCAGTTTTCTGATGACAGATGGTTTTCGAAATTAATAATGTTATATTCACTGAAGTTCCTTTTCATCTCAGTCTTCATACATGATTCAGTACTATTGTTGAAATCATCGAGTTCTATAAGTAGAGTTCTATGATCAGAAATGTCATTATCTAGAACACAGAAAGTACCTTCATTATGAAAATTTATAAAAATTTGATCAATTATTGTTGACGTGGTATCTGTTACGCGAGTAGGCCAACCTACTACTGGAGCCAAATTAAAAGAAGACAAAACATTACATAACAAATTAAAATTAACATTTTTATACATGTCAAAGTTAAAATCTCCACAAAGGATAAAATGAATATTGGGCTTGTATAAATAGTCAAGGACCTCTGATATCCTGATTAAAAACATATCAACCTCACCAGATGGGGACCTATAACAGTTTAATACAATGTCTGCCTCCTCGTTCCCCGAGTGTACTGGGACCTACCAGGGTCTACTCGGCCGTAGTCTATCCCCTCTTTCACGACGCTGATGTCACACTAGTAGTTTGAGATTTCACATCAGTTCGTACTGGTGCGTTCGTAATTGATAGGCTATAGCTCATTTACTATAGATTTTAGAAACACGTTCAATCTTGACGAAATGATCTTCAACGAATTCCCCAACTTTCGTAAAAAAAATGAATCCAATAGGATGAATCTATACCGAGTTATGGCGTTGTGGAGAAATTCCATTTTATTGAAAATCAGGACGTTGTACTACAGAATACTATTTTTCGCAAATTTGGAATCGGAATAAGATAAAACTAACTCAGTGTATCAAACTAGGATAATGCATCGATTGAATAATGAGGAAATTGTAGACTTACCTACAATGAGTCCGAAAGAAATTGAATACAAAGAGCGCGTGAAAAATGGGTCATTATACCTACCTACCCAAATTTCGCTGTATTACGATTTTGCGGTAATTCCTTGGACTGGTAAAGGGCTATATACATATACCTATATTACTCATTTTATTTCTGAATGGCGTATGGTTCAAACGTACGAATATTGGTGTCTGCAAAATTCGAAACAATATTTCTACAATGTAAGTCACAACTTAAAGTTTTGGAAAATTTAGCAGAAATTAAAATCAATTCCCTTCTCAATTATTCCAAGAATCAATGTTGCACTTGTCGGTCCTTTGATGAAATCATCAGAACATTCTCTTAAACCAAATATTTTGTTGAACAATCATTGCAAAATCGAAAATAGTAGGATTAAGTCCAATAATAAAAAAAAGAAAAATCACTAAACTCCCAGGATGAGATAAGTCAAGATTTCAATTTGTAGTTTGTGATTCAGATGTCTATATATTTTTTGTTATTAGTGCATTTTATTTTGTGATATCTCTCATTTTTATTTGTTATGTCGATCATTTTTACAGTTTATTCTGTTTGGTTTTGTTTGTATTTAATAAGGATTCAACGTTTTTTTTTAATTTTTTTCCTTATTCATTCATATATCGTTGTTCTGGGTTTTTTGTTATTCAGTTCGTAATACATATTTTTCGAATCATTTTTGTTTGGTTGTGTTCATATGAACTCCACGTATTTTGTTCTTTTTAATTTTGATAGTTTGTAAATATATCCAAATCAAATTCTAACATGAATTTGACGTTATTCTTGAAATATATACTCTGCAGCAGAAAATAATCAATATCGAATAGGAGTTTTTGTGTAATAACACTCTCGAGTGATAGGATTTCTAACGTCATCAAAGTGCGTCCTGATCATCCTTATAGACATAAACGCTGCTAAAACCCGTCGAGATGAAGTGGATGTGTAGTATACCGATTTGTAGGCAATTTAATTTTCTACAAAACAGTCAGTGACAGCATTTATTCACAGTCGATAGGATTAGCATGGGAGGCGTCCGAACTTTTTGAACTATTCTGTAATGAACACCTTAATCATCGTTCTACTCGAATTGAAATATCGCTTTGTTATTGGCCCTTGGCAATTTAAAGAAGAACTCAGTCAATCTAGATACTATAGGAAATATTTTCATGATTGAAGCATTTCTGTGAATTGAATATTGGAATTTTGGTAGCTGTTTAAAAAACGACAATTCTGAATGGCATCAATTAATTTTGATATGCGATATTTCTGAAACTAATGATCGTAAATCAGTGAAAGTTGATTCATCTCCTGGAGAATTCTGTTCTGTACATATTTGACCTCCTGATATTTTTTGCTAACTGTAACCGTTTTTTCCGAGGAACATCAATGAAACGGAAGAGACAATTTCCACAGCAAAGATTTTGTCCCTACTAGTGTGACGTCACGAAAGCGATGCTCCGGCCCGGTGAGATAGAGTAGGCCCTGGACCTACATGAGGCTGACAGATGATGACGTTAAACAAGAAACGTTAATTTTGTGTCACTTTGGCTAAGAGAATATATTTCATTAAACTTCCTGACTTATGACGGCTTGTCATTTCGGATGAGATGTTATTCATTCGAAATATTTGATATATAAAGGGTAATTCCTTAGTTATAATAATAATTCATTCGTTTTCAGAAGATATGATCATTCTCATCAAGATATAATTCTACTACATTAGGTTCGAAAGAAGTGAAGAAAAAATGATGGGACAAAACATTTTCATCCCGATCGAAATGATGAATGAATTTTGCTTGACGCTGGCGAATAATTTCTAGCTAGAAATTATCGAACCCCATGTTATTCGTAGCGGCCTCTAAGATGAAAACGATTGTGGCTTCAGTCTACTGGAGTTGAATTGCAATGGACTTTTCTTTCTTGAAAACAAAGTCTATTCCTGGAAGGCAAAGAATTTGTTATATTGGCACGGTCCAAGCATTGCGATCAATAATTGTGGAATGGTTGAAAAATGTTAGTAAAAAATACAATATGAAGATTCCAAGCTCATGACAATATCCTGAAAAAATCGTCATAGAACATTATATGAAACCATAGAAACAATGAAAAATAAGAGTTCTCCAATGAACTTTTGTACTGGTGGGTGATCAAATTGATGAATCATATACAAAACTCGAATGAATTATAATATTGTCAAAAATTGTTGAATGTTTTTCCGTTTCTTCCTCTCGTGAAGTACAGTAAGAAGAATAGCAATCATGTTCGAGATTCATCGTCCGCAACTATAGGAAGGATATACGGGAAAGCTATTTCAGAAATAAAAGATTCTATTCGAATGCGCATGTATAAAAATGTCAAAAAATGGTTCAAATTTTCGATTCGCCACACTTCATACTGTCACAGTCTCAGAATACACACGAATGATGCGTTGTTGCCAAATCTGAAGTGACGAGTCAACATAGAGTTTTTTTTTATTTTCATAGGTACATGTTGAGTTAGATCATATCTCGATTCATTCACATATCTATTAGCCCACATTTTGATTCAACTGCACATTTTTATCCACCTACCTTTCAATCTTATTCTTGAATTCTTCCCTAGATCTCGAAAACATCTAAGAATGATAATACTCTATACAAATCGAAAGGCAAACTTTGCTAGAAGTCTCTAGATATCCTATATAATTCTCAAGATATCGATTCCTGGAAGTTTGTTCTTCTGAAAAAAACATGATACACGTTCTTGCTCCGCTCCACCTAGAAAACTGAATGCTAGCCATAGGATTGTAGAGCAATCGATTCATCACAATAAGGAATATAAATTTCCATCATTCCTGGTATTGGTCGGAATATGCATCATTATGTACACATATTCAGTACTGGACGTCTGAATAGCTCAGATACTCCTTTCAGAATATATGCTTTTGGGCTTGCCGACCAGGTTTCGCGAAATCAATTGAAAAATATCTAGAACATTACGATGAGAGAATATGTTCTATGACCATGTGTCAAACACTTTAATTATTCTCATTCGTCAATAGAACAGCAGAGCCTTCAAATTATTTGCTGATAGAAGTATTCTCAGAATTTCATCACCCCCAATAATTGAGAAAAATTCCAATACCTACCTCCTCTACATTTCTTCCTAGGTACGCACGATGTTTTTCGAACATTATAGTTATATTCTTCTGTGCGCTACAAGAGATGCATGAGAAATATCATAACACATAACAACAGTATAGGATTATCATAAGGTGAATCTCTTGCCCTTCTGAGGAGGAAGGACTTCTTTCTCTATCATCTTCTTTGTCATACCCCTGTAGGGTAACGGTCAGGGAATCATACTGTTTTCCTTCATCTTGAGAGTCAACATGAAGGACCCCATTCAGGCAGTTCTTCTGGCAATTCTGACATGATGAGGAACATTCGAGGCCTGTTTTACTGCAGCCACGCTTCGCTCTGGCACAGTCTTCCGTGCATCGGCAGGAGATCATTTCCAGATTATCTCCTGGTGCAGCAGCTGACTCAATGTGCCTTGGTTCTAGGCAGTTGATATCAATCTCTCACATCTGAAGAAGCAGGTTATTTTTCGGCCATATCTGAAATTTATGATTCGCTTAGGAAGAATGATGTTCAACTGCATCCTCAGTTAGAGGAAGACAAGAAAATCAGGTTTGACGGTGGCCACCGATTTCAATAATGGCTGTACCTGTAGGCATTGGGATAAACCTCTTTCGCTAGAGCTCCATACCACCTCTAGATGCTAATTGCCTTATTCACTCGGGTGGTGATGGAGGAAGTGTATGAAAAAGCCTCTGCTGCTTACTGCATACCAAATTTGTCAGGAGTACTGCCTGAGTGAGATCCTCTGACCTATTCTTCAACTGCAGAGTTCTGGAGGAAAAAATGATAGAAAAACAATATGGTAACGACGACAAAGATCAAGGTCCTTTCTCCTTCTCAAGAGAGCAAGAAATTGACTGAATGATACTTAGTGTTGATTGCTTTACGTCACTATATTTTTCTATGTCTATAAACTATCACTATTTCACATAGACATCCATATATGCACAAATTTGGTCACAGCCTAACATTTTCTCATCTCAATGCTCTGTAATCGAGTATTAGGAACCTGTTCAGCTAGCATCGAAGTAAATATTCTTGAATGAGTATATGTGCGATTCAGATGTCCAGTACTGAATATATGTGTACATAATGGTGCATATTCCGACCAATGAACTGACCTAAAATGGTAAAAATCAATATATTCACTAGCCGACCGTGGTCGCAAAGATTCAAATTTCACGCACCAATTTTTTTACGTGATTGTACCTTCCGCACGAAAATTTGTGAAATTTTCGTGCGGAAGGTACAATCACGCTCTTACATTATTTTGAATTATTCAGATGTGGCTCACTTGACTTTCTTCTGTTTCTTGCTCAATTTTCGAAATGAGATATCCTGTTCATCTGAAGAATTAGGAATGAGAATCTCCGATAGACTGTATTGTATTGATGTGCTGAATTTGTGTACTTATTTGGAATAGACTTCGTGAATTATTGAGAATAATTCAATGTTCAACAATCTTCAAGCCAAAATTCAGATTTGGGGTGCATCTCTGAAAAGTTATATCACGTCAAAAATAGCGGAAATTGAAAGCAAGAATGATTTCTAAAGTTACAGATTTTCAACAGTGAATATCTCGAGAACTATATGAGTATACTAAATAATTTTAAAAAATCTTTTCAATCTGCTTACGATTTGTATGAAGTAGCCATGTCAAGAGAATGCATTGTTTCTCCTTATGTTTACCTCTTGACTAGGCCAAATGGAGATTGTTTTCGAAAAATTCCCCTCTTTATCTATTTTCGACGAGTCGTAGCCTGGACTAAAATTATTTTGGGATATTCCTTCTAGGATTATCAGCTTGTCCCTATTGGGCTCATGTAGAAGTCGAATACAATTGTTACGATTCAAGATTTCACAGAATATGGAGATATTTAACCAGGTTCGCAAGAGGGTCTTGAGAAAGAATACCATAATTTTTCAATGGGAGATTCAATATATCGAAAATAATATGAATTCTCATCAATGGGGCTCACTGATGGTTCGAAATTCAAGAAATCGGAAAAAGATGTTGACATAGTATTTGCTCAAATACACAGCAAGCATATTAAGCAAGTTCACTTAATCAGTAAGGCACATGAAATAATTGATATAATAGGAGTGGAACAATAATTGGGTGGGTACAGTGCGTGATAAATATTACAGAAGGGTTAGTATTTACTATCAATGATATTATTATTCCCTTGCTTTCCCTCCCATTTCTTCTTCTACTTTTCAATATCTAATGATGACGTATTCATTGTTTCATTCGCATGCGCTATTGATTTGTTGTATAAGTACATCGATAGCGTATCAGGAAAGTAGATTCGTTTTTTGCATTTTCATCGGTGCCTGAGGGTTCAATTGCTACTTTTTGGAACATAGAGTTGAGTATCCCGGTTGATTTCATGTCTGAGTCACAGAATTCAAGTAGTCTGAATGAGAAGAGTAACTGATGAATATTTTGTATTGGTTTGAAATGCGAATTCAAAATTTTTGTATATTCCTCTCCTTGAGTACACAGTAGGGAAACTTTTGTTGTAATGTCAAACGGAGAGATTTCAGAAACAATACTTCGATTGAATGAACATCTGATAAGGAATAATTTCACATCAGTATTATCAGAACTCCGTTTATGTCGTCTATAGTGATGCTTATTAGGAGTTTTGGAATATTCTATCAGTAGAAACAACAATTTTATGAATAGTGATACTTTCGATAGCGGTTTCATTTCAGCAAACTCAAAAAATACACTCATCATATGGAAATAACACCTAAATAAACCAAGAGAAATCACGAATGAATCAAAACCGTATATGAATCATGATATTTGGACCTAATATAATATACTGATCAAGTCTTGTCAAATCACCTAATGAAAATTCTGAACTCAATGAGGAACAAAGGGATTTACAGGGTTACTGGTGATTCGATTCATTCTTTTGGAACTAAGGTAGGAGAGGCGGTAAGGAGTGAATGTAACCCGAATATGCATTATGCAGAAGTTAATAGTTTTTGAGAAATTTGATATTTTTGTTCTTCCAAAAAGTAGAATTCAAGGGTGATGAGTTAGTTTCCTGAAAAAATGCTGATCTTCATTCCAATCTCACAACTAGAATACATGATTAACACTATGGTCTTATATGCGAGATGAAATAAATCCAGAAATTATCCAGATCATAAATGAATTTTGAATACGAAGTCGCAATTTGGTTTGCAAATTGTGAGTTTCAACACTTTCTAGCGGTTATTCAGAAAAAAAAATGTCTTAGGCATGTTTGTCAAAAACTTGATGAGACTTCCTTGAGGCAACTGGGTACGAATGATATACGAAAATACGGATTTGTTATTTCAAACGAATACTCAACAGTGATAACATACTTGAAAAATTCCTATCAGTATTTATTCTGGCAATACAGTAACAATGTATTTTTTATTGTTCTTCATTTCCTCTAAAGGCATCCAAAAACCAAAACAGATTTTTATAACCTTCATTATTGGGCAGAAGAGAGCCCCCTTCAAGAAGAAGAACAAGTTTCTAGCGGAAGTTCAATGTAAATATGAGGATGGGACTCATTAGCCATTTGATTGGACCACATTTTTCCCTAGACAATTCAAACAGGGGAATGTATGAACATTTTCTATGGCATGATCTTCAGGAGCTTCTTGAGCTCCTCCCACTATCAGAGAACGAATAATATTCCAACGAGACGAGACGATTGTCCAACGCATTATCAGCTGATCGGTCGGCAGTTCCAGGCCACTTCCAGGATGAACGTTTTCCTAGGCGTCGGATTGGAAAGTCAGGTCCATTAGGTGAGCCAACGCGAAGCTCCGATCCAATTATAATGATAATAATAATAATAATTTTGTGTAGGGTCCTATGAAAGCCCTAGTTTCTGGAAGCCCAGTAAATACCCAGAAAGAGCTCATAAAAAGGATAACCGACACATAAAAAATAATTCGACAACTGAAATATCTGAGACAGAAATAGGAATCCGCTGCCGTAATACTGGTTTTTACTTCGAACAGGATTTGTGAAAAGTCGTTATTGATGGAAGTTTTCCAAGTATTCTTTTTTTCTATTCATCTTAAATAATGAACCCGTATCAGTTCCATTTGTAAACCAAGTTGAAGAAGTATTGCCCCAAGGGAGTTCAAGCAGGATTGAGACAGATGTGGCTTAGCGATTTTCCTGAAAATAACCGCTAGAGGTGTTAGAATTCACAGTTGACAAACAAAAATAAGACTTATCATTTGCAATTTATTTATGAACTTTCCAACTTGAGAAGTCTACCTTCTGGAGGAAAACAGAGAAATTCAAATATCTCCTAAACTATCAATATTTGCATAATGCATATTAGGGTTGAATTCACTTCTCACCACCTCCCACCGAATTACATTCCTCATGATGGTGCTAATAATATCAGTGTTAATCCTCACTTGAATAATCAGGAACTCAGGAGACATTCAATGATTTGAGCTAGTGTGAGCTGGAATTATCTCTCTCACTGTGTAAAATATTTGATCCTATTCCTTATATCCGACCTATGCATATAGAGAAAACATGCTAGTCGTTTGTGTGTTTTTAATTAAGCATAGCAATCATGATTCCAATTAACAGTTTGCGTTTTCAGACTCTGGCACTTTATGTAGAGGGAAGTTGCTACATCTGCGTGAAACTTTGTTGAAGTATCTCGGCTTGGCAGCCTGTGTATGTGGATTAAGTGGAAGCAATATGGAAGACTGTTTCAGGGTAATTGAAAACTACGATTTCAAATAGGTTACTTTGTATGTAAACCTGCACATCGAAATCCATTTCGGATTACTACGAGAAAACTTCATCTCGGAAAATATTATTAGGTTGAGGTGATCAGGAGAAGTTTTCGAGGCATAATTTGGACCCCAACTACCCAAGTAACATTTTGAATGCCTAATAGCTTCGATGAGACTTTGGAGAGGTTATGAAAGCTCAAATGAGAGGTCTTATTTGTTTTACCGTTTTATGAATGCCCTATAAGAAGCAAATTGACCTTTCTGTTCATATAATCCTATTGAAAGGCTTTGCGATAATATGATAGAACTATCGCATGAAACAATTTGGCATTCAGCTCACTTTGGTTTTGAGAGAGCTCTGTGAGAGTCATTGAGATTCTATATTCAAACTATTTACTCTTAACGACCCTCTTAAAACACTTAAGTTTCATTAGTGTCTCGAATTTGACCAAGAGGTTTTCAACTAATCTAATGAAAACACGTCATAAAAATAAAACAAAATTTACGCTAGGTCAATTAGGATTTGACTAAGGCACTAATGAAATCTAATTCCATGATATTTTTGTTCGTATTTTTCTGCCTATAGCAACAACAATCAGAATCCCATCAATCACAGATATCAATGAAGACATCACACACATGATCCAGACTATGATATAGATTTCTTCACGGTATATGATATCTCACTTCCAGGCAACAGTCATATCAATATGATAAAGAGTAGGGTTCTGCATATCTGGAAATTGTTTTCTTGTGGATTGATCTCTATTGTTGACGATAACTTGATCAATAAAATAACTGATTACCTACATAACTTCCAAGTTATTCGGTAGGCATATAGGTAATTTAATTTTTGACCTAGAGTTAGCAACTTTTCGAAACAAGTGGAAAAAAAATATATATTCTGCATGATGAAACACAAATACCAGTTATTGAAAATTGTAGGTACCTTTTCATAATTAGTATACGTAGAACTAGAATCAAGATGTTCGATGTTTCCACAGTTGTGATATGAATTCGTTGTGATCGTGGCAATATCATACACACATGGATATTTTCAGTTCTCGTTTTCGTATGGGGTATTTATACTGCTAGTTTCTTAGGAATAACTGTTATATCAGGATGCCATCTCAGAGATTTTTATGTAATTATTCAACAAGTGGTGATATAAAATGGAATCAACAAACCCATTTTCACCAAGATATATGCATTACCCTGTATATTTTTTGACAAACCTAGTTGAAAAATGGGCTGTCAAAACACAGAAAACAATATTGAATTCATTCAACCCCGTTAACCAACGGCCCTGAAAAACTCCTCTATCGGGGAAATAAGAATACTCAAGCGGCCAATTAATGGCAGTCTCTGAAAATTCTCAATCGGACCGAAGATATGCCATGAATGCAGTACATTTCAGTACTTGCTTCTGCCCACCAGAAGCCCTGCAATGAAATAAGCGGCATACTGATGGCTCTAGAAAGGCGGTCGGCTGTCGGCCGCCGGGACACGGGCTAGCCGGCCCAATTTAGTTGAACATTGGAGTAGAGTCCTTGTACATACCTTAGGCAAGAGTCCGGACACAGCTATACTTCTGTCCTTTCATGTTTTCAAAAAATGCATTGATGATTGAATAAAGGAATAAGACATATATATCGAGCTCTGTCTTTTCAATTCCCCTAGTATCAATGATTGTCACAAACAATTTTGAGGGTCAGATTATTTGTCAAACCGTTAATAGCCGTAGGAAGAAGTGGGAAATAGGGCTATTTCAACTAGAATGACTAATAAATTTCCAAATAATGAACAACAGGGTGTTCAAATTTCGAATCGATAATTTCCATAATCAATTCCTAAGATGGCTATTGCAGATTCTCGTCATCAGATATTTCTTCACTTTATAAGATATAAGGAAGATACTTGGGTGTTCTACGTGGTATCACATATATAGCCAAGAAAATATAGTTGTTTTCTGTTGGGATATAAATAAATAAAATATATATAATTGTTTCAATATAATTTTCTCCGATTCTCTCAATTCAATAACTCTCATCAGAAATTGAAATGACAAAATCAAAACAACAATATATTTGATAGAGAGTGCTCTATCAATTGTGTTGGTTTCCCACCTCTTCCTGCAGTCTACATTTACCTGTAAATTCTGAATTTGATCTGAATTAAAAACACCGGGGACTGAAGACATTGCACATTGCAGTTTCTCTAATAAATCTTTCAGTTTTGATTTCAAACTTTCAATTTCTTTCCGCATCATCTCATTTTCAATTTCTTTCTCTGCGATCGTATGATTCAGTAATTCCCAATGCGATAACGACGGGACTCTGTTTTTGAACGTCTCTATTTCATAAATTGACGGCACAGCAGACTCTTCGCCAATTTGAAATCCATCAGCTTGAATGAATCTTCATCAAGAAAAACCAAAAATTCTTCTTCTTCATACTGTTTCAACAAGTAAATTTGTATATTCACCTCACATATTGCGGATTTTTTAAAATTAATTTTCCATTCTGGACGTTTCATCGCATTCTTCCATGATCATTCGGAAAATTGAATAACTTGAATCCCTTTTCTGATGAATTATCGCAATAATCCTACCTTGTTAATATGGCTTAGAAATTTCGGTGTGCATGGTTACCTGCTGGGACTTGTTACTTCATATGTTCAGGACAGATTTCAGTACATAGCACTGAATAACACAAAGTCTGATTTGCTGCCAGTTACCTCGGGGGTTCCTCAGGGCTCTCATCTAGGGCCGCTACTATTTAGTATCTATGTAAGTGACGTCGGGAGCTGTTTCCATCACTGCAATATCTCATTATATGCCGATGATATGAAAATTTTCTCTCCTCTAAAATCTCTCTCGGATTATAGTTCAATACAGGAGGACCTCGATCGCTTTTCGGAATATTGTAAAATATATAAATTTTCACTAAATACTAAGGAATGTAGTCAAATCATATTTACTCGTAGCCCGAATCCACCCATCTCTTCGCTCAATATTGACAATGATAAACTGTCGTTTTCTGATGAGATAGTTGACTTAGGTGTTACTTTGGATACAAAATTGTCCTTTGAAAGTCATATTGAGAAAATTGTGAGAAAGTCCCTAAGGACTCTTGGCTTCATATTGAGAAATACTAGGGATTTTAGGAATCCTTCCTCGTTACGGATTATGTTTAACACTTTGATAAAACCTATCCTTGAATACTGTAGTGTTGTTTGGAACCCATCTTATCAGAAATACATAAAGAGACTTGAGTTTGTGCAAAAGAAGTTAATCAACATTATAAATTATAGATTCTTCAGATATAGGCACTACTTTCCTTATGAAAGTAACCTAATTTTCTATAATCTAGTGAGCCTATCTCTTAGGCGTGATGTCAATGATATATACTTTATTTACAAAATATTTAATAATCTAATTGATTCCAATGAATGTTCAAAACTTTTTACACTAAACTGTTCCTCATATAATATTCGTCATAGACAACTATTTGTTACTCCTTATTTTTCCACAAATTATTTTGGTAATTCTCCAATGATTACATGTACGGTCACAATCAACACCATGATATCTGATGATTTGGACATTTTTATGCTTAGCGTTGAGTGCTTCAAAAAGAAACTGAGGAAGTTCTTAAACACTTGTATTATGCTCACTTAGCCGAATTTCATATATTTTGCTTTGGATCTGTAAACTAGATTAAGTTTTTTTTTTTATATCCTCTCAATTTTTTTTTTTGTATTTCAAGATTACACAATTGTTATTTTTATTGTTATCGTGTGTTATCCTGTTATTGGGCTTGTCCTGTTGGGTAACCTATGTAAATAAATGAATAAATAAATAAATAAATAAATAATGTAGGCAGCAGGACATTGAAATAATTCAAAATGCTGAATTTTGGCGATCATAAAATTGACAGTGACAGAAATTCGAAATAACTTATAGCGCATTCCATTGGTGAAACTGGGTCGCACTTCACTAAAAAAAAAAGATGGTAGTTATTACCAAACGTTTAGTGAAATAGGCGCCAGTTACAACTTTCATCAAATGAGACCACTACAACATCATATAATACTGTACTATATCAAATATCACCACTACAAAATAGTATAATACTCATAGTTCAGTATAGTACAACTTTGTAGTGGTATTATTTGATGAATGTAGTGACTGGCGCCTATTCTACTAAACGTTTGGTATTCACTACCGACTATTTTCCTGAGTGTAGGTGCATATTTTGTATTCCAGTGGTAAAACTGATGTCGGGTTCTGAATTCCATTGGAAAACTGGTTCACATAGTTCAGAGCTCAGTGCAACAATTCTCGCACGAGCTCTAGATTAGATTAGATTGATATGGGGCTCATGTGCTACTAGGAGCCTCTCCACTGCGACCTTTACAGATCTATTGTGTGTGCCCTCATGTTATGTTAGAGTTCCTTGTCTAAACCCATCCTTATTACTAGACTCCATAGGCCAGACCTCAGGTCCTCCATATATTGAGAGGGCTGTGGTTTTTCCTCCCCTATCGTCGAAAACCTTAGCCTAGTCAGGCCTTCGCAGTAGCACAGTATGTGTGCTGAGGTTTCCTCATCTTCTTGGCAAAACCTGCATATGGTTGTGTCCGCCAATCCGATGTTGTTCATGTGTTTGTTGAGTCTACAGTGCCCTGTCAGGAGCCCAACCAGGATCCTTGTTGTTCTCCTATTCTGGCTTAGTAGGTACTCCGTGAATTTTGGCAATGGTTCTTTAATGAACTCTTTGGCCTGTCTCATTCCCGGCGCCTTGTTCCACCATTCTCGAGACTGCTTCTTCATCCAAGTGCTGTTATTTGTTCTTTGCAGCGCTTTCGCTATACCACAGAAAGGTTCTGGACCGATAGGAGCACATCTTGCTCCTTCTCGGGCTAGTGAGTCAGCCTCTTCGTTGCCCTTGTAGCCTGTGTGGCCTGGTACCCAGGCTAAGTACAGTCTGTTTTGACTGCCCAGCTCTTGTAGGGTTTCCAAGCAGTCCCAGACGAGTTTGGAATTGATCTGCATGGAGCTGATTGCTTTTATAGCCGCTTGGCTGTCGGAGTAAATGGCGATGGTCTTTTCCTTAAACTCTTGCCTTATTAACTCTCCTGCACACTGATGTATTGCTGCAACTTCTGCCTGGAATATCGTCACGTGTTTACCTAAGCTCAGTGAGACTCTTGTCTTTGGCTTGGCTATATATATTCCTGCTCCTACACCTTCATCGGTTTTTGAGCCGTCTGTATAACAGGCCATTTCTGCATCAATTGGAGGACCTCCCTTCCATGCCTCTCTGTCAGTAGTTCAGTATAGTACAACTTTGTAGTGGTATTATTTGATGAATGTAGTGACTGGCGCCTATTCTACTAAACGTTTGGTATTCACTACCGACTATTTTCCTGAGTGTAGGTGCATATTTTGTATTCCAGTGGTAAAACTGATGTCGGGTTCTGAATTCCATTGGAAAACTGGTTCACATAGTTCAGAGCTCAGTGCAACAATTCTCGCACGAGCTCTAATAGGTATGTGCAGTTTTGGAAATGCCGGAAACATTGAATATACATAGTTTGAAAACCAAAATTGAGTGGCAATCGAATCATCATCAAGTAGTGATAAAAATTTGGAGGTTTCAAGAAAAGAAAGGAGACTACTGCCCATAATTCATAATTTTGTTGAGTGTTTTGCACTTAAATTCAATGATGAAGAGGTTTTTTTTTAAAAAAAAATTTGCTCAGAATCATTTCCATTATAAATCTACTCCGTTTTTGAATGAAGTCGAGAAGAAATTTCAGGATACGGACAAGTTATAAACAATGACAAACCAATTTATCCGATTTAACCTCCAACAATAACATTATATTATATCATTTCATATTTCATTGGGAATGCACCAGTTCACATTTTGGAGAGAACTAACGTAGTGCGGGTGCAAAACTGGTGCAAAACCAGTGCACCACCAGGTTTACGAATGGAATTCGCTATTGAAAAAAGCGGGCGGAAGACTACGGTGTTTCGTCACATTATCAGGTGGGCAAACCAAATGAAACAACACATTAAAAACCCGGACCTGCTCGCCGGCAAGTTACATTGTACCTTTAGAGGGCCGCAAAAATCATGTTTGCTGGGGAGTTCGACCACTAACACCGTGACCGGTAATACAGGAGAATTTTATATATCAGATAAGATTTTTTCATTGATAGCGTTATTATAACGATATGAGTTCATAATATATATGTCAGACATAAATTAGTATAGCTCATTGCAGACGCTGTCATCACTTCAAGAAATATCTAGCTAATCTTCCTAAAGGATATCCTTGAGGTTATGTAGCTGAACCAGGCAATAATATTATGACATGTTATCACTTTGAGAGCAGGTCCTTAACGAAACTTGGTGATGAAACAATTCACAACCAGATAATCTCACTCTGCCACACTGGAATTTCGTTCAGAAATGGACAACACATCATCTATTCTAAAATCACTTGCAACGCACAAGAGTGGGGAAACTACCACTGATGGACCACCTTTTTATTCCACTCATAAGTTCCTCAAATATAACTCAACTGAAATGAAACAATTTTCACTGCAAACCTTTCAATCTACTTCAATTCTAACGGTTCTCAAATACTCAGAAAATAAACAGGTTTTTTCGACAAAAATGAGAATCAAAAATCATATAATGGTCCAACTAACCCTGATTGTGCGGTTTAGTTGAACCATCTAATCGGGATAGTTGAACCACCAGGGGAGATGAACCAAATCCTTTGCTGGTATAACTTGTCCTGGCTTGTTGTTGAGTTGCAATCCCGTTTCGTCAATATTGGAAATATTGCCCGGTTTTTCAAAAAACTGATTAGTGGTCAGTATCGTTTCTAACAGCTCGAAGTAATTATTCACTGTGTCTCGACATAATGCAGTGGAACGATTTACTGAAACACCTTCTGCAATTCTTATGCTCAGATCTTGTTGACTGCTGTAACCAGTTATATCCTGCCATTTTGTTAATTGTTTAAAACGATTCTTCTACTTCAATTGTTCACAAGAGCAAATGCCATATACCGCACATCCTTCCGTGTTGGGGCGAACCCAAATTTCTGTAGCTTCTTGATGTGTGCTACCAATTTCGCCTCATTTTCTTCTTCTAGCGTGGAAGACGGGCCCAATGACCCTTTTTTTTAGTTTGCCAGATTTCTTTCTTCTTAGTGAAGTAGCTTCTGGTTGATTGAAGTGTCTTTCTGCAGTACTCACCCCCATTGTATTAGCACCTATGGCTTCTGTGGTATTCTTCAAGTCTTCTTCGGTCCAGGAAGTTCCTTTCGATCGCAATTTCCTTTGATATTTTGTAGGCATTTTGAAAAAACAATACTCAAAACTGGTTCAACTTCCCCGATTTGATATGGTCCATCTATCCCCAACTTAAGGGGTAGATGGACCACTCCAAAATGAAATATATAAAAAGAGAGAGGTATTTCCAGAGTATAAATATGAAAAACGCAATAATCAGCTCTGAGTTTGTATCAAGAAATCGAATTTTAATACTAATATCAGGTCAGAATCACAACAACAAATTTGGGTTAGAGAATTTTCCACCACGTGTGAATACAAAATCGAATATTCTTAGTTTCAAAAGACATACATGCACAACGCAACTATTCGACCCTTACATGTATTCGTTTGGCTACTTCACTATATTTCTATTCCTCTCCTTCCACATCCATATCAGAAAATCGGACGCTGGTCCATCTCGGGCGGTGGCCCATCTCTCCCGTGATTACCTAATTCAACAAGATTTCAAAAATTTTCAATGGTTACACTGTAGGTATATTATACGATCATGATAATAATGTTTTTCTCCTGATTGAAATTTATTGGTGGTGATATTTCCACTATATATTCAGATATGGATTTTTTCCAGAGATAAATAGAATCCAAACGTTTCTCATTCAATCGGAAATGTTGACTATCTGGTTTTTGTCAGTAGCCATACCCCAATGAAAACAATCCCAGTTGTTTACTTTTTCCTTCGCCACTCAGTCTGCTTTTGTTTTCTCTTTTGGGCTTTGATGTGAAATCATAATTCGGTTTTATTTTTTCTCGTAATTCAACGCGCTACAGTGAAAGAAATAAAAACCATTGTTTCAATCATAATAATAAAAGTTAACAACCCTGCGGCACTTCGAGGGTTAGCGGTTTTTATTCTTTCTGAGGGCGTAGTTGTCACTTCTTGAATTAGAGAAAGAATTCTGGTGGCATTAGTAGGATATTCTGACCGAGGAGATTGAAAATGTTAATTAATTCTTTCTCTCGAGAGGCTATGGAATGAAGTTCCATAAGAAACAGTGATGCTTGATAAAAATCAAGAAAGATTATACTAAATGTATTTTACCGAGAATTTTCATCTCATTCGCTTTATATATTATTACAGATGAAATATTCCCAGGCTTGATTGATATTATTAGTTTTGAAATATGAAAGATGTCTGATGAACTCCATGGGGTGAAAGATGACATGAAAAACCATCTATTGTTTTGAAATATCATGCCCGCAAATGAGCTGTTCGGACTGTGGAACAATATGATTGAATCAGTCTCATTTGACCAACATTTTCAGAAATGGACTCGATCTCTGAGAAAATACTTTTCCTTCTGCTGCTATGAAAAGTAGCGCATTTTTCAAAGTTCACTTAGTTTCGAAACCATGTATTGCTCATACTGTGAACAATATTTTTTCTCACGGCACTTCGCCAACACCACATACATTTCCATGAAGTATCAACAAAAATCGACCAAAACTGAATTGGCTGGTGCTCAGCTTTGACTATAGTTGTCACATCTGTCAAAAGAAAATTTTCAAATTCTTTAGAGTAGTTCTCATTAGTGCTTTTGATAGAAATCGCAGTAACCAGCGAATATTATTCCAACAATGCATTATTAATGATGGAAAAAGCTGCCAGAATTGGATTTGTTTCCGGAAATTTCAAGAACTAAGCGGAGCCTAGCCAACCAAAAATCAAGTAGGCATTATATTCTCCCAGAGGCGTCTTTCATAGACAATATAAAAGCAACGCCATCTGAGTAGGAGAGCAGGAAAGAAACACTTCAAAACTGAAATTCCCATACGGGAGTGGCTGGTTGCCCGACTGGCGTAATTTCAACTACGAAATAGCGACAATGCTCGAAGTGGAATGAAATGTTGAATAAATACAAGAAGCTTGATGTCATATGCACACAATATTCATAAAGTGAACAACAATGGTGGATTTCGAAATAAAAACAACTACTTTCCTGGCTGATAGACACCTTGAGACCGGCGGTCTCAGGACTGCTAGCTGGAGACTGCCCTGCACTAATGAGAGTCGAAGAGCTCTAAACCGGTCTGTAGGTGTCTAGCGTGGCCTGGCTGAATCGAAATCAATAGGCATCCGGAAAAAAATCACCAGTATTCGTTCATACGAGTCGATGCATGAATTCCGGAAGGATGATATTCAATGTTCTGCGTGGCATTAGCCACACGGAAAAAAATGGTCCAAGTAAAATGTTTTCCTGACTTGTTTTGTATCGGGATAAGAAACAATTTCATTCAGCCTCTAGTAAAATGATAATTCTGAACGCATGAACTTGTAGCTATAATTTTATCCACCTATAGCAAATAGTTTTCATCTTAGATAATTCACTCTGTATAGCCACAGGGAAACATTCAATAAGCGCTGGTGAAGTGTATTTCAGACTTCATTAACTTCGAGTTTCTGAAAAGGAAATAATAACTACAGAAACTCGTGTTACAAGCACAATACAATTGTTTATCTGCGGTACAACCCAATATACCTACAGTAATACAACATGTTCACCTGCCCAGTAATCGGGAATAATCGTCGTCCTCTCGTGTTGTATATCCGAATCCATCAGCGTCACTACTGTCACTAGCGTCAGTTTCGTCGAGACTTCGTGAGAGTATGTTCAGTGTGAGGATTTGGTGCGCGTGGTTAATCGAAAAATAATTTTTGGTGTTGTATTCATTATATTATGCTGAGGAAGTATGACTCATCACCACGAGAGGTATAGAAGGTGCCATTCAGAATCCCTTTTGGGGGCGGCCGAGAGTTATAGACAACCAATAGTGATGTTTTACTCTCTATCGATCTGTTATTCACTTAGAAAAAGTTTATCATTGTGTATATAGAAATGACGTTATTCATAGTAGTGAGTCCTAAAATAAAACTCCTTCATGTATTTTGCTGATGATATGTAGGATGAATTGACATTATATAGTAGGATTCCTATTCAATTAAAACTGGTGAAAACCTACATTTTTCGTTTCCTTTCCTCAACGAATCATTAGTTTTTTTTTTATTTCTCACAACGTTCATATTTTTTTACGAGTAACTGTTCATCAATTCATCTGAATAATGTATTGAGACAACCATTCAACAACGTATAGAACAGTGCCAATTATGATTTCAAACAGAAATATATCAATTTTATTAATTAGCCGATGGCCACCCTTATGGTACACTCGGAATCCTATATTATCAATAATTGTCACTTAGTAAACATTTGCAAGATATGAACTGAACCATTGCTTTCTTGGTGACATTGAATCATTATTCATTTCATGGTGAATTGAAAATGTATTGTGAGAAAATAAGGCATGATACATTACAAATGAATCAAATGATCCTTGTTTGAATGATGCCAAGTGAATTAGGAGTGAAGACAGGAAGAAAGTTCGACTGAGTCTGGTGTAGTTTTTTTTTCGTGCAGGAAAGTAGTTGTTTTTATACCGAAATCTACCATTGTTGTACATTTTATAGACACTGTGTGGATATGATTGTGAGCTTTTTGTATTCATTCAACATTTCATTCCACTTTGAGCGTTGTGGCTATTTCGTAGTTGAAATTACGCCAGTTGAGCAACCAGCCACTCCCGTATGGGAATTTCAGTTTTGGAGTGCTTCTCCAAAGTTTTAACTACTTTTCAAGAATTCACATCATCGAAAAACACCTTATAACTCTGAAATGAAGATAAATATCGATATGATGTTCTCATCTTTCAGTTTGTCATGTGGATTGATCAACAGGCACCGACATCAGTTGTTTTCTATCTTGTAAGGGAATAGCACATCAGCATTGACATCAGTTTTCTTCCATCTCGTTCGAGAATAGGACTTTCTTTTCAAAAGTGCCCAATATCATTGATTATTTATATCTCACTCACTTTCTATTCTGATCGAACTGCTAGATTTTCTGGTTCCAACCGAACGATTTATACGCTTTTTTTATGATCAGTTATTCGTTGTTATCATGGCACTAAGCTAAGTTGTAGTAAGGAACGTGAAAGTAGGTCTCTGCTGTGGCTGTGTGAAATATAACGTCACATGTTTGACAGTTGAAGATTATTTTCTGAATAACAGTGATTGGCCAGCTTTCACTGACTGTGATGTCCCACCAGGAATATGGAATTGAGAATGTCATTTCTGGCAGCACAATATTTTCAATTTCTAATGATGGGTTCTGAGGTCATTCCAGACACAAAATTCATGAAACGGCCTGGGTGTCACTGTCAGCAGTGTAACGTTCATTTTCTACGTTAGGTATATATCCTCACTCAAATACATTGATAAATAACCTACCTCCATCAACTACCTGGTCATTCACTGTGAAGAGACATCATTTGATTTCTTAGCACCTTAGTAATCAGTTGGCCGATTCAATATCCATTGGGAGCAACGAGACAATGTTTAGCATACCTTTCAGTCCATCTGACTTCTATTGTGATAAACATCTAATGAACGATCGCTACGTCCTACACTGATTGAATTGATGGTATAAAAGTGGGGCCGTGGCCACTGTATTATTGTTTACGTTGTTAGGAATTTTCGGGTTATATTACTCAAGTGAAGTTAGCTGGAAGCGGACTCAGAGCTGTTCTTCCTTCAGGTGATCATCGGTACTCGTGCGTTCTCGCACGCCCTCGTGCTAACTGTCAGTCAGGGAACAGTACGTCTTGCACGAAGTGTAGAAATTGTGAAGTAGTGTGAGGTGCGGTATGACGCAGAAATGACGCGGATTAAGGTGTGTTCGTGCTTGTTCCCAACAGAATTCGACGTTAACACTCAGGCGACAAAATATACTGGAGATAAGGGTTTTGTTGTCATATATAATTTCTTTATTTCTGGTCCCACCATTGATAGAAGTTCATCAAATTGAAGGCACGTCACACGACAGTAATTGAAATATTTATTTGGGTCATTCAGTCGCATTTATCAAATGAGGCTGTACAATCTTTTTATGCATTCAGAAATGCTACCAACAGTACTTTTTGCTTCTAGGGTACATCATAAGTTATATAGAGGCGATACAGATGATACTGTGAAATTGATTCGTGCAGGCGTGGACAAACCTTCATCTGCTGCGCCCTCTCTCCTTGCATTCTGTCCCTAAAGGGATCGTCCCAGGTAATTTTGAATCGATGACCAGTGGATGACTTTGAGTGGGTGTTCTGTCTTTCGTTAGCTCTCTCTCTCTTTCTGAAAAATGGCTTGATTGCGTTTGACTGGCGTCTCTTTCATAATCATCTTTAATTAGGATTATGTTCTGAGGCCGCCATTTGGTGATTTGGGTAGTGATAATTTGTGTGATTCAACGTGTGTTGAAATTCTTGATGGATGACCCAAATCTTTCTCTTGTGAGGATATATTGTCGTCGCAACATTCCATAACCTCACTGGACATCGTGAAGTAATTGACGAGATAGAGAAGTCCTGATTGCAGCGCCTTAGGGACTGGCTAGATTTCCGATCATCCGTCAAATAAGACTGTCTGGAACTCTAGAAGCTAGATTGGACACTGTCTAGAGGCTAGGTTGGTCACTTTGGAAAACCTGGAAAAACTGGTGCCTGATAGAAAGAAACCCCGATTTTAAGGGGTTTTAGGTGCGGGTTTGGTTCTGGGACCAAGATTTCCTCGGGTTCGTCAACCCCAAGTACTCGGTGAGGACTATACAGGGTGGCCCAATCGTAGTCTACATAAGGCGTCCCATGTGAAGCCCCTACCAGGTGGATCACGTGGACTCTATACAGGGTGAACCAGTTAGAGCCTATACAGGGTGGCCCGGCCTAGGGCTATACAGGGTGGTCCTGATCCTGCAGTCGCCGAGGGATTTTTGGTGATGTTGACTTTAGGTTGGAAGTGTTGTTGAATTTATTTGTGCTCTCCCCATTCTACTGACCTCTCCCTTATGAATTTGCTCAACCGGGATATTTGATTATTATGTTTATGATATTTAAATGATTTGTACCTGTTCTGCGAAACGATAAGGACAATTCAAACGTGATATTCTCAGCACACTTCCTAATTGATAATTAAACATTATGCTCTCATTCACTTAATATTAATTATGCTTAGTATAGGACTACTCTTATCACCTATTATTAATTTTGTACACCTATTAATGGGCTCTTGGGCCTGTTGGATGTATTTTTTGAAATAAATAAATAAATAAATAAATAAATAAATAAATAAATTAGGGTTTATGAATATCTGCGCATGCGCCTGAGCTCAAGCGATGCATTTACCCCGCACCCTACTTGAATTTTTCTTTTCTCCTGAACGCTTCGTGGAATGGTTCAGTAAATTCATATTGACTTAGCCATTGATCGTTTATTATGGTTGAAGGTCATAAGGGTGACCGCATCCCCCCTGTATAGGGTTATTATTTTGTGAGTTTCATTAAATGGGGAATTCTTAAGGAACTGTCTTGCATTCATTTTCATTTGTTGGCCCATACAACCTTAGATTTGATAGACTACCACTTGGTAATTTGTGGTAGTCTGTAACGTGCACATTGGGTGTTAGTGGAGGTAATTGAATTACCTGGCGCCCATTTATCGAACCCTCCCATCTCCACTGAAACGTTAGCCGAAGACCTTGGACCCTCGGGTCAATTTCAAGGTTACAGCAGAAACCAGACATTTTTGATTCAAGTTGTTTCTTCAAGCTCGAGCTGTCCTGCTTTTTGGCCACGCAACTAGCTGCAGAAGCAGAATTCTCCTCTGAATTAGGAGAAAATGAAATATCCACAATAGTTTAAGATTCAAAGATTGCATTGTGTTCTATCATTGTTTGCTGACAAAAAAATCAACCGATATTTGCTGGTAGTGAACTTTGCTCCACTTATGTTTTTGAAAGCATACCACATAAAATATTGGGTAAGATGTTCTACGTACCAATTCGTAGTGACGAAAGTACATTTTCAAATTCAATTTCAGGCTTTCGATAATACTTCTCCTTCATCACTTTTGATCATGGCTTCAAAGTGATGAAACTTTTGATGCAGATTTGTCGATGGAGCTTCATTTTGTATATTGATTATGGAAACACCTGTGAGATCAGATTAGATCGTTCCTTTCAATATCTGACAGGGTCAAGTATACTTGACTGTGGTACGAGATATTAATGGAAGTTTCCATTTTGTGAAACTTTTAGTATGGCCATACCCAAGAGGGGGACTTTCATATAGATCTACTTCTATGATACTCTCAACAGGTACTTCGACTGACCATATGACAAATGTATAAAAATTATTGTCCAGTATCTTCTTTGGTCATAATGGGATTTACGTTCCAATTTTCAATTCAATCGAGGATGAATTAGTACAGTTCCTTTTTTTGTCAAAGAGTTGTTGTAATTTGAATAATAATAGGTAGACACCAATGTGATTTTGTCAACTTGTCTCTTTCCAATAAGTTACTATAACTTTGCGATCATAATCATTTGCCATCATGTGAGGTGCTCATTCATGTGAGTGAGGCAAATACCGTCCCTTAACTGCGACCCCATATGAGTCTATTGTGTTATGATATATAGAGTGAACCCTATGGTTATATTTCTCCCAGTTTATCTAATCTCTTGGAAAAATTGAGAAGTACGTTGGGAGAACAATTTATCAGGTATTCTGGCCCTACTGTTGTATCGTCAAATGTTGAAAATCTGATCCTGGCCGCTGCAGGACATGTATGTACATAAAATGTGTTCAGCCGTTTCATCCTCCTCCATGCATAGATGGCACTCTGCATCTTGTGCAAGTCCGATTTCGTTCATGTGGTGTTTGAGTTTGCAGTGGCCAAAGCGCAGACCTACTATAACTCTGAGATGTGCTCTACTAAGTTTCAGTAGTTTGTCAAAGTGCTTTTCGTTTCTTGTACAAGCAATGCATGCTTCGGAATGGGCTAGGTCCGGTAGACTACGCCAATACTAGAGTCTTTTGTTGTCAGCCCAGGATGTTATAACATTTAAGGCAGTGCTATGTGCTATAAATACCGATCACTGGTTCTGGCCCATTGAACGATGTTTCGGCTTCTCCTTTTGCTAGGACTTCCACTATTCCGTTTCGTTCTAGGCCCGTGTGACCTGGTATCCAGACTAGGTTAACGCTTTCGCGTTGTGCCAGTCGGTTCAAGGTTTCTTCGTAGTTCCATACTGCTCTGGATTCAAAGCAGTTGGATTCGAGTGCTTTCAGTGCTGCTTGACTATCTGAGAAGATTTTAATTTTTCTTTCATGTGGGTAGTCGAAATTGTATCGTATTTCCTCTGTACGAATATAGTAAATCAGTTACCGAAGCAAAAGAACTAATTGAATTACCTTGCACCCATTTAACGAACCTTCCCATCTCCAATATGGGGCTAGCCAAAGACCTGATTGAAAAATTACTCCAAAGGTTCTTTCAAATTCTTTGGAGACGAGTAACCAATAAATCAGGATGAGGTCAATGAGTCATTCCACGTATAATATGGAGGAAACATTATGAAGTGGGTTGAATCAGGTAAAACTCCAGAAAGTGTGTTACCTGTAGCTGATACTAACCGCTTTGTAGTCCTGAATTCCGAGTTTTCGAAATGTAATAGGTATTCCAAATATTGATCAATTACTTTGAGAGGTATGGAATTATTTAAAAAAAAAACTCAAAAATCCTAAACTCATTTACCTTGGGACACTATTGTCTATGTGTCCTTATTCATATCATATTTCTAGAGGCTATTATCTGTGCACGTTTTCCAACTCAATTCGTAGAACTCTGTCAACTATAAACCCAGGATTATGAATGTTTGCGGCATGATTATAAGTCAAAACTAGGAAATAGGTTTAAACATAATGCAAAACAGTAAACTCTCTCCGGGAACTTGAAGAGATTTATTGGTCTATACTTTTCATTGACCAATTTAAAATTAGAATTTTCCTTTTCCGCAATATTGTTTATTAGCTTGTTGAAAATTCAAGTGATTTATTATGGCATTATGAAGCACGAAGGGTCCTCTCTACGTTGCTTTGTTCCCTATATCCTTGTTACATAACTGCATCGTCTGTGCTTATAAATCATGTGAATAGAGTTAATAGTGTACCTTAACTTTCTCAATTCCATACACGTGGATATAAGTGCAGCTGAGGAGATGAGGGTGAGGATAATCACAACAAAAACGCAGTTTAAAATGTTGCATCATTATAAGATTTTTTTAATATCCAAAGTATAGCTAAATTGACCAATGCAAGAATTGTATAGCTTATTTTAGTTGACAAGATTCGAAACGTTTTATGATGCAACATATTTCATAATCCGATTACTTTCCAGGATTACTTTTCTTCTGAAAAAGTAATTGATTGATAAATTTCCGAACATTATAGAGAACATGAGCAAACATTCATTTATGAGTTATCACTCATTCTTGACTGGGCTTGTCAAGTTTGTCTGACTGGTATTATTGATACTGATGGAATTATAGCAAAAATTTTTGAAGAATATTCTCCGTAGGAGTACCTACAGGGAAGTGGACAGTCGCCGAATTTTTTACAGTGTTCTGATGAGGCTGAAGGATGAGTGAGTGTGGCATCACCTATCAGGCAAATTTTTTCTTCTGGATGGAATTTGAGAGCAGCAGCGTATGTTTGGGTGCTGAACCCAATATATTGTGGAAACAGTATTTTGGGACAGGAAGTATCTGAACCTCTGAGCTCATTAGAATCAGTTAGGGAGTAGAGTAGATTCTCGCACGAAAAAAAATCCGCGTTTCTGTGAAGCAGCTTCCGCGATGGATCGAACATGATTTCACTATGAGGAAGTAATGATGATGGGAATCCCGAGCAAAGATATAGAACACTTGTGAATGTTGGTACCATCAGGCATTGTTTCATCTGCTATACTCAGTTTGGCGTTCTTGGAGAAGATACAGTCAAGAGTTTTGGTGAGAATAAATGCAACTAGGTTAATAATACCTCTGGCTGGAACGCATGATCCCCATGAAGAGCGCTGACCTGCTTTTATCGTAAATTGTTTCCTAGAAAAAAATAGGGATTTCAAGAGGAAACACAGTGTAGAGAATAATATCACCTGCATACCTGTAGATGGGGCAAGTGATCACTTGCAACAGATCATCGATATGGAAAAGAATGTTGATGCCAGAATTGATCCATGTGGAACGCCGGAACTGATGGAAATGGTATTCAACGATACTCCGTATACCACTTCATGAAACGATATGTCTGGAAGCAAACGCGACAAAACATGGAGAAGCTGATGTGGTTAGCCATATGATGATATTTCGTGAAAAAATCCTTGGAGCCAGATACCCTTGATATGTTCAATACCACAACTAGAGATTTTACATTATTTTCTATTGAAGCTTGACATATATGGGTCAATAAGTGAATCTTCAGTTGATCTACGGTGGCGAAATCCATATTGTCTATCATGGAAAATTCCTGTGCTTTACAGATAAATGATGCTCCATCTATTTCTTTGAAAATACCTGATAACAGAGCAACAGGCATATAGTTGTTGGGCAGACTTTTGTTCCCTTCTATGGCATTTTTGCGCACGCGATGGTAGGCTGTTTGTTTCAAGGCAACAGCTCTATGACAGTTCTCGTTGATCCAGGGTTTCGAAAGTAATGATCCTGTGTCCTGTATATGTCCATTTCAAGAGTGATGATCTCGGATGATGTATTTCCTCAGTACACTGTGATGTAACCTCATAACATAGGGAGGCAATCTTGGTTAGCTGAATCACACTATATTATTTGAATAGAGGATGTATGAAATGACTACACATGCATCAATGAAAATTTAGAAAATTCGATGCTTCGAATTCTCACTTTTCTATTTCTTTCTTGAACTACTTTCATTTGATCGGATAGATCTACCCCAATTATGTGGACATAACAATCTGCAACTATTCGAGGCTATGATACTTTCATTATATTTTCATTTTTTACGCCTGAAATTAATGACAACATTGAGCTGGTGTGAATTTGATAGCAGAGTACAATTCAGTTGAGTGCAGCCGACTTTGAATCCTTGATATGTATATCATATTTTCCTCTCTTCAGATATTGATCACTCAGAAAACAATGGCTAGAATTTACGGCTCACATTCGCTGTTTCACAACAATTTTTCCAGCTAGTAGATCTTCAAAGAGAAGGATACTAGAAAATGATTTGTCCGTGTAAGTCTCAACATAAATCCTTCACAACTTGTCGAACAAGAGACTTTTCGACGGCGTCCTTGACTTTTCCTGTATGGATTTGAAAATTTCAAACAATCCTGATTGATCAGCAAGAATCCAAATCTTATAGCTCCTCTCTATTGACTTTTTTACATGTATTGCTTCAAACTGCTCCGCCTATTAGTTCAACCAAAGTAGGAAAATATCATTGATCATTGCTCCTGGGAAATGAAGGCCGTAGACACGTCTTTCGGGCTTTTCGCCTCCATCAGTACGGTCAAAGAAGTGCAATAAATAGGCAACACTTCGACAAACACAAAAGTCTTAACATTTCACTTGACGATCAATTAGACCCCAATAGTTCACCACTGTTGAATTTGTCTTCTCAGTAGGTAAAATAGTTATTTGCTATCAACCCTTTCAAGTTAATTTAGTACACCGTATTCTAATGTAGATATTGTGCCTAATTTCCGGAAATGAAGGTTCATCGAACCTTTCCACTGGTAACTAATCCTCCAAGTTGTGAAAGTCGGATGTATAAAAGTTGAGAAAGCCAACGTTGGTTCAGTTCATTGTACCAGTTTATCACCTGACGAAGCTATACTGTGTAAGCGGAACATGTTTTGTGTTCAAGAATTTTGTGGGAATCTTATCTATTCTCATAGTTCTATAGATTCGGATAGAAAAGAATGCAGGCATAAGAGTAAATTTTGAGTATCTTCAACTCAACTTTTTCAATGAACATCTTCCAGAATCTTCATGATTTCAAGTCGAGATCGCTACAGAGATACTGATTAACCAGAGTGATCAGCAGTCCTAATTCACTGCAATGGCAACTGAGATCAATCTAAATTCATTCGAATACAAATACGCCCTATACTTCATTATTATCGTTGAGTAATAGAGAAGCTGTCTGAAATTCGCGGATCGAAATGGATAGCCTCGCACCAATCACTCAGAGAAATGAGATACGGCTGTTCTCGTGGTCCATCCAATATATCAGCCTGACTTAGCAGGAAGAGGTTCAAATTCTACCGAGAGTTCAATCAAAAATCGTCCATCATCATCATCTTCATCAGGACGAGTTGAGGACATTATCGTCAAAACTACTTCTCTGATTTGGATGAATGACATGTTATTCCATTCTGAACATTCAAGTGCAAACTGTGTTTGCATCAGAACCTATTCATTCATGAATACCGGGTACAGCAATTATAGCGTGTTATTTACATGAATTAAGTAATACCCTGTGGAATTACAAACAACAAAAACAAATTCAGATTGTACACTTCAGCCTCACTTTTCTTAACATTCCCTATTTGGATCCTTTTCAATATCTTTCTCATTCTTTCAGGAACAAAGTTTTATAGCATTAGATGATTTTATTGAGATCAATTGGCATTTTGAGCACGAAAGCAGCAAGCTCTGGTCTGAGAAATGCCTCACAGCTCGAAGGTATTTTAATTTTCATTCATCTTTTTATTTCCTGATTCATTTGAATATATATATCACTCCCTTTCACTCAACATCATCAACATCAACATAGCTGTTATACAAACATAGTTGTTACAATGGGCTTATATCACAAAAAATTTTCATTTCATAATTCGATAGAACTCACCCAAACTAGCTCACCACCGCAAACCGTTTCTTGCTGTGAGCTGCCTACGTTTTATAAAAAAATATTGAAATTCCCGATTTTTCGGAACCTCTGAAAACGAGGCGATGATGTGACGTTAAAACCCTGGTACTGAAACAAGATTATTCCAGACAGAGATGCATGATACATGATTTCTGACAGAGTGAATTAGCGCGAGATCACAGTTGAAAGAATAAATATATCAGTTGCCTCAGTCTCCGTCAGGCGTTTGGTATTTTCTTTTAACTATGGCGAGATGAGGTTTCTACGTCATAAGAGGGTCCGTTTTCAGAAGGTACTATTATTTATGTCCAAAAATAAAATATTCCAGTTAATTTTTCGATCGGATTATGTATTATAAACATGGTTGGAGTTAAAAGTTCTGCTATAAGGTGTACACGTCCATTACTGTCACCTGAGAAGAACTCGTGTGTGTCAAGTAGTATGATAAGGGATAGTTTATCTGTAATTCACTATCATTTCATTCTACAATAACAATATTGGTAATCTAATCTATGAAACTATGAAGAAGTGATGATTGATAGCAGCAAGCTTCCTATTCTGTTAAAGAAAGGATAGGAAGGCTGTGTGAAATTGATATTACGTATGTTATCAAATGTTCAATTGTTCACTATTGATTTTCAATACTAATTTTGAATTTGTGCTCATCTAATGTTTCCATGCATATATCGATGGTTTTGGAATCACATATAGTCAAGGGAATTTTGTTGATGATGTTGATAATGCCTGGCCTCAAGTCGCCCGAGTTGTGAGAAATTAGGTATCTTGGGGAACTATAATTCATCGCTACCATGGCATGGTCAGTTCGAAGCCCAGATTCGAATCCCATTGAGATTCTCTGGAAAATTTTTGGGATAGAATTACAGAAGGAACGTAACTCATAGAACTGATAATTCACGGCATGGTGAAGGTCGTTTTTGCCGAAAGTTCTTCGTGCCCGCGACGGTAATACTTGCTACTGATCCTATCATTTAACTCGTGACTTTGCAATCTGTTTCGCTTTTTCGCTATTTGCTTTGGATATTAATTTCCCACAAAATTATATAACGCTATAGAATAGTGTTTCTCGAGTAATAAGAAAAGTAATTGAGTGAATTCGAAATGTTGAAGAAAGATAAGACTAAAGTGAGATTCCAATTATAACTCGGAAGTGTTACCATTAAAAATGTCATTGAGAAAACGCGCTGCACACTCGGTATATATGGCCGTAGGCCGAGTGCCGAGTGCTGTCACCAAGGAGCAAGCTTTCGATTGTCATAAAATTATCTCGTTCATTATCAATGTGATAGGGATATTACATCTGAAAATGTTCCCTAAACTTTTGGCTACTTTTTGGTGATGCGTTAATCTCTTGGAAAAGTTTAGTTCTGCTTCAATAGCGATCTTCATAAGAAGGAGCAATGAGAATATTTTTCAAGAATTGCTGAATTAGTACTTGACAACTATGTAGGAGGGTTACACAAAATCTAGGCAATTAGCTTCTCTTCTTTTTTGAAACTCATAGCAAAAATGTCCGTACCCATGTATTTTCTTTAGGGAGACACATTACAAAGATATTCTTCATTCTTTCTCCATGAACTCTAGTAAAGGAGTGTCGCAAGATCAGAATTTCCAATAGAAAGGCCACGAAAATCACCTTTTCAAAAATAACCAAATTGTTCAAATTTGTTCAGGGACAGTCTTCTTGATCTTATTTACCCTCTGCTCACGAAGCACTGTTGAGAGTAACGCACATTGTAACTACATCATGAGGATTATATTGCAATTTACTGATGATTGTGAATGTTTGAGATCCTTACTATCATTCAATAGACACATGTTCATTGATCCAACGTTGAATGGGTCAAAAACAGGTAACAAGTCGATCTATCGACGCTTTCAATAATAACGTTATTCCAATTGTTTTTAGTAACATATATTCAATTTTTCAAATTTGTGAAAATCCGTATTCTTCAACTCAAATATAACTTCAAATCTGAAAGATCATTATTTCTTGCGACATCTCAAGAGATTTCCAAAGGTTGAATGAGGTTGTTCAGTTTTACCAAAATCATGAGATTAATGTTCTCAAAGCCGTTTTTTCGATAACAGTTCGAGTGAATTTTGGCAAATATAGTAGATTAGTTTGGGCACTCTCAAATAATGATAGGGGTTTGAAGGCACAGGCTGAGGAATAAATCTGAAATGTATTCCTCTCGAAAGCAAGATTTAGGAATACCAGAATTTTGCAATGAGAAGAAGGGATATACTATCTCCATCTTCCAGTAGGTACAGATCTAAGTGACTTCCTTGGCACCTGTCCTATGTTTCCTGGAATAACTGGTGCAATGAAATGTTAATGTGGAAAATCATAAAAACAATTATATGTACATACAATACGTTATTATGAAAGTTGGGAATAAGAGACCTCGTATCAAATGTCAAGAGATCCAATCACAAGGTGATTTCCAATTAACTGTACGAACTGATACAATTGGCTTGATTTTATCTCAGTAGAATATCAATTGTCATTACTGTATGGATCGTCTCTCTGTGAGTTGAGTAATGAATTTTATTATATCGACATTCGCCACTGTGAAAATTCGAGAATATCGAATATTGTGACATTCCAGAAATAGCTATTTGTGTATTTAGAGCGCAAAGTGATAGATTGCCACTCGACAAAGAAAGTTACCGCGTGATGCGGAGCGGAACGCGGTAATCTTTGTGCTCGAAATACACACAAGATTTTTTCTACTACCGCAGCTTTTGGAAATAACTGCCCTAAAGAGCGATTGAAATAGTTGGAAAAGTTCTAAGCCATATTAACCCATATGTCCAAAGCCTTGATTATATACAGGAAACAAAAAAAGAAAAATTGGAATAACTGACAAGCCAGAAAAAAAATGTCGGGCCAACTTTGTGCTGAAATTTTGAAGCGTCAAAGGCTACTTTGGGCGTCTTGTAGCAAAAATCCTTTTTTTTTCAAATCTATCACTATGTGGATATTTGATAATCGGTATTCCCAATGAGATCATACCTATTCGAGCAATCGTCATGTTTCGATGTCAGGATTCTATACATCTGCTTTGTGTTCGATTCAAAATGGATCAACCATGCATATATTTTATGCTCTCATTAGAACCGCGTGATGACAACTGACGTTATAATGTGCAGGGTGATCAGTTAAGAAGAGCGCGCGGCCTTATCTCATAGAGATATTGGTCGTATAGATTTGGGAAGGAAAAAAATCTTGATAAAAGTCGCCAAAGGAAACTGCTGAAAATTATTTTCGAGTTTGTCAAACGTCCGCTAGAGGGCGTGACAACCAACACCAAGTAGAAAAATGGGATTTTCATAGTATTTTGTTTGATGAAAGTATGTCGATGATATCATTTTCAGATTATCTGACCATTTTCCTACATTTTTTGTGAGAAACTTCTTGTTATATCCATCAAAATGAAGCGGTGGGGAGTGTTCAATTGTTTATTCGAACAAACCAAGATTTCTCCCGTTTATTTCGACCGATTTTAGCAAACTTAGACTCATATGAAAGAGCATGATTCGCCCTACAGAACGTTCATTTGGTTTTGAATTTTTTACTCTCGCCGCTAGATGGCGTTAACTGGAGTGTCAGCAAATTTTTGGGTTTAAAAAAAAAACGAATGTAATGGTATATTAATTTCTATATGTTTTGAAAGAGGATGAATTTCTCTTTGATTTAATGAAAATAATTCGTCGCCTACCTTTTTTGGAACCGTTGATATTGACCAAAATATAATTTTATCACATTTGAAAATGGCACGCCACTGTTTCTTATCAAAATAAAAATCAGTTTTGTAGTATCTCATTTGTTGCTAACAAGAAGAAACTCTTCACATTCTTTCGTTAGACAAGGCGTTTTGGATTTGGAAAAAATAAAATAGGTTTACATGCCGCGTCCATATCTAATATGATTTTGAACCTTAAAATTATCATTGTGAACAGTATGTAAACCTCTATTTTATTTTTTCAAAAACCGTTTGTCTAACGAAAAGAAGTCAGGAGGTTTCTTTCGTTAGCAACTAATGGGAGATAACGAAACTGATTTCTATTTTGATGAAAAACCGTGGCGTTCCATTTTTCAAGGTGATAAAATTATATTCTGCTCAATATCAACGGTTCAAAAAGAGGTAGATGGTGAATTATTTTCATTCAATCACAGAGAAATGTATCCTTTTCTGAAACATATAGGAATCAATATACCATTTCATTTTTTTGTTTCAAAAACCTCAGAAATTTGCTAACATTCCAGTTAACGCCATCTAGCGACAACAGGAGATGTCAAAACTTCAAAACCAGATGAGCGTTTTCTGGGGCAAATTATGCTTTTTCAAATGAGCCTAAGTTTGCTGAAATCTGTCTGAATAAACGGGAGAAATCTTGGTTCGTTAAAAGAAAACAATTGAATTTTCCCCACCGCTATATTTTAATAGATAGAACAAAACGATTTCGACAAGAAATGTAGGAAAATGGTCAGTTACTATGAAAATAATATCATCGATATACTTTCTGGACAAAATTCTCGAAACATTCCATTTTTCTACTTGGTGTTGGTTGTTACGCCCTCTACCAGACGTTTGACAAACTCGTAAAAAAATTTCTGCAATTTTTCTTGGCGAATCTCATCATAATTTTTTTTCTCAAATCTATACGACCAATATCTTATGAGATATGGATGCTCGCTACCCTTAACTGATCACCCTGTACATTTCACCTGATCTTTCATCCCGAAATAACTTATCGTCTAGTTATGTTCCAGATCGAATATTGTTTGCTGATTGAACGAATGAATGGAATGAGGCCTAAGCGTACAAGAAGAGTGGCGCATCGCGGTAAGCTGCAAGCAGCGAGCTATGCAACGCTATTACTTGATTATTTGCCATGCTTTCAAATGCGAGCGCCCATGCATATTCAAGATCAAAGCAGCGCGTTGATGCAGGGATGGTAGTGAAGCATCGGTGCACGATTCGAATTTGGAATTTTTTTTGATAGATGCTCACAGCAAACGCACTCTAATCCAATCTCAGCTTGTATAAAATTGGTCCAAATGTGGATGTATCCAGATGTTGAGGTGTCCCTTGCCCTTGGTTACTGTAATATAGTCGAATCTAGTGAAGTCCATGAAAATTTATTCAAAACATCTTCCCAAGCAATTTCAGATCAATTACATGTACAGAACCCGTTCGAACGGACATTTCAAGTACTTACAGCTCATATCCCACAACGGTTCAACAAGATTTCATCCTCACTCTCAGAATTTGTTTTTGCAACACTGATGTAGCTATGAATCGACGTAATGTGTCGTATGCTTTTGGGCTCACTGGTCAACTTCCTGCGCCCCTATGTTTTTCCCAAAATGTGGGTGGAAGTCGACCGCAAACAAATATCGAAAGGTCTCTTTTTCTAGATAGCAAAGGTTGATATGAGAGATATACTATGGATATCCATCATGGATATTGTGGATGTCCATGAGGTATACGAGCAAGGCTATGAAATATCTTATATTGAGAGTAAAACCTCTCTGGATGTCTTCTAGATATCCATTATGAATATCCATGAGATATCAATTATGGATATGCACAAGAGTAGGAATATCCTATATATATTCATATATAGGATATCCGCCGAAGGACGAAAAATATACAATGCTACTGCCACTACCATAGGATATTACATGGACACGAGCTTTTTGGCGTATCAACGCCAGAAAGCTCAGCTAATGCATTGAAAAATTAGTTTATTTCGATGAATGAACTGATGACTCTGGATGTATGTTGGGGAAGATCCACCCTTCCATGGTCGATAAAATTGAAATGATTCTTTTACATAACTTCTGATTGGTGGAAGCCAACAGAGGGTGGTCAAGATTTTTCGAAGATGAAAGTTCTCCTTGAATTCTTACTGGTGAAAAAGCGGAAGCATTCGAATAAACGTGAGAATTACATATGAACGGTTCTCTCATCAAAATACGAATATTTTAACCGTTTTCGGGATATTATTATTTTTGTAATGAAATCATATCATTAGATGAATTCAACAGTAATAATATTCAAAGAAGCCTCGAACTTATTGACCGAGCATCATCACTATTTTTCGTTTCAAAAATGTTTTGTCACGCAATATTCGCACAACTCGGCATACCAGATAACCTTTATCGAAATATCAATTTGAAATCGCAGCAATAATATCACTTAGCAGAAAAACTGAACGAGGATATCAACAATTACAATGTTCCTGTCATGAACATCGTATTTGAGAACAAAATTGATTCAGGCCCCCTTGAATATTTCCATGACGTCCAGTGGATATCCAGTTTAGGTCTGAGTGATGTACGAATTTCTATGAACCTAACATGAACGTTTATTTGATGTACAATTAGTGAATATTTCGTGATGTTCAGTGCTGTATTTCCTATGGAGGCCTATTCAAAGTACGATATTCGACATTACAAAAACATTCGAATTTTTAAGTATTAGATTGTCAAAGAAATTAAAGGATTCGGATCCGAATTGTACGTTTACGATTCGAACCTCTATGTGCGATCCATGAATGTACCATCCCGGATACGTCCAAAATTGTAATGTTCATTAAATGTACGAAATTCAACATAATGAATCATCCATATGATTCAAGGACGTCCAAAAGACATACATGTTCGAATCCAATTTGAACGTTTACAAAATAGATGTTGATGCCCGTTCAGTGGATGTGCGATTTCAGATATGTATTGTACGTTGAGTTTCGTGCATCCAAGGTTTTTTCAGTCAATGTTCGATTCTCGACATTGTACGTTTACAAATTGAACATTCATTTAGGTTCAATGAATGTACAATTCTGTATAAATATTGTTCGTCAAATATTTGAGACCTGCCGAATATCTCTCTTCAAAGATTCGTTCATCCAACGAACAGCGAGGCTCTGGGACAGACTGCCGAGGAAGGTGTTTCTTATTGAGGCATACAACCTCCAGAAATTCAAGGAGAACATCACCAACTCCTACCTCATTTTCTTTGGTTCTCAAGATGTTCTCTGAAAATTACGAGATTTCTATCTTCCTGGGAACCCGAACATGGCAAAAAAATTGGAAGAACAATATTCGATATTGTGAATCATCCATATAATGGTAGTTTCAGGAAGTCTAAGGAATCAACTCAATCAGATCGAGTTCCAACGTTCAAAAATTGTACTTCAAGGTACCTACGTTGAGTGAATATATGATTCTGGATATGAAGGCGTCCAATGATTGTCCAGTGAATGTTCGATTCTTGTTTCGAAATGTCTATATTGTGAAAACACTATAGAAGTGTACTTCTATTGAACGTACAAAATTGGATCCTGTATATACGTTTACAAATCGTACATTAGTACATTTCATATATGTACGAAAATGGACGCACGGTGAAGGACATGCAAGACGGCGCTCTGATGGGAATATGAAGGGGGGCAACAGAAGAGACTGATCGAGTCGAGCTCCAAAGTGTACCTATGTAGACGACATGCTAGGGCGTTACGTCATTTTGTAGGTTGTGGTTGTGATGGAATTCAGTTATTCAGAATTCAGGCTATTAGGAACTGATTAATTCAAAGCAGGTATGCTAGCATATGTTGAGATATTCCTTCTGATGTACTCATTTTATTCATATAATTCATGTGCTTCCATGATGGTTCACGATGTTGTAGGTAATATGAAATAGGAATTACATTATATTCTGTGAATGAGCTTGAAATTTTTTTAGGAAGGACGGATGGATATTTGATAATGATATTAGAAATAGTTTTGAATTGTGATTAGATGGTTCAGCAGTAGCCGAAGTGGAGCTGAATTCTTGAATAAAGGATGTAGACAGTTAATTCATACACTTATATCATCCTCAACTACCGAACACTTTGAGTAAAACAACTGTTTTCTTCTCTAGAGTAATTATAGTGAACCAGATATATAGCCACTGTACGTCCGGAGTAGTGTTCGAAGGACATCAAATGGACGTACATATGGAATTTTATCGGACCTGTGGTGAGAATAACATTTCATTATTCCTTCATCATAGGTGATCTCACCTCTAACTTCATCAATTCTGGATCGCACGAATGAAAATCATCATTATTCCCCAGTTTTATTTTCATCGAATTTTGTCATCAAGAACTGAGTATAACTACCTTCTGTTTCATGTCAGTTTCTCATATTGATGCTTTTTCAGATAGAATTATTTCATTACTTGAATATTTCATGAATGTCGTGAGTAGAAAAACCTATAGCCACCTAATAATAGTAGAAAACTCATAACAGATTCAGTTGAACAACAAACCTATAATGACTAAACAGAAGCAGAATGCCGGAATTCATATAATAAATTCCAAGCATATGTTGTATCTATATTGAATGATATTACACTGTACCTTACAGATATTTTCGTAATGAATAATATTTCGAATGAATATTGATTCAATGTTTGGATATCCTTTGACTAATCTCAGGGTACGTCCATTGAACATCTGTACGTTCATTGGACGTCTCTGATGGACATTCACTGACTACTCCTAATACATGTCCTGAATGCAAGACCATCGAACATCCTGATACGTTCATTGAACATTCTGAATGTACGTCCATTACACATCCTGAATGTACGTCTATTGAACATCCTGGATGTACGTCCATTGCACATCTTGAATTCACGTCCATTAGACATCCTGAAAGTACGGTCATTGAACATACACTGAGAGAAACTGGATATTAAAAATATCTACCAGCTCTGATTGTAATAACCTTTATAAGGAAATCTCCTATTCCTGATCATTTTATTATTACAACAGTATTCTCTCCATTCTGTAATTATAAAAATCGATTTCTTAAATCATTTGTAATACCCTTGAATGGACATTTGCTACCATCAATACGCAGGTGTGTTATGACATTATGAGAATTTTATAAATTCCATTCTATTCAGATTTTTTATTGACATAGCTCGTTTTGTGAATTATGCTCATTGGCGAATTCAGATAATGTTTGTCCCAATAATCATAGCTGTTTGGGTTTCTAGCATTGTACGTTGACGAATAACTCTAGCAATTCACATGTATGACGGTTATTAGGCAATCATTCGACAATCGTAATTCGGCTCAGTTCGCTCTAGTGTTTCATTAGTATTGTGGCTGACAAAGATACAGATCGCGTTCATTTCTCTGTTCTCGGTCATGGGTGCCAGTGTTCAATTATTGTTCAATGGTTTCGATCGTCCGAATCGAAAGAGCCGTGTCTTGGTGGTGAATGTCTGTGATGTAGCAAAGTTCTGTTTTAGTGCTGGCTGTGAACCGATCTGTGGAATACACCGTGCATTGCATTATTGCAATGAAAACAGTATTCTCCATACCCACTTTTCAAGGCCTAAAATTGGTTTATTTCAAAAACAAAATGATCGATGAGATTCTGAATCAAAATATCTGGGTTTCTGTGTGGAAAGTTTTATTGAAAATTCTCATCATAACTCCGGAGGAAGGGTAAATATAAGTATTCAACTTCTCATTTCTTAATAAATTCGTCAGTAATGCATATAGATGATATTTCTCCGAACGAATCAATGAGTAATGTCAAAAAACTTCCACAGATACCCCAATATTTCAATTCAGAGACTAAACGTATTTTTTTGTTTTTTTTTAAAACAATAACTTTGGATCATGAAAAGTGATAGTGTGGATAGGATATTTATTTTCATTGCAGTTATTCAAAGCACGGTTTCATAATGCATACCATCGAATAATGTTGATAACCTTATTACCACTGTTTGATGAATATACTAGAGTTGAAAAATATTGGGATAACTGTTGAAAATGAGCTACATTACAATAGCATGTCGAAATGTCAGGTTTCATGCAGATATCAGATAACTATAATAAAATGAGACGAATTACTGCGTTACCTCAAGATGGTTGTGCCAGTAATAAAAACATGCTGTTTTATGTCGATAGTCTAATAACCACTGTAGAGTGGAGAGTTACTGCAACATTTTATGGGAATAATTCCTATTCGACATTCTGTGTTATCATAGAAACTAGAACAAGTAGTAGTTATTCAGCAGCGGTGTTTTTATACAAGTTTGCAAATTGAATAAGCTGCCATAACTACAAGTCACCTGAAAATTCACTTCATCTATGGTAGCACATGAACACATCTGTCCCCTATTTATTGCAGATATCGTAATAACGGTTATCAGATTTCCAATTATGATAACTCAAGTTTTCTCTCAGTGTACTGAAGTCACGTGGATGTGGAATTCAGTAAGATGTGAACTTTTTCTGGACGTTTCAATGAACATGACTGGACATTCAATGGGTGTTCATTATATCCATGTTGTACTACATCCGTTAGATGCCATATGGGTTGTTACCGATGAATTAATTTGCTAATATCATGTGGGTTCAAAACAATAATATTTCGAAAACGGTGAAAAATGTTGTATCCTGATAAAAGTACCGTTTTTTAGTAATTGTTTCTGCTCTATCGAATGCTTCAATTTGTTCACCAGAAGGAATACGCGGTAAAAACATGTCTTCAAGAAAGCAAGACCCACCCTCTATAACAATATCAGAAATGTCGTAGGGTATCAAAAAAATGTTCTTCAGCAACATGAATATATGCAGGGAATTAAAATCTGGTGACTTCCACCGTTTAGAAGTTATACGGGATAGTAATTTTCCTAACAGGTGCGAAAAGTGATTCTTTCCCGAACGCGACTTCCGTTGACACGAACGACGCGAAGCGGAGTTCGGGCAAGCAGTCGAGTGAGGGAAAGACACTTCTCGCATGAGCTAGGAACAATATTTTGTCTACAAGAGTAGGAAATTGATTGATTCGTTCAATTGACTATTCATTTATATAGGAACAACTAACAAGAGAAATATATTCTCTATCTACTGATTATTACAGTAATAACTAGAGTGAACTAACAGTTCGACAGATAATGTATAGATTCATTTCAGAAGCCAGCAGGCCCGTAAGGTGTTTGGTCTCTAGGTTTCGGACAATTCTAGGAAATTAACCAAAAATACATCTCCTTCATTCGGTATTTTCATTTCTTTATTGTTGCACCATTCAATCAAACGCGTGTATAGCTTCTCATACCTTTCTCAAAACTTTGTTGACAATAACGCATCTGTATCGCATCCCAATAGCTAGAAGTTTTTGATCACATTGTAGCAATTCCACTGAATCGAAAATGACAGTAACGCTGTGTCTGTCACTTCGACAACAATTACAAACTCATTTGTGGTTTGATTGGCATGACAACAATAATCGTTTTCCATCATATCGATACAAATCTATGAGGGGATTTTTATAATAATCAATTTTTTTCTGTGACGGGAAAAAAGTTTGGCATTTCATCTCTGTTGGCAGGTTATAAAATGTCACTTTTCATAAATTACTTTTTTCCCGTGGGAAAAAAGTAAGTACTTCTTTCCCGGATATATATCACATATATATACTCTGTTAATGGCCTTTGTTGTGCTATAGTTCCGAAAAATGAGTCAATAATACCGTCTCCGAGAAAGAACTGCAAGTCCTTTTATCTTCCATTCGACTTCGCGGTTTCGTATATTACTAAACAACTACTGAATTCGCAATTTTTTAAAATCAAATCACAGAATTGAACCGACAGAAGTGACATCAGATATTTGATTACTTTAAAAGAATGATGAAGATGTCTATAAAACGCAGGTGTCCCTACTGTTAAAAACTTGAAATTTCACGTCGATAATTTTCATATTTCGAAATAATGTGATATCTTCTCAATATTGATTCATCCTTCCTTCTGTCACAGAAAAAAATAGTGTATTATACACGGGAAAAATATTAGATTTTAGCTCACGGTTTTTTGTCTCCCTCCGCTACGCGTCGGGAGACAACACAACCTGGAGCTAAAATCTACTACTTTTTTCCCTTGTATAATAAATAACTATTTATTTTTCCATATTCCTTAATTTTCACAATAAATAGTGCAATTCGACTGATGATTCTGAACATACATACTTAATACTGCAATAAAGGAACTCAAACTCTCATATCCCACCACCTACCCCTTAAATTTTGCCATATTATCATATCTTTGTTTTTTCCGCACTAGTGTGGGAAAAATTTTCCCGTAATGTTGCTGGGAAATGACACTTCCCAAACTAAATTGCGTGCGGGTATAGGGTGAATCACGCACGCTTGTAGAAAAAAATTATTTATATTCTATCAATCTTAGAAAGATATATCTCCCTCGATATACATTTTGGGCCATCAGTTCATTCATCAAAATATTCTCAATTTTCAATCTTCCACCTTTAGAACGCGCAATGCACATTTTTGTATCTGCTTGCAGTTCCGCTACTGCGAAAATGTCAAAAAATAGTATATTGTGCAACAAGTGGGAAAAGTTCAACTTTTCTCACGAGTGTGGAAGTTTGTGGCACGAGCCTGAAAGGCGAGTGCCGCAAACACACGAGTGAGGAAAGTACTTTTCCCCACATGTTGCACACTATACTTTTTCTACGACTGCACATATTCAAAGAACAATGTAACTCAATTTTTATTTTTTATGGGTTATAGCAGAACTAAAATAACATAACATAATAACAAGTTTCCTACCTCTTAACAGTTGAATTATTCATTTGAAATTATAGTTAATTGTGAAATTCTTACAATTTTGTATGGTCAAACCAGGAAAGTCATTGTTTTTGAGTAAATTTTCTGTTATATTAATTGTAGAAGTAGAAGTTGAAGGTTGATTATTTATGTACAGTGGTGCATTTTCTGTCTCCATTTCAGTGAATAGTTCTACTGGTTTTTCAATAGAGTCGACGATTTTATTTGCAACGTCCATTTTATTTTTAATAGAGTCTCCGACGTATCCTTCTGCCACGGTACTGGATTGCCATCCTCCATGGCGCTTTAAGGTTAATATGTCACCTCCTGCATTTACTAAAATTGTTGCCGAAGAACGTCTGAAGCAGTGTCCTGTATATAAATGGGGATTTTCCAATTTTAAAAAAATTGCAATTCTCTTTGCCATACTACCAAATTTGTTGATGCCGACTACTTGTCTAGTACATTTTCCGTTCTGGTAATTCAAGAAGAAACGTTTTTCTGCCAAATCATTCGGTCGAAGAGCGGCATATTTTTTATATATATTATAAAATTCCCCCCTTACAGTGAAAGTTCTTGGCTTCTTTGTTTTGGTGTTATCTAATTTCACCAACAAAGCCGAATTTAGATCCTCTAAATCATCGACTTTTAATTTCCACAGTTCATCTCTACGACATGCCCCTGCTACGCCAATAGCCACTGCAACCTACAAATAAAAATATCAGGATGTAAAATCATTTATATAATTAAAAAAATATATCATCCCTGGCCGGGTATTGAACCCCGGGCTGCTAGTATCCTAAGCGGAAGCACTACCACTACACCACGGAGTAGTTATTAAAATATTTATTCATAGGCATATACTCATCTTCCACAATATGAAATTGACTTTTTGAAGATTATCTAATTATTTTTACCTACTGAATACACCCACTAACTATAAAAAGCTGTTAATTCGAGGAAAAAAGCGGAAGAAATTCGAAAAATAGTTCAATTTAAATAATAAACCCACCTTTATTAGTAGATATTCCTTGTTTGGAGCTTCTTTTAAAAATCTCTGCAATTGGTCGGCTGTTAATATGTTTGATTTCTTTGGGAAGTAATTGTCAGACTTTCTTTTCAAAAATGCACGTAATTTTTGATACGTGGATATATCAATGTTATGTTTAATACTGATGGTACTTTTCAACATCGAATATTGTGACCAAAGTGTTGACGCCTTCAAAGTTTTCGACATTTCTTCGAAGTATACCAAAAGTACACTTTCCGAAAACGATTTTATTTTCGTATTTCTTCTCCATTCCATGAATTTCCCATATGCCAATTCATACTTCTTTCGGGAAATTTCCGGCAACAAATCTAATGTTACTTTTGCCGCTTGTTCCAATATTTCTGGTGGAGTATTGTCAAAATCGTCACTGCTTTCATAAGTTTCCATATTATTTACCTATCACTGGTACAAATATGTATATTATGTCTTACTAATATTCAATGAAATTGCGATTTTTTATCGAAACACGATTGATAACTACCTCAAAAATTGAAATAAATTCTGTTGACAGTTGTTCGTGACAACAGCGGCCAACTAAGTTTTTGTCGATTTTAGTTGATTCTCCATATAAAAGGTACCTACTATGCGTGGTGTTGGCAAAGTGCTGTGAGAAATAATATTTCTCACAGGTATGAGCAATTCGTGGTTTTGAAATTGAGTAAGCCATGAGAATTACGCTACTTTTCATAGCAGTCGTAGAAAAAATATATTTCGTCAGTGTTTACATAAACTATGGTATTATCGTTGTGTTGAACTCGCATGATTATTGCATCAATATCGATATAAAAACCTCCTCAATTATTGATGATTTCAATTCATTGTTCGTTACATTGAATACTGCATAGTTTGTTCTGAATTCCTGGAACTACTCTCTTTGATCCCGATTAATAAAATCCAATACGAATGTTGAGCAAGAATGCTGCAAAGCGGCTAATACCTTAAATGAGATTACTGGAAGGCTCCAACACTCTGGATAATCCTACTAATGACCTGAGAGCCGTCTATAGTACCTTTTAATGTTCATTATCACTTGAGGACTTATAACGTCGATAAGTTCGTTCAATTATAAATAGTTTTCAAACGGGAAAATTCAATCTGGAATGTGCATCGACGCTTAAACGAGATAAATAAGCTGATAAAACTCTCTGGTTTGCAGATTTCTATTCTCAGTGTTGGTATCTCATAAACATATACAGTGTGGTCATATAAGTGTGCAACATATGGAAATCTTTTTAACCCATTAGCGCCGGAATTATTTTTTTGGTGAATTTCACATTTTTTTTTTCCAAATCATTGATGTTTGGTATGACAGCAACAATTTATAATGAGATATTTGTTTTGTAAAACTCACAGATGATGAGATATTTGCTGTGTCCTCATAGCCACGCTAGGCGCATGTATTACCTGGTATTTGATTAAAAGTAGTTTGAGGTGAATATGAATTATAACAGTAATTATTCAGCCTAGATAACAATAAAAAGAAGACGAACGATATGAAAAATAGTTTTTTTATTACCAACAAAATGAATCAAATGAACAAACTGAGCGAGACATTATCGAGAATGAAAAGGAACAAAACAATTCACACATAGCCCCACATTACATTTTGTACAAATCGTTTTTGGAGTTGATTTACACGTCTTGCGGGCACATCTTCTCTTATTCTCAATAGATTTGATCAAATGATCAGTTCGATCGAATCTAATCGCATCTGATATGCGACTATCTGTTGCTCCTTGTGAAACTGACGGTCTTTCAGCTCCTCTACAGAGACTTCGATATTTCTTGAAATAAACATTAGCTACCTCTCTTTTGAACTCAAGTTGTGATATTCTTGGCCTACTAGTTTTATTATATAATATCCAGCTATTCTGGAGGGCTACGTCGAACATCCATGTCAATATAGGCCAGTACCATTTTTTACCACGTATCGCAATACGATAGCAACTCAAATTTTGATCCATTTGATCTGTGCCCCCCATATATGTGTTATATTTGGCAATCAGCTTTGGCCTTGGGATCATGATATTCCGTTTTTGTTTCTGAGAAAATCGTTTTACTTGGCTGATTTCTTGCGTGCCACATGAAGACGAAACCATGGTCACTACAGCGTTATCCATCCATCGCACATACAGTTGTCCATCATTTTTTTCCATACTTGTCTCGAAATATCCACGATTTTTATTTTGAATATCTGCTTCGAACTCAGTGGGCATTGTTTGGGTATTCGATTTTCTCGTATAGTGCCTATTGCAGAATAACGACAAAATGTCAAGAATGAAAATAATGCTGCTCCAGTGAATAAGTTATCCATATAAAATGTGTATCTCAAACCTTTCTACTCGTCTGGTATTTCATCTAGTAAAACTAAAAGCGGGCTAGCAGCCTTTCCAAATATTCTTTCGTACTCAGCATTCGATTTTGGACCTTTGCCCTGGTATAGCTCGAAATTTACTGAATCTTTGGAATTGAGACACCACATCTTGTATCCAAATCGGATGGATTTTCCTCGAATAAATTGTTTGCACCCGTGCCTGCCAAAGTATTTTATCATGCTTTCATCATATGCCAGATGTTCCTCAGGTACGAAAATTTCAATACAACGTTTTTTCAACATCTCCATAAGTAGACGTATTTTCCAGGCCTTGTCAGTATTGTCGATTTGGGTATTATCGGCACAATGTAGAAAACGGTTGATTTGTAGAAATCTATTTCTACGCATGGCCTGGGATACAGCAATATTTTTCATGTCGTCATTGGAATCCCAGTAGTGCCTTTTAGACGGTAAGTTGTTATATCCACTAACGAATAAAATCGCAAGGAAACAGCGGATTTCGTCCCCTGTTATGTTAGGATCTGGGCAATTCTGGAAAAGTGCATATCGACGGTTTTCTTCTACCAAATGTTGTATGAATGCCTCATCTATGAATTGTTCAAAAATATCTATTTTAGACATATTTTCAAATTTCGAATAATCTGAATTAGGAAATGAAGTTGGACCTTCAATATCGAAATATGCTCCTTTTTCCCACTCTGGTGCAGATTTAGATTTTGCGGCATCTCTTTCGGCTATCCACTGTTTAGTCTTTTCTGACATCGGAGGCAAGAGTCTGGCTGCAATCTCTAGGGGTTCAGCTTCATTTCCTTCATAATCGACACCCAATCTTTCATTATTGGGTAGCCTTATTTCGGCTTTAGAGAGTAACTGACGACAAGTAAGATTGTCAACCATGCAGTCTGAAAAATACAAAAATATGGTGATTACATACTATTTTGTTCTGAAAATATAAAACTGTGAATACACAGTATAGTGAAAGCAATACATACCCGCCCCCGTCTTCCTCTCCTGAATCCTCGTCAGTATCCACATTCACATCTGGTGGCTCTACAAATACATCTCCTTCGATATCTTCATCATATATCATTTCTAATGCTTCCGCGAGAGAAAAGCCCCGTCTAGAATGAAAATATATGAAAATTTTATTTTTGAGGAGTAGATACGCCTAGCGTGGCGAAATGACCACACCAAGATTTTGGCGATCTTAGCGTACACAAATTTCACTCAACGTTTCGAAATTATACGTAGACATATTGCATGGTATGTATATAAAGCAACCACGTGGAAAAAAAATCTTAATCGTACTGGAATGAATCAAGAAGTGACTTACCCAAAGCGAAGGTCCATTTTTAACAGTCGTTCTTGAATCAACGAAACTAACTCTCGCACAGTCACATCGAAACTAAATGTATTTAAGTTCCATGTCTTCTCACCCACTCAGCAATATCTCAGTAACGCCTTGTACAACGCCCCACCCTCTACCTGTCTCATTGGCGCTTTATGATTGGCTAAGACAATGGGATGTTCTCTGTGCCCCCAGAACCACGCACGGCGTTAATGGGTTTTAATGAATTGAACCTGAATACAGATAGTGCCGAGAGTTGGTGCATGTATGGTAATCATTCCAGGTGCACTTATGATGGTTGCAAGTCACACAGCATACAGGGTAGGTAAAAAAATATAAAAATTGCTCAAGAGTAAAGTAACCTCATTTCATGAAATTCAGAAAAATATTATTGGGAAAAGTTGTTTACGATTGAAAGTTATACCTAAAACCCAAAACATGGACTCCTGAGACATTTTTTAGTTTTTTAATTTTGTTCGTGAATAATTTCCCAATTTGTAATTTTTTTATATTCACCCTAAATACTTTCATAAGTTGATCATAACAAAATCAGTTGAGCATACTTTCGTTCAAATCCAAGCATATTTGTGCAATTAAGTTGGATTTTAATGTTTCTAGGGAATCACACACTTTATGTTTGTGGCAACGATATTCAGCTTAACTTTAAAATTTCGCAAACCATATTTTTGACAAGGTGAAACATCATCAATGATAATATGCATATATCAAAATATCAAAATCAAAAACTTCCATTTAAAATATTACAAATTGAGAAATTATTAACTAACAAAATTGAAAAACTGGAAAATGTCTCAGGCGGCCATATTTTGGTATTCAGGCATAACTTCCAGATGAAAACAACTTCAATCGATAACATTTTGCTGAATTTTCTGAAATAAGGGTATTTAACTCTTGAGCTATTTATACATTTTTTGACCTACCCTGTGAGCTGTTTGACTTGCAACCATTCTAAGTGCACCTGAAATGATAACCAAACATGCACCAACTTTCGACTATATGTGTTTTGGTTGTGCAATTCATTGAAAAGATTCCCATATGTTGCACACTTAAATAACCACACTGTATATTGAATATTTAGGTCTGATATCAGTGTCGTATTTAGAATAACCGCACTATGATTCGCTGAATCTAATTCCTGATTTCTGATCTTCACGAAAACAAAAACTAAATTATTCTTCATGAACATGTTATCTGGATGAAGAATGACTCCTAATATCAGATACAGTTTTGAGGTCGCCTGTCGTTCACATCACCACTTTCAGAAAAAGTCGGAGCAAGAGAAAAAACCTAGGAGACAAAAAACCTATTCGAATGTCACACCACCGGACACATACTCCCAAATTTCATTATCACGTGCCACTTCTAGTTTATATTATCCGGTCGGCAGGGGGCCGCGTTGATATCTACTCCAAGAGTAAATTGAGTCAATTGCTACTCTACCATGATAACCCAAGCAATTCGTAGGTAAATTCACATACCCAACTTCATTTTGCCTGAACATAGATAATGAAAACCCCATAATATGAATGATACATTATTATAAACAGCGAGCAATTTCCTGCTTTCATACCATTCTTGTCGATTAAAATAACGTTGGTCATAGAGTTCGTTCATTGGGTGTTAAACACGGTCGAAGTCAGATGGACTGACGGACTGGACGTAGGTATACTTTGATCTGACTCTCCACTCTGAGAACCCGTCAGTGAGTTCCAGATTCATTCTAGCAAAAATCGATATGGTACCGTTGAATATGTCGAAACTCATACACAGAGTGTGTAGTTTATACAGTCTGATGCATATCAGGAACCCTTGGTGGATATCAGAGTATTCAACTGGTTATGTAGTCAACTATATAATCGGAAGATGTATTTGCACAGAGAATAATGTTCGCCAATCATATACTATTTCAGATAATAAGTACCTAGATATAGTTATTAGATGTAATCTTAATTCAAATCTCTATATTGCTATTATTTTGGTCTCATCGTATTGAAGGAATAATAAAGTAAGAGTAATACTATTTCTTTGCGCGACAAACACACAGTTGAGGAAACACAAGAGCCCTCTAGTGGCGGTTTGGTAAAGACAAGCAGTGTGGACTCTCAACACGCCGGAGACGACACGCTATATAACGCTCTCGCTTTATCGCTTTATCGCTTATGTAAAACCGCTTTGGTGATACCCAATGTAATAATGCATTACGTGCAGTGCTGATGCTATGTTGCAACCGCGCATGTACCGCTGAACTGCAAGTTGGAAAAGGACTCATCGGAACGACAAAAATTTAGGTGAGTGTTTCTCTCAACTGTCGCTATATACTTTTCTTATAAAAACGCCGCTGATCAAACATTTGGTCACTTCGAGCCACGGATTTCGCTTTTCTTTGATTATTTATTATTCCTTCAATCACATTTCAAAATATTGAAAATACATAAATCAGGATAATATTCCATTAATTTCATTCTTAGTGTGAATATTCGCAAATTCTTCAGTTTCTATCAGAAATATCGCACATACAGTCCATAAATAAATCACAAAAAAGGTTCACGTTTTTTTGTACAATCAAGTACTTGGATGTCCATAGAATTTATCAAATTGAGAACATAGTCGTCACCAACGATTTCTTCACGGGATCTATTTGTTACTATATTATAGTGCATATTTAAAATAAGTTGAATCATTTTCATCTCTTCTCGAAGATGTCTAATAACACGAATAAGATTAAACAATTAAAGGCCTTACGTCAGATGAATATTAGTCAAATGTCCGAACTCAGAGGATTTGCAGATAGAGCTTCTGATGACAGAACCGCAAAAATTCAATTTCAATACATGTTTGAACAATATGAAACTATAGTTTCTGATTTTAAAAAGCATCATCAATCAATTGTCAATCTTGGAGCTTTACAAGATGACGAAAATTTGGCAAATGAAGATGGTATCCGCAGAACCTTTGAATTCAGTGCTTCATATGTTTATGCAATTCATTTAACTTTATTCGAGGAGAAGCCTGAAGTCAAAAATAACGACCACACATCATCGCATCAGAAACCGAATGTTAAATTGTCAAAGATTGAAATCCCAAAGTTTTCTGGAGATATAAAACAATTCAAAACATTCAATGATATGTTCACTTCACTAATTCACGAAAATGAAGGTCTTTCTCCTATCGAGAAGTTCAATTACCTTTTATCATTTTTACAAGGAGAAGCACTAACCCTAGTGCAACGCATTCAACTATCCGCTGACAATTATGAATCTGCCTATGGTTCATTGTTGAAAAAATATGATAACCCGCGTATGATTGCCTTTGCTCATTTGCAAGCATTAGATAAAGCACCATTTATAACTAACTCGAGAAACCTCAAAGACTTTCAGAATTTAGGAAACATTTTTTGTGAAAATCTCGCCTGTCTAAAAAATATGGGTTTCAATGTGGAAGATTGGGATTTTTTGCTATTTTACATGTTCAGTAAACATTTGGATGAAGACACGATGACTAGATTTGAGTTCGAAGAATCTAACAGTGCTAACATACCTACTTTCGAATTACTCATGGATTTTGTTATGAAACAGTGTAAAGCCCTAGAAACTGTCAAATATGCTTCAAATATTATCAAAAGTCCTGTGCTCAAATCCGAATATAAAAATAAATTCACTACGAATGTTTCACCTAACAAAGTGAAATATACTTCATCATTTTTCAGTCATACGGGTAAAAATAATAATTGCATCCTTTGTAAAGGAGATCACTCTATTTATAGATGCAGTCAATTTTCATATAAATCGCCTCAAGAGCGTTTACTTATAGCTAAAAATAATAACTGGTGCACGAATTGTCTCAGTAACAAACATATTTTCAAAAATTGTAATTCATTAAGTACATGTCGCTACTGTGATTTACGTCATCACTCCACTCTACATATAAACAATCATGATAACACAAATACCGATAATCATTTAATTTCCTCTAATAATTCTCGAACACCCGCCTCTGCTTCTGCTAGTACTTCGACTGATCCCAATCCTACTACGACCGCGCAAACGCAATTATTTTCAAATCGAACCGCGAATATTATAAACTCCACGACTACCGCGCCTGCAACACCACGACATGAAAATAATTTCTGTGGTTTCATCTCAGCGTCAACAACTGTTCTCCTATCAACAGCAATGGCAGAAGTTCTAGACATTCATGGGGTTTATCAAAAGGTCCGCTGTTTACTTGACTGTGGTTCACAGACAAGTTATATCTCACAAGCATGCTATAGACGACTTGGTTTATCGCGATTTACTTCTTCACTCGCTATTCAGGGTATAAGTTCAATGCAAGAAGTAACCTCTTCAGGTGGCGTAACTTGTACTTTGAAACCAATAGGCAAAAATGATCCGAAAATTGATATTGACGCGTTTATACTTCCAAGGTTATGTTCAAATATGCCTCGAAACTTAGTTAAATATAATGATTGGTCACATATCTCCGAATTAAAGTTAGCTGATCCAACCTTTAATTTGCCAGGTCCAATTGATTTACTCATTGGGGCTGAAATATTTCCATATATCCTGAAAGATGGTAGGCTGAGTGGGAGTTCCAATCAACCGGTGGCTATAAACACTATATTTGGCTGGGTACTAATGGGTAAATTTTCTGATGAACTTCCTGATAGCTCTCTTACATTTTTCTCAGCTGTAAATGATGATATTTTTTCTTTGGATAGAACTGTAAAAAAGTTTTGGGAATTAGAAAAATTGCCAGACTCTATTATTTCGTCTCCTGAAGACAAAAAATGCGAAGAAATATTTTTAAATACTCATACGCGAGATAAATCTGGGAGATATATTGTCCACCTGCCCTTCAAGAATTCACTCCCGATTTTTGATATTGATGATTCACGTTCTATTGCCCTTCGTAGGTTCATATCTCTTGAAAAACGATTATTATCAAATGCTAATATTTATGTTCAATATACCAATCAAATCAAAGAATATATTGAAAATGGCTATATGAAACGAATTAAAGAAAATACTAAACCTCAGAGCTGCTACTATATTCCGCATCACGCTGTTGCCAAATCTGAAAAAATACGCATAGTATATGACGCCTCGGCAAAAACTTCTCAGGGCCTTTCGTTGAATGACACTTTAATTACTGGAATAAAACTGCAAAATGACATTGTTTCAATCTTATTAAACTTTCGTCTTCGGAAAGTAGTTTTCACTTGTGATATCAAGAGCATGTTGACGCAAATTAAAGTTACCGAAAGTCATCAAGATTTACAGCGTATCTTGTGGAGATTTTCTCCCCAGGAGTCTATCCAAGAATATAAATTATCACGAGTTACATTTGGACTTGCCTGTTCTCCTTTTTTAGCGAATAGAACTATTCGTCAATTAGCAATAGATGAAAAACTAAATTTTCCGCTCGCCTTACCGGTTTTAGAACAAGATATTTACGTGGATGATATTCTCACCGGGGCTTCGTCTGTTGAAGATGCGAAGTTGTTACGCAACCAACTTATTAATATTTTGCAACTTGGAGGTTTTGAGTTGAGAAAATTCACGAGCAATAATCCTGAAATACTAGCAGACTTACCAGAGTCACATTTGCAACTCAATCCATTTTCATTTGACGATAAAAATGCATCTCTAAAAATTTTAGGCCTACAGTGGCAACCGCGCTATGATATATTTTCTTATCACGTTGAAATAGTGGATCGCGTTTGCACCAAACGACATATTCTGTCAGATATCGCTCGCATATATGACCCACTTGGGTTTTTGACTCCAATGACTATCTTCACCAAATGCTTTATGCAAATTTTATGGAGTCTTGGACTTGATTGGGATGAAATTCCTAATAATGAAATTTCAGAACGCTGGCTAAAATTCAAATCCGAACTTCCACTTATCGCTAAAATAAAAATTCCGCGCTTGCTTTTACCTCATACTACGGTTGGTATCGAGCTTCATGGTTTTTGCGATTCGTCACAAAAGGCATACGCTAGCGTTGTATACATGAGGTCCGTGATTGATAAAAAAATAAAAATATTTTTCGTAATTGCCAAATCTAAAGTCGCCCCTCTGAAGTCGGTATCGATACCACGCTTAGAACTAATCGCAGCTACGCTTCTTGTAGATCTAATGTATTTTGTTCTGAATACTTTCAAAAATAAAATAGCTTTTTCCGATATTGTAGCATGGTCCGACTCCTCTATTGCATTGACATGGATAAAATCTCCACCTCATAAATGGCACACATTTATAGGAAACCGAGTAGCTCGTATTCAAGAAAAAATAGCACCTCCTTGTTGGCGACATATTAGCTCACAATATAACCCTGCGGATTGCGCATCTCGTGGACTCATGCCTTCTCAACTTACAGATTTTGCTCTCTGGTGGGCAGGTCCACCATGGTTATCAGAACCAAAAGAATACTGGCCTATTGAAAAATGGATTCCTGTAGATAATGATGTTGTTTCTGCTGAAGAAAAAACTTCCACTTTTATGACAATTATTAAAGAAGATAATTTCATAGAATCTCTTATCGATAAATATTCTAACCTCTCAACGATTTTGCGAATAATCTGCTATGTAAATCGCTTCATATTGAATATTCGGAATCGTAACAGCCCAAAACTGGGAGTACTCGTTAACCACGAAATATCTCGAGCTATGCAATCGTGTGTGAAATTCATTCAAAATACGAGTTTCGATGATATTATTTTTTCTTTGAAAAATAATAGACAAATACCAAAATCGTTTAAAAAATTGAATTGCTTTTTAGATAACGATGATGTTCTGAGAGTAGGCGGACGCATTCCTAAGTCTACTTATTTGTCTTTTGAGCAGAAACACCCCGCTTTACTTCCGTGTAATAATCGCTTCACTCGCTTGTTGATTGAGTATTTTCATAAAAAATACTTACATCCAGGCAATCAAACATTACAATTTTTGTTGATGCAACAATTTTGGATATTGTCGCCAAGAAGAGCCATTCGACGCGTTATATCTTCTTGTACAAAATGTTGGCGCCTCGACCCCAAAACATATCAACCCCCTATGGGTGATATGCCCAAATTACGAGTCTCACAAATGAAACCCTTTTCGTGCGTAGCTCTAGATCATGCCGGTCCTTTTCTCACTACTTTAGGAAAAACTCGAGGGGCCAAAAGTACCAAGTCATATATTTGTGTTTTCGTATGCTTTGCCACACGAGCTATACATCTTGAATTAGTCTCTGACTTATCGAGTGATGCCTTTTTAGCTGCTCTCCGTCGATTTCTTGCTCGTAGGGGTAAATGTTCTAAGATCAGCTCAGATTGTGGATCAAATTTAATAGGTTCGCATAGAGAGATCATGAAGTTACTAAAAGAGGCCGTCGAAGCTGAATCTATCGAATGGTTTTTCAATCCCCCTTCCAGTCCACATTTCAATGCCTTAGCAGAGGCAGGGGTCAAATCCGTAAAAACTCATTTGAAGCGCGTTGTTGGTGATCAAATACTCACTTTCGAAGAGTTTTATACCATTTTGGTACAAATCGAAGCACTACTGAATTCTCGCCCCATCTGTCCCATAAGCACAGACCCCAATGATTTAGCAGTTCTTACCCCTGGTCACTTTTTGACCCTGGAACCCTTGTCTACCTTACCCGACGCGGATTTAACCCACATAAAATTAAATCGGCTGAATCGCTGGCAATTGCTACAGCGTATGCAACAAGATTTTTGGGCACGTTGGAAGTCTGAATATTTGCATACGTTGCAGCAACGAAGTAAATGGTTAGAACCCACTTCTCCTGATGTGAAAATTGGCACTATGGTGTTCATAAAAGATGAAAGAACACCTCCGCTGAAATGGAACATGGGCAAAATAATCGAGCTACATCCAGGATCCGATGGGATTTCGCGTGTAGCTACGCTAATTACAAAAAATGGCAGATTGAAGAGACCGTTGGTGAAACTCTGTCCTCTGCCGTTTGCAGATAATGTTTAAAAAAATATATATACAAACCTGTTTCAATATATTTTTGGTGGGCAGTATGTTCGCCAATCATATACTAATTTTAGATAATAAGTACCTAGATATAGTTATTAGATGTAATCTTAATTCAAATCTCTATATTGCTATTATTTTGGTCTCATCGTATTGAAGGAATAATGAAGTAAGAGTAATACTATTTCTTTGCGCGACAAACACACAGTTGAGGAAACACAAGAGCCCTCTAGTGGCGGTTTGGTAAAGACAAGCAGTGTGGACTCTCAACACGCCGGAGACGACACGCTATATAACGCTCTCGCTTTATCGCTTTATCGCTTATGTAAAACCGCTTTGGTGATACCCAATGTAATAATGCATTACGTGCAGTGCTAATGCTATGTTGCAACCGCGCATGTACCGCTGAACTGCAAGTTGGAAAAGGACTCATCGGAACGACAAAAATTCAGGTGAGTGTTTTTCTCAACTGTCGCTATATACTTTTCTTATAAAAACGCCGCTGATCAAACACTTGGTAGTAAATGAAAGTTGGTTCATCATGAAGGTGTTCAAAGGAGTATATATACTCAATGTAGGGAATCAACGTTACAAAGTCCCTCCTATTTCGAAAAATCAGCCCGCAAATTTTTTTCCTGATTCAAATCAAACTTGAATACCTACCTGATATCTATCCTTCTAGAAAATTGTACAAGGTACCTTCCTGGATATATTGTCTTGGGCTCTAGTTGCCACACAGATGAATGACCAGCCGATCGCCCACGTGGCAGCGTTTCAAAGGAGCCTCGAAGCCTTGTGCACAGGAGAGCCCACCATCCTGAAATGGTGCTGATGCCTGGCAAGAGGAAAACCAAACATTCAGGATTCCTCCACATAGCAGGGCGACCGACAATTCCTCGTTCCCTTGACTCAGGAAACTTTTGACCAAATTCAGAAGTACTGACAGGCCGTGGTGACAGAATCCTATAGGAAACTCGCGATCTCGTCGACACTTCCTGGTATAATATATGTCCACAGACATCTTGAGCCCCATTAGCCTCGCAGATGGATTACCCAGTCTATCAACCAAGTGACAGCGTTCCAAGGGAGCCTCGAAGGGGCCTTAGTGAAGATATCAGCCGCTTCGTGGACCAGCTCTTCGGTCGACATCAGTGCCACACTGGTCACTCGCAATGAAAGAAACTGAAAATTGTAAAATCAAATTCTGATTCACGACAAGTCTGAGGATTGCCAATTCAACTCTAGTGAACAGGAGGGCACACAACCCTGAGACGGCGCTGATACCGGTGCGAGTTCAAACAGAACATCCGGGATTGTTGCACAAAGCAGTGTGGCAAACAATGATGCCTTCCCTAGACTAAGAAAACTTTCGACAAGATTTAGGGGTACTGAGCAAGATGTAAGAGAAAACAAAAACGGAGCGCCGATATCTGGCGGACCTTATTGTCTTTCAACGGAGAGTAAGGAGATCAAGCATCACCCTCACCTATTTTTGGTCAACATGTTAGTCATTTTTATCCTCAACATAACCTACATGCTTGATTATAAGGCGGCAAAATTGACATTCTCATAGATACTTACGGAATACTGTGAAATTTCACCTCCAATACAGTTGAATTATGTTCCAAAGTAGTTGATGTGACAATTACTGCGTCATCCAAATGAACAAACAGGTATGGTTCAAGGTCATGACTTGATACGGTTTCTATAAGTCTTTGTCACGTGTCAGGGGCATT